>OZ023236.1:16284039-16884039 GCA_964006365.1 Trididemnum miniatum | reverse complement strand
AAAAGTTATAGGGTATGGGCAAAATGAGTCGCGATAGGAAAGGTGGGTAACAACTTGATAGTGCAAACGAGGATTGCCAGTGCACAAAGGAACTGCAGGTCTAGAAGGATGGGCTTTCAACTCGCAATCGCTTGTGCGATTTCGTTTGCCTTTTTGCTGCTCAGCTTTCAAATCTTTTTCAAACTTGGATTGACGTGAGTCAATATAGCCTGAAGGGTAAGGAGCCTGATCAGTAAAAGAAGAAAAGTGTTTGGAACGTTTCTTCTGCTTTTTATCCACTTCTTGCTGGGTGGCTCTAGATCTGCTCGAACTTCGGTCAAACCTAGAGAGATTCTTTGAAGATTTGAAAGATCTTCCGTTTGAAGCAGAACAACCACTAGGAGTAGAGACGAATGCAATACTGTCGTCGCTCACATTCTCATTAAAAGTCACATGAGAACAAGGTATCATCATCTCTTCTGCTTTCTCTTTTTTCAAAGAGTAAAATTGATTGCCTTCTTCCAACTGACTATAATCAATAGATTCCGGCAAGAACGTGTCCGGTTCTACATGATTATCAATTTTTGAGGAAGACTGATCACCCGACAAGTAAGGACGGTTGCCACGAACAGGACTAATAAAAGAATTAACCGAAGAAGTTTGAAAAATTTCAGGCACTGACAGATTATCTGTTTTAGCTTCATAGTTTGAAAAGCCACTTTGCTTTTTGACAAAACTTTCTTGGCTGTTTAGGGGCGATTTATGCAGCTGAAAGTTAGAACCAATCTTGTCAAAGCTGCGAGTTTTCGATCGGAAGCGCGAAGAATCATCAAACTCTGAAGTCTTAACAGAAGAAGCTGGAGACTTATTTTTATCCGGAGATATATTTTCGTCTTTACCCACATTGGTCCAAGGCTCTCTCCCTGCGCTTGATTTGCTCCTTAAAGGCGATTTTTGTAGTTGCAATTCGGATCCAATTTTTTCAAAATTACGAGCTGTAGATCTAATGTGTGGAGTGCCGCTACTCTTTTGAAAGTCTTGCTCATCAACAATGGCATAATTAGGCGGTTTTGTAACATCACTGGCATTTCGAACACTTCGAGCAAGTGAAGGCAAGGGAGCGAAAACAACTTTTTCGGAAGAACTGCTCGATTGAGAATCATCTTGACCAATTTTCTTCAAACGCTTCGTAACAGGAACTTCATCGACCTTGGAGGTTGATTGAAAAGGTTCCCGAGCATCTTTGACTTCAGAATCATTTGCAGTTTGTTTTATTTTGTTCTTTGTGTTACTTATCGGCGCTTTTTTAAGATGAGATGAAGGTGTACCTTCAGCATTTACAAGGCTTCCGTTTGTGAAAAATGTAGGGTCATAGTCATCATTCGGGTGAGTGGTTTCATTTCTTGAACTGATGTTTGGATTGGACGTACTTTTAGTATGCTTATTTCCATCAATGTTGGACGTTTCACTAGGACTTATAAACACGCATGAGTCGCAACAGTGTTCATGTATCGCTTTGCCAGAACATTGTGTGCAATCAGTGTCATCATCCAAGCTGCTATTACTACGAACTGAGGTAGAATTTGGAGCAAAAAAATTGCGCGTTGCTACAGAACGGTCATAAAGACGTAACCTATTTCCAGTAATTGACGATGAACTCTGCAATGAGTTTTCTTCCAATTTTGACAGCAATGACTCGTCTTTCCATAAATCCTCCTTATCAGACCTTGATTGAGAAGAAACGTATTTAAACGTACCTTGCCCATCATATTTAGAAAGGGACGAAGTATCGTCATCTCGCCAATTGAATGAGCTTTGTTCGTCGGTCTTACGTTTGTGAAAAGGGCATTCCCTCAAGTTCTCTTCGGTAGAGAAAGATTGAGACGAAAGTTTATCAAAAAAAAACGGCTTTAAAGTTTCGAGAGTAAAAAAAGTAGAGGCCATAAAATCATCAATCACTGTGGCCTTGCCTTCATAGGCAAAATCATCACTGGTATCACAGCAGCTCGAAACTTTGTTTTGACTAAGCGGTACTGACTGACAACATCGATCATTTTTATCTAGCTTCGTGCTGCCGCGGAATTCGATAGTCGTTGGCTTTACATCAGTTGACAACTCTTCGACATGTTTTGGTCGCGAAGCGCTTTTTCGTGAAACTTGGTAAATTGCAGCATTCTTGGATTGAATTGTTTCATCCTTTTTGACACGAATCGTTTTATCCTTGTCTATAAGCATAGATGTTGATGACGATGAGCTTGAAACTGAGGAATTGAATTTTCGCAAGTTTGAAATAGGTTGTCGCTTGTTTACGGATTGCATATCTAAAGTTTCTGATCGTATGTTTTTCTGCAATTCTGAAGAGACTGGTCGCTTCTTCGCCGATTGCAACTCTGATGTTGCTTGTCGTAAATCTAAAGTTGCTTGTTGCATTTTTGCTGGTTGTAAATCTGATTTTGCCCGCTGTCGCCTGCTTTGTGGCAAATCTGAGGGTAGCAGTTTCTTGTCTGCCTGTTGCAAATCTGTTGTCGCTGGTAGCCTGTTTTGTAACGAATCTGAAATCACTGGGCTATCTTTTTGTTGCAAATGCAAGAAGTCACTTGGCTGTTGCGAATACAATTCTGGAACGTGGAAGAGCTCAATTTCCTGAAAGCTAAGATCAGATCGCGCTTTACCGCTTAGGCGCACTTCTGGGTTGGACCATCGTCTTGATACATCATCATTTGCCACGAAAAACTCGTCGCTGGATGCTGCCTTGACCGAGGTAGTAGCATCAGCCTGAAGTGCATCATGTATTGCAACTGAAAGCAAACTGGCGAGAGGCTGACTGAGAACTTTCATGAATGGCAAATGTACCACATTCAAAGGAGAGAAAACTCGATGGCTGCAAAATTCATACCACATGTCACGTGCTCCGTCACGCTTACCTGAAAACAACTTGTCAATAACGTAAATGTAACGTAGTCCAATTGACAGAGGAATGCAAACGAGGCTACTGATTAAAGCCAGAGTAAAGTATCCCCGTTCACCAGTCAAGAAAATAGAAGTATCTGCATCGGGATTCATATAATACATTTCTTGTCCAGGATTTACGCCAGTAGGAGGTAGCATCCCACTATATATTTCTAAGCTAATTGTTAAGATTGTAGCAGAGATTATAAAAAGGAGCACCATCAAAAATCGGTCAAGGCGACGCACTTGCGAATTTTCTGGTGGGACAAACATGGCAAAAATGTGATGGCAACGCAGGATTTTCACCAAAGTTGTTTCAAACAAAGGCTTTGGTTTAAATTTACGTAAAGGCACCGAGCAAACGCTATGTGGTGTTAATGAATACAGAAAAGAAGCTCTGTGAAAATATGAGCGCTTTGTATCATAATAAGAAAACCATTTTTCACCCGTCGATAAGTTAGCTAGAGAAATGTTCATCATTTTCAAATTAATTGGTTCAAAAGATGGATCAATAATCCTGGGATAACCAACTAAGGGGTCCTCAACAGCACGCCACACAAGAATATCAATGGTAGGCGTTTTACTAACTGCAAAATTATTAGTGTGTGCAATTACGGAGCAGTAGTTGCGCTCACGATGAAATAGTTTTCTGTGGTCGTTGCCGCGGATCCAAGGAATGGAAAAATGGGTTTCTCCACCGGGACAGACAAGAAATAGCATGTTGATTGATGGAGGTGGGGGTTTATCAATCAATAAACAAAACTTGATGCTGTAAAAGTGCTTTGCAGATTTACTTTCAGCAAAAGGGGGCGTAAATATTGTTTTCACAGAATAACGTTCGTCAAAATACAAGAAAATCGGGACAAAAATGACAAGAACAATCGAATATATTATTATCAAAAAAAGCGCAGGAAATGGGTCAATGGGACCAGTTAATTCCCAAACAGCATGAGATGAATAGAACCCTATTTCACGAACTATTGGTCGAAACTCCGAAACAACAGTGTTATGAAGAACAATGTGAACCCAGAGCATTTCATTTGCAAGGCCACCATAAACCCAGGCTGTAGCCACAGAACTATAGTTGACAGGAAAATCACTCTCAGGAGTTCCTGACGTTCCACTAGTACCATACACCTAGCAAAAAAGGAGATTCAAAAAATTGATAGATGAAAGTAGAAGAAAGGTCCATTATTATCAAAATCGTGTTATATTAACTCAATAAAACCAAAATTAGATTAAACTTTTGGTCATGCTTTAGCCGCCCATTAGGCTAATCCAACACGAAGATCACATAAACGTTTAAACCAGAGATAATCTAGGTATAAACGCGAAGTGCTGGAGCTAATTGGTATCCAGCGTTTCGTTGCTAGAAAAGCGTGCTGAATGACTGAAAAGCGCCAGTGCCTTGACAAAGCTTGCGTGCTTGCTTAAACTCGTGAAGCTTGCTTTCTGTTGAACTGTGTGAGCGTGGAGGAGAGACAGTACAGGGTAGAGTGTTTCCTTTTCTTTCAGTAGAACTTTTTGAGGGGTCGCATACTGTTTCTTGGTTTAACACTACTTTTTTTCTTTTCGCATAAGAGTGCTAAGTGAAAATGCTGAATGGTTAAATGTTGCATGTTTCGGATTGTACCGGCTGTTGAGTTACAAGATTTGGCAAGCCATTAGTTACGTGTTAATGTTAACTTAAACTGCGCCCATTGTCGATGAGCAGTAATAAATCCATGAAAGTATTTGATATTTGACAATTAATGTCGGAAAAGTCACCGGTAATGCTCCTTTTGGAAGAGACTACAACTGAATTCGTGTTTGTTGATGCACGTAATTCAGCATATACGATATTTCTGTTTATGGTGCATTTGTTTTTCACCGCTGATTTCCAATCAGCCTTTCATGCAATATGGGAGAAAGTGATTAAATTTTTCAGAGTTACTTGATAGGGCATACACTACCCTATTGTTTTTGGGTTTGTCCTTTACGTACCCTTTGTAAAGCAAGATTTATCAATCTAACTAAGTACGCAAAACACAGGCGCTCCTAAGGCATTTACACGCAAGAAAACGCCGATTACAGACCATACGTTTAAACCAAGATTATCTCTCGGCCTGAAGTTTCCTACAAAACATTCAAAACAAAAATAGGTTGTATCCAAATAAGGAAACCAAATAATCAGGAAAAGGAACAAAATATGTAACAAGTAGAATTGAAACTTGCACCAAAATGTTCGCAAGAAATAATTTTCCACCTGTGCATCAATCGCTTTTGGTTCAATTTGGTCAAAAAAGTAACAATTACTCTAAACTTGCTTTTATTTGCTGCAGTAGCGTTTTATTTCAACCATTAGTGATATAGTTCATGCCGTTACCTTAAACTCTCCCAAAGAAGTAAATTTTCCATCAGAACCGGCAAAAACTAGGCTAAAAGACGTTATATCAGCTTCACCATCATCTGCACACATTATCATAACCGCATACACAGCCTGTGGTTGTCCCAAGTAAACGTCTATTGCCCAATCACTCAATTGAGTTGGCTGCAATAATGGAGCAGTCCAGAACGTCAGAGCATTTCGGTCCCAAATGAACCTGAAAAAGGTTAAAAGCTGTAAATACTAGTACCTGTTTCAGCCTTCTGCGACGAAGGATAAATCAAAATTGCCCTGCCGCATATCCAGCTTAAGTGCTTCCATAAGCCCAGAAGTTTTCTGCATCACAATCAATTTTGCATGTCATAAAAACTTGTTTTCATGATGATATCACAAACAATGACTATGACGCACAAAGCCCGTGGCCGTGGGCTTTAACAACGACCTAAACTGGGTATGTCGGCAAAGTGAGTGAGGTTCAATCTCCTCTGCCAGAATGCTCGATAACTAACATCAGCTTGAGCAGGGGTTCTTACCCCCTGGGGGTAAATTTTACCTATCGAGGGGGTAAATTTTCTGAATTAAAGACTAAAGAAAACTTTAATTTTCACTAATGAAAACACAGTATTGGTACAATGGGGGTAAATTACATTTCGTTCTTTCGGCAAGGGTTAAACAAGACAAAAAAGGTCAAGAACCCCTGAGATAGAGCTTGTATTGTATGCAAATACTTTGACAAAGTATCGGCTATTCAGGTTTTTTAAAAGTTAGACATGAAACTATATAGTACTGATAAGCCCTTACACTCCTGTTTTAAAAAATGGTAACATTTGAAATTTAAAAAGCTGGAAAATTACTAGAGAAAAAGTTGAAAGCAAAAGCATTTATCTCAACTGAAAGAGCTATAGTAGAACACTATTACAACATACAGAAGATGCAGAAACATTATATCGGAAGACACAGGCAGTGGCGCGGGGGGCGCCAGGGCACTGGTTTCGTAATTTTCGATGAACCTCAATCGGAAACAAGCTGAAAACATTCTAATATGATACCACAACATTTGCAATCTATGACCTATTGCAAAATGTCCCGCGAGTTACTTTCCGCTGGCCTGGGCCTAGACACAGCTTCAGAAGCATAAGCAACCGCAGCAGTTGAGCTATTGATCTGATTACCTGATATCTCGGTAGATCTCGTTTTCGCTTTGTTGTTCATTGGGGAGGTAACTATCTGACAAAGTCATAGTTTTAGGGTCAAATTCCAGCCAGCTCGCTCGAGTTGTCATTATGAGGTTACGATAAAGCGGCGTCGAACCACCAGCACTTCGATAATTCAAAAAAGTGGCTGAAAAAAGTAATGCAAACAAAACAAGGAAAAATAAACTGATTATGGACATACAAAAAATAAAATTAAATACAGGAGTTTAAGTTGGCTTTTACCAAAGGAAATGTTCTAAAAAAAACTAAAACACTTGCCACCAACTGAGCCACAGATTCAATCAAAATGCATTGAAGAGGTAGGCTATAAACTTTAAAGGCTTATGACTTTTTGACAGATGTTAGAGCATTTTTAGGTGGTGCTAAGCAGAGAAACGCCACAGGAATGCACGTACTTAATGTGGTTATGCAGATTACAAAACTTTCAGTCAAATTGCCTTTGCAGCTACATTTTTCTTAATATCATAGATCTTTTCTCAATTACTTACCGGTTACAGCTGGGGAATCGATTAAGACATTGCCTACAAAAACCGCAAGACATATGAAGTTGAGATTTGGAAAAGGTGACCATGACCCGGTATTTCCACAAACACTAACCACTGATTTTTGACCTGAAAACAAAAATTATTACCATTTGTTGCTATGGCTACGAATCGTAACAGTCTTTTTCCCGCGAATATATTTAAAATGGCAATAACTTTTCAAAACCTGCATTTTCTTTCCGCTACATGCTGTTTTGGGTGCTTTTGACCCTTCAACCACCATATCGAACGTTCGACCCCGAATAATTACAGCTGCCGTGAAACCTAATTATACGTTACTCAAATTTTCTATGCAAACAGTCATAAATGGTAAACAAACTAAGCATCGTCCAGAAACCAACTTTCATACCTCTTCAATTTTAAATTAGATGAAATAGGCTACATCGGCCGATTGCGTAGCAGTTCAATGCATAGTTGGCGCAGGATGTCTGGGGTTCGATTCCCGATCCGCTGAAATCGGACACTGTCGGCAGCAATTCGCCACCGCTGTGACATTTCCGTGTTGCCAGGCGCTAAGCAGCGGAGATGGGCCCCGCTACTCGTCACACGCTTCGGCGTAATACCGCGAGTATATTTAAGATTTGATTTTTATTTTGAAATAGGCTACAATTCAAGTGATATGATCATTGCAACTACAAAAATTTGCCGCAAACTTACCAGTTAACAGCCAATGCGTACTGTTCCTATTGGCAATCCAGTAAAATGGGTTACATGTGTAAGTGGCTGTTGATTGATATATTGTTCCTTTATATATTACATTTGCGTGCAGCACAGTAATGGGAACCCCACACTTGATTCTGGTGAAGTAATCAAGATAAAATAACAAAGTTAGAATCAGAACAACCCCGCCAGGAGTTAGTCTATCACAACTGCTATTTTTGTTGGGCTATTTCAAAGCAGTCCAAGATAAAACGAACACGAAAAAGTCAATTGACTGATTATAGTTACACAAAAAAGCCTACAGTAGGTAGATAAATAGGTACCTCAAAAGGCTGCACCGAATGCATACGACATCTTAAAAGGTGGTAGTAACAAGCGATGGTTTTATGAATTGTTTTTAACTACAATCGTTTGTTCTTGAACTTCATTAAACCCAAAAAAAGACGTAAGAGTGTAGCAAAAGACGATTGCTAAAAAGTGACTAAAATGATTTCTGATGTCAAGTTTTTAAGAAGTCTACTCACGAAATGCATTCATTAGGCAGCTGTGGAAACCATCTTCCGTCCTCATTGCAAGTGATAGCGATGGATTGCATAGACAGCGTTGAAAGCCAATGTCCCGGCTCACAGCTAACTGCTAGTCGAGAACCGAAAATAGTTTGATTGCCAAACACGAAACTTCTCGCAGGTCGGGGAGGTGCAGGGCAGATGACAGGAGTGCAAATTATCTGTTAAAAAACGATGTTACTGAAACTTTGTCGATATTTTATTGGCATAAACCAAACACTAAGCTAATACCCACACTCCAATAGCCTACCACATCATGTAAAAGAGAGTTATCTAAAAATGGAGTTTCAATGGCCAATTTCATTTGTTTAAAGCTACAGCGCTGAAAGTGAATAGAAATTAGGTTGTAGTTTTGATTTGCTCTTCAAATAAGCTCCGCCCAGTCACAGCACAATTTGCAGTCTAAGAAGATCAAATCGGAAGCTAAAAATTTCTTGCATTCAAACCGCTGCGTTCTGATCAAGGACGCAACAAATTGGTTTTATTTTACGCTTTTAGAATATTTATTCTGTTGAAACGGAGAAATAATGCATCACGATATGAAGTAGAAAAAGGTTTGGCTGCGTATGTTCATTGTAATTGTATTTGTAAGAAGGCTGGAAAATAGCCTCCTGTACCTTCGTCGTGTCTAGTGACCATCTCCCATCACTCAGACAAGATATCATCACAGAATAAAAGCCAGGTCGTAACCAGTATCCTCTCGCACAACGAACTTCTACCGGAGTGCCTGAACATTTTAAAAGAAATGCATTTACCATTTGCTACGTAAGATTTTTTGGTTCCACTGTATATAAAGTTTTACCAACCCAAAGTTACAACGTATGAGAGGAAGTAAAACTTAAAAGGTTAAAAAGTTTGGGATCAGTCAACTGCATGCGGCAATGTACTGTACTTTCTTCTCGTATTGTAAACGTCAACTGGGTTGCCTTTGCGAGAAAAGATCCAAGAGAGCATCATTTTTCGTATATACAAGTTATGACCAACGGCATAAAAAGCTGAGTTATTGCTGGTCAAAAAATGACAAGTAATTCATAGGCGAAGCGAAAAGTAAGATCGATTAGATGGTGAACCAATGACTTGACATGATAAGAACTTTTGCTATATCAGTTACGGTGTGTTTACCGATACGCGACAGGCGACAACGCGATAATTTTTTTATCGCACCTTGTTTACTTTAATTTACTGTTTAGCGATCACGCGAAAACCTTCTAGAATTTTTGTCGCGTTGTTGCATGTCGCCTGTCGCGTATGAATAAACGCGCCTTGGGACTGAACTGGGAGTTGTAGATAGGGAGCAACTGCAGAGTTTTTATGTAATAAGTTTTCTCTGCTCACCAAACTGCATTGTAGAAGTTGTAAGTTCAACATAATCATTCAAAGTAGGTGTGTCGCAAACCAAGGGCGAACAACGGATGGTAGAAGGAGGGGGCAGCAGCTGTCCTAAATCACTGCAGCTTATTGTTGAGGCACCATTTGGATAGTATCCATCGATGCATTCAAGTGTTACATCGTTCCCGAATTTCACAAAAGAAGTCTAAAAAACATCAACACATGCAGTACACTGACAGAGGAGAAAATTGCAAGAAGTGCTCTCTGATGCGTTAAAAGGTTAAAAGAAGTTTCGAATATTACAGTACTGCAAAAAAGTTTAAAAAGATTTTTTCAACAGCCGGAAAAACGCAAAAAGCACACATTGTTATGTTTTTTCTTTTATTGAACGTAACAAAACTTGAAACAAACACCAGGCAATCTAAGCATCTCCAACATGGTTCAAATTATAGTAATTGCACCAGTATTGGTGTGGTAACCCTTGTTTTTAATAACTTTCTGAATGCGGCTAGGCATGGAATCTGTAAGGTTTTTGCAGACATTTTGATCAATATCTTTGCACCAAATCTCTTTAATGGTTCGCTTTAGCTAATCCAAAGTTGTCGGGTTTAATGTAGAAACTTTCTTTTTGATCAGTGTCCATAAATTTTCAATGGGATTAAGGTCAGGAGAATTTCCTGGCCATTGAGCACTCTGACATGGTGTGGGGGTGTTTTTCTAGCCAAGGCCAAGGTGGTCTTTACTTCCTGCCACAGGGACAAAGAATGAATGCCTCACGGTACATTAGCGTCCTAGATGGTCATCCACTGAATTTCATGAACATTCATGGATGCACAGCATTCCAACAAGACTCTGCACAATGTCATAAGGCTGAATCAGTCACGAATTGGTTTTAAACAAAAAATGTCAAAGTGCTCAAATGGCCAGGAAATTCTTGCGACCTTAATCCCATTGAAAATTTATGGACACTGATTAAAAAGAAAGTTTCTTCATCAAATCGGACAACTTTGGATGAGCTAAAGCAAACCATTAAAGAGATTTGGCGCAAAGATATTGATCAAAATGTCTGCAAAAACCTTACAGATTTCATGCCTAGCCGCATTCAGAAAGTTATTAAAAACAAGGGTTACCACACAAATACTAGTACAATTACTATAATTTGAACCATGTTAGGGATGTTTAGATTGCCTGGTGTTTGTTTCAAGTTTTATTACGTTCAATAAAAAAAAAACATAAAAATGTGTGCTTTTTGCGCTTTTTCGGCTGTTGAAAAAACCTTTTTAAACTTTTTTTCTAGTAGGCTACTGCACTGGTTAAATCAAATCAAGTCGTTCGCGCTAGCATTCAATGACAATGAAGTAGCTATTACAACTACATAGCAGTCATTCAGCAGCAAAACTGGACGGCGAAACACCGTTTCATGGTCATCAGCGCCAAGTCGCGTGTATCCCAACTATCTCATTCTGAACCTCAACCAGTAAATTGGTAATGGTTCTATGGCTGGAATGGCGAACCACTGACCCGTGGGTCACACCGTGATCCACTTGTAGTTTCAAAACTTTTTAAAAAATGTTAGCAAACATTTAAGTAGTGACAAAAAGCGTAACTTTCTTTTCTCTGGCATTCGCGAGTCAAGACCTTTTGTTTTGCTCTTACACCCACCATTTGCGGGAGCTTCTGTATTGTAAAGACCAATTTTTGCTCATTCCAGATAAGTCTCTCATTAATATCATTGAATCCGTGACCTCTTTTTTTCATTTTTCAAATTAAGGTTTCGTATATGACCCAACAACTAGAAAAAGTTCGCCATCCCTGCTCTATGGACTGTTGCATGCTTCAAGTCATTCACCAGGAGCAAGATTTTATTAACTTTGAACTTCCATATTTTAGCGTAAAAGCAAAATAGTGTTTATATAGTCCAATAGAACTCGGGCTCTTATTGGATCACCCACAACTTGACTACGAGTGACTGCAATCAACTGCTGAAGCACTTCAATCACCCCTGAGGTGATTTTCATGAAATCAAAGTTGTTGACTAAAAAACAGAGTAGCCTAAATGATGTACTGAACAAACCTTGTTTTGCATGTTAGGTATGCTAGGAAACGGGCATTGTATTGGCAAGCATCTGGCTGTATTGAGATCAGGGTTCCATCGGCCATGTTCATTGCACATGTACACTTGCCGTTTCAATCCTCTTCTATACCACGCTCCAGAACGACACCTGCACGAAAAAACGGGTGGCAGGATAAAAGCCTATCACTAGCCTATTATAAACGACAGAGTGATCACCAAACGGGCCTTCAGGGGCTTCGGGCCAATTAACGGACACCGACCGAAGGGGTAACTTTGTAGGGGTAGTCTAGAAAAGGTTCTACTGTATTATCCTTCCCAAGAATCAAGGCATGGAAAGCATGCTAATGTTTATGCCTGTATACACAGCGCTGCGCGGCCAGCTGATATTATGCAGTTCTAATACAAAGTTAACTTTTTTTGGTGTAGTTTTTAGCAAAAGGATCTTTGATTCGGACTCGGTTGATTTCTTCGCTTCCAAGACCTAATGCATTGATCAAAAACTGCTTATAGAAAGGGTCGTTGTTTTTGTGTTTCTCACTTGAGTTAGCCTAGTCGTTTAACTTCTCACGTAGAGAAAGTTTACTGTACTACAGATTTTCAAAACGCAATAATGAACTATAGAGTAAGAGTTAAACTACGCACTTGTGTTCATAGCATCGTAATAATGGTTCTTTAATCTTTCAGTCAAACAAAATCGTGTTTTTACTCAGATTAGATAATGATTAGTTGGAAATTTCGTCGACAAACTAGCGACTGTTTTACCTGACTGTTGCTTGAGATCCTATGACGTATCCTGTTATTTGAAATACGTCACCATAAGGCATTATGACGTCACTACATCTGGTGGGGGAACAAGATAAATCAGCAGGGTTGGGAACAAAACTACCGTTTTCAGAACAAACGCTCTAAAAAAAAGGTTGGAAAATTAGCCACTAGTTGAGAATATTATTAAAGAGTAAATCAGAAATCTACTACGCTAAAAAATTTAACTGCATGTTATGAAGTTTCTAAAATATTTTCCCTAACAGGTCTACTTACTAAGTTTTAATTTTCCCTAACTGATTTTACGGCTCAGTTCATTATACTGCCCATAAAATTCATTCAGACAAAGTGTGTAACTGCAGGCATCATTATATTCAAGTTTCGACTCATAGTTGGAGGTTTCAGCCTCAGAGCGATCAGCAAACTCAACGTTATCAGAACTTACATCCACAGTATGAAGACGAATAGCTTCCATAAAATTTCCTGGTGAGCACATGTATCGAATCACATTACCAAATACATAAGAATTCACTGAGCGCATACCCACTGAAGTAGCACCGGGCACCTACAATTAATTAGTTGAGAGTTTATACTTTACCATTATAAAAATAAACGGTAAAGTAGGAGCAGCATCAAGCTGAAATGAAGGAATGCAAATTTATTGTGAGCGGAAAATTCGCAGGGCGAAAAATTTTTGTTTTTACCCTGGAGTTTTGGGTCTTATTGTATATCGTTAATGTTATTATGTCACGCCGAGACATATATCGCGGGTTTATAACTTAATCGCAGCAATATCTTCAAATAATAACTCGATTTTTTATAAAACTAAATATTTTAAAAATTACATGAATGCTATTAAACATTTTTCTACTTACTGCAGGCGGGGCAGGGCAAGCCACAACGTCACAATTGGGCAAACTGGAGGGGTCGGGTGAATAGTCGCCAGAGGCAGTACACTGCACAGTAAGCCTTGTATTTCTAGTTGAAGTGAACCAAAATCCTTCGAAACACCGGAATATGGCGCTGGCTCCCACCCCAACATAGACATTCATATCTGTAAAAAAACAAAGTTTCAAATTAAAAAAACTAGCAAAGTAATTTCAGTAAAAAAATGCAATCGGTCGGTTGGCGTAAAGGTAACTGCATTGTTAAAGAAGCGGGAATTCTGGGGTTCGATTCCCAGGCCGTGCCGTAGAAAGGGGCCTCGCCACGTGTTACACGCTTCGACTTACTACCCCAAGTATAAGAAGATTAGATTGGAAGAACACAAGTCGCCTAAGTGACACTGTAATCTAGAAAACCAACCTGAAGTAAGAATTTCTAAACCATCAGCCGTAAAAGCTCTAGTGTTTCCTGGAAAAGGATTGGGAACGCCACATGTCAGTGGACGGCACCGTTGCAACAACTGAAAGCTTGGAGACCATGTACCTGTAAAGCAATACCTTTAAAATCTAGAATTTTGCTCCAGCGCAGCATTGTGCCATAAAACGCTTAATGTATCATGCAAGTTAACTGATTCGAGCTTTGGCAGAAACAACGATAGCTTCACCTACAGGTTATTGCAACTAACAACACGTGGATGAGCTATTGTTTCACAAATACATTTTCTCAAAACAAGGCTAGTCTTCGCAGGACAAACGTAAAAAGATGAAACATGTTTGGAAGAAGATGGAAGGAACGAAATATGAAGTGAATGGAGCGAAACAAGACGACGGCAAACAAATGGTAGTAAAATACTGAACCACATACAAAAACTAAGAAACAGTATCGGGCAAAATTAAAAGAAATAAAAACTTGTAATAATCTAGGTCATCTTAGTTAACGAATACAGGTGCGAGTGTTTTTTAAGGCGTTTTGAGGAACCGAAATGGTCTGTCAAAATCTGCTTCTACAATAGTGTAGAACGCTATATTATATCATTAAAAATTGGCGGTCTTTCAAAATTGCTTAACGGTTCCTCAAGCCAAACCTTAAAAAAGCACTGAATACAGTACTGGATAATTTAGAACGATGACCTTGTAGGCAGCATAATTTATCAGTAACGAGTAGGGTTGGATTGAATTTGAATCCGCTCACGAGTAGTTGATGAATTTGAATTTCGTTTTTTCACAGTCAATGAATTTGAATTTCGTTTTTTCAACGTCAATGAATTCCAATATTTTGATTAAACATTCGACGAACTTTGAGTTTTTCGATTTAAACCTTACAAAGCAAATGTAGTAATTTGTAACTGGTTTATAATGTTGCAAACGTTCCATAAAATTTTATCAAGCCAACAGAAAGTTTATGATGGCAATTATGACGCTGCAAGGCGCTTTGAAGTTGTTTTTGGCTCCAGAAACCTTCCTATAGTGCACCTGCTGAAGAATGGACGTTACACTCAATCGCTCGGATTTCATATCTTTAAAGGTTTTTATAGCATTTTAATTTGAAGTGAAGTTGCCGAGAATGAAATTCGTCTTTACGTCAGCAATTTTCGTCTTTTCGTTAATTGTTCTTCGTGTTTTCTAATAAAAGTTATGTTTTTTTGCATCTAGTACTGTCATTTTTGCAGTTAGCTACACTTTTACTTTATTTTACACATTTCTTGAGTAAAAATATTTTGAAGAAGTTGCTACTCGCTAAACCTACAGCAGGCCTACTTAAAAATATTTCTTGTTTTAAACGCATAATTATAATAATCTGGCTGACCAAGTATGGAATTAGTAGAGATGGCTGATGAGTGGCGACACTGGTGAGTATACTGGTGACTGGTGAGTTGGATTGAATTTGAATTTTGAATTTGAATCCGCTCACAAATTCTTCATAAATTTTGAATTTCGATTTTTCAAAGTCAATGAATTTGAATTTTGTTTTTTCAAAGTCAATAAATTTGAATTTGAATCTAATTTTTTTCAAAATCAATGAATTTGAATTGAAAATTAGAAAAAAAATGAATGGATCCAACCCTAGTAACGAGTTCGATTCACGGCTGGCGCCGATCGCATTTGGAAACTATTTCAAGCGGCGGCTGAGCGCTGACTCAAAGCAAAACTCACTCTGCAGTTTTGTCAATGCATTAGTAAATTTTATGTTCAACGCTTTCTAAATCACTTCATTTTGTTATTCAGTCAAACAAATACTGGATGCCTTTATAATACTAAAGCATCAACCATACATGTACCACAACTTACCTGGAATTTCACAATCAAATGAAATTTGATTCACACCGGATTCGATCTCATACCCAGCGATACACGTATAAGTCCACTGACCACCAAAGGAAGTGGAACCATTACCAGTTGCAAATGGCATTGAAGTAGGTGAAGGACAACTGTGTAGAGACTTAAAATTTCAACATTGAAAATGTGCAAGGCGCTTATAGTTTGAGTTGTTAGCCGGAGCAGTAAAATTTGTTTTCAGAATCGCAAATTGTACTTCTGTGTCTTTAAATTTGAAAAATACGTTCTTTTTGCGCGAAGTAAAGCTGTAATGCACTACTTTACAGCATAACTGCAATACTCTTAGCCTCCAAGCTTTTCAAAGCAATATTTTAAGCTTTTTTCCATTTAAATTTTAGGAATTGCATAATACTTGTCTGCCTATTGATAACAAACAATCTTTCCGAAAGGTGCACTGCATACAGCTTAATCCTACAAATACAACAAGCAATTGGGAACATCAAACAATAACAAGAAGCCGCTACCTTTTCAAATCAAATCAAATCAATTTATTATTGGCGAGATTACAGTAGAACAGTACCATCAAATAGAAAAAACAAAACAAAAACAAACAACTGGAGAGAAAAAAATATATACTTATATTTTTTATAAACAAATATTATGTAGTGAAGTTCGTAAAAAAGAAGCACAAAATGCAACTGTAATCCCAAGGGAGACTGCGAAGTGACTGTTAAAAGTCTTCGAGTCAAGCAGCCACCCACAGATTGCAGCGGCCGCTTGATCGACTGCTATATCGTTACTGCACGGTATATTCAGTAATGTAAAGACAGAGCAATAATCATAAGCCAAGCCTACAAACAATTAAACATATTTTGTCAAATCTTAGCTGTTTTGTGCAATCATCCCTTACCATACGACAATCCCCATCTGACCTATATGCAATTCCACCCACTTATCACTCCAACTGTAACTGGAGTCGTAACCCCTAGACAAGAGCAACTTCAAAAATTTAATTTTTTCAAAAATGATGTACTTGTTCATTAATTTTCCGGTGTCATTGTTGCCAACCAACCGCCTACAATTTCTTCAGACTTCATGAACTTGTAGCTTACCCCCTGCTTTCACACACCAGCTGGCTTAGAGAAGGAGCCCAATCTCCAAACCAAGAACATTCGAGAGAGACCATAACACCAAAACTTGTCGTAAAACCGTTATCACATGTCAATGTAGCCGTGTCTTCAAAGTTTCTGTTTAATGAACTTCCATTGGTGTAGTTATAAAAGCCGTTGCGTCTGCAACGCAAAAATAACTTAATAAACTCGTCAAACTTAAATCTTTATACTCGCCGCACACTACGCCGAAGCGTGTACCGAGTATGGAGGCCCATCTCCACAACTAGCGCCAGGGTAACTCAACTCCAAAGAAGCGTCGCAGCGGTGGCGAACCGCTGGTGACACTATATTTGATGTGACAGGCCAAGTAATCCAACCCAGGCCTTATGCGGCGATGGCGATGTCAATAACCACAACGCCAACCAGCCGGTTCCGCTATAGCCATCAGCTTAAACATGGCACCGACAAACCGCAATTACTCCAAAAATGAACTAACTCTGAACTACAACATTGTTTGTTAGTGAGTCATTTGAGGGGTTTCATTTCATGGAGCTTGATTTTGGTGCAATTTCTTTCCAACCCCCCAAAAAACTGAAAAGTTCGCGAAGTTTACCAACAAGAAAGTAAAATGCTTCCTTTTCGGAGTTTTTTACAACACAATTTTGATGAAGTGCATAAACGTGTTTCTGAAATACTTGTGTTCAAACCCTTTGAATGCTATCAAATTGTAGGTACAGTCATGCGCTCAAAGAACAAAGATAAAGGTAACATCAGGCATATTCACATCTTGCTCAAAAGGTGGCGTGTAGACGCTATGATGCAAAAGTTAAAATATGAGCCTCACGATCAGCGTTTCTTATTTAGGCGTTATGAGAAACCGAAATGGTCTTTCAAAATTGTTCAGCGGTCTCTCAAAACTTGCTAACACAATGTAGAAAGCTGTGCTTTACGTTATAAATTGCTTTTTCTGAAACCAAACCTTAAAAAAACACTGCTCACGATACTTCATGGAAGGTTATGGAGGTTTGCGATACATTGCATTTACACAAATAATGTCCGTCAGTTCAATCCTCAACAAAAATAGGCAATAAGTATCTATTGTACGGACATAACACTTATCTCGAATGTTGAATCTGCACGATTTCGATCACAAACTTAAACGCACTGAGCAATACTGAGGCCTCAACATAAATTTTTCAACGTATTAAATGGTTTAATTGATACTAACATTGTTGCGGGCAACGTAGGGCATTGCAAACGTATGCAAGAAGGTAAAGCAGCTGAGGGAGTTAGAGATGAATTCCACTTTGCATTTTCGCTACAGCGAAGACTGAAAGAAGTATTATCAGTAGATGCATTCGGAGGATCAACTTGGTACCCAGCTTCGCAAACTACAACGGCAATTGCCTAAAAAAAAAGTACTACATCAATTTATTTCATCAAATCCAGCACCTATTGCGATGTAATCTACTAAAAACATTTTTAACGCACATCAAAAATGATTTTTAATTTTCTTCACCACCTCGCAAAAAAGTATTAATAATAATTAATAACCAAAGCCCAGATTAGAGTCACATACTGTAATAGCCGCCAATGTTTACAGCTTTTTCTCTGTTAATTCACCATCCGCTCTGCTGATCTGCCGCTAAAACCAAAACGAAGCAGAGTATAATAGTGCAATGTACATTATTCAATACATTACTTTTCAAGTCTATTCAATGCAGTTTGTTAACAAACATATTTTCCGATTTTCAAGCTAGGAGCAACATTTTCTACCTACGTCAAAACTCATTCCCGAAGTCAGCATGATTTGGCCATTGCTAACATCAGGAGGATTGCCACAAGTCATGGGAGAACAGTAGGGTGATTGATAAACCCCAGTGGTCATGTTGCGCCAGTTGAGCCTCCACTCTCCAAATTCGTCGCAATAACCTATCAAAGATACGCAATTATTAAGCAAGAGCTTAATTCGCAGTTTGCGAATTAAGCGAATAGGAGCCTCTCTTCTGCTAACGCCACTGATCAAGATTATTACCTCTGCTCAACGAATTAACTGCAGCTAAGTTTAACTGTAAAATTTGAAACAATGGTAGCTCCTAAGCCGGTCTTGGATCTGTGTAAAGCATTTTTTACTATTTCCTACTAAAAGGGAAGAATAAGCCGTCACTTTCAAGGAACCCCAATCATCGACAACAAAATTAAGTCAGGCTTTTAAAAACCTGGAAAATTGGATCAAAATTAAATGAAGAGCACTGCCAGAGCTAAGCGGTCGCTGACTCGACGACCTTACAAGTGTTTCTGCTCTGTTTCGTTAAGGCCTCGAGCAACCTCTCATTGGAAGACGTTAGTAAAAAAATTGATACTTGGTTAAATTTGTTGCATTCCACAAAAACTAAACTTCACTTCACCTATGGTGTTTTCAGGCGTTTTAGAGCCCAACTGGGGTCCTAACAACAAGCATTGGGTTCATAGAATCGGGGCAAACTATGGAAGAAAACAGCGTTCGTTTTACTCGGGTTCTTATAGGTTTATTTTGGAGTCCTAGCGTTTTCCTTCAAAAAACTGCTTTACCTGTAACTGCTTCGTGACTAATTCCATTTTCATCGACATAGTGGAAACTGTTTACGCAGAAAAATCGAACAGAACTTCCGTATGTTGTGCCAGTGTAATTTAAGCCCATACTGTTGGGAACCGAAAAACCCAGGGGTGGGCCACAGTCTACCAACTGGCACTCCATGGTACTTGGGTCTGGCTCCCATGTGCTACTGGTAACGCAGATTGAGTGAAGTGTGCTACCATTTGCAAAACCGGTAAAACTATACCCAACCTCACATCTGTAGGAAGCCTAAATAAACATTTGAAATGTTGCAATGAGCTGGATTAAAGAAATTTTTTGTTTCATGAAGTTTATAATATCATTGTTATACGGCGATTTTGCACTTTTGGCTTCTGACATGAAAATTTCAAAACAAAGAATCAAATCTTTGTTATAGTAGTTCTATGACGCTGATGCGTGTCACTAATGGCGGGGCCCATCTCCGGGACTTAGCGCCTGGGCAACACAGCTCCGAAGAAACGTCGCAGCGACCGCGAGCCGTTGGAGACACTGCGTCCGATTTGCCATGCCAAAGAATTGAACCCCAAACCTCTGGCGCAGTCAGCAAAGTCTTCAAGGCAAAACAAAGCTCACTTTGTGAGTTACCAGTATTTCCAAGTTTCTATTTCTGGAATTAGAATCTACTTCGCAGAGCAACGAGAAACGCTAATCTCAAAACGTTACAACCACAGGGTCCGGTTAAGGTATCAATATATTTCTTTTAAAGCAGTTTCTCAATTTGTTAGGGAATGCGAACCCGAAACATTCGAATAAACCCTATGGACCCCTTTGTATCAGGTAATTTGCAATCGCTTATATCACATAGTCGTACAAGTATTATCCATACCGCATCTAGGTTCACAGATCCTAAAGTTTATAGGCCATTGCTTAAGAACCGTTCTTAGTAGAAAAGTTCGAATAACTTAGGCAACTTTAATACTAGTCACTTACCAACTCTCCGTATGCTGTACCAGTGAATTCCATTGTTGTGTTTGTGACGTTTGGGGGAGGGGAGCACGTAATGGGGCTACAACTCATCCCAATTACACTTGGGATCCACCTTCCATTTACATCACACGTCAGTTGGATCCGATAAGTACTCGCATTGAATTCGAATCCAGGATAACACTCAACAAATGCAGTACGCCAGTCTAATGGCATCACTGTATCAAAACACTCGGTCAAAAAGATGATAGTTGATTGCAGGAAAGTTTGGGGTTTCAAGGAATTTATATGAAAATAGAAGTGATGCTGCCATAGTGCTTTTTTTTCATTAAAAAGTTTTACTGAATAATGTGACCGCAAACGAAAACATTTGCTATTTTAGCCAATTTCAGCTGTGTTCTTGTTCGATATAATACTTCTTTAAGAAATAATAAATGCTCGATAACATTTCCTAAAGAAATAAGTAATAATAGTAAATAAAGCAATAATACATAATTCTTTAAAGCAAATCCAATCTTCACCATACTCGCAGTATTACGCCGATCTATGTAAGGAGTGGTGGGGCCCATATCCGTGGGTAGGTGCCTGAGCAACACAGCACCGAAGAAACGTCGCAGGGGCGGCGTTCCGTTGGCGGACACTGTGCTCGATTTGACGGGCCCGGGAACCAAACCCAAGGCCTCCCGTGTCGATGGCAAGATAATGTTTTAAATATGTTTTTAGTGGTTTTAGATAAAAATTTTTAGAGGTTTTTAGTGGTTTTAGTAGATAAACGTTTTTAGTGGTTTTAGAAAAATAACAACTTACATTGAATTTGGCTGTTGGCACTTGGAATCGGTGGTACGCAATAAACATCAAATACGTTCACGCATCTGATATTAGATGGGTTGGGAAGCCAATCTCCACGCACTGCGTAATATACGAAAACAAGCAAAAGATTAAGAAACGTACGCTAAAAGTTGCACACTCAGACGAATCAAATCACAGTAGATTTCATAAAGATTCGCCTTTGCTCATTTTTTCACTCTGGAATTTCTAACCGTGTGGAGACTCAATATCCCAGCTTTTCTATTTCAGAATCGATTTTTCTGACTGGAGCATCAGGCAGAACTAGCTAAAGCTATGCAAGGTCAAGCACTTTACTTCAAAAACCGTAAAAAACAAATGTAATGACCAATCAAATGAAAACGAAAGTTTTTTTGGCAAAGATCAAATGATCAAGCGACCAATATTATTACCGTAGAAATCTGCGAAAAGACTCCGAGCTACGGTGCAGAATAACAGTAAATTTGCTAGACAGGATTTTCGCAGGTTCTTGTAAATGGTATAGTTACAAACCACAAGCAAAAAATCCTTTTCAGAGATATATTGCCTTGAGCAAATGTCGGTCACACCAACTGCTCTGATGAGACCTGAAAGGTCGAAACAGTGTTCACTGTTTGCAGCAATGAATTTCTCGAAACCACCTAATTTTCAAATACAATACTGTCTAGTAGGGAAAATGATACTTACCAGTGCATGTTATTGTAAAATTCGTGCTGGAATTTGACAAGAAAAAGCCCGTGTTACATTGAAATGTAATATTCGAGTTCACAGTCCAGTTCTGGTTGAGAGCTGTGGAGTTTGGTAGCACTTGGGAGTTAATGGGTATCAATGGTGGCGGGCATAACATATCAACAAAGGTCAAATGACTATTTGTCAAAGGAACAGATCGGTTGATCAATAGACTTTGCCTGAATATCCCCCTGAAAAAATCACACTATGAAAACTAGTATTGATCTGGCGGTATCGCAGGTGGCAAACGATACTGGTTCGATCCCAGTTGGAGTCGAACGCGTTTGAAATTTGAGAAATTGCGGCTTAAAGTGAAAAATTTACTAGAAAATTATATCGCTGTAATGTTACTTTTGATTTGTAATTTGTGCGAATAGATTAATATTATAACGTGTAAGCTTAAGATATAGTTGTTATAACACATGCTGCAATGTCAATGGGCCTATATTAGATCGTAAAAGTCAAATTCATATCTATGACAGTTGGAGGCTCCACCAAAAAACTTAAAAATAGAAGCCAACAGCTTTTGAAAACTCACACACACGCTTTGATAGTTCCGTTTCAATTCACTGCCACACACAGCCACATAACTGGTAGTACTTACCCCAATGCTGCAATATTTCCTTCATTTGTAACATAATCAAAGCTTAGCACTCTCCACGATCCAACTTCTGAGCATTCTAATACAATCACTGTTCGTGGGCTACCAACGGGATAAGCCAGGGACGCGTACCCCGGATCCGCGAAGTACGTTATTCTGTCATTTAGTCGATACCCGTCGATCACCCGACTTGAAAATGTCCGATTTCCAGGATCAACGCAATGCACCCTTTCACATGTGACCAAGTCAGGGTTGACGGGTTCCCAAAAACCTGAAATAAAATGGATTTGTAGATTGAAATAAAAACAAAAAATACAAAGCACAAACCAGAAAACCAAAATAAAAAGAAAAAAGTAAATCGAATCGAATGCTCATCACGCGGCATCACGCCGAAGCGCGCAACGAGTGGAGGGGCCCATTTCAGCGGCTTAGCGCCTGGGCAACACAGCTCCGAAGAAACGCAGAAACACTAAAACGGTGGCGAGCCGTTGGCGTCACCGTGTCCGATTTGGCTGACTCGGGACTCGAACCCCAGACATGTCTTTACATCTAAGGATAAAAATACCTTTTTCACTGCATCGTAATTCAGTTGTTCGTAATCCATTTTGTGAATTTACATAGCCCTGATCACATATGATGGTGTAAGTGGAAGTCACTGAGTATCTGGCTGGCGTGACGATGGCACCTGCAAATAATCTAAAACAAGTAAATAACGTTGAATGGCAATTACCTCATCGCAGAGTGAGACTTACACCAAAATGGCATAACATGAGTCCAAACTTCTGGGTGTCAGAAAACCGCATTAACCAACCCTCACCACAAGAAAGTTTTACAAAACACAAAAATCTACTCAACATGTCTTTAAATAATTTGAGATTTTTCAGAAATCGCACGGACAAAATTACCTAAAATAATGCTAAACTGTTCAAATTTTCATACTAATTTCAATGAGGTATTTACTTAACCTTAAATGCTCAAAGCGGTAACAAAGCAAACCGTTACATCAAATCACACGCTGCAATATATAAGCGAAGAGTACTAGCAGTTAAGATTTATAGAACAAAGCAAAGAAATGAAAAATCTCTACTTAAGTGAGAATCTATACCTGGAGTGTTAAATAATAGATTGTTCAATATTGAATGTCGAACAAAGGGTGGAGATCGGCATGAAACAACTTCACATTTCGCATTGAATTCCGCAAGGCGAGTTGACCAAGCTCCGTTGTACAAGCACGTAATGGTTAAGTTTAATTGACCAGGAACTCTACAGTACACAAGAAGGTTGCTACAAGTGGCGTACGCAAGAAGGCTCCTATGCTCGAACCCTCATCAACGCTCCTTCGACGCACGTTAAAGCCTTTATCACTCAGAATGTAACAGAAAAATTGCACCTTATCCAAAAAAAACTCCTTCACCGACCTCCCCCAAATTGAAAATTTCTGTGTGCGCCTACGGTTGCGAAAACCAACTTAAGGTCTGATACGGTAACTAAAATCACGGACCAACTAAAATCAAACTAAAGCTATAACAATCTGTCGGCTCAAGAGATCTTTATTAAGGTTGTCCATAAAATCACAGACTACTCCGTGATCACCGACAAGGGCATTGTGGACTGCCTGTGCAGCCATAGAAAAACAAAATTCAAACTATTTATTTCGGTTTGATTAAATTTTTCATTATTATCCTCCTGTCACTAGAAAGCGACACAGGCGCAATACATAGGGCAAATCCAGACTCGCTTAGGAGTAAGTTGCCACTACTTTCCAGAGTTCTGGTTAAGTTCTGCTTCTAACTACTTCATTTGCCACGACCAGTAGTCTACTAAGGGTACCTATGAGAGTGACAGGGCTTAGATTAGAATAAAAGTTGAAGTACCTTTTCAATGCAAAATTCAAGTCGTAAAGCCAGTAGTAGCAATAAAGCTCAAACAAGCCATTGAATGTAAGCAACTACATCAGATCGCCATACTCATAGCCAGTGATGGGATTCAGGGGGTTCGCACGGGTTCGCGCGAACCCGTTCTTGGAATGTCAGGATAATCAGCGAACCCGTTCTTGCTTTTTTTTACAGACATTAGACCTTTCTGAGGGAACCTGTTGTTAGTAAGTACGATACAAAAGAGAACCTGTTCTTAAAATTTTGAATCCCATCACTGCTCATAGCTGTATTGGAGCTTTAGTTTGATCGTGCTGTGTTAGAAGTGAAGACAAGTTCAGCCACAAAATAGAAGAAATATCACTCACTCGTTACCAAATTGATCGATTTCAACAAAACTTCGTCCCTCAAAACAAGCGTAGATTATTGTATCTCCATAGAAATAAGCATTTGTTCGCCGTGGGGTCAAACGACGAGCAAAAGGAACATCCCCGGGGTCCTCACACTGTACAGGAACGCAAGATGTCATCGAGGGGCTGGGCTTCCAAAACCCATCTGCTTCGCATACGAGTCCAAACTTTATATCAAAGCCTTCTACATTAGGGGACGAAGCACGGTAACCACGGACACAAGTGTACGTTGCAGTAATTCCGTAAGCTCTCGAAGGTAGATCCAGAGTTGAAAAACTTTTTACACCTAAAAAGTTTCAACAACGTTAAGGCAACCGTTTTAGCATTTCGTTGCAAATTTACCGTCAATCACGAGAAAGCAATCAATGCGCTATACGAGCTCGCTTAGGAGTTGTCAGCCATCTGTCTACCACACCACGATGGGGGAATCCCGTTAATTGCCTTTCTCAACAGCACAAGTAAACCTGCCGGGTTGTTCTCCACACTGTCCCTTTAATGCTGAGCGTCAAGCTGAAAAGCTGTGAATAGCAACTTTAAAGTTATTGGTTTGACGGAATCAGAACGGACCCGACTCGAAATCAAACCCGAGTCTACAGCTCCAGAGGCAGACGCTCTATCCACTATGCCATCTAAGCAATGTAGAGGCGCAGACTCGGCAACCAGGCCAGTTTCTTCTAGATTTGGAATAAGGTCATTTCGCAGCCTCTCACAGGGTGAACGACACCGTATCTGATCGTAAATTACGCTGTTGATATTTTTGTTGCGTCTTTCCCAATAAAAATAAATTCCCTCAACTACACCCTTCTAAGTTTTACACGTTTCATGAAGTTTTTCTATTGCTAGATATACGGCTCGTAATTAATAGCATAAGAACTCAGTAGCACACTAAGTCAATAAATAAATAATAATCCTTTATGTTACTAATTGAGAGGTAGGGTTGACATCAGATATAAACGATCTTTGGGGGTCTTTAAAATTTCAAAAAATTTTAAACGAAAATCTCCATTATACTCGTGCTATTGCGTCGAAGCATGTAACAAGTGGTGGGACCCATCTCCGCGACTTAGCGCCGGGGCAACACAGCTGCAAGAAAACGTCATAGAGCTGGCGAGCCGTTGGCGACTCTGAGACCGATTTGACCAACCCGGGAATCAAACCAGAGATCTACGGCACCGTTAGCTGAGCTTTAACCACAACGCCAACTGGCTGGAGTCTTTAAAATTTAAAAGATTTAAAATAAAATTGTATGCTTTAAGAGATAAAATATCAAATATTTGGACCATGCTACATTTTTGCTGCATCAGACATTCGTGAAACAAACAATCGTTAAACTAAACTACTTTAAAACAAAAGACAAAGCGCGCTAAACCAACATATTTGCCACATAAGTTTGTGAAAGGAAATAAAACTGTTCAACAAACATAAAGCACAAAAGATTACGACAATCTGATAGCGACGTAAATGCAATAAAAGAAGTTTAAAGTTTTTGTTTAAGGTGATTGAAAGAACGTTCATTGGAAAAGGCGTAACTTACAGAAAAAACGGTTTATGAGAGAAAAAGTGGCGATGGATTGAAAAAATTCACAGTCACAAGACAAGAGCGACATCTACAGAAAAACGGTAAAATTAAAAAATGCACTTAGTTTGGGGACTGTTTACGATGTTTATGGCTTTGAAGATCTTAATTATAGCAGGATCAACTAGCTTCTATTGCCTGCCTATATCTCGTCCATCAAGAAATTTTAACACTATGTGATTAAATTGTGCATGGTCATACAATTGAATTCTACTGCGTTGCAAAAGAGGTTCTACCAAGATGCAATAATCCCCCTTCCAAGTAGCGAAGAAAAGGGGGTGTCCAGGCCAATATTTTTAAAAATACAACCCAAAATAAACGCAAAAACAAAATAAATAGCTGACGTCATTTTCAAATTCGAGAAACATAAAAACAAAATGAATAATCTTCAATTGAAAATTCAACAGTACATAAGGGAGACTGTGAAATTAGCTTGCGCTCTTTGAGTCAGCAGCCACCCGTTTCATACGTTAAATGCGATCGGCTCCAGCCGCGAATCAAACCCGTCACGTATGATCTGTCACTTGTGCGCGGCACCGCTAAGCCATTTTGTGGGTACCGCTAGGCCATGACCCAACAATTTGAAACGTTAAGAATCACTAGTATAAGTTATTATTAGGGCGATTTTTTTGTAACTGAAAAACTTAAAAATGTAACTTTATTTTTGTAAAAAAGCAACCAAAAAGTAACTTTATTAAACGAATAAAAGTAAAACGAAAATGGTTGCAGCCAAACATGAAAAAACGTGAAGAAGGTCCAGTTCTACCTCGTGCTTAAGTTATAGTGAACACACATGTAGTGTTTTACATTTTGTGGTAGAAAGTTTCTGTTCTTTGCAAGTAATTTGTTAAGCATAGAAATGCTTCTTTCCACAGAAGCAGTTGTTGGCTGGCACCAAAGAGGCACCTTAGTGTTTGTAGATTGTAGATTTAACTTTCTTGCATCAATCCAAGACAAAAAACTAGAAAAATTATGCAAAAAAGCACGAAAACCAATATGTAACTTAAAAGACAAAAAGTAACTTTTTGTAATCTTATAACTTTTTAAATACTGACCCTATAGCTGTGAAATTTTGGTTAAACGCTTTTTACGTTAATTGGAGCTAGCAAAAAAAAAGTAACTTTTGTAACCAAAAACCGCCCTAGTGTTCTTTTACTCCAGATATAATTTACCTGGATGCTGACATTGAAGATCAGAGCATTCAAAGTTATCCCATCCAGGATTCCAGCGAGCAACGTACGCCGGTGATTGGAGAGATGCATTCACAATTCTTTGAGCGGAACAAGTGCTTGTAATGGTAATTCCGTAGCCATTTGGAGCATTCCACTTTCCACGAGGACAAGTGTAGCGTATGACGTCTTCATATCGATAAAAATCGGAGGAATCTAGAAGAACTGCTCCGGATGCGAGACGCTGTGGAGGAGTTGGACAACGGATCCGGTAACATTTCGCGACATTGTTCTTCGAACCCTGCCATCTGGGCTCCCAAAAGCCTTTCATATTACATATAAAAGGTATAGCCATAAATTTTTTGTCAATCGCAAATCCTTTATCGCATAACATAGTAGCAAAGTCTCCAGGAACCAAAATGTCACTGTGCACCTAAAAGAAATAAAAAAATAAATGAGATTTTGCATTTTGGCTTTACATTTCCAAGAGTGACATGTTCAATGTTCACTGAAGCCATTACGGTACGACACGTAAGGCAATAACTCGAAAAGCATAAGGTCATTTTGGCAATGTGTTTTCTACGTCATGTAGTAGATGGGTTTGAAATCAATCTTGCCTATACGTTATTATAATTGTTTTTCAAGAAAATCATGGAATGCTTATATTAAATACCATTCTGATATAACAATGCAAAGTAGAAATTAAATCACGTAATAAACTAAAAACAGAAAAAAATCTTCAAAATTTATCCCTTTCTAGCTGGTATACCAACCTGTGTGAAATTAACGAAAGAAGAATGCGGTATTGCGGGCAGTGGAGCACACTCCAGTAGCTGACATCTCATGTTGGATTGAGGAGGAAACCAGAATCCAGATGGCATACACGTCGAATTCATCACATCAGATTCTCCACAGAAAAATCGACCAATTCCACATTTGTATTGCACCTGCATACACAAAAGCTAAAAGCTTAACTTACAAGCCAATTTCGGCCAAACGTAGAACAGCAACCTTAGAAACACATCATTAAATGACTAACATAACGATATATCGCTTCAAACTAGCCTACCAATTAAAGATTCTAACAATTTTTCGGACAATTTAAAATAATCGCAGAGTTGGAAGAGGCAGAAATATTTTTGTGGGATAAAGAATGATGTTAGCTGTAACCAGAGACATCTCGTTATCTCAACGCTGAAATCCTAATATTTAAAGGGATTTCAATTCTTGCGAGTTTATCATTGCCAAGGCCGTTTCATTAAGTTAGCAAGAATCGGCTTTTCCTGACTACGTTTGGCCGAAAAAAAAAGCTAACCAAATAAAACTACCTCGTCGAAAATTTTGGATAGTCGCTTTAAGTGCCTCAATCTCGAATACCAAATATATTTTAACACTTTATTACTCTCTAAGTGTGCCATATGTTCGATTATTTCGTGTCTTTTTCATCCTTAGTCTTATACATGCTAAAACATAATCCCTTACCTGAGCTCCAACAGAAAAGTTGTCTCCAAATCGCGTGGCAAAAGCGACTGAAGGAGGTTCACGACATGAACCTGGCACACACCTCAAGCTGGACGGGTCAGGGGCCCATAACCCTAGTTCGTTGCACCTGATCTCGGTGTAGGTACGAGACGGGGTAAACCAGTAACCCTGAATACAATTCACTAATTGCAAAAGTGAAAACAGCAGTGAAACTAAAATTATTTTCAACTCAGAGAGGTTTTAAGTATAAGCTCAGTATCCAGACAGAAGGAAATTTTGTTACTGTCATAAAAAACCAACGGTTTCATTTCATTGTCGTGCGTAACTGCGTATGCTATCATTCTTTTTTTTTATCTCGTTTTTTTTTCTTTCGCGTGTTTTAGCGGTCTTTCCGTTGTGTCGTGTCTTCATTTTCTTAAATTTCTTCTCTTAGATGCTGCCGCTCTTTTGTAATATCTGCATTTTCAAGAATAAAAAACATCGAAAAAAAATTGAAACTACACAAGCTCTGTCACTAATAGCTTGAAGCAGGATTTTTTAAAGCAAATTTACAATATCTCCCGCGGCATTGCAGCAATATCGCAAGTCATGGCTATTGCGTGCAGTCTTATAACTAAACACTGCAAAACGAAGCTTACCTCTTGGCATTGATACAAAAAAGCTTGAGCAAATAAAAAAGGGGTGCTTTGTGATTCAGGAGGATAGCGTCTTGCATTGGGGACGAAACCTGGATCATTGCAATAAGAGGGAGTGCAGTTAAACCCCTTTTCAAGGAGGGGTTCGGACCATGCACCATCCGCCTGGCACTTCGCTTTAATGAAAGGAGTGCCTGGAACACTGTAAGAAAAAGCAACAAATAATCCGCTTAAGTCCCACATCGAAAACATTTGCAATGTTTTAAGGTAGAACGATACTACTCTACAAAATCGATTTGAACAGAGTGGGTATCTCGAATTGAGCTGCGGATGTACTAAGAAGTTAAGAACTACAATTAAGCATTAAGTACCGTTTCTCACAACAAAATGTATTAAGAACTGCAACCAGAATAACTGAAAACATTTTTAACTACATGACTTTTCAAGATGCTACTCATCCCATTGTCAAGAGCTGGATCTTGAAACGTGAAGTAGTTAAAGAATGCTTTCATTTATTCTGGCTGCTTGTTTTTACTAAAACTTGCGCGAAGTTTCATGCATTGTGTTGCGAAATAAGAACTGCCAATTGTGAACCAGGTGGCTGCACTCCGGGGTTATTCTGGTCAAGGACAGTGTGGTACGTCTTCCGCAAAGAAGTCCGTAGTCACAGGGTGCAATCACTCCGTTAGTCTTCCCAAAACACCACGCACAGGCAAACTAATTTAGTGCTGGGACTGCATGGGTTGGTGGAGATATTACAACAGCTTAAAATAAATCACGGACTGAAGTAATTAAAAGTTGGGCGTTCTATCTTTGTTCGTAGCACTATTTAAACCAAGTAAAAAAAGTCTAACAACAAATTCAGATAACGCATGGTCCTTTCAGTGCAGTTTTTCTGAAAAAAATGCTCGGTCCCCAAAATATGCCTGTTGCGATTCAAAAACAATGCTATTTTTCTCCATCCTTTTTTCCGATTTTTCTCCATCTTTTTCCAATATTTTAGGTATTTTTCTCCATACTTACTTGACTTGCGAGAGCGGATTTTTCACTCTAAGGACCCAAACTGAGTCCTTAAAATGTCTTAAAAAAATGTTTTAAAGCTTTAAAAAACAAGAGAATCTTAAAACTTACCTCAAACGGCTAACACTCTGTGGTATATCTTTCACTTCACTCCTCAAAACCCAAAATCCGTTGTCACAATTCACTTCGATAGTTGAATTAATTTCAGGCTGATACGATAAGTTTGTTCCCGGCATGTAGGTTATTGAACCTCGAAAGTTAGGAACAGGCCTCCCTTGAAAAATTTTGGGGCTCGTGGAAGGGTAGATTTTTGCATATGAAGGTGCAATTAGGTTCGGCGGAGGGCACGTCACAGCTCCACAAATATACGACTCCATCTAAACATTGAAAACTTACGGGCAGCTGCAACACAGCTCCGAAGAAACATAATAATTGGCGACATTTACCCTGTCCACATGTCCAATTTAAGCGGGTCAACAGTCCACGGACTTTCCGCATTATAATCAAATTTTTGATGTCATAATTGAAAAAAGGGTTTATGACCATTGTTTTTTTTAAAGCGTTTTGAGGAACCGAAACAGTCTCTCAGAATTGTCCAGCGGTCTCTCAAAATCTGCAAATTTTTGTGAAATCACTTGTAAACTGCAGTTTCATTTACAAATTTTAAAAACTGGCGGTCTTTCAAAGTTGCTTAATGGTTCCTCAAGCCAAACCTTCAAAAAACGCTGTTTATGACATCAAAAATTTAATTAAAATTGGCCCAGTAAAATTGGACATGCGTACAGGGTAAATGTGTCAGATTTGACCAGGCAGGAATTGAGCCCCATACCTCCCGCACCGATGTCTTTAACCACTACCTTAACCTACCATGAAAATTTTATTTTTTACCTGCAAAGGATCGTCCATGTACTCTTCAGTGTGAAAATCTTGCCACAATCCATTTTCTCTGCATATAATTGAGCTAGTGTAGGCGTTTCGTGTCTCAGGATTACAGTAATAGGAGACAACGGTTAAAACGGGATGATAACTCACTGTTAAAATAGAGCAGTTGCTGTTTGGCATGCATAGAAAGACAAAAAGAACCGATTAGAATCAAAACCAATGAACATCAGATAGGACGGTCGGTATGCACTAAGATGAAATAATTGGAAGAAGGTGTTACTTGAACTTTTATTTGATGTTTTCTGGTAGCTTGAAAATGACTAATAACATACGCTAATGATAAAAGTAAAAGCGGGTTACTGCAGGCTGTTGCAATTTTTCAGGCCCATCAACGCATTAAAAAAAACTCTCATGTGCTAGAAGAAAACCCCATAGTGTTTTCCACTTTTTATATCTATACAATTACACATCACAAAGTACACTTAACAAGCCGGTTTACCTACAACAAGCAACTGATACCCATTGCCCACGCGGCAGACACTCAGCCCAAGTATACAGTTCAGGGAAAGTTGTAAAAACAAACTTCAAACTGAAAAAAGACTTGAGTTTTGTACTGTCTGGTTTACACTGCTGATGATGACAGCTGAATCTATGTTGTTGAAACGTCCAGTTTTGAGAATTACTGCGGCCTAATTTTTCCTCCTTAAGCTATTTTGGTCCCCAAATTCAAACTGCATTTTATTAAGCTAACAATTCTGTGCAATGCACTTCTCAAATTTACAAAGACTTACTGATCGCATCAAACGGGTCTATGTTGTCCAGCAGACTAGAAGCCGAAAAATGAGAATACGACATGCTGATCCACATTGGTCTATCGATAGACACTTGTCCGTTTCGTACTAAGGGCGGTGGGCCACAATCGACCACAGTGCACTCCATTTCAGATGGGTCGGGAATCCAATTTCCTTCGCTATAATAATCAACGAATTAAAAACCTCCAAACATCCTTATTTCCCAACTGTATTGCTAGGACCTTCTTACAACATTCAGCAGGCAAGGCACGAGTGTTTTATGCTAAGTAGAAAGTCTTCCCTCTACGCAATTTTTCAAATCTCCCAAGTAATAACCACCCGTTGATGGTAATATTTTCATTCGCACCTTTTTCGAAAAATTGAATGGGCATTCACGCTTTCGAAGATTCTACAAGAGAAGGAATTTCACCAGGCCTGCAGCATATGACTCATTTCGCTTTTCCAGAATACGGTTCCCAATCATAATCGTGCCAACCACTCAACTATCATAAGCACTTAAGATATTATGTTGGTGATGTGGCAGAATAACTAAACGGGCTTATCATACGAACAACTGCCAAAGCATGCAACTTAGTTTGGGAGTTTCAGAAAAAGACAGGGCACAAAACTTCTACAACCACCGGTGAGCGAGAGTGTTATGGTTTCTCAAGCAAAAAATCAGATTGAAACAATGTCAACTTCCCATAGTAAACACCAGTTGATGGAACTAGACACGACACCACATATATTAAAGGCTTACAATAATGAACCACAAAACAATCGCACATTTCGCATCTTTGTAAAGCAATCAACTCACTTTGAACAGCGCATGTCAGTAAAAGCATGACCTTCTCGAAACGAGCAGATGTTAGTGTCACTATCTTCTGTCGCTCCATACACATGCCACGAACTGTCAACCCCTGTAGCTGAGTAGTCACCTGCATCGTCAAACATAAAATTCAGCATACTAGCGATAAGCTTTCACAGCCATAACGCATTCTCACATTTCACCTACTGTGCGGTGCAGTTTATCGTTTTTATGTTAGTGTGGCAAAAAAAGGATAGGATGCTACTATTTTCCCCACGACTTGTGACAAGCTAACAACCAATTTCATAAATCCATTATTTGGATGTCCAAAGTGGTCTCCTACATTTTCAAGCGCTCCAATTGTTTGGAATAGGTAATGTGGTATACGTGATCTTATTAATGCTTGTTTGATGCTACATCATCTTTTCATCTTTAGGAGAGTTAGATTAATGCATTTCCGAGATTATAATACAAACTCTTCGATTTCCAGGAGCCCTAAGGTGGGTTTTGGAACTAAATTTTAACACAAAGATCATAGCCAGTATATTAGTAACCATTTTACAAATTTTTGGGTAAAAACTTCTGCTATCATCAGCGTAAAACTACAGAGGTACTTGGCTAGAATAAACAGCACAAGAAATTTTTGAAACACAGCAAACTATTATCTTAATCTTCATTTAGCAAACAAAAGACGCAAACCATTTATCGAAGCAGTTTGGTTGTTTAATGTTAGCAGGGGTGTAGCCAGTAAAAATTTATGAGAGGGCCAAATTACGACACACCAAAGGTTACAAAAAATATGACATTTTTTAAGAAGGTTTTAAGCATGGTTCACATTAAGCCTCGTAAAAAAAAGGAGGGCAGCGACCCAGTTCCACCCTTAAGAGAAGCGACCCAGTTCTCCCTTGAGGGCAGTGCTCCAGTTTCCCTTGTCTGCGCCATCGAATGGTTATTGCATGTATTACCTGATACAACAAGATAAACGCGCTCTCGACCCGACCAGTATGCAGGAGCATATGTGCTAGTCGTGAGGAATGGTCCTTTTCGGCTCTTACGCAATGAAATAAGGCGTGCGTTACCACCATCAGTCGAAGGACTACATTGCCACTGCTGCAGTTCATTTTCACGGTCGCAATCTTTAACGATAACTGGAGCTTCCTTATCCTGAAGAAAGCAAAAATTTCAGAAAAATGACAACTAAACTCAAAACGATTGGCTATTAAAAATGAAACAGCATAATTTGCAGTATTGTCATAAGAAAATCATATTCGATAAAAGCCAATAATCTGAAACAAACTTGGTAAGTTTTGCTTGCGCAAGTTAAATGCTAAATGCTATTAGTTTTTTTTTTTTTTTTTCATATATACATAAGATAAAAATTTAGGAAATTAGTTCATAATAATTACAGGATTTCAATTGAAAGCTCTTTAAATTCAACAAAATCGTGTTTGTTAAGCCCATTACCCGAAAGATTACCTTGCTATTAACATTTTGATGATATCTAATCAGCAATACTAAATAGCTACTACAATGGGTAAGCTCGGTCAACATCTCATACTCTGAAGCACAAATGCAGAGAATAAAGCTATCAACGCACTCTATAAGTGGGGCTAGCTGTTGCTGTAAGACAAGTATTGCTGAAACGATTTCTCAAATGAGAAGACCAATGCCACACCCACGCATCTCTGACTGAGGACGACTCGGCACACGTTTTAGCTAAAGCGACTGTAAAAGGACGAGAATTCGAGATTTCTTGCATTGGGTAATAGAAAGATCGGTCATAACCGCCTTCGACTGTAATACACAAGTTCCAATGTGGATGGTAGATTTTAAAAGAAGGACGAATCCAGTGCAACGACGAACAACCGATTCTGTACGAAACAAGAAGGTCGAGCTGGTACAGCATGCACAAAAAGTTGAGGTAAAGCTACTAAAAAATATAAGAAATGGTCACGGGATTGTAGAGCATAGTACAAAAATATTGGGTCACTAAGATGCTTAAACCTTTCGTAGTCAGGTAAACACTGCCTTTTCAAATCCAAATATTTTATTCAACCTAACAATTTTCTAATGTGGTACCATAAAGCAGGACTGCACTTTTCGGGTTATCAGCCCTCATCAGCCGTACTCAGGCAAACCAGTATCATAGAGCGCTGTTCCGCTCTATAGTTCCCCATTGCTGAAATTTTTTCGCAACTATTGGTGAAGAAGGATATTCTTTACCCTGACCCGTCACGTCGAAGTCGTAATGATTTCCCATCTAGCAGCCAGGAAGGACGACGTCATTTTACTAATTTAATGATGCCTAAAAAAGAAAAACCTACCTAAAGGAAAAATCTTACTTGTTAAAAAAATCCCCTTTGCTTTTTTTGAGTTTTTTTTCTTGCAGAGAATAGGCAGCAAGTTATTATAACACTTACACTATTCTTCCACCAGCTGAATTATCAGAGCCTTCAGTTATCGCACCAACAAATGAGGGCACTTCATCGCAGTACACAGGACGACATTGCAAACGAGCAGGTGAAACAGGAAACCAGTGCCCAGTTGCATCACAAGACAAAGTTTTCTCGAGCAACCCTTTATCAAACCAGTAACCTGCACAATTTTCAACTAATAAAAGGACGATAGACCGGCAAAACTCCTCACAGACATCCATACTATCTGCTGGACATTGTTGGAGAAAGTCAAACAAATCGATTCCCTAATTTGCTGGAACGAAGTAAGAAACTCCTAGAAAGGATCGGTTTTAAGAAGACAACTTGATAAAATTAAATGGGGAAAAGATAAGGTCATCTTGCTTGCTAGTGATCAGGGAAATGGAAAAAGGCAAGAACAACACTCTTCTTAAATGTAAAGACTTTACTTATTTATTTATGAAATATATTTCACATACCGAGCTTTGTACTAAAGAAAACCTACCAAATCGTGCATTTGATTTGCGGAACACAATTTATGGAACTTTTGAATATCCTAATTGCAAAAATATGAGCCAATAAACTGTGAAGCCATCGAATATTCTCGAAACGTTTCGTTTTATACTTGAACCATTGTCAATCTTATTCAAATATAATGGTTTAGGGATAAGTCAAAACGTCTTGAAAATGCTCAAATGTTTCTCATATTATTGGCTCTTGTTTCTGTAATTTTTTGATTTTTTGTTTCATAGTTTTAACCTAAATCACTTTCTAAAAACCAAAACTTAATACAGCATAAACCATTTTCCCATCTGAAGAATAGTCCTTCATTGTTAGTCGATTATCTACAACGATAAAATTATCGAATCAACTTTTCCGACAAACACAATGGATATAATCGGCGTAGCCAAACAAGAGCCAAATATAATAAAGAGTAATTATTTTGGTCATTTATAAAAAGTGCAAAGCACTAATAAATTGGTTTTGAAACTTACACAAAAAAAATTCAATAAACAATATGACAAAGAATGTATTTACTGTTACCTGCGTTGCATCTGAAAGTTACATTATCGTTGTACACGACCGTAGTTACATTAGGCTCCACATGCAAATTCTTTCCATCTAATTCTGTCGGATGAGGTACAAAACAACAGACTGCAGTGCAAGCTTGCAGACTGGGATCTGGGTCCCATCTGAAAAGAATTGTCAAAAACATTTTTCCGCGGTCAGAATAATCTTATCTTGCGTTGAAATACAACTATTCACATCAAGAGTGGTAAAGGTGGGTGTTGTAACAATGCCCACTATTGTTTTTTTTTTAACTCCAATCTCCTACCTGCATCTCGCAACGTTTTGTTGCCTCTGCCCTTTTTTTTGCACCGTTGCTATATTACCTTCATCTTGTAATCTTCATCGTGTTGCCGGTGCAGAATTAGAAGACACTACTACTACTACTAAAAAGAGCACAAATCTCACATAAACGACAGTTTGCAGTTGCATTTAACGGAACCAATCCTAGATCTTATTCTTAAGAACTAATCAATTTTCAACGATTTGTGTTAAACTAATGGGAGAATACGCCGCACAACAAATAAGGCTAAGACAGCAAAAGCATGAAATTTTTTCAAGGATATTTGTAAATGCTGGTATCCTGGTGGCCTGCGACGTTTCAATTGCATATTGCACTAACAAATCTCATTAGTTTAATCGATTTAAAGTTTCGCTTACTGTGCTGTAGAATTGCATACAGAAGCCAAGATGAAGCGATTATTAAGAAACCACATTCCCGGAGGACAAGAATAATTTGCAAAGCCGCCAAAACTTAGCGTTGGAGAAGTAACACTAGCACCATTAATTGAAGGAGGATAAAGACACTGAACCTGAAGCATAAAACTGATTCAAGAATAGCTTTAAAGTAAGCTATTTTAGCATTAGGCTTCAAGAAGAGCTCTGTTATTACTCTGTTGTGTAGTTTTGAAAAAAGCTGTTTGTCCCAGAAGCTTTTCATAACGCGCGTACTCGTCAGTGGTTAGTCGCGTCAAAGTGAGAACCAGAAGCAAAGTCTGGTGCGCGATGATTTACAGTTTCAAAGCTACACAAAAAAACAACAAAGGAGTATTTCTTGAAACCTAATGTGAAAACAGCTTTTTTCAAAGCTTTTCTTAAGTTCTGTACCGCTTATCAATTATTCAAATAAAGCTAATTGTAAATTCGATTCCCTGCAAAAGTCAAAATGTACAAATATGGTTTGCAGCTCTTTCATCATGGTGTTGTTGTTGTGTAAAACCTCTTTCGACGGTAGGGGTAATGAGGTAACACCAGTGGGACTCAACGTTTGGACCCATAAGATCAAACTTTCAGGAAAAAATGAGAAGTGCCAAAACCGCTCATCCGATGAAGTTGAGAGGTTAGGCAAGCGAAAAGTGACTCAAATGCAAAAATACTAGCATCTACCCATCAAATTTACCACAAGAACAAGCAAAACGTGAATGATATTGCCAAGGTAAAAAGCACTGAACTTAAACTGAGCCAAAATACGAGTTGTGTCAAATATCGTGATGTTTTCACACTTTAAAGTTCAAAGTACAGTACTTACAGTCTGGCATCTTTTGGCAGGATTTATCTCTGGTTGCCAAGTCCCATCCTCGCTACAAGTTGCCACATGAGTGTCAACGCCATGTGAAAATTCAGTTCCAGGCGCACAAGTATATGTCACATTGGTACCAAAATTATGCACAACTCTCGCTAAACAATAAAGGAAAAGCTGATTTGCTTCAAAAACAATTTAGTGGTCGCTTAAATCCAAAGTAATACGTTTAAAGTCAGTAAAAACGGCGAGAACACAAGATCTTCGGAGTTAGTTGATTTGAATTTGATTGGTTGGCAGGATTCAAACGTAAAGCCACAGAAAAATAAAATAGTAGGTAAAAACGCGACAATTCACATCACACAGTGGTCAGAAACTAAACACGAGAATGACGTCAACGGCATAGTATGGTAGTGCCACGCGCAAGTTCCTGGTTTTTCGCGACGACTTTGATTCACGAATAGAGCCGATTGCATTTCATATACACTTCAGGTAATGGCTGACTCGAAGAGCTTCATTAGCATACCTCCTAATTTTCCTAAATCGAAATTGATTTTCTGATCTAAGCTTGAAAAATAATCTTAATTATTCGTTATTTGCTAAAGAAAGTACTTATGAACAAAAAATAGAGGTATTCACAAAGTGGTCTTATGACAAACTTTAACTCAACGGCAGAATAGCGTTTGCATTCAAGAACAGGTTGTTAATACGTCATACTTTGTCCGTTGATCTTCCATGTAATGCCTGGAACGGACAACGGATCTGCACATCGGGCGGGATCACAACGGAGTGTTCCAATGTTAGCATCTGATTCATCACTTGAGGAATACGTTTGAGCCGGATCACTTCTGTAAGGGAGGATAACCTAAAACATCTTCATATTTAAATGCGTGGAGGTTAGAGACATCGCTATCGATGCGGGAGGTTGTGGGTTTGATTCCTGGGCTGGTCAAATTGGGCACAGTGGCGTCAAGGGCTTGTTACCGCTGCGACGTTTCTTCGGAGCTGTGTTGCCCAGGCGATAAGCCGCGGAGAAGGGCCCCGCCACTCGTTACATGCTTCGGCGTATAATTTGACTTTTGATTTTATGTCAATAAATTAGAGGCATCCAATTTTCGACTGAGTCTGATAAATAACAAGTCATAAACATTACCAAAAATACCTTATGAAACTTTGAGTAATAATTGCTATGACTGAGATACGCGAAAATTCTGAACCAAGGACAACGACCTGTAAATGCCACGACCAGAATGTTCCCTAACTGCGCATGAACAATATATTTCACCATATTGCTACCAAACAAACGTTTTTAATGTGGTTCTCATATAAAAATTTCCAACTAAAATAATTGTTTTAGAAGAGAAAGTTGAAAAATAAAAATGAGTCCCTGATAAAGAGCTAAAAAGTTCAGAAATATAGCTCTAGCACCCACTACATCTTCCGGCTTGGTCAGAGCAAATATCACATTTACCAAAAGATGAATCATATCATACCTCCCATTGCAATCGATGGTTACACATTATCTCAACCGAATCTGGAAAAAGGTAAAAATTATATCCAGGCTGACAGCGAATAGCTATAGTACTGCCAAATGTAAACCGTAAATTATTAAATCCGGTCTCATGTAGAGGGACAGCGTTAGAAGGCAATGTAGGACGACCACAAGACCATCTGCAAAATACAAAAATGTGGTAGAATGAGATTGCAAAAGATATGATAGGCATACAGGAAAATAGCATATCTTCTACATAAAGATATCATACCATGTACGATATAAAATGATACACACATACCGCGAAGTAGGGTAATTGAAACAGTTGAATATGCAAAAGACAAAGATGTCGATGTGCAGCCAGTCAAAACATTTCTTCTGATTGTGAAACAAGACTGTGACAACTGACCGGTTGGTTAGGTGGTAACGACTATTGGTGCGGAAGGTCTGGGGTCTGATTCCCGAGCCGGTCAAATTGGACACAGAGTAGCCAACGGCTCGCCACTGCTGTGACGTTTCTTCGATGTGTTGTCCAGCCGCTATACCGCGGAGATGAGTCCCGCCACTCGTTACACCCTTCCACCTAACACCGCAAGTAATAAAATCTGGATTTAATTTTGGACTGTTACGAACTGGTAGCCGAAGACTAAAATTCACCTTGTCTCTTTCTCGCAAATGTAACCTCTCTGCCTCGAACTACACTGGCGTGGTGACATAAAATGGTAATCGCTTTTCACAACTGCAATGGTGGCGCACCACTGTGGGACTGTTCTCTCTGAAGGGGAACTCCCGTCCGTTTTTCGGCATAACGAGTCACCCAATTCTTCGATCTTTGAACAAGTTGTAATGCGTAAATCTTTTATATACATTCAAAAATGTTGCTGGCGCAACTCACATCGCACCGGATAACTCCAGACGCTGGCGCACCAGCGCCTCCAGTGTTAGGCCGAGCGCAATGTTCTCCTTGCACGAGAGAAGCACTGGCTAAATTTCCATTTTCGTCCAACATATAAAGGCAATGGCACCAATTCAAATCTAAAAAATCAGAGATAATGTTACATCTTGAAAGATAAAGTTTACTTGCGATAGCAGCGTCGTTGAGACTAAAAAATATCTACAGTGCATGAGACTTGCGTGTTTACGTAAAGAAAAATAAAAGGTACTAGCACAACCACTGAGATTTATGGCTCCTACATTACAAATTATACGGCGAAATAAGACGATTGTTGGCAGAATTAAGTGGAAGATCTTAGTTGGTCTCGCTTTAGCATTACACTAAAGCATCTACCACTCTCGCGCAATGCACATCTAGATTGGAATCTTAAACTTGAGCTGCAATCCTTGCGATCCAACAAGGATATGCGGGCTTCAGAAAAATAAAATGAACCAAACAGCAAAAACAGAAAAACTTCGTTCAACTAACATCATTACAGACGTCACACGGAGGAGCAAAAATCAATACTGTACAAGATAATCTTAAACAAAACTTGAACTACTCGTTCATTTTATTCGCCTGACGACCATTGTTCTATGTCTGGAAATTACTGAAATTGATATTTTTGAACTCACACTCAGCATCGAATATAATATTCCTGGGAGACGAAGACAAAGAGAGCTGAGCCAGCACAGCACCAGTTTGATTGCGCAAGCACTTGTCCGGTTCGAACCTGCCGAAACTGGTTCCACTGGGTGTGATATTTCGATGCACAATGAAATAGGAATCTAAGAAAGTAAAAGTTGACATGGCGAAGTGTTAAACACCTATGAACTCAAACATTTCGCTCAGTTGCATATATTTTACTGCGTTAAAAACTGAAGAGTGAATACCGTTTAGATCAGTCAGTTACAAGAGTGAAGGCAATGGTTATGTTTTGTGCCGGAAAGACAAAAAAAGCAACATCAGAAAAGCATTAATTCTTTTATTCTTAATAACGGCGAGCTATTTTAGATTCATGGAATACAGTAGAGTTTGTAGTTCGGATTAGTATGTCCGTACTGAAAACTCTACTTTATAAAGCTAAAACTCAAAGCTTAAAGGTACAAATGCATCACTAACAAATAATTACTGCTATCCCTTAAGCAGATCACAGTCAAAATGCAATTGATTTACTCTATCAACGACAACACTGACGTCACTGAGGTATTTTAACAGCCACATACCAGGAGGTTTAAGTTTCCAATGACAGAGATACATGTCGCCCGGGACAGAATGCCACTGGGACAGTGGACCAGTGACATGGACGCCTCCTACCATAACTTCACCAGTAGAGTCGTCCGCGTTGACGGTGAGAAAGCTTGCCTGCGCTTCTCTGTAACATCAACGTATGAATCTGTAACATTAACAGCGCAGCGCTCTATTCGATATCAAGGTTGCAAAATTTGGATTGAATTACCAATCGAAATTAAAAACAGACATCAAATCAATTACAGATTTTTTTCTAAACTACGTGAAATCCGGGAATTACATTTTTCTAAAAAATTATCAACTAAATCAATTACAGTAAATCAATTATCAATTACATTTTTCTAAACTACGTGAAATCATTTCAAATCAATTACAGAATTTTTCTAAACTACGTGAAATCCGGGAATTCAATAACTGTCAGCGATTATTTTTTTGTTAATTGTTATTTGTGTACGTACCTACTTCCCAAACAAAATAAAACCTACTGCTACAACTACTACATTGTAAGTGCAAAGTACCAGTTCATCATTTATTCATTCACATTCATTGTACACTTGGACAAGACAGCCAAAAGACGCATCTGACATCTTCTAACAACAGCAAAATATAGCAAAAATTCACAATCTCTCATTCAATTAATTTTTATTTAGCATTCCTATTCTCCAGCACAGTATGGTGTGCAGTAAATACCTGAGTTTGAGAAGGTATCCACTATGAGGACCACATGTGAATCGTTGCTCTTCAGAAGAAAAGTCACAAGTTGCGAGTCGGACGCTATTTGACGCGACCCCTGTTTGGCCCCGACCCGGTTCGATCATCGCAGCAGAAAGACACAAACCTTAAACAATAATCAACGATCTTAAAAAGTACAAACATAAGAGACAGAAATGAATATAAAAAACTTCCAGACTAAACACTAAAATTGAATAGCAGACATATGTCCACTCAGCGCAATTTAATGCATAAAATAAACAGCCAGAAATCTCGAAAAACACACTTCTCGCAGAGACCTCTCCTCGTGACAGCTGTTATGCTGTTTCGCTCCATGGAGCTTATCAGACGAGTCACGAGGCCAGGGTGAGGAAAAAAGAGGTCTCGGTGAGAACTGTGATGTTGGAGCTTTTTGGCTGTTATGTTTTAATTCGCGCTGAGTGAATTACTATATGTCTACTATTCCATTTTACTGCTTAATCTGGAATTTTTGTATCTTAAGAGTGAAAATAATCAAAACAAACTACCCAAAACAACTAGAATCAAAGTTTGGAGCCATCACTTGAAGAAAAACACAGAAAAGCAACGTAAAACTGTTTGTTGCTCATTTGTGAAAGAAGTGCGGGTTATCTACCACGTGATCTCGAATCACCTGCTACTGACAAGGCTACCCTGCTCTTATTTACCTACTTAAAAAATGCAATATAAAAACCGTAGGCTAAAAATAGCCCTACGGCCGACAATCACTCGTTCATTAGCAAAAGTACTGATATAGGTTTCTGATCAAAGAAATAAAAAGCAATATTTGAATTAATTGAAACCTAAGTCAACGTTGTAAAGATGCTGATGGGTCAACCAGGTCCACTGCAGACCTTCTTCATCGTCATAAGCACAGGATCTCAAAAATACTTTCCGTGAACTTCTATCGCCGTACATGCACCTGTTAGCAGAGCAATTAGGTATAAGACCCGGCGGGAATATAATTGTCAACACCGCAGCAAAGAGCTTTAGGTACCGGCAAGGTTCACTTTCATACGAAATCGCAATCAGCCGGCTCTAGTTGAAACGGGTAGCGGTGTCTATCACCAATAAATCATCACAAAATCATGGTCTAGGTCGCGCCAACAACGACAGCTCTTGAGGATGCTTCAAAAACGGCCAATGCGATTTACAGAATGAAGTGACTTTTCCTTAACATGGTTTCATTTAATTGGTTTCTGCATTAAACAAGTCATTAAGAAACTTTTACCTGTCTGTGTACAAATATCCAGGTGGTTTCTGAATGATGGAACCAATATTTCGAATTTTAAATTGGTGATAATTCCTCATCCGTACAAGATAAACGTCTTCCTCCTGGACCGGATTCCACATCCTGGAGGCAAGGTTACTTTCCGAGGTAGCACTATCCGATAATCCAAGCCAATAAACGTCATCTGTCAAAACATCTTATGAAGTCGGAAAAGCAGAGATAAAAATAAAACGTCGCGGTTCAGGGAATTTTATCATAGGTTGGGCTTGATTACAGCCTAAAGGTGCGTACTGCGTATACCGATACGCGACAAAAATTATAATGTAGTAGAATGTAGATTTACGCAGGTTTTTGCGTGATCGCCGAACAGTAAAACAAACAAGGTGCGATAAAAAACTGTCGCTTGTCCCGTATCGGTAAACGCACCTTAAGCTTAAAAATATCCCTTTGGTTTTTTTAACTTTCCAGTCAGGGCCTAGGTTAGTCTTCATTTCTGCGTCAGGACACAAATAATGATTCGTTTAAAACTTCAAGTAAAAATGGCAATAAAATAACAAAGGAGTAAATTTTTTTCACTTTCGGCATCTTTTGCAACTGCGTGTTCGATTGGACATTAATTTCGTGTTACGCCATAGGCCTACAGGACCCTGGCGTTGTTCAATGCCAATGCCACTTTTCAGATATTCATGGTGGAACTATCGGCTTGTGGCAGTAACAAATTCAAAAGCTTACCTGAAAAACCAAAGTTTTTCATAATCATGTAACGAAAGAATTGATATTCATTTTCATCATTAGGCACAGCCAAGTTACCACCCTCACTCCTACATTTTTGCTCTGCTTGATTGTAAGAAAGATATTCATACTGATCCACCATAGTCATATAGCAAGCTGTAAAATTAGCGGAATAAATCCAAAATGGCGCATTCAATGACAAAAACACCGCCTTTAATTGATTACTGTTGGAGGAAAACTATTTTTACGAATAACTGGGTGTTATAATGGTCAGGTAACTGGAAACTATGCTACCTTTACAGGAGTTAGAGAAGAGGGCTAAAAAGAAAAACTTCATTTAAAAACGAAGAGTAAAATTATATAAAGCAATGTTGGGATTACAGCGTTAAAGTAACACAATCACATTAACAGTGAGCGTACGATGGTAACGTCGTTTATATGACGATAACAAGATTGCCCTTGTTCCACGGAAAGGTATACCACGTATGTATACTGGTATATCTTATTTTGTTCTTTGGCAGTTGGAAGAAGTTGCAGCAAACTTTGTGGAATGGAATATGGACTAGCGAAAAGTCAGTCTACCAAACTGGAGTAACTCTACATCATAACCCACATTAGTGTATCATCTTTTGGAAATGAAAAGTCCCAAAGACTGCTTGGCATGACAGCCTGCCCGACTCTTGCTTAGTGTAAATTGTTTTGAATTAAGGCCCTTTATTACATTATAATCCATACTAAATAATTCCCTTGATTTGGCCATTTTACAAAAGTTTGCAAGACCAAAGAATAATGTTTTCGGCGGAAGTTAGCAGATTATTCTAGGTTGAGGTGGGAGGTTGCTATATGCTGCACTGATGGGGCCTAATAAGGTCGAAATGGGTCTGCAGCTGCAAATGGATAGGTTGCATTTCGGGGGCCTTGGGTTACACTTGTGGGACTTGTGGTTAGGCCAGCAGCACATCAGTGAAGCAGATTGAACTTGTCCAAAACTTGACAAAAATTGCTTGAAATTAGTCTAAACCCGATAAAAACAACCTGAACTTAGCATAACCTCGGCAAAAGTAACCTGAACTCGAGCGTTAACTCGCAAAATTTAAAATCAAGCACTGGAACAGCAACTCGGCTCGCAAAGGTGTAGCGAACTCGATCAAAAACCCATGCGAGTTCGCAGTTCTGCTTTAAAACTACAAGATTAACTTACAAAACTGAAAAGCAACCCAGCCGATCGGGCACGACGGCGTGCACTTGAATGGGACTTCAGACCATTCTCCGTCTCGCCGACAAGTTGTTTTCAAGATAACTACTCCTTGTTTGATCATATACCCAGGTTTACAGTGATATGATACAACACTTCCGTAAGTAAACGCAGTAGGGCTAGACAGCAAATACGCATTTTCGACTGTAACTGGTAAAGGACAAAATACCTTCCGGCATTGAATTAACGCCGGAGACCATTCTCCTAAAAATAGTAAATTCACAGTTAAAAGCAAATTTAAATTCTAATCGAAAAACAAGGTAAATAACATGGAAGGTTTCGCAAAACATCTGCTTTTACGCATTGCCTGATAAAAATTCATTCAAAGTTACCGTATTTATTAATTTTAATAGAATACTTTTGTCGTCAAACCAAATTTTTCAAACACACTTACAGCAGATACTACGTTACTGCGTATTCCTCTTTTATTAGTGACACTTTTAGATAAAAAAAATCAAATCTCCATTATACTCGCGGTATTACGCCGAAGCGTGTAACGAGTAGCTGGGCCCACCTCCTCAGATTAGCGCTTGAGCAACACAATTTCGAAGAAATGCCGCAGCGCTGGCGAGCCGTTGACGACACTGTGTCCGATTTAACCGGCTCGGGAAGCGAACCCCAGACCTTCGCACAAGTAGCGATGTTCTTAACTGAGTCGACAGGCTCGTTACTTTCAGATCATACTTGCAAAAATGCATATGAAACTGGTAGAAAAATTTCCAGTGGACGTTTTTTTCTGGCTGTTGGGCAAAGACTTACCGTTTCTACGGCAAGTTATGATTTGGTCGTGGCGTCCTTCTGGTAGAGTTACATTGTATCCCTGTTTGCAAACCACTTGGATGCGAGATCCAGCAGCGTACATGGACGCAGGGCTGCTGTATGTTATGCCAACTATTTTCATTCTGAAATAAAAACAACACAAATCTTCAAAAATTATAAAATTGAACTGATGATTGAACAGTAATTGAGGGAAACTGCGAAGCGAGCTTGCATTCTTCGAGTCAGCAGCCACCGGGTATACAATCTAAACATGCCATATGCGATCGGCTCTAGTCGCGAATCGAACCCGTCACGTAGGATCTGACACTTGCGCGTGGTACCTATAGGCCAGCAGTACCCAATTGGGGGAGCGAAGCGAACCCATCACGTAGGATCTGACACTTGCCAATTTTGCCGCTGGTGAAAGCTATCGTTGATTCTCCCTAGCTGTGTGTTTGTAACGTCTGAAATGTGCCGTGTCAGATTGATAACGTCCATTATCTAAGTTTGCAGCGTCGCTTAACGTCTGTCATGCCATAGTCTTTTCCTTGCGTTTCGTTATTCATGTCTGCGTCTTGTTAAGTTTAAAATTGGAAGAGATGGGCTAAATTTAGGGAATGCCAGGTATGTGAGAGTAGTTATTTTAATAGCTGTCTCTTTTTGTTTTCTATGTGAATAAGGGGAATACGGCAAGTCTAGTTGAATAGGTAAAGTATTGTAGTAACCGACTTTGTTACCCTAATCTGGATTTAGTTCGCATTGGAGGCAAGGTTGGGTGTAGAACTTTTTTAGTGAGTCAATTTATACAGTGGTAGTTATAGTATATCCTATCTCTTTTTCTCCAGTTCTCAGCGTCTGCAAGTTTTGTCCCTAGTGTGCACATAATCGTAGGCTTAGGTGTAATTTTATATTTCCACTGCTTTTGTGCATTTTTAATTGTCTGTACAGAAACAGCGCGTGAGTGATATACGGTGCGAGGGGTGCGAGAATGATTTTTCCTTGCTGAAGGGGTGCTGGCTTTAAAACGAATTGGGAACCACTGCTCTAGGCCATGCCACTGTCACTGACATTAAATGACATTGTCTTGTACAGCGACTGATCGCCTAATTAGCTACTGACTAATAATCCCGCTAAAAATATGGGTATTAAAAGTTTTAAAACACGACTTTCACAGGATTTCCCTTCCCACAATATTCTACTGTTCAATAATATACCATTAAATTATGAGTTCCACTTATGAAGTTTTAGTGAGATTGAATCAAGTACCAAAGCAACTGCAAAAACAGCACCTCATAAATAGACAGTTTCTAGCAAATAAGATACTTCGCAATGGTTTTCAAAAAAGGCTGCGAATTCCAACTCGCTCAACTCGCTATTTTTTGCTGAACTCGAACTCAAAAACCAAAACTCCCTGAACTCGAACTTGAGTTCGGTCTTGAAAGAAGTTGATAGGAGTTCTGAACTTATCCTAAACTTGACTAAAATTGCTTGAACTTAGCTTAAACCTAATAAAATTAACTTGTTTGAATTTAGCATAAGCTTCGAACTAGCAAATTTTTAGTGAACTGAAACTCGATTAAAAATGGTGCGAGTTCGCCACCCTGATTCAAACAACAGCAAATTCAGAATCAAAAATCTAAATTCAACTTAAAAACTGGAACACAAACTCAACTTCTACCTACAAATGGCGATTAGTCAATCCGTGACTACTCGTTTCAATTGTCTGAAGAATAAAGTGAAAAATCACCAGATCCGTATCGCTTATCTTGAAAACTTCTAACCTGTACGATATTTGGCGAGGAAAAAGACACCTCGGCGGACACCGTTCAAGAGTATCGCAATACTGCAGTGCACCACGACTCACCCAGCACCATGGCCGTATTAGACCAGGACTTGGGTTCATACAGCGATTGTGGTCCGGCCAGGTCAGGAGGCCGCCGTAATAGGTACGCCAATTCAAACAAAATCCACGCCCTGTCCAGTTGGTCAAGCCTACGCATAAAATTTGACGATATACACTTGAAAACATATTTTGAAAGACTATACCAAAGCACATGATCTGATCAATTTTTGTCCTGTGCTGCAAACACTAATACAAATGATGAATTTGTAACGTTTGAAATAAGAATAACTTTTAAGGACTGCTTATAAATGAATTTCATTTAAAACAGAAAAATTACTAAAAAAGCCAACAATTAATGCAAATATGGCACTGGCCAGTTCGCTCAGTAGTGAAACACATTGCTATACGTGCGGGAGGTCTGGGGTTCCATTCTCGGGCCAGTCAAATCGGACACAGGGACGCCAACGGTTTGCCACCGTTGTGTTGACCAGACGCCAAGCCGCGAAGACGGGGTCCACCACTCGTTACACGCTTCGGCGTAATACCACGAGTATGAAGATGTGACTTGTTTATTTTAATCTCTTTTGTTCAAGTTCTGACTAATTATGTCTTGCACTAACTTACTACTTTATCCAATCTAAACCCGACATGATAATAAGTGTAGAGCAATAGCCTACCATTGAGCTTTCGTTACAAAATTCGCTAGATTCTTACTGTAACTTTTAAAACCTGCACTACTTTCACCTTTAAACTGAAGTCCGGTATCATGGTAACATTCTCCTGACGACTGGCATATAAAAGGAAGCCTTTCTTCACCCGAGCTAGCTTCCCATGAATCGGTTAGTTGAACCAAAGTAACAACTGATAAAATTTTACAGCTAAAAACAAAAGTGATAGGCTGAGTATATTAATAGATTTCAAAATTACAAGTATACTTTGCATCGGTCGATTAGCTTTGTAGCTAAGCACAACGCTGTCGGCGCAGGTCTGGGGTTCGATTTCCGGGCCGGTCAAACCGCACACAGCGTCGCCACCGCTGCGACGTTTCTACGGAGCTGCGTTGCCCTGGCGCTAAGCTGCGGAAATGGGCCCAGATACACACATTTACTTTTATTTCATGAAAACTTCTAGAAATGATTTTCAATAACCACCAAAAGGGCAACTTAAGCAACAAATCTAGCGTTTACAAACCTGAACACTGGTAGACAAAACACAAAAGTTAAGGAACAGAAGGATGCTGCAGATTTTACTGATGTTTTCATGGCTGCATTTTTATCGTTTTCCCAAGAAGAAAACGTAATCACGCGACATTGCAACTGCAGCAACGTTTGCGACCGTGTTCCAACTTTTTAACTAGGGCTTGCACACGCACAGCCATATATGAATCTGTCCTAATCTTCATCTTATGACTGGCTACCTACATGCTGACTCAAACGCAAATCTAGTTCTATTATTTACGGATAATACATCAAATAAAAAAAAATCAAATGTTCATTATACTCGCTGGGATTACAACGAAGCGTGTAACAAGTAGCAGGGCCCATTTCCGCGGCTTAGCGCCTGGGCAAAACAGCTCCGAAAAAATGTCGCAGCGGTTGCGACGTTGTGTCCAATTTGACCGATCCAAGATTCGAACCCCAAACCTCCGCCACCAATAGCTGTGCCTTAATAACTGAGCTAACCGGTCGGTTAAGACCAATACACAATCTCAAAATTTCCACAAATCATTCAACAAGCAACAACCAACTACAACTGTCAAACCTGGAAACCTTGCAGTTTTGCCACGGTGTTCCTGGCTGTAAGGTCATGCACCAAGTATCATCTTGGTTATTTTCATCAAGTATTTTAGTCGGGGGACCAGGAGGTCGACGGCAGTAGTTTTCATCCAGTCCGAAGTGAGAGAAATTCTCAGGTTTAAAAGGATGACGATGAGGTACCTAAAAAGGCTTCACTATAGAACACAATGTGATCATTAACCTTAAATATATTCAAACCAATGCACATCATCAAAATATGGGATCTAGTAGCTCAGGCGTTAAAAACATCGGCATCCGTGCGGGAGGTCGGGGGTTCCATTCCCGGGTCGGTCAAATCGAACACAAGTGTCGTCAACGGCTCGCCACCGTAGCGACGTTTCCTCGCAGCAGTGTTGCCCAAGCTCTTTGCCGCGGAGATGGGCCAGCCATTCGTTACACGCTTCGGCGTAATACCGCCAGTATAATGAGGATTTGATTCTTATTTTTGATTGCTAATTGCATATTAAAAATAATGACAACTCAGCTTTACAAGCAGGTTTCGTTTTTTTTTTTTTTTTTGAAGAGAAATATTATTGACACATTTAAAGCTTTGGCTGAAAAAAAATAGAACTGTCAATGTTCGTATAAAAATAACACTACAAAACGATTATTACTTGTGATTTCCAAGGTTGGCAACGAATTCCAGAACGAGTCCAAGATCTACAACACATTAACTACAATATAGGCAAACCGTCTTTAAATATTAATAGAATACGCAAACAACATCAGTCAATCAAGTGACTTTATCAGAGGTGCTGATATGGCATTAGATAAAATAAACAAGAACGACAACTATCCAAAAAAAAAAAAAAACGCAGGGAGAGTGCGAATTGACCCTATGGTCTTCGAGTCAGCAGCCACCCTATGATTTATTTACGGTAGTTTTAAAAGTTTCTGCAGCAATTTTACCAAGTAATGTTTTTGTCGCACCATAACAAAGCGGAAGAACCTTCCGAACCTTATAGTTAAGCAGTTATCTTGTTAGGCAATTGGATCAAAAATTTCGGAGCAATAAGACGCGACTGATTTTGACGTGAGAAACTAATCAACAATGCATCAAATTTCAATCGCCTGACGTTGACAATGGTACCAGAAGAGAACCGCTTAAGTATATTTCAGCTGTTCTTGGCTCCAGTTTATTTCAGGTACTTTCTTGGCTGCACTCAGTACGCTGCTTGTGATAATTTCATTGTAATTACAAATAATAATTTTATTCTCCAATTCAAAACCTGACGGTTACTAAAATTCGCTAAAACGTTTAAGCTGAGGTGAGCGGCACCAACAACCAACATGTTTGGGAACTAAAAAAGCAAAATTTTTACTCTTGGGTTTACATTTAAATGTGTTGCAGCAGAAGTGAAGCATGAAATAGCTTTAATAAGTTTAAAAACAACAATATCTTAAGCCTGACCTGTTTCCTCGATATTCTGATTTGTTGGTCCATGGCAAAATGCAGTCAGCCATCTCTGCAATCTCAACCGCAAAGCCTCTGTCATTATAAGCTTCCCATTCATCAGTTCGATCTTCTTTCTGAATAAGCAACCGTATGTGGTTATTCTTATTTCGAAAAAGTGCTTTACTGCTCGTGTTAATTCTCGAAAATCATTGATCAAAAATTTTGTTCACTTGCTATACTGCAAATGCAAGAAATGGGACTTTTTGCGTCAAGACAGGCCTTTAAGTTTGGTTAAGAGCTGGAGTTACGACATTAGTCTTCGTGCTAGGGTCAGAGTTGGCGTTTCAACGCCAGGTCGGTCAAGCCGAATGGTCGCCCAATCGTAATTCTGTCAAAATATCAGGCTGAAAAGGAGAGACCTAAAAGCTTGGTGAGCTATTAATTGCGTGCAGATACGCTCAAAGTTGGTAAGTAGTAGGATAACGCTTACTCGCAATACCAGCACATAATCGTCAGCATTGGATGAGTCAAGTGGTTTTAGTGTTAAGTAAAAGCTTCCATCGGATGCAAGACGTATGATATTTCCGGTAATATCATTGCTATGCCTGAATGGCTTCGTAAATGTCCACGATTGAGAATTGAGATTTGAAGGTGAGCAAGGCTTGAGAAAAGCTTCAACCTCAGTTACATTTTTATTGGATGATATTGCAGAAGAATCAGCGTCAATGCATAAATCCAAGTCTCTATGCTTGATTTGAGTAACCAACCCTACGTATAAAGAAACGTAACTTAACCTTGAAGTGTTTATCACATAGTATAAGCCTTTGCTAGACGATTTCTGCCGAGAACATCACCTAATACACACCCTTTGTCTAAAGGGTTATGACCTGACTATTTTTTGTTATTTCACCTTCAATTACCTCTTCAACGTCAACTGTAGAATTTGGTTTAGGTGCATGAACACGTTTTGTTGAATTAAATAAATTTTCGAAATCATCAAAAATCCGATCACCATTAATCGAGCAAAATACAACTACGTAATACGTGTTTTCTTGAGCCACAATTACTGCGTCTAAAGAGGCTGAAAGAAAATGAAATTTTTTTGTCAAAACAATCACCATTTACCTGAAAACCACCATAAGAAAGCAGTGCTTTTAAGGAAGCATGATAAAAATGCAATTCTTATTGAAGTTGCATTATTTGATTCTTCGTCATTCAAAGATGAATAAGGTCTTGCACATTTTGTCATGTCAACAGGGCTTTGCAATAAGAAGTGGTAGCCCAATATTCCTGAGGCAGAAGCACGGTTGTCAGCAGCACGGCCAGTACGCCCGCTTCTAAACACACCAGGAATGAATTCCCAAACTGAAGTTCCATCCGTGGCTGTTGGAGCCAAACATACCGAACTCAGCCCTAATAAAACAGCAGATTATAGCCTTTATGGTGGTCAAATCACGGATAGTCATTGCACCTTAGCGACAATGCATGCGACAAAATAACTTTATTGATAGTCATCATGCTATCTTCCCATACGCTTCCAGCATGCTACATAAACTTTCGTTCAAATATGTAAAAGCTAGTTAGCACAAACGACGTACAAAAATGGAATTTGGTCTCAAAAGCTTATCATATACAGAAATTGCATGGAAACCGATTAAATGGCTGAGAAGATGGAGCATAGGAGTGTCTGCTCTGGAGAGGTAAACTTGTGTTTCGATTCCGAATCAAGTCAAACCAAAAACTTTAAAGGGCAATGCTGAGTGTTGTCAGCATTTAATGGACGAAAGCCGGCACCTTCGCTTTGCCGTTGGCAATGGCAATGATGGGATTCCACATAAATCCACAACCTTTGACTGGCAGGCAAGTGACCAGCAACTACTAAGCCAGCTTGTTATAGGCAGCACCTCCGCAGCTTTCTCTTGGAAGAAGATAAAATCCATTTAACTAAAAAATAAAATCAACTAAAAAAAAGATCTTCGCAAGTACGAAGCGCAATCGTCTTACCATCACATCCACAGCGCAAAAAATATTTCAAGATTCTGTGTCTTAATACAGAAGTTCCTGGGGCTGTAATTCGTTCGGTTATGGAAGGATTCCAATCCCATACTTGGGTCATATCTTCATTAACACAACCAAACATGACAGCATAGCCTTGCATGGGTGACGTAGTGAGACATTTTCCACTTCCAACATTCATCAAATGACCATTCATTAATAATACCCACCTAAACAAATGAACGTATTTGAATGTAAATTTGTACCATGACCCAAAGGTACAGTACGTGGTCCACAGATTCTTCGTCGCGGCTTGGCCTCATACATGGAGATGATTATTACATTTGACACAAAATTTGTAGGCTCTCCAGAGTCTATTAAAAGAGTGCAAACGCTCTTGGTAGCTTTCCTCAAAGCTTTTCATATAACCAATGACTTTAACAAAGAACTGGAACTTTAAAAACAGTAAATACTCAATGGATGGATCCGTTTCAAAAACTAATAGGGAATCGACTTCAAATATGACACTAAATGACCCTTTTTAACTCTGGAATAAATCACATCAAGTTTCTTCAGGGATCTGCCAAACCAATCAAAAACCTGCAGTGATAAATTGCATACCTTTGAGTGTTACTGTGCTGGGAGCACGGCTCTGTGCGTATCAGATTGAAATCGCCATCACTATTATGAGTAAGGCACTGATCACAACTACGCAGCAACACATAAGGTCCACTAGGAGTGCGCTCCAGTAGAGACGAGAAGCTTAATGTTCCGAAATCTTCTGTCCAAGCAACAAAGATTTTTCGTCTTATATCAGACAGAAACGGCTGTAAATCAAAACTCACTAAGTTTGAAATATCATTACATAAATCATAAGTTCAGTTCATCAGTAAGGCAGTGCATAGTTAAAATGTAAAACCAATGCGAAACGTCACTAACATAGCGTTTAACTCGTAAATTTCTTAATTAATACGTAAGTTTATAAAGATGCATACATTGCATAGTTTGTGATTTTGAGTTGATGAATAACGAATGAAATTTCGATTTAGCAATGCGTCATGTACCTGTTTGGTAATGGGATCGACGACAAGATTAAAGGGATACTGTTGCTCTTTCAAATCACGTGCTTCGGAGCGTCTAAATGCGGAAAAGAACAAGTGACCGATTGCAATCCAGGCTTGATACAAATCAGCAAGTGGTCTGGAGCAGCGTCTGAACGCCAACTTTCCTCCGTGGATGGGGCCGGAGATGAGACTCAAGCAAGATTTGGTGCCAATATTTGCAAGCATGGTTGAAGAGAGCCAGTAGAAGTGCTGCATTGTGTCTTTGGCATCGCAAACCCAGAGCGTAACCAGGTTCAAGTTCCCAGGATCAATCTTTCGCGAACCAGACAAGCACCATTTGTCACCAAATAATTGCCCGTGTTGAGAACGTATCAGAAATATATGTTCACGATCGACGTTTTGCAAAGTCCTGGAGCAAAAAAATCAAATCTTGATTCTAGCCTACTTGCGGTAGTACTCCGAAGCGTGTAACGAGTGGCGGGGACTATCTCCGCGGATTAGCGCCTGGAGCAACGCAGTTCCAAAGAAACATCGCAGCAGAGGCGAGCCATTGGGAGCATTGTGTTCTATTTGACCGACCCGAGAATTGAACCCCTGACCTTCTGCACCAATAGTGAAGTCTCTAACAACTGCGCCAAATGGCCGAGTCGTGAAACATATTCAGTAATATTTATACTTCAAGTTTCAAAAGGTCAAAATGGGGTAAAACTCATGATCGGGGTCATGTGAAAAATATTGCGAAACTAAACAGTAAATCCTTACCATTAGGAAGAAACTTTTCGTGATTTGCAATGTACTGTGCTAATCGGCTTACTGAACGTGATACCAATGGAATGTCTCAAAGGGTTCAAAACGATCAACATAAAATGTGAGGTGATAAAACAAAGTAGTTGGTTAGGCCACCGATTGCTCTGTCCTATCAGCCTTGCTACAAAAGATTGCTTGAGAGCAGCTATATCAGTTCGCAGTACCGGTATTGCTTCGTTTGAAAGTAAGCTATTTTATGAAACTCGTGAAGTGCAGCAAAAAAATCACAAAAAAATTCAGGCATTATTCAATATATGTTACGCTTATTGTTAGAGAAGAGTCGGCAGCACATTCAACATTTTATACCTTTCTAATTCTGTCGTTGAAAAATCCAGACAATCGGGCACATCACAGTAGCCAAACGAATCATCGAGCATCTTATAACACCAGGGACCATTGGGGTCAAGGCTCGGGTTCTGGCATGAATTATTTCGGTTAGTGGTTTCGAAATACGGTTCGGTTAACGGTTTAATAGGTCGATACGTTCTTGATCCAGCCTGCCATGAGGCACAAGGCTGACCATCTCGATCAAGAGACCACGAGCCATAATAATCTCCCCTTCCAAGAACACACCCGGTTGTGTTGACACGGCTTTGTGACAAGCTAGACCAAGGCTGAAACGTTCCGACTGGTTGTCGGTCGTCAGTATAACGCAGACGATGTGGCGGCGGGTTATCTTGCAAAGCGTGAACATCTTCATAGAGACCTATTAAAGAGCAAAGGAACATGAAGTTACAATTAGCTTACTTTTATCTATATGCAACGATTAAGTCCTCGCTACATAAACAGCACAGTAAAGCCAGCGATCTGCTCAAAGCATGCAAGCATTAGCATATAGGTTATGTATACAGGCTAGTGGTAGAGCAGCTTATAAGTAAGCAAGAAATGATGTTACACTACGTTTTAAGGTACAAATTCAAGGTAATTTACCAATATAAACTCTTGCTTCTGATCCGATAAGGTTTAACAAAGATTCATGGGTTTCTCTGTTTTTATCAGAGGCAAGCGTCCAGTTCCGAGAAGCACAAAAGGCTTGTGCTTCAATGAAAGTGCTAGCAGGTTGTCTGAACACCTAATAAAATACATGTGGTTTATTGGCTTCACCAAAGCTTAAGAATGCTTTTTTTAGCTGAATCAACGTTAAAGCGTTGCAACTAGGAGTTAGGTAATAATTAAACACAAACAATATAGCGAAGACACAGTCAAAAACATTGGGCGGAAGTTTTGGTTCATGGCCTAAGACCCAGCCTAGCGAAAGCTCCAAACGTTGTCAATGGCATCATAAGTAAGCCGAAATGCCCACCCAAGTGTTTTTAGCTGTTTTTCGGCTGCATTATCAGAACTCAAAAAGTTATGCAAAACCGTTTGTCAGCCATCGGCTTTGGATATGCACACTGAAACTAATCTTCTAGGCCTCTTTCAATACCAAAGCGAAATACAAGGCAATGAAGTACGATACCATTACTTTCAATCAATGAGTTAAGAGCAGCAATTCTTACTTTAAAACAAGCCCGATTTTGGAACATTTCTGAACCCGTTTCAACCCAATCTGGGGGACAGAACCCAATACAGGGTTGAGTATTGCACGGTGCTAGCTCGTATATTTCACCAGATAAGCAATTCGATGGATCTACTCGGGCACAATCTTTAAGCACTTGCGCGACTCCTCCACCACAAGTTCGGGTGCATAAACGAGGTCGAAGGGCAACTTGATACTCTTCCGCTGAAAAATAGTGAAAAAATTTACTTCACGACAAAAAAATCAAAATCTAATCCTCATTTTATTTGCGGTATTACGCTGAAGCGTGTAACGAGTGGTGGGGCCCATTTCCGCGGGTTGGTACCTGGGCAGCACAGCCCAAAGAAACACCGCAGCGATGGCAAGCCGTAGGCGACATTGTGTGCATTTTGACCGGCTCGGGAATGGAAACCCAGACTTGTGGCACAGCTAGTGATGTCGTTATTACCACGCCTACTGGTCCTTTACTTTAAAACCACAAAGCAAAAAAACTTCAAAAATGTTATGATAACCTGAACAACGCTTACGTCGCCGTTCAGAACAGACGTTGAGGCGATTAGTTTCTAAAATGCTGAAGTCAGTCGCATCATCACTTGTTTCATCAGTCAATTCTAAAGACAAGCCAGGACCATTCTCACTTAATACCAAGTACTTTCTGTCTCTATGGGACAAAGGCAAAACCTCGTTTGGAAAAGTCAGTCTTATTTTGAGCGAAGAAGATTCACCTGTAACACAAGTCAGTTACGAAAAAACATAATTGTCTGAAATCAAATATAGCCTTTTCGTTGCTATGAATTTAGGCCTAAACTAAATGCCCAGACTCTCTAGAGAACGTTAGTATGTTACACAGGTTTAAACTCATAATTGGTGCAGCCTTCACAGCATTCTGCTTTGCACGCACTTATTTTACACAGTGAACGGTATTTAATCACAAATCAACTAGTTTGTGTGTTGCGATCTTGTTGCTTTTTATCTTTATCCCTATTTGTATGAAACTACGACGTCGCTTGATTATTTGTTTTTCCTTTTCTTCCATCTTTTAATATTTTTACATCTTGTTGTTATTGTTTTTGTGCAAACAAATGCAGTAAAAATACGAAACCCGACATTTGGGCGCAAATGCGTCTGATCGCATTTTTTAACAACTTTTTAATTGTTGTACATAAAAACATTTTTTTACAGAATGCTTATTCGAACTGATGCAATTCATTTTCAATTTGCAACGATCTTTTCGCATGTTTTAATTTACGTAAGTTACTTTAAGCAAATAGGTAGAGAGATGTGTATTTACGGAAACGTTATGAAAAAGCTAAAACAAAGTTAAGGTCAAATTAGCGATATATGAAGATTATTTTCCATAACCAATTATTATCAATCAGTTTGAGAAGTGCTTGCTTTTTTTGCCAATTACTCACATTCTCTGAAGCTTTCTTAAAATTTACTTTGTAGTGCTAAGGACTAAACGAATGATTTCCAGCACTCTCATCAGTCTTATTTAAAAGATAAAGATGAGACGTGTTTATTTGCGATTCGCACTTCGCCGTCCATAAAATGTCGCAATCGACACTTGTGATGATGGGAATCGCGCACCATCTTTAAACCTCTAAAAAAATTGTAGCGTAATCATTTTCACAGATTTAGGTAACCACTGCTTTCGAGAGGCCCCCCTGGAGATTGAAATTTAAGATCGACCGCTCGCAAGTGTTAAATTTGGCTCTAAAATAAAAGTTTAAAAAACAAAATTGAAGATCTGAGCATGAGAACATTATAGTTGTAATGTTGTCCAACGACGAAAACACGTGAGAATCAGACAACTGTAACAAAGTAATCAGTGATTAAAATATTGCACAATTCTAATACGAACTTCGGATATTTCGTTTCAAAAAAGACCATGATTTTGAAAAGATACTGAGTTACTACCGAAAGCAAAAGATCGAAATTTTTGTGCGCAAATAACAGCCGTCAGGATTTTTTATTCTCTCAAACATAATTTTATTTCAAGTTCTTTTCATATTGCTAGCCTCTATCGCATCAACGTTTTACTTTTAAATCTAGAACTCTTACCTTCTTAAACTACTAGGTAGGCTTAATAATTAATCATGCAAAAGACTCTTCTTTATCGCTAACTTGATCTTGACTGGTCTTAGTTTTTTTTTAACGTTTCCGAAAATACACATTTCTTATTTTCTTCGCTTAAAATAACTCAAGTTAAAACATGCGAAAAGGTCGTAGCAAGTTAAAAATGATTTGTATCAATTCGAAAAGCATTCCGTAAAAAATGATTTTACGTAATTAAAAAGTTGCTAAAAAATGCGATCGGGCGCACGACGCGTTCGCACCCAAATGTCGTGGACCGGTAAAAATACTAGCACCGCTACTTACACAGCCACAGCTGCTGAAAACTTCTGAAAGACATATCACACGCTTCTAACACCACAGCGACAAGAGAAGTTGTCCTTGCATTGTTAGTTGTATTGGCAACTCTGCCAGCTAAACATAAGCCTGATTGTTGATGTATAAACAATCCACCACGTTCTTCGTATCTTCCTCTGGTGTATTTCCACCAGTAACGATCTAACTCTGGATTTCGCTGCCCTGGACATCTTCGAAAACCCCTAAAAACAAGTTTAAATCCACCTACTAAAACTTGAATTTGATCAGGTAACCACCAAATATATAAATTTATTAAGTCAACGTCCCTCGGAATCAAAAGTGAATCATTTCATACGCTGTGCTAAAGGTTTTAAACTACTGTTGGAAAATAATACAGCACAGGATAAGCACTCTTCATTTGATCCTGAAAGTATCAACTTTGAGTTAAACCGCCTAATAGGTTTCTTGGGATTGGTACACTAACTAAACGAAACAAGATATATCCATAGACAAGCTTTGCCTGTCATATATTGCTGCTGATGACAGCTGAACCTATGCTGTCTAAATGAAATTGACTTCAACGACATACCAAGGAATAGTTTGACCCATTGAGTTGGTTGTAACATCAATGCAATGACGAGTAGCCAAGTTAAGAATCGCTTTTCTTCCGTCAAATCGAAGACCAAGCGGACAGTTCCCTGGTTCGTCAGAACCGTCTTCGCAATCAGGGTAACCATTACACCGCTACACATATTACAGCGTTTGAGTTGCGCAAATAAAACAGTTAAGCATATAGTTTTTAATACAGAATATCAAAAATTGTAATTGTTAAATTATGCTGCGCTTCATAAGGATAAAGGGAAAAAGCTGGTCGTGTGTTTTATTGCAAAAAAAAAAGCTAATCGATGCCACCAACCACGACCGCTTTGGCTCGTTGTTGGGCTAACACTTTTGTTGCACTATTCTGAGAAGAACATCTTCCTTAGAAAGGAAGGATATACGATGGACAAGGACCACGAAGCAACAAGAATCACTCAGTTCATCTGCAATGATGTTGTCAGAAGATAGAGATTTTTTACTTAACAAGTTGGAACTTCCTGAAATCGCAAATTTTTAGCGATATAAAGACAAAAGGTTACTAACTGCAGATAATATGACCTTAAAATTACTCAAGCTAAATGGAAAATAATAAATGTTTCTAATATTTACCAGCGCATCGCTTATACACCGTTGTTCCTGAACACAAGCAAACGAATTTTCTCCACACTGTCCAGGCAAAATGATGCCTTCTCCAGATGATGTTGTGTCCACTGGATTTGGAAGATCTGAGCTGAAAATTTCACCAAATGTTAAACTTACAAGTAATTACTAGTAAGGCGGTAAGAAGCATTGCCCACAACTAGACGTATTAAAGTGACGATTACGCAAGGAATATCAAAAGTTGGAATTGCCATGAAGTTGAACGAATTGCAACATTACATCAACTTCTGTTAAAAATACATCATAAAATTTAAAATCATAGCTTTGTGAGATATCGGAGTACGTCACAAAAAACTAATGTATTTAAGCTAGTTATAGAAGAACTGAACCTGATTTGAAAACCAGATTCAGGGTGAGGCATTTACGCCTTAGGGTCGGGTCTAAAACTTGATAAAATTATCTTTCGAATCAAACTGTCAGTGTTGTATAGTTGCGCAAGAAGAGTGTTAGATTAGGCTTTCGGTGATCAACAGCTTTACATACGCTTCACTAAAACGAGATAATTGGAAACAATAATAATTCAACAACACAACATACCAAGATGAGCGCACACAATCCCTTATTTGCATCTTTGCATTTTCACCACAGTTGTCACAAGTTTGAAACCTTAATTGCTGACCTCGCTTACAATCTCTTGAACATGTACTCCAACTAGACCAGCTCGACCAACTGAAAAAAGCCTAGTTTATTTCCCACAATCTATATATAACTTTGGGTCTCGTAATTCAAAGACAGTGATACAGCATCTTTCTTAAATCGAAGACACACAAAATTTAATTAGACAGTCTACAGCAATAGACAGACGTGAAAATCTCTTTTCTTATTTATCAGCAGGGGAGTTAAAAATAGATAAATTATTATGCAGATTTATCCGCAAAACCACTGTTTCCTATCCAAACAAAAGCTACATACATCGTTACATGTCTTATCATGAGTTGCAGCCCCTCAGCCTTAAGCACAAACTTTGGTCCTTAAATGAGTAGACCTCGTTCCTCCTATTGGCTCATGACAAAACAACCAAGCTCGGGAAAGATTTCCGGAAAATTTTTTCGGGAATTTCCGAATCCCGGGAATCCCGAGGATTTTCGGGATCCCGCGAATTTCCCGGGAAATTTTTTGAAAATTTTCCGTTTCCCGAGAATTTGAAAATCCGGGAAAAAAGGAAACCCTAGTTGCAGCTGATGTTATCATTTTCCCGCCAAAAGCACTGGACGGCAAAAAGAGCTTTTTTGTTACTCTTTCTTAGTGTAGGCTACATGCGCTTAGGGTGAAAAGGTGTGGAGTGTGTGGAGGTAGGAATGGGAGAGTGTGTGGGGTGAGTGTGGAAAAGTGTGAGGGAGGTGTGGGAAAGTGAGTTGGGGTGTGGGGGGAGGTGAGAAGAGGTGGGAGTGTGGAAAAATAAGTGTGTTGGGATGTGGGGGGAAGTGAAAAGAGATGTGGGAAGTGTGCTGGAATGTGAGGAGAGATGGGGGGTGTGGGAGAAAGTGAAGAGGGGTGTGGTAGAGGTGCAGGGGTTTGGGGGGAGGTGAGGGGAGAGATGTGAAGAGTGCATGGGGTCAGTGTGAAGATGGTGGAAAAGGGTGGAAGGAAATGTGTTAATCGGAGTGTGGGGAAGGTGAAGGGAGAGGTGGAGGGTGTGGGGACTGTATGGGGTGAGTGTGAAGGGTGTGGAAGGAGGTGGGGGTATGAAGAAGTGTGGGAGAAGGTGTGAGGAAGTGTGTTAGGGTGTGGGGTAAGTGAGGAGAGGGGGTAGGGGGAAGGGTTGGGGGTCGTGAGGAGAGGTGGGGAAGGGTGAGAAAGTGTGTGGGGTGTGGAAAAGATGTGGGAAGAGGTTTGGGGGGTGTGAAAAGTGTGGGGGTAAGTGACGAAGAGTGTATGGGGTGAGTGTGGAGGATGTGGGAAAGTGTGCTGGGGTGTGGGGAGAGGTGTAGGAAAGTGTGTTGGGGTATGGGGGGTAAAAAAATATCTGGGAGAAGGTGGGAGAGGAGGGAGGGTGTGGAGACTGTGGTGAGTGTAGAGGGTGTTGAGAAAGGTGAAGAGAGATGGAGGAGTGTTTGGAGTGGTGATAAGAGGTGGGGGGGAAAGGTAAGGAGAAGTGTGGGGATTGCGTGAGAAAGTGAGGAGAGAAGTGTAGAAAAGTGTGGAGGAAGGTGTCAGATGAGTGTGGGGGGTGTGAAGAAGTGTTGGGGAGATATGGAAAAGTGTGGGGGAGGTGTGAGTAAAAGTGTGGGGCTGAGGGGAAGCATTAGTGATTCATGTGGAATTGTAACAATCAATCACAGAGCATAAAAAACGACGCTGATATTGCAATGTAGACCAAGACTAGAACGTCTGCGCATACACTTTCCTTCACTTGCACTTGCCCCCACACCCCAAAACACTTTCTCACACCTCCCCCATACTTTACCTTACCTTTCCCCACACCCCACCTCTCCTCACTACCCCCAACACTACCCCACACTTCCCCCACCCCCTCTCCTCACCTGCCCCATACCCCAACACACTTCCCCACCTCTCCTCACCTTTCCATAAACCCTCCACGCTCACCCCATACGATCCCCACACCCCCACCTCTCTCCTCACCTCCCCCCACCTCTTTTCACCTCCCCTCACACCCCAACACACTTGCTCACATCTCCCCCTTACCTTCTCCCACACTTTCCCACACCCCCACCTCTCGTCACCACCCACAACACTCCCTGACACTTCCTTCAACCCCCTTCCGCTCATCTCCCCCACACCCCAACACACTTCCTCACACCTTCTCCCACACTTCCCTCCTCTCCTCACCTTTCCCCACACTCTATACACTCACCCCATACAGTACCCACACCCCACACCTCTCCCCTCACCTCCCCCACACCTTATTTCACCTAGCCCCACACCCCAACACACTTCCTTATACCTTTTTCCGCACTCTTTACACTGACCCCATACAATCCTCACACCTTTCCCCAAACCCCTACACCTCTTGCCATACCTCTTTCCACCACACCCCAACACCATTTCTCACACCTCCCCCACATTTTTCCACACACCTGACCTTTCTTCACCTCTCCCCACATCCCAACGACACTTCCCCACACCTCTTTTCGCTTCCCTTCTACTCCCCAACACACTTCTCCACATCTCTTTTTACTTCCCAACACACTTTCCCACAATGCCCACACCCCCCCCCCCACACTTCTCAACACCTTCCTCACACTTCTCCAAATTCACCCCACACACTCTTCCATTCCTTCCTCCACACACCCAATGCCTTTTCACGTAGCCTACACTATGAAAGAGTAACAGAAAAGCTCTTTTTGCCGTTCAGTGCTTTTGGCGGAAAAATTCCGTGACGTCAATGCAACTCATCAATGAAACTGATGATTGACTTCACGTATACACATTCTATCATATTTACTAATATACCATTAAAACAACAGCTTGCAACTTACCTAGGCAGTTCACACAATTCACATGTATATCTGCAGTCATTGATCATATTTCCAAATAAGCAACGTCCCAGAGTTCGTTGCATGGTACAGTAAGTAATTGATGGTTCCATGTCAATGCAGCGGATGCGTTCTCTTTGGTGAAGAGACCTGAAGAGTACTTCACTAACGGAAGCACCAGGAGCGGAATAGTAGGCTCTAACTTTGCGCACCAAGACAGACTGATTTGCAATTATGTGCTCAGCATCGCTTCTTTTTCGCAAGCAATCTTTCCTGGACAAGCATCTGAATAAAAGAAAATATGTTCACCATTTAAAATTGTTTCTTTTCATCCAGCGCAAAGACAGGTATTGTACATGAGAAACGGTTTGGTATACTCACAAATTTCACACGCTCTGTGCTTGTAAAATTCATCCATATGTCGACAACAACAAAGTGCTCACACAAATAACGCCAGGGCCGAACCCCCCCCCCCCCCGGAAATCATCTTTCGGGGCCCCCTAAAAAGTTTTTCTTGGATGGTGATGCAAAAGAGCGAGCCCCAAAGGGGCGATGCCAAGCTAGGGGGGTCTGGGAGCATGCCCCCCCCCAGAAAATTTTGCGAAATTTCACCTTATTTTGGAGGCTTTTTGTGCGTTTTGAGCCTTTAAAATTCCTCAGATTTAACAAGGTTTAGTAGTCTGTTTAACTAGGTCCCTTCCAAACCCACTAAAATAATACTGCAAGCAAACTCTACTCTAACATTTCGCTACCTATGCGAAGAAAAAACGTTTTTAAGGCTTATTTTTGCGCCTTTCACTTGAGAATGAGGGGCCCTTGGCAGGAGCGGATCCAGAAAGTTTTGGTGGGGGGGATGTGATTATAAATTAGGTTGAATGTTAATTAAATATAAAGACGTTTAGACCAGGAAACGGGCGTAAATAAGTCCTTTCAAAATGTTTCATGTCAGGGGCGTATTCAGAATTTTTTTCAGGGAGAGGACACCAAATTTCGTCACTTTTTCAAGCGCAATTTTTTCCCGATAGAGTTATTTCAAGCAACTTAGGTAACAAAAACGACTTTAGAGGGGGTTCGGGGGCATGCTACCCCAAAAATTTTTTGAAAATTTGCATACTGTAATGGTCATTTTAGCGCTTTTCGAACAATTCTCAGGCAAAGTTTGTTCATATTTTTGGCCCCTAACTTTGAGTGCTTTATCAAATATGATGCATTTTGTACGCACAGTTTCGATTATGCGTGCTTAAGGCGACTAAGGTTTATTGTTATGAACAGGGGTGCAAATCTATGTTGAGCATTGGAGGAGATGATTTAGCAAAATTAACCATTTTTAGATATTGGGGGGGATGATTTAGCTAAATTAACACGTCTGCAGATGTCCAATTTTTTGCCCACTATGAAGTGAAGACCAAAAAAAAGGTCATAACGTTCCCAGATGCCAATTGTATTGCCCAAAACGAAGTGAAGGCCAAAAAAAGGTCATCACCTGCGCTGAAGCCCAATTTTGGGACATGAAAATATTGGAAGGGGATGCTGCCGGATTAGTGGGGGGGAAACATCTCTCCATGGATTTGCACCCATGGTTATGAGAGGTTCGAAATTATAGAAAAACTTTATCCAAAGCATTGTTGAAAATGGCTGGTGGGGGGATGCATCCCCCACATCCCCCCCCCTGGATCCGCCCCTGGCCCTTGGTATGCTACTAAACGTTTGTTTGCAAGTTTTGCGACTGCTATTTTTCGAAAAATTTGCAGGGGCCCCCAAGGCCAAAAGCATAAATATGGTATGGGGGCCCCACATCGCGCGAGTTAAGACAAAAAATATATCGAATCTTAAAATAGGCTTATTTAAGGCACCTTTATCATACGTTGATTAAATAGTACTACGTACTGACTATTTACGGGGCCCCCCTTTTTGTGCGCCCCCCCCCCCCGATTGGGGGGTTCGGGGGACGCTAGTTTCGGCACTGAATAACGCGAAGAAGTTCTGAGTCGCTGCTTCCAGGTTATGATCAGACTAGACAACAAGACGCTTCGCAGCTTGGGTTCATTTGGGAAATGGGAGATACATGATTAGTTTGAGGATAGAAAAGGTAATGTTTAGTCCGATTCTATGTCAAGGAGCAAGCATTTATACGGATTTAAATCTCAGAGCTCAAAACGACTGAGTTAAGTCACAACTACGCGCTTTCAAAAATCAAAATTCTACAATTTTGATAAAATTCCAAAATTCAATCAAAATTTAAGTATTGGTCAGACAATATCTTCAACTAAGCATATTTCTGGTAATTTGTGACTTCTAGCGGTTTAACGTAAATCTGTAATATAACATAAATTAAAACGTCTATACAGTTACAGATTTTATTAGCATAGCTTTTAGCAAACAGAACGGCATACTCTTCCGAGGTCCTATTCCAAAACGGCTGGTGATTTGGGCATTTGCAATCATTATAGCACGAAACTTTAACGTTCAGAGAATCGTTTGTTGATTTTCGAATTTCATCACAAGCATACGCCAGAGATGTTTCACAATATTCCTCATCCCATACCATGTCGAGTGGACAGTCTGTATAAGCAGAATTAAAGCTATGGCTATACCAGTGACAATTATAGATTGTCGCGTTCGCTAACAATTTCTTCAGTGAGAATTATTTTTTCATGAATTGTTACTGGTGGAGCAGCATAATCAATTTTGAGAGAGAGTCTGCTCGACCAGTGAAAATTTTAGCTGGAAATATTTTTCACTAAAGAAATTACCCGCCCAAATAAGCAATTTACAATTGTCACTGGTGGAGTCAAGGCTGCGAACTCGAAAGAACTCGATCATTTTGCCGAACTCGAACTTGAACTCAAAAAAATATTTTTTCTGAACTCGAACTTGAACTGGCATGAAACTGTTCGAGTTCATTAGAAAGATATTTAAATTGTTGAAAAGAAATAAAAGATTACCGCGAAATATAGTTTGTTGTTCAAGTAGTGGAAATCCGTGTAAATTGAAGTTATGATTTTACCAAAAGAAAAGTTGCATGTCGTTTATTTGTTCATGCCATTGCGACCTATATAGTCCAGGGCTGCGAACTCGAACTTAAACTCGAACTCGCTGAACTCGGTCATTTTTGCCGAACTTGAACTCGAAAAATAAAATTCTTAAAACTCGAACTTGAACTCGGACTTGCAAATATCTCTTGAACTCGAACTTGAACTCGGTTAAAAATCGATCGAGTTCGCAGCCCTGGGTGGAGCCGTAGCTTGGGTTCCATAACTGGCATTATTTCAGATTTGAGGATGGATCCAAAAATCAAGCAAAAGCGTCAAAATCATCGAGCCACGGTTCGTATAAAGCAGTGGTTCTCAACCTGGGGGTCGTCAGGCATTTTTCTAGGGGTCGCGAGAGTATTTGTTAGAAACCCTTTTGTTGCAGACTTAGACGTTGTTAACGTGTTCAACGGATGTCCTTTCATTGCTCTTCACTTGATTTTGGGCGAAAATTTGGACATCTGCGGTGGTGATGACCTTTTTTTTTTTGTTCTTCACTCGATACGCAACTGCATTGCATGTGTTTAACGATTCATGATTTTGGAAGGGAGTAGTTTCGCTATGTCGAATTGCTAAGTGGATCGCTGAATAAAAAAGGTTGAGAACCACTGGTGTGAAGCAAGAATATGTTCGGTAATTACATCGCTTTTTCATCATAGGAAGAGAAAGGAAGCTTAAGCACCGATCAAACTTTCAAAATACCACTTCCACAAGCTATACAAACGCCTAATGGTGAAATTGTAGCTCACACTTAAGTAATAAAGTTTTGAAGTAAAAGTTTTAATCTCATTCGTCTTACTCACAACTCATTTGATAACTTTTTGAAATATACGTAACATATACAAAGTGGCGATTCTAGCACCCAAAAAGTGGAAGGGCCACTTTGGGGCCAAGATAGATTGAGGTGGAAACACTGAAAACAGTGTTTGAGAAGAAAAGGGTAAGTTCAAAGAGATTTGCAACCAAACTTAAAAAGTAAGCATATTGCAATGTGACACATTATATACATTTATTATTGACATTCACCACAACATAAGATGACAAAAAGGTTAGAGCGTCTGTTTCTGGAGCGGTAGACTCAAGGTCTGACTCCGAGACGAGTCAAATTGATTGCCTAGCCTAAAAATTAGTATTCACAGCTTTCCTGCTATACGTTCGACTTCGACATTAAAGGAATAGTATCGACGACAAGCCGGCAAGTTTGCTGGTTATAACACCCTAGAAAAAGGCACTTAACGTAATTCCTTCATCTTTAAGTACAAACAGTTAATGAATCCCTACATTCTACCTCTCGTGGTGGCCTAGTCTGACAGTAGACATGCAAAAAGAGCGTCGGAATCAAACGCATAACTACAAGACTTGGACAAAAATAAACACCTGTAGCTCAAACCTAAATCGTAGAACAGAAAAGGAATAGGTCTACTACACCACTTAATATCCCCCCCACACAGTGCCGTAGCAAGAAATTTTGAAAAGGGGGGGGGGACATAATTTCAACATTTTTTAAGCATATTTTTTGCGGCAGAAAGCGTGCTTCCCCAGAAAAATTTTGAAAATTTACGTGCTGCAATGACCTCTTTAGTGCTTTTTGAATAATTTTCATCCATATTTTGTTTAAATTTTTGACCCTAATTCTTAGTGCTTCGCCAAATATGATGCATTTTGTTCGCACATTTTCGACTATGCGTGCTTAAGGCATAAGGCTTATTGCTATCGAAGAGGTTCGAAATTATGGAAAAGTTGTATTCATCAAAAGTTGTATACATCAAAAAAGTTGTACACAGCCATTTTCAAAAATGGCTGGTGGGGGATACATACCCCTCATTGCACCTCCCTAGAGACGCCCCTGGCCATAAGCTACAGATACCATCAAAACAGTCTGGCATATTTCAGTCACTTGGCACCATTGATTTTGTTATTTACTAAAAGGAAGAGTCAAAAGGGGGGCCATGGCACAATGCCCCCTTGAATACGCTCCTGCTTCCCCACATCAAAAAACATAATACAAAAATAAATTAAAGGAAAAAATCAATACATAAACAATAACTGAAGACAAAAAATAATGCCAAACTTACGAATCCATAGTTTTAAGCACCCAACCAATCACTCAGCCAGATGTCTTTCTCAAATTTAGTGTAACTGAGGTCGGGCAATCGATTAGTATATTTTCATACCCTGTCATAGGCTACATGCAGAAGCGTATTTAGGGAGGGGGGCATTGGGCCATGCAATTTAGGGGGCTATAAAGGCATTATAGCCAGGGGCGGTTTCAGGGGGGTAGGATCAGGGGTATGCATCCTCTCACCAGCATTTTCGAAAAGTTTTTGATGTATCCAATTCTTCCATAATTTCAAACCTCTTCAATAGCAGTAAGCCTTAAGCACGCATAATCGAAAATGTGCGAACAAAATGCATCATATCTGGCAAAGCACTCAGAATTAGGGCCAAAAATTTTAACAAAATTTGCCTGAAAGTTACTTAAAAAGCACTAAAATAGCCATTACAGCACGTAAATTTCGAAAATTTTTCCAGGGAAGCATGATCCCGGACCCCCCTAGAGCTTTTCTTGTTTCTAAATCAGCTTCAAATTAGTTCTGCCGAAAAAAATACGCTTGAAAAAATGCGAAAAGTATATATGCCCCCTTCCCTTTCAAACTTTCTCGCTACGCCACTGGCTACATGAGCTTGTTAAAACTGGGGGAGGCCAACTTGGGGGCCAGGCAAAAATCTGGGGGGCCATGGCCCCCTCTGGCCCCCCTTAGAATCGCCACTGCATATACACTCAATACAGTACTTACATTTCACGACAATGGAAATCAAAAATCCTTGATGAAAATGATATTGATCTGATTCAATAGTTAATCTCAGCGAATTTCGAAAATACAGAGGTATTTTTAATGGTAAAAATCCACACGTAGTGTATGTGTCAAAAGACAGATCAATATCATACGATTGTGCAGTGATACTCATCCTATTTTTACAGTACTTTGACTTTGTTCCGTTAATGCTAAAAATAACTTTACGTAAAACTTATGCAATGGTGCAAAAACGGAATTTAATGGTGCAAGTAATGTTAAAATTGTACCATCGGCAAATCACATCTGAAGTTTTGTTATACAGCTGGAATAAAATGCATTATAATAATTCTCTCCGCTTGCCAAATTAAAATCAAACAGATTATTCTGAGTCACAAGAACAAAACTAAATGTATACAATCTTTTGGAGTCTGGACTTCTTTCATGTATGATACCACTTTCGGGTTAATAATAGAAAGACGACTATTTTGTCCACTATCGATATCAATCATTATACTCGCACTATTGCATCGAGAAACTAGAGGCGGGGCCCATCTCCGCGGTTTAGTGCCTGGGCAACACAGCTCTGAAGAAACGTTGCAGCGGGGGTGAGTCATTGGCAGCACTTTGGTTTGACTGGCAAGGGAATCAATCCCACGACCTCCCACGCCAACAACGAAGTCTTCAGCCACCACACCAACTGACTGGTTTGTTGACTATAGTGAAAACAAATTGGTGAATTCAAAAATATCAGAAATCATCACATTCCTGAATAACTAACCTCAGCGACTTGACCTCTATTCTTCCAAAACCTTGCAGATTTTCTTTTTCAGCAATTGTGATTTCACAAAAGCATTTCATAGAATGAAAATGAAGTCTGGGAAACTGATCAGGGAACAACAAAGTTTTTTTATGAGTTAGTTCAAGGTTTGAACTGCAAGTTAATGGTGAGCTCAAAAGGAAGCTGTCTATGCAGAAAAACTAGTAGTTAGAACAAGATAATTTAACTGCAAACAAAAATTCTAAGTGTATAATGCCAGCAATCGATTTTATTAAGACCTTCCACGACAGGATCTAGTACAATTTCAAATTTTAAGCAGACATTCAGTTCATTCGGAATTCTTTGAATTGATGGCAATGGCATGACATCAATTTCATGATTTTGACGACAAAATCTAGAAGGATTTTGACGACATCAATTTTATGATTTTGATTTTGACGACAGGACAAGATCTCCACGACAGGATCTAGTGCAATTTCAAATTTTAAGCAAACATTCAGTTTATTCGGAATTCTTTGAATTGATGGCAATGGCATGACATCAATTTCATGATTTTGAAAATAGCAGATTACTACTCACACTTTATCAAATATATCAAACCAACATCAATAATATGGTATTTTGAAGCCTTGCTATGCACAACGTGGCCTGATATAAACTAATCAAAGTCTTAACATACGACACATATTGAAATAATCTAACCAAATTAATAACCTAAACTAATTTGATGTAACCCACTGTTACGAGTCACACTAGCAGAAAAGAGTTTTATGACAAAAGCAAATAAACAAAATTGCAAAACTAATTGCTGCAAAAGCTTAAATTACCATGATGAGCTTCTACATGTAGAGCAAACGTTTCATTCGATGGCGATTGTTTTAATGAAACAACCATTGTTGACATATTTGATGAAGAATATACCACTGGCATAACTTTCCAGTCTTTTCCACATATCTCTGCAATCACATTGAATGGTGTAGCACCTTTGCCATCATAAATCAATATTCTAGTATCATTTTCACATGAAGTAATTTCATCAGATCTTGATTCAAACCTTTAAAAAAAATTATTTGATTAGATGAGTAAGAAACAAAGCAGCGCTCATTATTACTTAAAATATTCAAAATAACTCTATTCAAAATAACCAACAAAAATCCAAACACTGTGAATGGCCACTTTTTTTGGCTTTAAGGTGGTCACACTAACCAATAGAGCAGCAAATGTTACGCAGAATAAAATAGACACAGTGTAAAAATATAAGATCCAAAATTTAGTTTTTGGACATTTTTGTTCATTCATAGAAGATAAAACTTTTTTGTGGAAAATGCGTTGAGGTAACTTTAATCATCTATTTTTGAGCTAATAAAAAAAATTAGTCTTCAATAACACTGCAAAGAAGTACACATAGGCTATAGCGTGTAATGATTCTTACTACTTGTACAGTACAACTAGTTTAGTAGCTCATCATATAGCATGCAAATTTATGATTATAATTTTCTCAGGGAACATAATTATGATGCAAATCAAGAGATCAAGTGTAATTTTACATTTGTTCAACACATTTCCTTTAACACTAGATATTGCTATTTTGAGCACCAGGTAAAAACCTGTGCTCTGATTACCTTATCACTCCGAATTGAAGAGAAGCAAATATTTCTAATTACGCAATCAATTGTCATAAAAAGAGGGAAGGTGTTGCACAGCTTATACCCTGTTTCAAAATACCACCAACGAATAGCTTCGACTTACTTGACAAATTGAAAAGAAAACTTAAGGATACACGTTGGAGGTGCAGAAAATACCCAACGCTTTGAATATTTTCTATGGATTGCATCACCAGTCGTAAATTGAAAATATTTTCTGGTGTTTTCCTAAAAAGTGAAAATACAATTACAAGCTTGTGCAGAATAGTGTACAATCACAGATTAAATTTTACATGTGATTGTACTGTTATGTGCTCTGGCCTCACCATCCAGTCGTCACTAGTTGTTTATTCAGAATAAGAAAGAACTGCTGTAAAATGTGGTTGACTCTAGCATTCCGTTTGATTGTTAATAGAGAAATGATTTGACTTCTTGCAAAAAATTAAATTGATTTGTAAGTATTTTCAAGTTCAGTTACAGCTCTACCAATCTAGGTCATCAACTTTATATAATATAATAGATAATATAGAGTTTTTTGTAGAAAAAAATACTTCAATAAAGTGTAGATCTTCATCCAATTGATAGTAAGAAAACAGGAAATCTAGAAATCAAAAGCACAATTAATATGAAACACCAAAACACACATTAAAACCACTCGAATTAGCAGTGAATTTCATCTAGACACCATCAAAGCAATAAAACATACACTGATACAATGAGGTGAAAAAAACATATGTAATTATATATAGGAAGCTTTTATTTGACCGAAAATTTCCGGTTACCGAAGTTTGAAAATCGTGGTTGTGGAACCAGAAACTCCCCCTACGGTTCCCCTACTGTGAGAATCGCACCACAGGAACTGAAAAACAGTTACGCAACTACGATTTTCAAAAACTTCGGTAACTGGATTTTCTGGTGAAATAGACACTTCCTTATATATATATACTCATATATACAAATTCAAGTGATGATGTCTGAATCTCAACAAAGAGCTCGATGTCCAAAAATTGGTCAGAGCATTAATAAATAAAATTTATTCTTGGCTACAAACACACTACACGAACGAATTATTCTATTTGAATAAGCTTGCATTTGAAGATTGCCATACGTGGCATGAAACACCGTGTAGTGCGTTTGTAGCCAAGAATAAATTTTATTCATACACATATGATATATACAGGGAGCAATAAGTTGAAAAAGATGTTAAAATCATACAAAAAAGGGTAGACAATACAACAAAATAACGTGCAGACAGGAAACGAGGAGCTAAGAAAGGGCAAGAACAGTCTACTGAGTGCTGCAGGCAAGGTGGCAACATCCAGTCAGAGCACAGTTTGCTAAACACAGAAATGCTCTTCGATAATTTTTCACAATTTTTTAACAAATACTCTTTGATAATTTTTGGCAAATACAATAATACATAATGGATATTAATAATAACCATTCATAAATCAATTTACAATAACTTATGACCAAACTTAAAATGGAACATCCAAGAAAATACAAAAGAAAAACTATCGAAAAAATAAATGCTTTGTAACAACATACTTACAAAAAGTAACCAAAGCAACAAAAAAGAAAACTTTACAGCAGAATATTTTGGTAGTTTGCATATTTAAATTCTGCTCATTGCTTAGCCTATAATTGCAAGGTAAATACTAGTAGCAATTGCATCATCTCAGAGTCTACTTTTTATACCAACGCTAGCACACTACCGTAGTATTCAACTGCTTTATATGTATATATATATATATTTTTAAGTTTGTGATCTGCTATTAAAGAGTAATCTACTATTCAGTATTATGCTTCTTCAGACAGAATAATAAACATATAAAATTTGGAATTATTGGTGTTCTATAATCAGATTACTTTCCACCAATAAACGGTGACAAGGCCTCATGCCATACTATAATTTACGGGTACGGTACCGTACCTATCCAACCATCAGGTCGTCATAACAGACATACTATAGCTATTTTGAACATCATTACCAGTACCATAATGGCATAGCCAGGAAAGGTGGGGGTACTGTCCTTCTTCTAGACAAAGCCTAGCTGCCTAGTATGATGTATGGCCAAAACATTCTCATAAACAGCAAAATATGGTAAGCCTAATCATAATCTGAGTACTGCTGCAATGTCAATTTGCCTCTACCAACACCCTCCCAAATTTTCTGTTGCCTACGCTTCTGTATTACTACACCAATACCAAAGGTATTGATGATAATTCGATATAAGGTACTCGGTACCGGTACATCTATGAACTGATCTACACCTAACACTATTACCACTGCTATTTCCTCAGCCACAACGCAGTTGACGCAATTGACCGACCATTCGCAGACACCATGATTTGATCGTCATGTTTGATCTTTACGATCATTGATTTGCAGCAACAGCTACACTTAGGTTTACGTCAGTGACGCTGCGTCGCCTTGTTTTGCGATTGCCTTTTTTCCCTGTCTCGTGACTTCATGCGTTTGTTTGTGTGGCAACCTCCTTTTTCTAGAATCAGCCGACTGGAGTGCACGTTAGCGATTAATTGTGGCTGAATTGCGGATTTACTGTTTGCATTTGATTGTTAATTGAATGTATTCGTTCAATCTCGACACCACACTGCAGTGCTGTGGGAACTACGACAGGGAAAGACAAACACTGCCCGTAACCCTCAGTCTAGAGATGAGCAGTGGAGAAAAGAACACGCTGGCCCTTCGTCCTCCCCACGCGGGCCAACTCAAGTGTAACAGATTTTGTTCTTAATTCACCGTCCACACAAGTGTGATGTAGGCTAATAATAAAACAAAGCCAAAAGTTCCCGATGACACTCACAAGTCTGAGTGCACCTTCAACATTAACTAGCGTGGGAAAAACGTAAATGATTGTGAGATCAAAAGTTTTTCCTCAATTTGTCGAAAAAACTGAAGAACTTAAAACTAAGTTTGTCAAAACAGCATAATAAAATGCTAAAAATTAGATTTGAAATGCTGAAAATCAAAAAACAAATGGCAAAATAATATCAAGCTCGAGAAAAGTTTCCGAAAAAATTTCACGGAATTCCCGGGAATTTTTTTGAAAATTTCCCGTTGCCCGGGAAGCTGAAAATCCGGGAAAAAAGGAAACCTAATCGGAAACAAATCAATGTAACGCCCGGGTGCCAGAAGCACTTCGCATATGACCGATCGTTCTTTTGACGTCTGGCTGCATTGGTGACAATCCGACGTGATCTGGACAAAGCAACCTACGCCCGACACAATCTTCAACTTAAATTTCAGCTGTTCCCTCTTTCCGTCTTCAAGGGTATGACAATGCCCTGCAACCACGCCTCCAAGCACTTTACTCAGACATCGGCGATTTTGGATAAGGTTTATGTAATTTTTTTCTTAAATATTTTGAACAACTATTCCTACTTATTCGCTATATCGGTTATTTGCTAAACGTAAATCATGTAACCAGAGTTCTCTATTCTCCATAGAGAACTCTGATGTAACTGTGTTGCACAATGCCCAGGCGCAAAGTTGCGGAAATGGGCCCGCAATCTCGTTTACCAATAGCCTACGTTGCGGTGTCTTCCCGCGTGGCGAGTGTATAATAAAGATTTGATTTTAATGTTTATTATGTCACAATTGCGTACTGCTTTCTTCTTCGTCTTGGCATTATTTGAATCGCTCACACTCAGCAAGCCTCTGCCTTTAGACATAAGCTGCGGAAATATTTTAGCATTGTCCATGGTGACTGCATCACTGCAAGCTCTTTTTCGATAAAGTGGTGTGCTAAAATGAGTGTTTTTTTACGTGAAAACCGTAAAAATTCGTTGGACACTAACTAAGCCGGTTAACAAACCCTGGCATCAAAATCATTGCTGTAGTTTGCAAGTCAGCGCGCTTTTAATTAACACATATTGTCATGGAGAATAGGTGGCCGCATTTGAAGCTGATTAATGCTTAAAAAACTATTGCTCATTTGGGGGCGGCAATTCCTTGAACCGCCCCGGGCGGCAGAACCTCTGGCTAAGCCACTGCATAGAACTACCTGTGTTATATTTATTGAGTTATTTTTGCGTTTTCAATTCATTGGTGAAAAAATTGCTAGAAAAATTTTTTTTTGCGTGCTTGGTTATTTTTTTCCTTTGCTTTAACTGTTTATTTTGCTAACCTGTCTTTTTGTTAAGTCTTATTCTAGGTGAGGTGGCAGCCGACTTTCATGACCATTCTTGGTCTTTCCGCTGTTTCCTTGCCAAGTGATTGTATATTGCATTCATTTGCTGCGAATGGTATTTTGCTTTTTATTTTATTTTGTGTTTTGATATGCAGTTACTTGGTAAAAACTAATTTGAATTTAGAGTAAAAATACGCCCACTAGCGGATGGCGCGTTGAAATTTATTATTATTTCATTTACTGTTGTAGTTACTTCTTGATTGGCGCCGATGCCAATACATGAATATCTGGTACCTGTATAGTCTAGCTGGATAGACGTCAAATCTCGTCACTGAGGCTTTAGCTGGGACCGAGGTAAAGTGGCATAATAACAATATTGGCAGAGGAAGAAGAATTTTGCTGTAGTATTAACAAAATGATGAATGCCTATAGTTTGATAGTATACCGGTACTGTGTGGTTACCGGTACCCGTTTCTCATCTAGAGTAAGCCGTCCACGTCTTTCATCGCCTTACGTGGACGGGTTATTCAAGACACAGACGGCTTACTCAAGATGAGACCCCCAGTACCCTATCTGTACTGTGTAATATATTCTTTCAAATTACCGGTATCTAATGTGTTGGCCTAATGTATTCTTTGAAAGTCAACGATCTAATTATGCCAAATTTATTGGTTTATGTACAAATTTAACAGCAAATTTTGGAGCTTGTTTGAATTAAGCTGCATCTTATTCAGTATTACAGGCAGATAGACTATATCATGAGCACAAGGATCGCTAGTGACTTAGTAGGGGTTAGGGCCCATGGCCTAACCCCGAACCCTAACTCTGAAGCACAGCTTAATTCAAACAAGCCCCCAAATTTTTGTCCCCTTATTTCAAGAACTACCAGTACGTACCTCCAAAGAGTTGGCAGTGATAGTGTCCATGCCTATGAACTGATGAAGCGGTAGAAATAGGCCTACCAGTAATAAAATTTTTTTTCTATCAAATGCAGTTTCTAATTCAAGTAAAAACAGGCTGCAATATCTAGGTGTTGAAATATGGAAAAACATTTCTTCAGAAGTCAAAAACAGAGAAATTAACATTTGGGTTGTTAAAAAAACAATACAACTTGATATTGCTTAATAGCTATAAAACTTTTTTGTGCTAGGCTAGTGGTGCTTCAATTTGATACTCATCTGCTCATGTAGGCCTAAAACTGTAAAATCTATCTGTCTATTTGGAATTTAAAGAATCATTAAGTTTGTTGAAAATTCTTTTTTTTGAACAGTTGAAGATAGATTGTTGATGGATTAGTAAATCTCATCTAAAACTCATTGTTGTGTCGGTATTAACCAGTTAACCTTATGTGTGATTTTTTTTCTTGTGTTTCTTTTTCTGTTTTACAGTTTATTGGGGTAGAAAACACAAAATTATTCATGCTGTTGCTGAGAGGCTGTGGCAGACTGTGGTGACCTTTTGGTCTATCGCTACAGCCTTGTTGCAAACCATGTGCTTACTTGCGGATGAAAAACAATACCAATGTACATTATTATGTTTTTGCTTTATCTGTTTATATGCTATGAAACTGCAAATGTTGTTTACTACAGAAAAATAAACAAATTACTTGCTTACTAATGGTACTTTGGCTCAGGTCAAAACATGTAAGGGTTGTCAGCTGGTATTGTTCTTTCAGCACATCTCATGCTTCCTACCTCAAAAGTGATCGCATGCTTGCATCTCGCCAATTTCCTGCTTCTATGCTGCATGAACTGTCAGACAATGCTCCATGATGCTCTCTGGTCATTCTCAAACAAAACTGTTTCTTTCAATGTAAAGTCAGTTTGCTTGTTTTCAATGTAAAGTTCAGAGATAAGAATTGCGCTGTTCACATTTCCAATTTTCGTGGGCTTTAGGCACACAGTTTTTGGTTCTAGTTTTTGCATCATAATCAATTTTTATAGATAGAAAACCCCATTGCCTTTTGGCCTACGGTACTTAATTAGACATGTGGGCAGGGTAATTGTAAGGAGGCATTTGTAGCAGAATACCTGGTACTCAAAATTCATCATGATGGGCAATAGATCGGAGTTGAAAAATTTATTAATCACCTCAATTTTGCTAGCTGCACCATTGTTGTAATTTTTTCTAGGTAAATTTTGCTAGCACTGAGCAACAACGGTGCATCTAGCAAAAATTAGGTGGTTTATAAATTCTTCAGCTCTAATCAATCGCTCATGGTGGTTTTTGAGTATTTCTGCTATAGATGCCTTCTTATAATGACCTGATGCTACTAAAAGCTATCATGGATTATGCTGAAGTAGATAAGCTTGTGTCAAACAGCACAGAAAAAGCACTTTTGCGACATCTTTGATTTATTGTGCCAGAAATGATTTCTCTTTTCAGTTCAGTGGTTTTCGCTACCAAAAAAGAAATGGAATCTGTGATTTTTCCATCCACTCGTTTTGGTTGCGGCTGTGAAAAACCGGACTTCCCTTTCGATGTGGATAAGTCCACATCATAAAATGAACTTATTAGCAGTGATGTGCGCATCAACGAAAAAAATTGACAATGTCAACATCAATTTTTTGAAGTTTGATAGCAGTGATAAACCTTATAGTCCTTTTATTGCCTGGTCTCGAAAGTTATCGGTACTGCAAATATACTTTTTGTTATAGTGAAGTATGTGCATCATGGTAGATGACTTAGCTGAGCATCTGCCTGGGGAAAGTAGATTTGCAGTCCAATGCACTGACCACTCTGCATTGAAATGTTTGCCATGGCGGCTTCTAGCGATGTTGTAATTGTTGATGGGCACTTGGGGCAAATGAGCTGTTTAGTACTGGTCAAATGGGCACCTTGGGGTAAATTGATTCTGGTGAAATAGCCAGTTGGGCAATTGGGCACTTCAGATGAATTGACACTGTGACAGTTGGGAAAATGGACACCAGAGGAAATAACTCTTGGGAAATGTGTATTGGGGCAAATAGGTACTTATTAGCCTAAATACTTATCTTTGTCCTTGTGCTCATTTTTCCTGCTGCCCATTTCTCCAATTGTCGTAAGCGTAAGTGCCTATTTGTCCCAGTTCTCATTAGCTCCAGAGCCCATTTACCCCAATAGCAATTTATGGACTATGCTAAGCCCATTTTAACTTTTTAATACTTCAATGAGTCCATTAGGAGTCGCAATGGAGCATGTGATGACACAATTTTTCCCAGGCAGTTCTCAGAATGTATAATATAGGCTAAGGGAGCTATGGTTAAACCACACATCAACAAATAGTTTATAACTGACTTGGACGTGTGCTTGTCTAATATATCACATTATACCAGTGCAGCGAGGTGTGCTGACTGCCCTAATGTTTTTATTCTTTTGGTTATTTTCTTCGCAGTCATTAAATTGCAATTATGTCTCGGATGTAAACATATGAAAGTGTTAAATGCTTACGATTCAGTATAGAGTTGTCAGTGCATTGAATTGAGCTAGTCTTGCAGGTTCGATGCACAGCTGCAATGAGAACCCAAGCTATTGAGAGAGATCACAGCTTCGAGACCCAAAACGAAACTTTTTCTGTTTAAGCTGAGGTGAGACGAGACTTGAAAGTTACGAGGCCAAGACTAGACACAAGACTTCATAAGGAATTCTGTCGGCCAGAACAAAAGCTTTTGTAAGGTGAATTGCATTTTGCTGTTGCAACATGAACCAAACAAATGTGGCCAAATGTTTTTCAAAAAAGTTCTAGACGAGACATTAGTATAGCGAGACGGAGACATTCAAAAACATGCATCAAATCCCAGTCATGTCTTGAAACATCCAGCTCTGGTTCGCTGCTTGGCTAAGTCATCTACCATGATACGTATACTTCACTATGGCAAAAAAAATTAATGATTCTGTGAAAAGAAAAATATAAAAAAGAAATGCCTACAATTCAACAATGTGCAGCGGGGACATATTTTCCACTATCAAAACAATAATCTGCAATAAATCAACAATTTACTATAACTCACGGTATAAGGTCTACTTACCTACAGCTAAATGTAGGTCTGTTGAGTGGTTTGGTATGAACTAGTGCGATAGTCGGTCATCACCAAGCTTTGCACACAATATTTTCAAACGTTCTTTTGCCTAACTGTAAGAGTGCGCTGCTATTCATAAGCATATTTAAACTTGCATTCATTCCTGTATTGAATATCAAAATGATAATTAAGTTGAGCAGTAACTACAATAAAATTTGGGTTAAGCATAAAATTTATCGCAACTTTATACCCTTCTGCTGTAACCATTATTGCAAGCGCACAAAACTGAATAAAACCGATGTTATATTTGGTAGGCCATAGGAGAAATGGAAATATTTTTCGTTCAAAACCGATTGTGCACCCATTAACTGAAGTTAATCTTCTCATTTCTTTTTGATTGATTGCAATTTCAGCATTTTTATTTTAACGAACACTTCGCTTGTTATGCAAAAAATCAAAGAAAAGTATTGTAATCTAAAAAAAATTGATGCTTGTCGCTAAAACAGCTGAAATTTTAATGGCGTAATGCCCAGCGTCAACTTTTTGAAAACTGACTGTGCATTAGCTAGCGTCAACAAAAAGTTGAGTCCGTCGAATTAGCGGCATCAATGCACACCACTGCTTATTACCAAAGCCTCATGTTTTTTTTTATCATGCAAATTGACTCCAGTTTTTTTGCTTGAAATTACTGGTAGTTGGCCAAGTCTTGACTCATACCAAAGTGGTCTCAAAAATAGTGATGTTTGGAATGTAGTCAATGACTGTGATGAATGTGGAGTAACACTAGGTGCAGATTTTGCTCCATATGCACGATTTGAAGATTATTATCAAAATCTTCCGCAAGTGGTGGAAAATGATCTTAGACATCTACCAAACTTTTGTGAAAGCTTTTGATATTTGTGTTTGCTGTTGCAAAGTAAGGCATTAATATCTCATTTTTTGATATGGTTAGTACTCTTGCATATACTGTAACTTTCTTCTATTGGTACAAATTTACTCCTAATATACAGTGCTGTTCATAATTTAGGAGCCACTCTACAAAATTTCTTGTTTTTGAAGTTCCAAGTCAAATCTGTCCTATTTATCTTGATTATGCGTACACATGTAATGCATTTTTGGAGAGGGACTGTTGCAGTTTGTTTTTTGACATAATTTTTTTCTTCGAAAAAATTTTCTGAAAGCCGAAATGCATCCCATAATGTGACGTCATTCCCAATGTCCGTTTATTTAGGTTGGTGGCACTGGTGGTAAAAATTAATATAGCGCTGTGAAAACCACAAATCCTAGTTGGAAATTGTGCATCGTGATATCCTGAGGTCACATCATCATGGCATCGCGATACGCTTCTTATGACGTCATAATTGGGGTTCGTTTTTATGTTTTTTGTGATGTATAACGCTAAATCTACTCAGTCATTGAAACTTCAAACAGATTAGCGAAGAAAAGAGAGGAGCCATTAATTTTTCTTGACAATGAAGAAAAATTGGAAAGATTTTTTGCAAAAAAGACTAGAACACATCTCGTGACGGACTGCAAGGAGTATTAAAGCAGTGGATAACAACAGGATATTCGAAATGTCAGTCTCGATGTGGAAGAATGCGGAAGTCAATAGGTGGCCAACGATTTCCGCCAAATTATATTTCGAAAATTAGGGGCCCTGAAAGGGGCTCTAGCTTTGATGAAGTTAAATTAGTCATTTGTCAACCTGCAGTCATGCAACTCTATAGCATAAATGACTGCAGGTGCTCGATGGCCAGTGAGTTGCAGTCGGAATTCTTCTTCAGATTTTCTCACATAATTATTTCCAGCTGGATATTTATAGTAAAAGTTGGCTCATCACTGAACAAAATCTTCCCTCACTTCTCAAGCCGCTATTTAACGTGAGACCGTACTCACTCCAATTGATGGTTTTGTTTTTTTGTCCACTGCTGATTTTTTATAACTCTGCGTTTGCGAAAACCGTCTTCTAGCAATCTTTTCCTCACTGTTGTAGTAGACAATTCAACACTACTGACATCTTTTAATTTCCTGGCCAACTCTTGAAGTTAGATTTTTGTTTCCTACTGAAATCCTGACCAGACTTCTATTTCTCTCACGAGTTGACTTCCGCGTTCTTCCTCATCGAGACTGACATTTCGAATATCCTGTTGTTATTTACCGCTTTAATACTCCTTGCAGTCCGTCACGAGATGTGTTCTAGTCTTTTTTGCAAAAAATCTTTTCAATTATTCTTCATTGTCAAGAAAAATTAATGGCTCCTCTCTTTTCTTCGCTAATCTGTTTGAAGTTTCAATGACTGAGTAGATTTAGCGTTATACATCACAAAAAACATAAAAACGAACCCCAATTATGACGTCATAAGAAGCGTATCGCGATGCCATGATGATGTGACCTCAGGATATCACGATGCACAATTTCCAACTAGGATTTGTGGTTTTCGCAGCGCTATATTAATTTTTACCACCAGTGCCACCAACCTAAATAAACGGACATTGGGAATGACGTCACATTATGGGATGCATTTCGGCTTTCAGAAAATTTTTTCGAAGAAAAAAATTATGTCAAAAAACAAACTGCAACAGTCCCTCTCCAAAAATGCATTACATGTGTACGCATAATCAAGATAAATAGGACAGATTTGACTTGGAACTTCAAAAACAAGAAATTTTGTGAAGTGGCTCCTGAATTATGAACAGCACTGTAGGTAGACATTGATTGCTTTGTATTAGCAGGTGCCAAGAGCTATGTTCGGCAGTAAAAATTAAATAATGTAAAAACCGAACTAATGCATATTACTAGAATCTTTTTGTGAGCAAAAATGGTATCTTTGTGGTGGAATTAGGAGGGGTTGACACAAAAAGTATGTTTTTACCCCCAAAAGTAAAGATATTACGAACGAAAATGCTTATTTCACAACGGTTCATGAAACTGCTAGACATCAATATTTTTACAAATGTTGTTACAGAAGTTATTTTTTCTCTAAATAAACTCTTTAAAGATAGGATGAGAATAAAATAAAAATTTTTGATGAAAAAATAAGCACCCTGGTGTAGGCTGCCCAGACTAAGCCTCTGACTTTTTTTAGCATCAAATCGAACAATTTTTTTAGGAAGTGTCTATTTTGCCTTTAATGGCAGTTAATTGGCTAATTTTCTAAAAACCAGGCATTCGTGTAGACGCAAGCCAATCAATAGTCATGTGTATACATACATGCCTATATTTTTTAACCTATCAGTATTTTGTCGTTAACTGCAAAATCGATACTGCCTTTTTTTAAATTAAAATTTATAGTTCGTAGCAATTGCCATCACCATTTGAGTTTTCATTTACTTTTTGGTTGGGCTTCATGCCAGTCTTACCTAAATTACCTGCTGATTCATGGTATTTTTTGTTTAATAATAAATTACTCGGTACTGCAAGAGTGCCGGTAATGCACTTACACTAATTCTTAATTGATTTTGTAGCGTTACCATTAATTATGGTATGCTTTGTGTATTCATTGCTTTCAGTTATTTTGTACCACTAATGTTGTCATCAATTTATGCTAAACGACTACTAGTATTCAAACCTGCTGAAAAATGCTGTATGTGGTACTAATACTGATTACAGTGACTACCAGATAATAGGAATTTTGAATTTATCGTACCTGGTAAATTTGTAATGTTTTAGTAATAAATCATAAAAAGCTAATATCAATTTATTTGGGATAATGCGTGATGATGAATCAAGAAGCATCTTCAGCTCGTCAGAAGTTTGAAGTAAAAAGCAAGCGGTGTTGTGATGGAATCAACAAAACTTTGCATATTCTTGCCAATGAACCATCACTTGGCTTATATAGAGTTCAGGAGCATGTACGCAAGACGATGCCAAAATTATCAAACTGTGTTGACCGCATGGAAACTTCAGATCAGCAGTTGCATGGACTAGTCTATGACACTCAATTTGCCATTCAAACTGTTAAAGAAATTGAAAAAAGTGAGCAAACTTTTGAAAATATTGAACATTTGCTGAAAAAAGCAACATCGTCTTCAGCGTTAATAAATATGAAATTCCACCCACCCTTGGATTTAATTAAATTTAACTGATTTAGTTGCATTTATTGTTTCATGCACAGTGCATTGTGGGTTTTGTTTTATGCAATGTGCTTCAAGATGTTATCTTAGGACACAAATATAAAGTGAAGAAGTCTATCATTAATATATCAACAAATGTTTATATTTATCTTTAGTTTATGATTGCCTTTTTTCACCACTATCAGCTCAGATGGCCGAGTGGTATAGAGCGTCTGTCTCTTGAGCTGTAGACTCGGGTTTGATTCCGAGTCGGGTCAAACCAATGATTCTAAAATTGGTATTCACAGCTTCCCTGCTTGACGCTCAGCATTAAAGGGACAGTGTGGAGAACAAGCCGGCAAGTTTACTTGTTGTGCCGTTGGGAAAGGCACTTAGCGGGATTCCCCCATCTTGGTGTGGTAGACAGATGGCTGGCAACTCCTAAGCGAGCTCGCATAGCGCATTGATCGCTTTCTCGTGATAGGAGGATAAATATGCAACTAACTAACTAACTATCGTAAGTGCACAAATTTTGAAAAATTGTGTATTTTAGTTACCGCAGCCAGTATTGTTTGTTTATTGCAAATTTGTAATTTATGCATATGACTTTGTGTGTAATTTGCATCTCATTATGATCAAGACTAATCTTTTTGGTACGGGACAACTCCACATGACTGACGTGGCATTAAATGGGTTTTAGTTTGGTTTAGGCTCGGGTTAGTGTTCAGGTGAGATCCTGTGTTAGCTATCTCTCGCACCAAGCCGGGCATGCCATGATAGCTATTTTTTGCTGATGCAACCAATTAGTTCAATGTGCGTTTCACTGACTGAAATTTGATTTTTTATAAACAACTGTTATGTCTGTCACTTATTTTGAGAAAACAAGCAGCTAAACGAAATGTTTATTTTTATTTGTCAAATTGTGCCTTATTTTGTTAAAACAAAAAAATTGGATGAAAAAACAAGACAACTTGAGTTGCAGTGAATATGTGATGGAGTTTCAGTGATGTATATCTACAATCATCCGCTCTCCTGCTGCGCAAAAATTATGTTATGATGCCTTGTGTTTGACAAATAATTAAATCTATTTGAACTATTCTTCAAGTTGGAAAATATGCTCAGGTATTTATTTTTAACTGAATAGCCTGGTGAAAAAGTTTTTGAGCAAAGTTAAATCATATTACAATATGAAATGTTTTAAGGCGAAGGGTTTTGATCAGCGTGTCAAGATATCGTTAGAACTTTTTAAGTTAATAGTTTAGCCGTATGTAGTAATGATTTGCATGACTTTGTAGTCACTTCATTCAGTTTTGTAATTTTTCATTCAGTTGTGCTAATTTAATTTATATTTGCAATTTTGCAATTCGATGGGTTTAGTTTTGCACAGTTGATGATGCTAGTATGCATATGACAATCATTAGTCCGGATTAGCAGAGATGGGCATTTATCGGCGATAGTTATCGGCTATAATTTATTACCATATATCGTTATCGCTCAAAATAGTTTTAGTTTATCGATTACCGATATCGCTTTTGTAATATATTTTGTTATCGCGATAAGCGATTTTTTATGCACGCAGTGTTCAAAGCTTGTGAGTTGGCGCTATTTAAAAATACACGGTGTCCTTAACGTCTTGGTACAATTAAAAAAATCTCTTTTTGTTATATTTAATGCCGCGGCAGAGTCCGTGAACTGTTCTATTTACTTAGAAAATCTAGAAAAACATTTTTGCAATTTGACTTATCGATACAAAAAAAAATTCGTCAAACACGTAGAAAATTTACTGCAACGTTTATCGGAAGAATTAATCGCCGATAATTTATCGATTACCGATATCGCTTTAAGAAATCGAGATTTATCGGCATCGCCCAGGCTTTTTGGATATTATCGATTATCGTTTTAGCACAGAAAGGTTTATCGTGCCCATCACTGCGGATTAGATCAACAGTTGTTACTTCGCATGTTGACATTAGTGGGCCGTATTGTTTTTTGCTTTGTGAATGCCAAAGAACACAGGACAAGCTGTCACTGTTTTACTGATTGTGCTTATTATATATTATATCATGTTTAACGTGTTGTTTAGACCGAGTTTAAACCTAGCTTAACAAGACAACCTCTGCTTATGGATGATCTTTAATATTTATTTTAAGTGGAAAAGGTGCGTGATAGTGCATTTGAAGATTTTTAGTGTGCACTTATCCTACAATGACGGAAGTCAGATCTTTATTTAATGAATCATTGGAGTCAAAGAGTAAACGCTGTTGTGATAGAATCAACAAAACGTTACATGTGATTGCAAACGAGCCATCGCTTGGTTTGTATCGGATCCAGGAGCATGTGCGGAAGACCATTCCGAAATTATCAAACTGTGTGATTTCTTTGGATACTTCAGATAAGCAATTACATGGATTGGTTTATGACACTCAGTTTGCAATTCAAACTGTGAAAGAAATCGATAAAAGTGAATCTACCTTTGAAAATATTGAACTTTTGCTAAAGAAAGCAACGACATCCTCGTTTGTTGTGCTAAAATGAACTCATTGCTTGTAATGTGTTGGTAATAATTGTCTAATTTCAAGCCATCTCTTAAGCTAACTGCAATCATTTTGTACCAACTTTTAGTGGGTACAAAAAAATCGCACTGTTATAAGGAAGGTCTTATTTGTTTGCTTATGTACTGATGCTGGTTTACTTCAAAAGGAACGAAGACGGGTTTTAAATTATAGTTTGTTTTTGAATTGAAAGTGTATATAATTGCTACATTAATTTTTTGAACCACATTTAGGATGAAGCTCTTTTTGCTTTTAACGTTTTGTTTGGGGTTTCAACTTCATGTAGTAATTCCTGACTTATTCTAACTGGTGCATATCGTGTGCAAAAGTTGGCTTATTTTTTTGTTGCTGGGTAAATTTTAGTGAAAGGGCAGTTTTTGTTTTATTCCTTTAATTTATAATGTGATCATTTTTGCTAGATGGGTAAGATGTGACGATGCTGTTTTTTACATCTTGCGTGAAGTTTCACTTCGTTAAAGTTTGTCCTTTTTTTGTGTTTCAAGTCGATTATGTTTCTGTCTTATAACCGCCATAGTTGCCATAGCAGATTTTGATTCTTTCGAATTATAACTGAAAAAAAGAGAAGTCTCCTCGACTCTCTGATCTCTTGGACGAAAATCCTCTTTCTTGTTTAATGATTTTTGTTGATCGGTACAAAGCAATCTCAAAAAACTGGAGATGTTTTGCTGAATCGCACATTTATTCGGTGTTTGTTGTTAGTTTAGTTTTATTTACTATCTTCGCTTTCGTAAACTGTGAAAAAGTGTTATTTTAGTGGTTGAAAATGCAAACAGGTGGTCAGTGTTGTATTTGTCTTCGATCTTTTTTGCGTGTGTCTTCGAACAGGTGAATTAAGGTGATAGTTGAGATTGTAGGTAAGTGGTTAGATATACGATGGCGAAGGTTCAAATTGTTGATGTTGAAGTATTGGATAATCCATCCAACTTTTTCAATCCTTTTCAATTTCAAATTACTTTTGATTGCATGGAAAATTTGAGAGATGGTAAGTAGGGTTTATGGAAGCAGAACTATTGTTAAGCAAAGTTTTCGATCATAATGTTAATGATGCAAACTTATCTGAATCGCAAGACTAATTTTGAACATAGTTAATTTGGGATGAAAAATGAAACAATAATTGCTTTGGCCTTATTTTTCCCCAGTTGGCTGTAAAATGAAAGTAAGTAAAACCTGATTAGTTTTTAGAGCGTAGTAACTTTGGCGTAATTTTTTCTCAGTGAATTCTGTTTTTGCTTAATTCTACTTTTTCCAGATTTGGAATGGAAGATTATTTATGTAGGATGTGCTGAGAGTGAAGATTATGACCAAATTTTAGATTCTGTTTTGGTTGGACCTATCCCAGCTGGAAGGCATAAATTTGTTTTTCAGGTATTACTTTCACAAACCATGAATATTAAATGCGCGACGTGAAGGGTATATCAGAATTAAATGCTTAATAAATATTTTTTTGTCTGAATAATTTATATGAATCGGCCGGTTGTCGTTGATCTGGGATTCGATTCCGGAGTCGGTAGAACTAAACGCAGTGTCGCCAACGACTCGGCAGAGCTGTGACATTTTTTCGGAGCTGTGGTGCCATGTAACTGGAAGCTCCATGGTTTGGAACGGTTTTTAGGGAATAGAATTTTACGTATTGTTGTAGCTCATAATCACAACGCTGTATATCTCAAAGGCTGATCCACCGAAACCTGAAGGAATTCCATTTCAAGACGCTGTTGGAGTCACTGTCGTCATAATCACTTGCACTTACCATGGTCACGAATTTGTTCGAGTTGGTTATTACGTCAACAATGAGTACTCAGATCCTGAACTTCGTGAAAATCCTCCAGAAAGGCCTGATTTTTCAAAGGTACTAATTGCTTATCCATTCTGAACATCAATGTTAGTTGTAGGCTAGTACATGAGCAACTGCGTTCATTCAGCGTTTTATATATTTTGTGTTTGGTTCATTACAATTTTTGCTGAAAATTTTTTAAGTGGTTTCGAAATGGAATAATGCTTGATAAATGGTAAATTATACATTATCTCAGTGTGGTATAAAAGTTGATTTTAAGGATGTATCTTTTTGTAAGTGGTAGTAAAGTTCTAAGAATTTGTGATTGTTTGTTTGCCAACTCGATGACTAGACGTTCGTTTAGTGATTGCTAGTATATTTAGCGAAGGTTTTCAACCTCTGCCCTTAGCTCAAGTATTAAGGGTACAAGCAATGCATTGCAGGATATTTCGTATGAAATGAATATTAATTTCAATCATATTTTCAGAAAAAATGTATTCATATTGGAGGTAGAGACCAGAGTATTGAGGCTCTCATTAGGAGAGCCACGAATCCTGCAAAAATCAGCAATCTAGTTCCTAAGAAAAAGCTTAATTTTTGTGTTTTTCAGTTGGTTCGAAACATATTAAGCAGTGCTCCACGGGTTACTCGCTTTACTATAAACTGGGATGACAACGCCACCGCACCAGAAGAGTCAGAAATGGCTTATGAAGAAAACGTCCCTCCGTCCCCTCCTCCTGGGGTCCACTATACTGCATCCATGCTTGAAGACATGCATCAAGCTATTGCTGAAACCTCAAAAGAATCTTATGGTGCAAATCGGGACTCTAATGGGCCTCTTAGTCCATCGGTGATGAATTCTGAAAATATTCAAAACTCCGGACAGGCTCCAAGCACTAGTAAATCGTATCCGCCCTGTTTAGAAAACTCTCTTGATGCTATGGAAGCCAAGATTTTGGTGGAATGAAGTGTTTTTCTTGAAAATGCAAATTTTGTGCATGCACCAAGTGTAGGTTTGGCTGAACTGTTATTTTTTGCTGTTGCCGTCTTCACTGCTGCCAACTTAGGAGTTTTTTTGGAGATAAGTATGTCAGGGATGTGTCCTTAATCCTTATTCTTTTTTTAGCATTCGGTAAAATTGGCTATTTTGTCAAAGTAGCTTCCGGTACCTTAAACCGCTGCTTTGAATTACGTTGTTTAACTGTGCTGTGGGGTTTTTGATTCTTCGATCTTCGCTCCCAAGACTTGAAGATAAAAAATTTGAGATTGATGTTTGTGCTGTTTTGTACTATGGATTTTGTATCGTAACTTGAAGTATATTACCAGGCGTAGCCTAGAAATTGTGTCTTGCAACGTACATTGCTTGTAATAAAAAGATTCATTTCATCGCCTCCTAGTAAAGCATTTTCTATGCTGGATTTTGGTGGTATTACCTCATAAATGCTTTCTTTCTCGTGAAAAGTCTGGAAAGCCGTGCAGAGCACAATTATCATCAAAAGCCAGCTACTTAATGTTGGCAAGGACTTGCTCTACGTTCATTTTTATGTAATCCGACGACGACGAAATTGTGCCACAACAAATTTTTGTCTTGAATGTTCTCAAATGTCGCATGAGTTCGCAATCTTGTAATTACAACTAACAACATAGGAGCTGATGATGTGAGATTACTCTTAGCTACCTGACTTTTAGTCTTTGCATTAAGTGCATTTTGAAAATGTAGTCGCACTATTTAACAAGAAGAAGTTGAAAGTAATTAGATTGGAAAAGCATTCGCCTCTTGTCGTTGAAAGCATTTGTATCCCTACCTAGCTATGTATATCAAGGTTAACTGGTTGGTACGACTGCTTTGAACTAGAAAAATTATGTTACTCTAATAGTTGTTTGCTTTATTCTTCGTTTTATTGGCTTACCTTTAGCTGAGGACATGACTTGTTGAGATCCAATGTCTGTTATTTCGTGTTTGTTAGAGAATTTTGTTAGAAGTTTCGAAGACTTTTATTGTGTAGACCTTTCTCTATGTAAATCTTTCGTGAAGTGACTATGGTAGAACTGACTTAGTTTCCACATTTTGTAAGTTAATTTGCTAATAATGAACGTTAGGTAACATTTTTGCATTGTCATTTTTTTTTTTATAAACTTCTGTTACGTCAACGGTGTGCTTAATTAGATTTCTTCGTTTGCTTTTATATGCCAGAGCAAGAAAGTAACGGCGTCGCTGTGACAGGTTCGCTTAGGAGTGTCCGACCATTTGTTTTCCACTCAAAGGTAGCTAAGTTTCGTTAAGAGCACTTCCCAGCGTTAGTGAGCTTGCGGCTTACTCTGCCTTCTGTCGGTTGTTGAACGACAATTGCTATACGTGGGTTCCGACAAGCAAACTCGCTTCATCCTTACGTTCATCACGTCCGTAGATGTCCGATTTTCCATCTGAAATTTAGTAAAGAGCAAAAAAAAGGTCATCATGTCCATGGATGTGCAATTTTCCACCTGAAATCTAGTGAAGAGCAAAAAGAAGGTCATCACGTTCGCACATGTCCTATATTTCACTCAAATATCACTACGGAGCAAAAATTATGGTCTTCGGCTTGTTTCGCAGTAAGAGTTTTTATTTCCGTAAGTCACCGCGGGCCGTAGTTTGCCCAGCCCTGATATAACGCAAACATACTGTCGTCCGTGGCCTTCGGGTTCCTTGAGAAGTGTGGTTTTGCTTTCGAAAACAGTTTTTCAAGCTACCGGAAGATTTTTTATTGACTCCACAAAACCAGTGGGTTGCGTGTTGTTTTGCCAGTGGAAGGAGCTTATTTTTAAACTGGTAGTCTTTATTCAAAACACTTAGAAAAAGATGTCAAAAGCCGAAAAGGTACAAATGTTGAGTCTTTCAATGAGAACGACAGGCGACAAATAGGTGAAATCGGAGAGTCGATTCGTGAACTTATTAAAGAAGTTCATGAACTTAAGCAAGAGCTGAAGGAAACTAAAGCGGAACTAAAAACTGTTAAAATTGAAAACGAACGATTAAAGCAAGCTGTAAATCTGCAGGTGTTTAAATTAGATGAACTTGATCAATACGGCCGCCGCGAAAACATCAGAATTCACGGTGTGCCTGAAAGCTTTGATATCAAAGATGACGGCGAATCTGTTGTGCTTAATATCGCCAATGAACTGAATATTAAAATTAAGACTGAAGATATTCAGAGAGCTCATCGACTGGGCAGAATCAGACCAAATGCCTCTAAACCACGACCAGTGATTGTCCGTTTTATTTCTTCTAAAATGAGAAATGAATTTTTGTACTCTAAATCCAAACTAAAGAATAGTGAAGAATTTAGCCAAGCGTTTATCACCGAAGATCTCACCCCTTTACGTCTCCAGTTGTTTAATTATGCCAAAAGAGAACTCAAAGATGATTTCGTTATGCGTCATACTTTCAACGGCAAGGTAAGAATGAAAAAATCAGCTCGCAAAGCTGGTAAATTGATTCGTAACGATGAAAAGGATGCTGGAGTGGGTAACTGGATTTTGATCTCCAACCCAGACGATTTTTTCCAACATCATATTGACATTGATTTCAATAAGCTTAATTACGCGCCTCTTGAATTTAATGTAAAATATGTCGATGAAGACGTTGAGTCAGAATAGTTGAATGCTTTTAAGCCGCTACAGTGTTTTGAATTGTGATTGTTTTTTTTTCACTTTAAATGGCTTCTTCAAAGCAACAACTTGATTGTAACTGTTGTTCTCAACTCTGCTTCGAGTATAATTCTGTAATTTGCGATATCTGCCTTAAGCGTAGTCACAAATGTTGTACCAGAATCTCTGCAAGCTGCTCTGACAACAACTTTATTGGCAACAAAATTTGTTTTGGCTGCTCTCCAGCTGATATGACTATCAAGACTAATCAAAACTTAGTCCCAGCTGTTAGCGCCAACTGTATTTATCCCTCAGATCATGTCTTGATTCCTAACTCGGTCGACTGTGTTAGTTCACATGATATAGAAAGTCAAGAGGCGTACATAGATATCTTCAAGCATTCAAATTATTTCAGCATCGATGCTATGAATAATACCCTAAATAGCATGGAAAGTGACGATTTATTTTTAATCCATTTCAACATTCGCAGTTTGCAAAAAAATTTTGACTATTTATGTAACTACTTATTAGAACTCAAAAGATCTCCCGATGTCATTGCCGTAACAGAAACTAAACTTTATGATAATGCAATACATGCCAACATTGATATAATGGGGTACTCATTTATTCATTGCGATAGTGTTACTCGGGCAGGAGGGGTTGCCTTATACATTAAAAACAATATTAACTTTGATATCAATAGTAGCCTTTCTTGCGAACTTGCCTCTGTTGAAGACCTGTGGATAAACATCCTTACTAATAGTGGTACATTAGCAGTTGGTGTTGTGTATAGACACCCTGTCTATAATGCATATGAACTTAATGAGTTTACTAACAAAATGAGAGACAACTTTCATTCTCTAAACCACAATAATACTGATTTCATAATTTTAGGTGATTTTAACATTGACTTGTTGCAAACAGCTACGGTAACAATAATCATTTCAGAAAATACGCTAACAATTTATTAGGCTGCTCCTGCAAATGTGTGATCAACGCCCCGACAAGGATCACTAAAACTTCGAAAACCTTATTAGATCACATCTATGTTCCTTCTAATAATGCTGTAGAACACCAGATTCTTGGGGGAATAGCATTATGCGATATTACCGACCACCTTCCTGTATTTGCAATTAAATCTGCTCGGTTAAAATCCGCCGCTATCAACAGAAGAAGTGTCTATACTCGTGATTTTTCCAATTTCGAACCTACGTTGTTTACTACCTACCTGGAGCAACAGCTTGAATTTTTTGATTATTCTAACAAGTCTACCGTAAACGAAAAGCTGAAACAGTTCAAGCTGCTGCTCCAAAACTCCGTAAATGAATTCGCTCCACTAAAAAAAGCTTCTAGAAAAGAAGTTAAATTAAAACAAAAGCCCTGGTTGTCAAAGTCGTTGCTAAAGTCTATAAAGTATAAAAACAAACTATTTAGACAAGTTTTGAGTAATAACTTTCAAGATACTAGACTTGTAAAAAATTACAAAGTTTATCGAAATTTTCTAAATAGGACAATTGAAAATGCCAAGCGAAATTATTATAATGAAACGTGCATCAAGAATCAGTATAACCAACAAAATTTATGGAAAACTGTTTACGAGATTGTAAATGGCAAAAAATGCTCTTCTTCAGCGCCTACTAATTTAAGAACCAACAAAGGGAATCTTACTGCTGATCCTCAAGAAATAGCGGAAACGTTCAATGATTTTTTTGTCAATGTCGGTGTTGAAATGGCTGAAAAAATAGATTCGATTGATAGCGTCTCATCACATACTACACCGCAAATTGGTGTAAACAATTCAATTTTTTTCTCGCCGTCCACTACAGAGGAAGTAGTCTCAATCATCAACACGTTAAAGAATAAAAAAGCAATTAGAAATTGTGACATTGAAACTAGATTTATAAAAATTGCCAAAATTCCAATTGCCAAATTTCTTAGCAAAATTTTTAATTCTTGTCTAGAATTTGGGATTTTTCCTGACGATCTTAAAATTGCAGAAGTGATTCCAGTTTTTAAGAAGGGTGATCCTGCCGAAGCAACTAACTATCGACCAATTTCGATTCTTTCACAATTTAGTAAAATTTTTGAAAAATTATTATTTATTCGTATGTCAACTATCTTGAAAAATATGACTTACTCTCAAAAGATCAATATGGATTTCGGAAAAATTCATCTACGATACATGCTATGACTAATATTCACAACGGCTTGATGACTAACATTGATAAAGGATTATATAACTGTTGCCTCTTTCTAGATTTATCTAAAGCGTTTGACACAGTCGACCACCAGATTTTATTGAGAAAACTTGAGTATAATTTTGGGATACGAGGCTGCGCGTTAGAAGTAATGAAAAGCTATTTAAACAATCGTTTCCAATACTCTAAAATTAACAAATCTACCTCCACTTTATCCCAAGTAAACTGTGGGTGTCCCTCAAGGCTCCTCCTTGGGCCCTCTTCTTTTTCTACTATACATAAATGATCTACCTTTAGCATCAAATTTCTTTACTACTCTGTTTGCTGACGATACGTATTTCAATATGTCCGATAACAATTTAAATTCTCTAGAAAAAAGAGTTAATGATGAATTAGTGAAAATTGAACAATGGTTCAAAAAAAACAAACTATCCCTTAACTATAAGAAGTCTTGCTATATTTTAGTCAATAAGCAGCCTCAAATAACAATCAACGAAAAATTTAGAATTAATATTAATGATAATCCTATACTTAGGACACACTCAGCCAAATACCTAGGATTGTTCATAGATGAAAATCTTAGCTGGTCATCTCATGTTAAAGAGTTGTCACTGCAGCTTGCAAAATGTTCTGGAATATTTTATAAACTAGGAAGTTATGTTACTGAAGATCTCTTGCGCATGGTGTATCACAGTCTTGTTTACAGTAGGTTACAATACGGCATAATTATATGGGCCACTGGTACCACAACTTTATTGCAAGAAATTCGTGTTTTATAGAACAATATTATTCGCATCCTAACTTACAACAAAAAATTCAGCCACGTAACTCCTTTATACAAAAAATTGAATTTGTTAAAATTTGATGATATTTACAAACTTGAATTGGCAAAATTTATGTACTTGCTACAGCAAAGTAGTCTTCCCTCTGGCATCTTCGACAAATTTACCAAAATTGAACAAATTCATGGTTATAATACTAGACAAGCAAGTGAATTAATTTATTACGTTCCTAAATTTTCAAAATCAATCTCGCAAAATCATATTTTATTCCGAGCTACAAAATTATGGAGAGAACTAAACAAAAATTTTAAATTTATGGGCTGGATTAACTTCAGGAAAATTTACAAAATATCGTTATTGGAAAATTATTAATCTTAACACATTTTGCTCTTCTAATTGGCCGATTTGATTTCTACCGGCTTTATATGAAAAATTAATCGATCTGACGTTGCTGTGCGAATTATTCTAAACTTATAATATCGCTCATTAAAACACCTTTATCACTATTATTGACCCAATGGTTTAAATTATCCGTTAATCTCCTTCACTCACAAAAACTATCACAATGCAACCCAACCAGGAGGTATCTTGACTCGATAACCGAAAGGTTTTTCGATACCTCCTGGCCATTATAATGGAATGTAAATAATTTTGTTGTCTGTGAGTGGCGTCTGTGTGTTTATTATAATGGCAAATAAATTACTACTACTACCAGTGGCGTAACTAGGCCTTCTTGAGGGGCAAATGCCCAGGGTCTTTTCCCAGGTGTTCAGGGGCGTTTCAAGGGGTAGGGTCGCTGGGACCGCGGCTGTTTTTGCTCTTCACTTGACTTTGGGCGGTGAAGTGGACATCTGCGGACGTGATGACCTTTTTTTTTGCTTTTCACGTGATTTTGGGCGGAAAACGGATGTGACGACCTTCAAAGAACCCGCTCTCCTTTTGCGCAGTGAAAATGTATCCGGCCCTGCAAGCATGGCTTTAAATTGCGCCCCCCCTCTTTTTAAATTTTTGGGCAATGCCCAGAGTCTCAGCTAATCCTAGTTACGCCCCTGCACAAAACATCAAAGCGGCAGGAAGTGCAGCTAAAATTAAAACACCGTGGTACAGCTAACATGAAAATGCTAGCCTATAGGCTATACTGTGATTGACTAGTAGCCAACGTGTTCCAAAAACAATTATTGTTGCGACAACTTTACAAACTTGATTCGTCATTGAAACTTTAGAGCCTGCTTCAAAAAGTCCGCCGCTGAAAGGAAAAGCAACAAAAATTCAATCAGCTTAGTTGTGAATCATTTTTTTTTAACACGAAAAAATTCTCCCCAACCCATGGGTTTTCAATAACGATCTGTATAGACACACGGGGCTTCAATAAATCTTGTGAATGTAGCCAACTTGCCTCGCCGTGGCATTGGCTGTTTTACTATATAGCATAGGCAGTAATGGGCTCGATAAACCTTTCTGTACTAAAGCCATAACGATATTCGATAATTTCAAAAAAGCCCTGGGCGATACCGGTAATTGATGAATCTCAATTCCTTCAAGGGATATCGGTAATTGATAAATTTTTCCGATAAATGTTGCAGTGAGTTTTCAACGTGTTAACGAAGTTTTCTTTTGCAAGTCAAATTGCAAAAATCTTTTTCTAGATTTTTCAAGAAAAAGGAGCAGTTCACGGACCATGGCACGGGCTATGCCGTGGCTTTAAATAAAACAGAGACATTTTTTAAAATTGCAACGACAGTTTTTGGACTCCGTGTATTTTTTCCAAAGCGCCATCTCACTAACTTTGAACGCTGTGCACATAAAAAAATCGTTTATCGCGATAGTTTATCGGCGATAACAAAATATATTACAAAAGTGATAAAGGTAATCGATAAACCAAAACTATTTTGAGCGATAACGATAATCGGTAATAAATTATCGCCGATAAATTATCTCTATAAATGCCGATCTCTGAGCATAGGCATACAGTATTTATCGAAAAAAAGAAATTGCAATAGAAAATGCAGCCTCTCAAGTTGTTCTTAAACCACCATTCGGCACTTAGCTTCAAGTTTTGACTAAACTACGCTTTTACATTAATGATACAGAACTGCCGATGATCTTGGTCCATTAGATTGTGGGTAGTATGCTGAATTCGATTTGATAAGATGGACAGGAGAAGTTGGTGATGAAGAAAATGCTGGGTGATTCAAAGTGTCCCCTTCTTGATCAGAATTCTCGCAATTGAGTTGGTTGATAGACTTGTCGGAGTGAGAAAATTCCTCCAGTTTTGTAAGTTGATCAGCTGGATATGAAAACCTCCTCTGTGATGCCGCTGGAGTAGAATCAAGAGCATTCAGGGATGTAGTTACAACATCTCCATGCTCGTTGCTTTTACTCGCTGCAGTCAAAAACCGATGCTTCATTACTTTTGTTTGTTTTTGAAATTCTTGCTCCATCGTTTTAGCATTTCGTGCTGATGTAGCAGCTTCCAATGCTTTGTAATTTGAATAGGCTTTGATTTGAGCCGTTTTACCCAAGCTTTGTGACGAACTAGCAGTTAAATCAGCTTTCTTAAGTGGACTGGCAGGTTTAAGTGGCTCGAAGTTCATTTTTGATGGTATCGATGTTTCTGTTTGTACAGCTTTGTTTCGCATTCGATCTCCCTTCTTTTGCTGCGTATAGTCGACATATACTCGGATAGCTTTAAGCTCAGCCTCTAGGCGACAACGACGATTTATTTCGTCCAGCTTAATTTCATTTGCCAAAACACTCTCCTTTCGCAGACTGAGTATTAATTGATCTTTTTCGTGACCTCGCAGTTGTGCCCTCCGATTTAGAACTTCAGCGAGCTGAAACATAATAAAAAAAGGAAAAAAGTGCTATAGTCTCCTAAAAAGATTTTTTTCCTTACTTGTATTGTTTGTGACAAATCATTTATTTTCTTTTCAAGTTGTGATTTTTCAAACCTCAGGCGCTCCACGGTTCTTGCAAGTTGCTCGCGTCCCTCTCTACCCTGTAGATATGGTAAGTTTATACGTGGAAAACAAAGCTTTTGCAAGTAAGGTTGCATTTACGGTTTTCGCAACCAGACACAATGCTTAATAATATTTTCGTAAAAAATCAAACCCTTCCTGTTCGCGTTAGGCCTATTGCGTTGAAGCGTTTAGCGAGTACCGAGGCCCATCTTCGCAGCTGAGCACCCGGGCAACAGCATAAGCACAGCTTCGAACTTTGAAGAAACGTTGTCCTTTAGCGACACTGTGTCCGATTTGAGTTTAACCGGCCCGGGAATCGAATCCCTTATTCCCGAAACGATCACGAGGTCGTTACCCCTACGCCAACATGCTGGTGCGTCTTCGTGAAAACACTTTTTCAAATCTTGAAAGCGGATTTCTCGAGTCAGGCACCGGTACCACGGTAGTATATCTTTCCGGATCTTAAGAACGGTATTGTAATAACTTTCTTAACTAACTAACTAACTATTTTTCTATACCTGCTTATCTCTGGGGTCGCGGGGGCAACTACTCGAGTTGGAGTCTCCAAGCATCTCGATCGTCTGCGAAAAAGGCTAGGCCTAGAATGCTCTGGTACAATGCCAAAGGCGAGACCAATTAAGATCTTCAACGTAATCTCGCCATCGATTTCTGAAACGGTCTCTAGGCCTTCGACGTACAGGATAGCTATTTTTTCCTGGGACATTCGTGTCACATGTCCATACCAGCGAAGTTGCGGTCTTTTTAATCGGAGACAGAAGCGATTCGCTGTTTAGAGATTCACGAATATTTGCACTTTTAATCTTGTCCAGCAAGGTCAAACCGCTAATTCTTCGCAAGAATCCCATTTTGGCTGCTTCTACTCGAGATCTCACTTTCTCATTCACGATCCAACACTCATGGCCGTAAGTCCGAATAAACCTAGACTGATCTGAAGATGAATAACTTTGCCCTAGTGCAAAGCTCCTGTTTCATTGCCACTAGGTGATAATAATTTTTTGCCTAAATATTGTTTAGTTGTCTTTACAAAATAATAGACATTGCCTGCTTATATGCAACACCAAATTCACTGGTGTTAAAAATTAGAATACATGGAAAGTGTTAATTACCTTGCCTTCCTTTCGCTTCTCATTCCTGCTTCCATAGCTTGCTACAGATCCAGAAGTTTTAGGCAACTTATAATCGACTGGCGTTTTTCTTACTTGAGAACGCAGCTCAGAAAACTGAAAAAAATATATGTATTAATCGCATCAAGTAAAAGAAAGCTGTTTCCATGCCTTTGCTTTCAGTTTTCCGCTGATCAATACTTTTCAAAACGTCTGCGTATTTTTTCACATGAGTTGCAATTGCCGGTGATGCAGAGTATTAAGTCAATTATTGATAAAATTTTCGGTAAGCTAGAAAATTAAATTAATCTGTCACCGTTACAAAGGAATAGGTTGATTCTTTTTTTAAAAAAAGTAAAGAAAAAAATCGCGCGTTGCAAGCAATTTTTTTTTCAAAAAAATTATTTTCAAAAAAATTAGCTTGCAATGAAGGACTAAGTTTTAAGTCAGCCCAGTAATTTTTTTTTCATGCAGAAGTATTCACAAAATTCATTTTGAGAGCGATTTTTCAAGCCAGCATTAAAAACTGGGCAAGCACTACCATCTGTAGAGAAATAGTTTTGTAATTTATCAAAAAATCATTCGTTTACAGAATAAAAATAATTTTCGATAATAAACATCCAGAAAATTGCAACTACTTGCAACAAACTTCAAGAACATATTAGAAAAAGAAAGAACAGCAAATTAGTTTAAAAATTATTCATTGAAAAAATATATTAAATTTTTTTTGATTATGGCATTTCAACGTTAAGTTTTAACCATTTATTGTCAAACTAGTGTGAACCTCTGTGCAAAAAAGGATATTTTGTTGCTCATTTTTGAATTTTCAGTGTACAGGTACGTATGGCATTTTTCTTGATTTCGATGAACTTAAACAATTTAAAAACTAAATTCTAAAATGAGCAAAACAAGTCAGCATCATTTTGGCAGATTTTGTTCAAAAACGCCATGTACAAATAAACTTGGTGTTTTCAGGCTGAGTGAGCAGTTATAAAAAATGCAAATTACTCTTTTGGTATCATCTCTTTGTTTCAGCATTTCCTTCATCGTAGCATTTTGATGAACCATTACATTCTGACTTTGAAATTCAGATGTAGGATACAAGGCTTTAATAGGGTCTTCATTTGAAGTGATGCGAAATCTGTCTTTTTCACCCATGCGACTTGATCTCATTGTGGCAGTAAACTTCACCCAAACCAGTCAAAATAAGCCTGTTACTGCCAGAAATATTCTGTATTATTTTATTTTCATTTTAATCTCAAAATCAAATTCTGCAAAACATTCATGTTAAAGTATACCCTGTACATTCTTTGCAACTCTTCGAAATTTGAAGGTCAAATAGTTATGAAACGAACTTACCTACACGCAGTTTACTAAAAACAACATTTTATTTTCAATGAAGCTCAAGACAAAGCTGCTGTCTTGACTCGTAGAACTCGAAATCACGCTAAAACTTAGTGTTCAAATACCAACATGTCCTTATAACTTTACAAATTCTTGAATTATTACTAGATAAAAGACTAAAATAACAATGAAAAAGTTTGATAGATTTAAAAGTTGTCACTTCTTTCTTTTGTATAATATTTTTATTATTTGTCAAAGATTTCAGATTTTCGCATTTATTTTGACCTCTCGAAAACTGGAAACAATGCATTGTCTACCCAGATTGTTGATTTATGCCAAATTCATTTTGTAACGTCTCTTGTATCATATTGAATTAGTAAAATAATAGATATTTGTTGAATTAAACTTCACCACATACGCTCAAAAAATTTAAAGGCGACAAGTTTATGACACTAGGTCAAGAGCAAACAGCAATCAATCTGAAGCTATTTCAATTAGCATATAGTAACTACTGCACAGTAGATCATCAATATTTCAAATTCACATAGATAAAATAGTGCGCATTTTTACAGATCCCGATCAATAAAAATTATTTCGAATTGTTAACCTTGTATCACCAAAAACCATCAAAGTTGTCGCAACACTAACAGTGACGTTTTTTTCTGTTTTTTAATCGAATTGCTGTAATCACGGTCCTCTGTAAGCAGCATTACCATCGGTCCACACCAAATAAGAAGCACGCTGCTGTTGCGACGACGGAGCAGCAGGTTACCATAAAGTTAAAAGCTCTTTATTGCAAAACCATATTAGTAGGCCTATCGCTTTGTACGAAGTCGTAGCGATTAAGAAATTAAAACGAATTTCAAAATGACATAATTAATTAGAGAAGGAAAAATAAACATTTTTTTCTCTCATTTTAAGAAAAAAAACATTTCAACTAAGACGTAAAAAAAGCACGAGATTCAAAAATAAGCATGTTTCTTTGAAATAAGCACATTCACGTTTCCTAAGACTTGCTCTTGAAAATAAGCACAAATCTTAAAAATAAACTCGCAATGGTAATCTTGAGTATAAGCAATAATTATTGCGAAGCATACAGCATAAATCAATCAATCACAACTTTTATTTCTGACCGCCAGCAGTAACCAATCAAAATAACGCATGAAAACAAAATGGCACAGAAAAAGACTTATGCAACAAAAACGCAAAACGTTGAAACATGCAAGTTGAGAATAACTGTGCATGGTTGCACAACCTATAAAGCCATCAGCACAACCTAAAACGCCATGAAAAAACGCCATTAGCACCAGCTCAGGTGAAAAAAGCAATCTACTGTAGATCATCTCTTCATTTCACTGTGCTCGCTAATGGACAAAATTAATCATTATTGCAAATTTGCAATGATATGTACCTCGTGAAATAATGTGAAAAAAGTCTTCAAAATCAAACTTCTCTTCAGAAACCTCTAAGTTTTTATGAAAATCTTAAATAAAAAGATTTTTAGTGGTACAGAGTTTTAGCGCCGATTTGAAGAACATTGGAAACATCTTCGCAATTTGCGTAGTCCTGAAAAATACTGTTTTAGAGCAAGACGAAAACAGTTTGGCTTAAGACAGTCTTTTTCAAGGCTACCCAAATTATACTAAGATGTTTCCGATGTTGTTTGAGTCGGTGTTGAAAATCTAGGCTGTCAGGCTGTGAGGTACAACGTGAACAGCCCAACGGTTCTTAGCAGCTAATTGCGAAAGGTCACTAGTTCAATGAGTACAACATTCACTCTTTATCTTTTTCACGCTATATATTTTTGTTAAACTTTCAAAAGCCTGAGCACAGCTGCGTGTGTCTGTTGATATAGGAATAAAACAGGAAGAGAAATCAACCAAACTGAAACCGTCGTTTTAAATTTTTTAACGCAACACGCAGTAGCTAGCCAGAAATTTAAAGGGGAAGGGAGGCAGAGACTGCAATTACCATTAAATAGTTTGGCAGATGTCATTCACTTGGCAAAGTCTGTTTTTTCACTAGAAGACTAAAAGTCAAGAGGTTTCACTAAAAGTCAAGAGGGAGAGGGCATGGGACAATGCCCCCATTCCCTAAATAACTACTGGCAACACGTATATCTGATCCATCATATTGACGTTAGCGTAGTAACAAAAGGACGGGTTTGCTTCAGCAACATTGAGGTTGAATTAGAATATAATCGATTGTAGTTTCATTATTTTTCAAAATGTGAGTGGTTCTCCGCATTAATTACCTCTACCAAACACAAGTTTCTCTTCAGTAGCGTAGCGAGAAATTTTGAAAAGGGGGGAGAGGGCATAAAGTGCAAAAACCATCGAAAGAGTCTGCTATATTTCAGTCACTTATGTCAGGACACCATGTCTTCCTAAATTCGTTCCTGTTCTCTTCCTGAGCTTGATTTGATCAGAGTAATCTTTAGGCAATAAATTTTAAAAAAAGAAATGCCAAGAAACAAAAAATTTTAAAGAGGTGAATTAAAAGCAACCACAGGAACAAAACGATCAGAAGATGAAATGGCATAAGTTTTAAAGTAACTTTTCTTGTTTTTTAAAATACTTTGTTTATCCATCAATATCGACTGCCATGTCAACCAACCTAGCAAAACTCATGTTAAACTGAAAGTAATTGTTGCATAAGAGTTTTCCCAACCGGTTTAAACTGTATTGTGTAAATTAAATTAATTATAATGTCTAAATTTCGTGACCAACTCTTACGCTTTTCACCAAAAAACGAGATAAACTGAACGCAGAGTGGAAGATAGACTGTTGTATTGGATACTACGTACATTAACGATTAGCAAATCAATTTCCCCTTACTGTTTCAATTAAAATTGAATGTAAAAATGGAATAGGGAAGCTTTAAAATTTAGCTTATCTGTGCGCAGCAAAAAACGCTGACTGCATACAGCAGTATACCGCAGAGCGTATTTTATAAATAGCATGTTTGATGTCACCTGACTCTAAAACCAATTCTAATTCATCAAAGAGTGACCGCTTTTTAGACAGATAGCTGCTGTAGTTATAAGCAGACAAGCTGAAATCCATGGAGAGCATGAATGATTGGTAGAAAAGGTTTGGTATATATATATGTACAGGAGCGTATTTGGAAGGGGGTCATCATTTGTGCCATGCTCCCCTTTTGATTTTGCCTTTTTGTGAAAAAGAACAAGTATTGCTAAGTGCCTGAAGCATGGCAGACTCTTGCTGGCTTCTATAATTTATGCCTCCTCTCCCTTCCTTTAATTTCTCGCTACGCCACTGTTTATGCAAGAGTGTGAGAAATAGCGATGCTTGCTTCATTTTGCTTTGATGACGAGCGTTAGCTCAGTCGTTGAGCGCACACGCTATCGGTGCGGGAGGTCTGGGGTTCAAATCCCGGGTTGGTGAAATCAGCGCAGTGTCGCCACCGCTGCGACGTTCTTTCGGAGCTGTGTAGCCCAGGCGCTAAGCCGCGGAGATGGGCCCCGTCACTCTTTATACGCTTCGGCGTAATACCGCGAGTATAATGAAGATTTGATTTTTTTGTTTTGATTTGAAGAAAATCTAAGCTATCTAGTTAACTTTAGTAAAGTTTGCATTTTGTTGCATTTCAGTAGTAAGTCTAAATTATCCACTTCAAGCGATTTCGAAACGCAATCGCAAGATTTCCTGGCAGAAACGTGTGTTTGTGGCTTAACATTTGTGTGATGCAGGTTTAGTCTTTGTTTTAACTACAACTATATCTTGAGTAAAACTAATTTGCAACACAACATTTTGTGCCAATTATTTCTGTCGTCATAAACCTAGACTGTCGACCACGAACGCAAATGGACGAAGATATTAGTGGTGAGTACAGCTGTTAATGCAACAAAAAAGCTAAATGACTTCAAACAATTTTAAACCGTGTCCAGTCGATTATACCGCAGTAACTGCATTTTTTCCCCTCACCAGTCCCATCAACCCATTTCTTTATAACTTTTTTATTCCAGGTTTGTCGCGCAGTGAGAAGGCTTTGTAGCCATAGGGAATGAGTTTTATGTGCGCCTAATAAAACACATCTTGGTATAAAATCACACCAGCGTTAGTGAAAAAGCGTGAAGTTCTACCAAGTTTACGATGGAAACTCTCACATCTTACTCTAAAACTGGCTTGAAAGTATGTAAGATTGAGAAGTTGCTTAGCAAGATTCTGTCTAATGACTCTTATCAATGCACTTCTTCGTAGTTTAAAGTTGAAAACGAAAACTTTAGGTCATGTTCCAACCGACAAAAAATAGACCTTAAATTAAAAAACATAGGTAGTTTTGCACAAAGAATAGATAAAAATACCGACTAAAATTATAAGTAAGAGAAAAATATTACGAATAGGAAAGTCCAAATGTCACAGAGCTGGTGCGAAAGTAAAGATTCGTTAAACAAAACGCTGTTTTGTGTAAAAATTTATTCTTATGAAAAAACAGATTACTTTTATACCGGCCTGTTGGCGTAGAGGTTAAAAACATCCCTAGGTGCTGCAGGTCTGGGTTCGACTCCTGGGCCGGTCAAAGCGGAGGCCACCGCTGCGACGTTTTTTCGGAGCTGTGGTGCCCAGGCGCTAAGCCGCCGAGATGGACCCAACCATTCGATACACTCTTCTGCGTAATACCGCCGGTGTAAGGAAGATTTGATTTTTTCTTTGATGAATTTTTATTATCTGATATTATAAATCATATAAACAGAAATAAGAACCAGATCCTGTTTCTCTGTCTTATCTCGTTTTACTCGCACAATTTATTCGGTTTGGTCTAATCTTTTCTTGTAGCATCTGCTGTCATAGTCCAACGAGTTGGCCTCAAAAAGCAAGCTTTCTGCTAAAAAATTCTTCCCATTAATACCACTCGATTGGGCTGTTAGACCGACGTCCGACATACTTTAATTATTAAGACGTCAGCCTATGTTTAAACAATGTTAATTAAAATATCATTTTGGTTTGGTGAGTATCCGTTTTTGACAACTGCTTGATAAATTAGTTTGCTATTGTATCTCTTTTGCTCCGTGATTGCTCCTAATTGCGGATTGCTTTGCCCGAATTTTTGATCTCCTTGATCTGGAGTACACCAACGTTTCAATTTTCAAGATGTTGGTCTGGCCAGTTAGCTCTGCGTTAAAACATCGCTATCGGTGCGGGAGGTCTAGGTTTGATTCCCGGGTCGGTCAAATCAACACAGTGTCGCCAACGACTCGCCACCGCTGAGACATTTCTTCGGTGCTGTGTCGCCCAGGCGCTAAGCCGCGGAAATGGGCCCCGCCACTCGTCACACACTTCGGCGTAATAACGCGAGTATAATGAAGATTTTACCAATTAGAAAATCGCAGCAGAGCTAAAGATTGTTTATTGTGTGTCCGGTGAAATAATGTTGAAACATCTGAGTAGTTGATGCAAAAAATCTGTATTCACAAGCAAGTTTGATCAATTTCACGATAGACCTACAAGTAAAAGATGAATGTGTTTTTAAAATTCACACTTGACCCTGCTTGTTTGATCTTTTAAAGCAAATACAGTTTTAAACGTAAAGGTAGACTTAGCACAACTCTTCTGCTTTACACTATAATCTTTTTCCGTACATAATAACGTAAGACCACCTGCTGCGTTATATTCAAAAGTAAACCTTTAACGCCCATTGAGCCCTTAATGTAAATGCCACCGTAAAATGACTAGAAAAAATTAAATAGATAGGCTGCAAACAAACTATATGGCTGAATTTTTGTATAAAAATAACGCAATAAACGTTATTGCGTCATTGCCAGTGCACACGTAATTGCTTTCTGTTTGACTGCACCGTTTTTCAAGCATCGTATTCCCACGTTTCCGATAATTTGTTGATCTTTTTCGATGATAGCTGGAGTATTTAAAACTTTTGTCATATATTTAAACATGACACATATCAAGTCGAAAACTGCAGCAATATGAAAAAGCGTTTTTTACGTCGTTGCGAAGTTCATATTAGTCAGTTTTCAAAAATTCGGACGTATTTTTTAATTGGCTAGATATAACGAACTCAACATTGCAGAAACAGGAAGGCAAGGTCGTGGCGAAGGGAGATGAAAGGGGCACTCGCCCTCTGGCAGTATACGCTGCAGGAAGCAGCATGAAAAGGGGAATGAACTTTTTTAGAGGAAGCCTTCAGATATTATTTTCAAAAATTTGCCCTAGGTAGCTGAAAAATTTGGCGCGCCCCTGCAAGGGGCGCCGGGGCACAACCCTCCTCTTTTAAGAAATCCTGATCAAGAGTAGGCCTATTTAAAGCATTTTCATAAAATACCGTAACATTTACAAACTTTGGATTCTTATGATTTTTCCCTCCCATAAATTTTCCTAAGCCTCTGCTTTTACACAAAAGTTTTCTGATATGAATAAACACCAAAAAAATATTTTTACCCTATGAGTTTTTTGGACAAAGCAGACTGCTGTGATTCTAAATTTTATTATCCTGTTGTGGCTCTATTGCATATTATATTACTTTGCCAGAATATGTTTGTTTACGAGCGTTATAGTTATAGTTTGTAGTTTATTAAAATAATCTTTTCAAAGTATCTGTTTAAATTCACAGAGGCAAATCGCTGAATCAGATACGCGTTTTGGCTTTGCGTAATTCTTGTAACTTTGAGCAAAAGCAATCAAATCATTTTATATATAATCAGTTAGTTAGTCGTAAACCTTGCTGTGTTGACTCTCTGTCGTGGAAATCCTTTCTTCTCTTTGTGCAAAGTACACAGGTTGAAGTAATAATTTATTACGATTGGAGGCAATAAGCTTTGGCAACTATTCAGTAATTTGTAAAGAAGCTACCTGATATTTTAACCAATTTACTGGCCACAATGAACTAGCTTTCAGCAAATTACCTAGCGTAAAGCAGTACGAGATTTAAGTCTGGGCAGTTATGTACTGCTGCTTAGTTTACTGGTTTGAGCGTTCGATTTGCAGTTAGACGAGAGGCTCGGAGTGGGTCGATAACCAATCGAGTCGAATTATACCGAAAACTTGAAAATAATATTTATAACTGCCCATTCACCGTTAAGCGCAACGACAATCGTGAAGAATGATGCAACTAAGGTAAAATATAGATTAGTCTAATTAAACAACTTAGATCTGACAATGTCAAAAAGGCAAAAAAACTAATAGTATTTTACTCTTGATGAAAATCTTCTATTTTCGGTGGAAACAAATTTAAAAGCTGTTTTTCATAATGCAGTATTTCATTAACGACTATTCAGTTAGCATAGAATGAATGGACACGTGCAAAGGCAAATAAAAAACATTACCTTTACAGAGTGAAGTAGAGAAAAGAGAAGCAGCTGCAGTGTTAGAGCTAGCGTAATTTATAACTTTTCGTTGGATTTTAGTTATTCAGTTTTCTACTCGCAAAATTAAATGATCATAGAGATCTTTAGCACACGATTATTTCCAACCTCTGTCCGCTGATTGTTGGCGTGCGGACTAATACGTTCCTCACCGTTGGGAATTTCGAAAGCCTAACATTGCCCGTCTCTATTTAGGTATTGAACCCAAAGCCAGAAGTTTTTATTAGCAACGTCGTGAAGCCCACACAATACTGTACTGTAAACAACGCGTGTTTATGTAATGGATCATTTTCTGCACTACAATTTGTTGTTATTGCCGCCACGTGCAGTTTACGTATTCAGTGATTGTTAGTGGAATAAGTTGTTAGTGAGTGGAATAAGTGTCAGAATAAGTTACGATTCGTGTTTTTTTTTGTGGTTAAGCGTAGTTTCTACGTAAAGCACTGTCAGAGAATATTGGTACAGCAATAAAATAATTCGAAAACGCTGTTGCCGGATATAAAGTCCTATTGTTTTTATCTCAGTGGGGTATTTTTTCCGGGCTTGCCTATTGATTGAAACTTTACTTTTTTATTGCGAAAGAAACTTTTTTGTGTAATTTTCAGCCTCAAATAGGAGACTGCTTGACTCCAAGGTTTTACAGCAATAATAAGAATTGTGAATAAAATTGGGCAATATGGGCTACCACACAGTCACTATCATCGGTTGTAGTTGAGAAAGTAAAGTTTTGTTGGTATTAGCGCTAATTAGTAATGCATTGCTTTCACTGCTGATGATGACAACTGAATCTATGTTGTCGAAACGTCCAGTTTTGAGAATTACTACGACTTATTTTTTCTCCTTATGCTTTTGTATTGTTTACTTCTTAACTTTATCTTGGCAAAAACCTTGGGCAGTTGGTAATTTCGACTCCATATACAAAAGGCATTTTGCAGAGTAAAAAATTAATATTCTATACAATATGATATTTGGACAAAGATAGTGTAACCAAAGGGATAAACTGGAAATGGAAAAACTTTGTTTAGGAAACGGTTGGCTTTCGAGTTTTGACAGAAAATTAGTTCTGAGTGAAAAGTTTCTTTAATCATGGGTTGTTTTTGCAGTGTCGTTCACATATAATTGTAGGCTATCGTAGCTTTGTTTCAAAATTTTTGCTGTTTTTGGTTTTCGATTTTTGCCATGTCATCTGTAGTTTCGTTTCGAAACTGTACCTGTCATTGTCATGAGCATTATCACGAAGCAGAAAGAGAGTTGGAAAAGAGTCCTTATCTCATTGAATGGGAAGAATTTTTAAACAAATTCGCTTCCAAACGAAGTGACGGAGACTCTACAATTACGTCACCACTATCATCCACTGATTCAGATGAGGAGGATGACATCATGCCAGACGAAGAAAATGCCAAGCACTTTAGGTTACGTATGCTTCAACGGCACGGCTGGAATGGGATTTCAAGTAAGATAGCATTTGAGACGTGGAAAATTCTTGATATAATTATCGATTTTCAACTTTGGGGAGTTTTTTGGACAGTCTTTAGCTTGTTCTTACTTGTTAAATGAAAAAGTGGTAACCTTCATCCAAATCAAAAGTTTAAAACGTAGAAGGAATATATCAATTTTGAAAATGTTGGTACACAAATCATTGCTGTCTTTGCTATATCATCGCGTGCACTAAAGCAGCACAATGTAACCGCATGTTGCGAATAGTTGAGTATAAGAATCTATCGAAGAAATAAAATAATTTCTTTGTATTTTTAATACACTTCACTATTCTCACGGTTTTGTCTTAATTAGTAACCTGAATCGAAACAAAATTACGTAGATTAGTTTATGCTTTTCGAATTTTTTTTTTAGCTGTTAGTAAGCCTAAAAAAACCTTCACTACTAGAAGTAAGTATGGCTGGCGTTGACTGTAGAAAGATACAGAGTAGGAAGAAGGCTGTCTGTGAAGTATAAGCCAGTTAAATGATAGGATATTTAGTCATATTCATAATTTATGGGCCTTAAACCGACTCAATTAAAAATACAGTCATTAGCAAAAGTTTAAGACCAGTTACCAGAAATTATGTATTTTTGCTGTCTATCCTCTCCAGAATACAAATTACTGCCACTGCTGGTATATTTTGCTCGTAAATTTAGTATAACACATTGTGAATGCTCAAATTACAAATTGTAAAACAGTAACACGCAATTTTAGTACTTTGTGTGTCCTCCTTTGTTCTTTATCACCGCCTGGATTCGTTTTGGCATACTGCATATCAGTTTCTCACAATAGTCTCTTGAAATTTCTTTGACCCATACCTCTTTTATAGCATGGTTTAATGCTCCAGCACTTGAAGGTTGTTTTTCTGCAACCTTGTTTTTGAGTATTTCCCAAAGATTCTCGATTGGGTTTAAATCTGGGCTGTTTCCAGGCCAGCCCAGTGTTGCCACATTTTTTTCTGAAAGGAATTGTTTCACAATCTTCGAGCGATGACACGGAGCACCGTCGTGCATGAAAACTGTGCACTGATGAATATTCATATGCATTTCAAGTTTTTCTTTTAGCAAATCCACATACCTGGAACCGTTCATTGTACTTCCTGGGGGCAAAAAATACAATCCAGCAGTACCAGACCTGGAAAATGCCCCCCAGACCATTTGACTCGGTGGGTGTTTCATTGTTGAAACTGTGTATCTTTCCTCAAACCTTTTACCCACAGGCCTTCTAACGTTCTTTTTTCTCACCACAAACTGCTGTAGAGTACACTCATCGGAAAACATGATCTTAGACCAGTCTTCAGATGTCCATGCTGCATGTTCTTTTGCAAATGCCAGACGCTTTGATTTCATAAGAGGAGTGAGCCTGGGTTTGCGAGCTGGCTTATATGATTTAAGACCAAAGTTAAACCTCAAACGCCGAGAAACTGTGGTGATGTGAACGTCTGTCCCTTTCCCAAGCAGCGCAGCACGAATTTTCTTCAAAGAACTTGTTGGGGAACGTACAGCAATTCGCTTTATTGTCAGATCATCTCTAGGGGATGTTTTTTTGGGTCTCCCACTTCTCTTCAAGTCTTTGTAACTCCCGTAATTATTGAAATTTTCAAGGGCTGTGTGCACAGCAGTCTTGCTGCACTGCATCTTCGCACTGATTTCTCGTTCAGAGTAGCCTTCTTCACTTAAAACCACAATTTGGGCTCTTTTAGTCTCGGAAAGAGAAGATTTTTTGCCCATTTTCAAGAACTGAAACAGCAGCTAGTACACAACTGATTACGCTGTAAAACCAATCGAAATGAAGTAAAATAGGTTCTTCGTGAAAACAACCCATGTGTTGGTGATGGACAGATGGCTGATGCAATTTCATTAGGATATTGCGTCATATAAAACTGCACTATGCGATAATAATGATAAAATCTACAAATACCTTAAATCTGAAAGACTGGTCTTAAACTTTTGCTAATGACTGTAGTTGCGGTTACTGGAAAAAATTATTCATTTCTTAATTTAATGCGATGCCATATTTTAAAAAATTGATAAAATGTGTATTTTTGCTCAATTTTCATGTTGAAAAAATGTGTTTTATTTATTTTTGTGACGAAAAAATTGTCGGCCATTGATTTCCAGTTAACATTTACAAGCCGGTAAATCTTATCTAACGAAACCCTTTTGACATACTAGGTTTATGAAAGAAATTATTGATTTTATATATGGAACATCGATAGACATTGTAAATCGGTTTTGATACAAGCTTTAAATTATTCAGATAAATACATCAAACCTGTAAATAGTTAACGTTATATACCAAAGTCAAATAAAGACCACTTACTACATATACGGCATAGCAAAGTAAGCAAATAGTGATAAGGGTTTGATTAAGCTGTTATCTGTCTACTTAGATACAGTGTGAAGAACTATTGCTTTAATATAGAAGAAAAAGGATGTTTGTTGACCTTTGAGTGGACACCTAGCACAGTTTTTCAAACTGCCTGTATTTAAAAAATGTAAATTGAAAATAGTCTATATTTGAAAAATACCAGAAAAACTGTCTTGACGTTGAGAGAAATTAGCAATGCAGGCAGCATTTGTTAAACAAAAGAAAAGTTGGACAGTTAAATGTCTTATAAAACTACTTTGTATTTGAAAAACGTTAAGGAAAAGTCATTTAATTCAATTAGTTTGTTGTATTTTCAGTGTGAAAAGAGAAGATCAGTAGCTTCAAGTAGTCGAATATTCAGTCTAGAATTAAATAGAGTCACTTTATCATAGTTTTTGTATAGATAGAATTTAGTCTAGTTAAGTCATTTAAGTATCTTTTATTGAATAAAAATGCTTGAAAAATACGGAATCTCGAGTTAACTGATGGCAAGGCAAGTTGATTGAGCAGTTGTTGACTTGTATCTCCTTCACTATGATGTTTTCCTGCTTCTCAGTTTTACGAAATGGTAATTTTATGTTAAAGCTTACAAAAAAAAGTAGTCAAGCATGTCAAGCTCGAGAATTTCAAAAAAATCGTGTCATCTTTGGGATAAACTGAAAGCAAACTCTCAAATCTTTGAGGAAGAAGGTATGGAGCTATTATACATTAGAAAGATTTGCCAACTACACATTTGCTGTCATAAAACCACTATACATGCCTATAAAAATCATCAATCTAATTGCTTTATTTCTTGATTGCAAATTTGACTGAATATTTGTGCTATCACGAAATTAAATACTTTTTCGACAAACTATTGAAAAATCAAATCTTCATTATACTCGCCGTATTACGCCGAAGCGTGTAACGAGTTGCGGGGCCCATCTCCGCGGCTTAGCGCCAGGGCAACACAGCTCCGAAGAAACGTCGCAACGGTGGCGAATCGTTGGCGACACTGTGCCGATTTGACCGGCCCGGGAATCGAACCCCAGACCTCCCGCACCTATAGCGTGCGCTGAGCAACTGAGCTAACGGCCGGTGCACAAATGTTTACACAAATGTAGCCTATGATTAAGCATACAATGGGCATATGAAAACAACTTATGGAGAAAAAATAAAGTTACAGCGCTGGCTGTGGGACGTTGCGGCAACATATATTCAGCTGTCATCACCAGCAGTGAGTTAGATTTACAAAACCGTGAAAATAAAATGCGTACTGCACAACGTACTGAAGATGGCAACTGAATCAGTGTTGTTGAAACGTCTTTTTTTTTTACAGGGATGTTTGCATTTACCCGGTTTAGAACTCCAATTGGCCCACAAAGAATATACACGTTGGCCGGGATAAAGATTGGCCCTGCATTACAATAAACTCTTATCCCAAAAGCTTTTCATAGATAATTTTCAGAAAAAACTGCGATGGTGCCAGAGGCACATAGCGAGAAATTAAAAAAAGCAGGGGCCTTTTACTACAAAAATCTTCGACAGAGTCTGGCATGTTTCAGTCACTTGGGAACATTTGTTTTTTGTCACTGAAAGTTAAAGTCAAAAGCGGGGGGAGGGACACGGCACAATGCCCCGCTCCTGGGTGGTGCAGAAATCCTGGGTAAAAGTTATACCCATTGAGGGCATTTGGCTTAGGCTACAGAAAATTTCTTCATATGTTTTATTGTATTTCCTGGGATGTTTTTTTAAAGATTTCATTCTACATTGCTTGTGCAGTTCCTGTAAGGCAGGGCAGCTAATGTTGATAAAAAGCGTTTTAAGCAAAGTTCATGGAATTTGATGCGTTCAAAGTTCTTCGAAAACTAAAAAAATCATTTAAGATTTTCAATAGTTTAAACTTTAAATTACGAAGGTCAAAATTTGGTTTTAAACAAACTTTCATATTACTTTGGGAAAATTATAGTTTCCTGTGTATTTATTGTAAACACCAGCAACTTGAAATGAAATATTGTAGTCTTGAAAAGAATGACGGTGAGATAAAAAGTTCTTGAAAAATTTTTGAACGAGCTGCAACAGCTCGCTCTTCAAAGCAAAATTTTATAACAACCATTTTCCATTTCTAAAATTAAAAGCTTTGGTTTTTATTTTAATCTTATCATTTTAATGTTTTTTTATCACGTTATTGTTTTTTTTCTCTTATTTTTTTCTCTTCTTGTTTATTAAGTGCGCTTTTGCTCGATAAACAAACTATTGCTTTTGTCTCATTCTGAAATAGGGGGCTGCCATTACAAAATTCATTCAAAGGTAGTCTAACCCTGTTTCTTAATATCGTTGTTTCAAAAATATCAAAATGAAAATCAAATCTTCATTACACTCGCGATATTACGCCGAAGCGTGTAACGAGTGGAGGGGCCCATCTCCGCGGCTTAACGCCTGGACTACATAGCTCCGAAGAAACGTCGCAGCAGTGGTCAGCCGGACGTTGGCGACACTGTGCCAATTTGGCCTGTCCAGGAATGAAAACCCAGACCTCCTGCAGCGATAGCCTGTGCGCTTAGCAAATGAGCTAATGGCCGGTATTTCCAAAAAATATGCTCTTGCATATTTAAAACTTCTGTTTGAAATATTGTAAAAATTACTCCTTCATTTATTCGCATTAAAAATCGGACTAAACCCTTAATGCCATTTCTAGCGTTGTTCTAATGCGAAAAAATGATGAATGCTCTGAATCGTATCACCGAGCCTTTTGTTTACTTGAGACAAACCTCATGATTTGTTTTTTGTAAAAATTACTTTACAAAGAATGTTAGCAACAGTCAGATAGATATCACCTGAAGTGACACCGTAATCCCATGCTCCTGATCAGTGGAAATTTTGAAACGAAGGGGTAGGGGGGGTATAAGCTGCAAAAGCTATTTAAAGAGTCTGCTATATCTCAGTCACTTGGCCTTTTTTTACTAAAAGGTAAAGCCCAAAAAGGGGGGGGGCATGGCACAATGCCATTCCTGTAAATACGCTTCTGCTTCTAATGTTGGCGATAGTACTACATTGTTACTTAATATATTATTTTTTAAAAAGATTATTCGTGTTTTTGATAACTAGTTTCTATCGCAGATGTAGCAATGGCAAAACGTTTCATGCAAGGAGGAAGATCGAAATCTGCTGGTTGTACCGCCACTCTGATGAGAAGCCGTAAGTAGTTTCGTTCCAATAGGTCTTAAGTTACTACAAGCTATAGTAATGTCAGAAACGTTTTTGAATTTACGCTTGCGATTTCGCTTTTCCCTGGTGTATTAGAGTTTGTAGTCACCCATTTTTGGATATCGTCAAAACTTCGTAGATTATTATTATTAATCTATCTAGTACTAGGTTACTACAACAACTCAAAATATGACCCGTGACACAGTAATTTCACGCAACTGATCGGTGGCGTAGCGAGAAAGTTTATAGGGGGAAAGAAAGTTTAAAAATGTAGAGAGAAATAAGCTGCGAAAGCCATCTAAAGGCATATTTCAGTCGCTTTGCAACATTTCATATTTTCGTCATAATTTTTGGTCACTTAAAATAGATCTATTGCGAATCGCGTGGTAAACGAGAACAGTAAAAGTTATTATTAGTTTATTCGGTTGAGAATGACTCGTACGCGACTGAAGGAAACGCAAAAACTTTTTCAAGCAGGGAAAAACATGCAGCACCATAGGGCCTACGATATTTTATGGTTATTTTTCAAATCAGCTTCATGTCTTTCTATTCCATTTGATTGTAAGCGCGGCGTGGCTATTTGTACCTACAACGACAATATAATGATGAGCACTGCACTAACGCTTGCGATAAAAAGTTTGAACTTACATATTTCAATCAACGTGTGATTGAAAAAAGCGTTTCGCGGTCTTAAAGAAAAGATTTCGTATTATCCGACCTCGTGTTGACGTTTCGTAATTATTCATAATTATCCATAATACTACAATAGAAATTAGCAAGCCCGTTTTCAAGAGAGGGCAACAAGAAGCACTTGCCTCCAAAAAAATGCTTTTTGCTCTTCCAAAAGCATTATCGACGCAGCACACAGCCTTGATTGTCAGTTGTCACACGGTGCAAAATGTTCAATGTCGACATGTTCTATCCCGGATTTGCCTTATAATTTTGGAGATCACTCTCCGACGATTGTTTCGCGCGCAAGACCTTGTTTTAGTAAACACTCTTGATATATCCTCAGTCCTAGCGTGCTGTGGACGTGCATGGACATTAGTTCAATCATTTTGATAAAAGTTGCGAGATGCAGTGAAAATGGGAGAAAAACAGCTGCGGGACAACGAATAAAGACATGTTGAAAACATTGTTTTTTGACATGTCCAGCTATCAGTTTACCAGTTCACAATCTATTAGCACCATAGGCTCATTAAAATATTTGAAGAAACGGAATTTGCAAAGAAGCGCTTGAATCTTCGAAACTGCGAAAAGAAATCAGCTATCAGCAAAAAAATTGCCAATTAATGGACACTTTTACGTGACTTACTATGAAAAAAAACTCTAAGCCTGATGGACAATTGTTATTATTACGTAGCATTACCTAAATTCAGTTAAATCCGTAATATAAGAGACAATTTTTGGTTAGTGTTTAACATTTGATGCAGATTGTCATTATGAGTTTTCTTAGAAGATCCTCTAAAGATTCTGCTAGTGATCATGACGAATCGGAAAAAAAATCTGCTCGACGAAACTCTACTAACGAAATCACAAAACGTCGTCGTTCCTCCGCACGTAGATGGTCTACTATACCAAAGCTATCAAATTTTCTTAAATTTCGCAAACCCACTGGCAAATCGAAAACTGAAGAAGAACATAAGATTAAAGTGAAAGAAACAACTCAATCTGAGAAATTTTCCGCTGGTTTAAAATCTGTCAGTTTTTCTGGAATCAGAAAATCGATTTCAGAGTCGGTAAGCTCTTCAGATTTGACCAGCAAAGTGTCAAAACGGGCTCGGAAATCGAAATCACCTGTGCCGGTTTTGAAATCTCAAGAAATCTCACATCGCAATCACAGGATCATTGCTGCGAGTAGCAAAGCCGTTGCATTTTCCTTAGATGCTCGCAGTACGTCAGTCAGCTCAACCGGATCGACACGAACTGGCACGGAATTAAGTTCCATAACTGCTTCTTTACCAGCGATGAGTAAGCATAGTCATAGATATGGCAAGTGGTATCGCGCTTGGATTTAGAATCTTATGTGACGGGTTCGAAAAACAGTTGAAGCAAAGAGAGGTTTGAGTGGTGTTTGTGATAGCAGCTGACTAAATCACCGAAAACTTTTTGTGATTTTTCTCAATGTACTGAATTTTTAGTGCCACTGCAGTTTTTTACTGCTCCGGGTAAAGTCCACAGGACAAAAACAGGAATATGCTGAATAAAAAGTTAAGACCCGACTGAGAATAGAACCCGCTGGTAGACTGGGTTCTATTCTCAGTCGGGTCAAACCAAAGACTTTAAAACTGGTATCTGCTGTTACACTTGCTAAACGCTCAGCAATTAAGTGTAGAGCGGAGGATGAAATAAACAGAGAACAAAAATACGTCAGTGAATTCTTGACAAAATTTAGTCGTGGCGCTAAAGGACCTTAGTAGTTATAAAGCGCCAGCATTTCATTTCTACGTCAAATGTAACTCTGTTAAGTTAAATGATAGAAAATAACAAAAGCCTTGGCTCTGAACTGATAATTACCAGTAGCTACGACTAAGCATTGGCTCTAAAATTTTTCGCATGATGGCAGCACAGGTTAGAAAAGAGACTTTGAAATTTTTGACATTTCTTTGATGATTTGCCTAAACCTAACTTAAAGGTACTTTAGTATTATCATTGTGAATATATCACCATGAGATATAATCTAGAAAATTGTTAAGAGTTTAATCTCATTTTTTAGTTGTTTCTTCTACCTTATGCTAAAATCTGATTTTTTAATTCCGCATATATCGCATAGTTTCACAGAAAAAGCTATGCTAAAGGCAAAAAAAACTATCAAAACTGTAACATTTATTCAGCGTACGCTTAATAATTTTACTTTCCTAGCTCTAAAGCTTTGCCCTAAGGAATTTTTGTTCATTTAATTTTATTTTATCCAAAAAAATTTAAAGTGCTAATTTTTATTTGTGTATTGTTATGTCGGGCGTAGCAAGGGATATTAAGTTGCCCAGTTTTTGCCCTTTAGTGATCAATTTCCAGAAAAAGGTCCTCATACGTCAAAAAGGGGAGAAGATAGTGTCCTGGCGCCCCCCCTGGTTGCGCCACTGGTCCATATCAGGAGCAGATGCAGAATTTGTGTTGAGGAAAGCGATTTACTTGAATGGTTAACCGAGCTCATAATAATGTAGTGAGTTCGGACATCTTTACTCTCAATGCTTCACCAACAGCATTTACTGCTGCTTGCTGCCATAGAGAATTAAAGAGCGGTATCCCCAATTTCCCCCGAATGGACCCGGACTGTTAAAACGTGTGTTGAGTAAAGGAGGATTGAACGCCGAAGTGTTGGTTTCAAAATGTTCAAAACCTAGAATCTACAATCGCTTACGTTATTTATAAAAAGTCTATAGGCTACAAAGATTGCTCCTCAGTCTAGCAAGGTCTTGTTTCAAAGCCTCTGGTTTCTTAATTTATTTTTTGTAGTAAGCACTGATGACATTAATGATGAACCACAGTTCCCGCAGTTGCCGGTAAAACTTCCAAGTATTAGCACTAGGCGGCGCATGAGCGAATGGTCTCACCCACAATCGATTCTCAAGCGGTAAGTTGATGTGTTGTTTTTAAAATATAAACAGTTTTACAAATTTGTCTGTAGGATTAACAAGAAAAAGTATTTGCAAATACTCTGACAACTTACTGTCGCACACTTTTACATGAAAAAATGAATATGGCAAGCACCAACTCTGCTTGTAACAAACAGCTCATTTCGTAATTACGATAAGATAACTACGTAAAGAACTTACCGGTGGAGCTATTCAAATGTTGCCGTAACCCGATCATACGCAGTATACTGATACTGATACAGTTTTGTACTGCCTTTGACAAAAGACATACTGCTGGTGATGAGAGCTGGATGTGCAGTATGTTGTCCAAACGTCCAGTTCCACAAACTTCTGTGACTTTATTTTTCTTCCGTAAGTAAGATATACCTGGCTCATGAAACAATCACTTTAAAAACTTTCTTTAAAATGATGATGTTTAAAGCGAAAAGAGAATGAACATTTTGGGTAACTGTATTTATTAACTGTCCAGTATTCCGTGACGTGGTGTTATTGGAAGTACATTGGAATGGAAAAAATGTCAAAGGCATGTCTCATCCACATTTTAAAACATAAAACATTGAATTAAGAATTGAATTGTGCGTTGAGGTGACTGCATTTACCCTGCTCCTGTCCAATTTCAGTGGGCTGTAGATCCGCGGTTTTGGTTCCAATTTTTGCATTATAGTGAATTTGTTGATGTCATAATCACTTTTTTTAACTTTGACATTAATAAATTCAGTACGACGCAAAAACTTGAATCAACAGTCCCGGGCCTGAACCTCACTAAAATTGGACATGTGGACAAAGTAAATGTGAGCTTGTGCTTTTCGATTAACCAACCAACCACGCGAAATAGTATGTGAAACAAGATTGGATCCAGTAGGGAATCGAATTAGTCACGAGTGATGTAAACCCGCCCGCTTTTCTGTCAGGCCAGCTGCAGAATGCTTTTGTACGAATTCTAATGACTTGTGGCGAATTGTGGCGAATTCTAATGACTTGACAAGAGCAATTTAATTTTCACTTTAGAACTTGCAAGGTTTGCAATTCGTTGGATTAACTTGTTTCAGAGATGGTTAGCTAAAATAGAACTAATGCAATTTTAATGAGTTACCTTGAAAAATGTCCAAGTTGATTCTCCCTGTAGATTACTATCAAAACCAACGTACAAATTACTTGTCACTGTAAAAAATGACTATTGACTGTTGATTGCTACGATGGCAAAGAATTTGTTGCTATTTTTGACAAAAGCAGGCTGTGTTTTACTGTTTTTCCATTTCACACAATATAAGCTTACTTTTGTTAATAATCTTGAAATAACCGTACATTGAATGCTTCAAGCAGTTTCAATCTAAGAGACATCTTCAGGAGCTTTAACCAAGAGATGAATCATCCTCTATGGTAGATTTATCAACAGTTGTCAAAAAATTCTTTGAAAGGCCAAGTATGCAATGTTAATCTCTTCACGAATATTGCCATCAATCAGTATCATTGGATATCGAGCCAAAACATAAACAGTCTGTCATTAAATTTAACTGAATGGGCTATTTTATAGCTTCACGAACTATTTTTGGGTTTTTGAAAATCCAGAGCTTGGATTTGTGACTTAAGATGCTCTTTAATTATGTAATCTGCAATTTTACTTGTGATCTTCTGACTTTATCAATTTTTTTGTTTGTTCATCCATGCCCTTCCGTGATCTTTACGGTATTTCACATTTTTGCTTATGTAAAATACTGGCCTAGTGATAATGATGTTTTCATAGCCCTTTGATGTTTACCGGTATACCAAACTATCAACATTTCGAAGTTTATGACAATGTTAACGAAAGCTGGTTGGCCTCTAGTTACTACAGTAGAATTTGCCTAAGTCGCCACCTCAAGCGGAACAGAAAAAGTGGCGACTTAGGCAAACAACAGATTAATATGCTTAGGCCTACACAGACTTTAGATCCTTTTGTTTCTGCAGAAGCTGAACATTTGAGAAATAAAGAACACAGAAAGGACTTTTTGGATTGCTGTACAACAACATAATATTTATTTAAACACTCAAGATGCAGTCTTAAAGAAATCCGAGATTTTCGATTGTTTTGCATTTGCCAAGGACTTGTCCAATATGTACGAATGGATTTTGGTCAATGGCGAGAATGCCGTTAAAGAACATCTGTTTCTCTATACAGTACAATCTTCTCTATGCGCTTATTCTTCTTGCTCTGTGCTCTTTCTGTCTTCTTATTCATCTATTCTCTGCTGTAACCTTATTTTTTGCCCATTCCCTAGTCACTAAGTACTGTAATTTATTGCAAATAAGCTGATAGCTTTTCTAACTGTCATAGCCAGGCTGCTTCACATGGCAATAAGATGGCTAACTGAACGGAAACTAAACCTGGTGAAAACAATCTAAAGTGATAAAATAATGGGGTTATGAAGGAAGTTTGTGACGCACTGCGGGGTTGTGTTACATCAGTCTGACAACTTAGGCAAATTTTTTTGCTCATGGTGAGCAAAAACAGTGGCGAGTTAGGCGAATTGACGAGTTAGGCGAAGACAACTTAGCCGAACTTGATAACACAGAAAACAATAGGCTCTCAGTCGGGACCAAGCGATATGTGGCGACTTAGGCGAACTGGCGACTTAGCCGAAATCGACTTTGGCAAATGCTACTCTATTCATCCAGTTGGCGGCAAGGTCTGTTGATGTGGTTACATAATACCACAAGACATGTTATTAACTTTGCATCGTGTCATCATGGTAGCCATTTCTTGGTAGGTTCTAGCGTAACTGAAGATAAGTCTATGTGTGCATTAGAAAAGGTTGTTAATTGAAGAAGAAAACGCACCATCTTCGCGGTACATGGTCTTTTTCAAAAATAATGCTTTTCATTATTTGCTGAATCAGCTTATGGCGTTGGTGTAATATAAATCAATAAAACAAGTAACGATTTCGCAAAATCAAAAGTATCTCTAAAAAATTTAAAACTATTTGCGTGTTTAAATATTCCGTAGAAGCTACTTCGGGAGCACAAAGTTGGCTGATATAAAACAAAATATAAATTGTTGACTATGTGCGCATGCGGTATAATATTATGAAGCTCAGGGCCTTGTTCAAAGAACATTTACCCTGCCCACATGTCCAGTGTTGGTGGGCTTTAGGCCTGCGGTTCTTGTTCTAGTTTCTGCATCACAACCAAATTTTTGATGTCATAATTTGAAAAAGCGATTTTGATGCAGGAACAAGGACGAAGAGCTGATGGCCTAAAGCTCACGAAAATTGGACAATGTGGGCGGAGTAATTGAGTTTTTCACCCACAAGCGCATAACAATGAATAGATTTTTGGCGGCAGTACCAAATCCAGTTCCTCATTATGCAGGTCGAATCTTTAATACCTACGAATCCTTAATCAATTGCGATATACAAATGTTCGCTTTCAAAACTAATGTCTTAATAAATAAAGAAATCAGTGTCGAAAATATAACAAACTCAAAGCAGTCGAAATGGGGTCTCATTGATTTGTAATATTGTAATGAATTGCTCGACGCTGAATATTGCATTATAACAAAAATACTTGCGAAAGTGTAGGCATTTAACTTCATTAATCGAGAGTGCTTTGAAGTGGTAAATTCTGAGCAAAACATGAATATTGAATAATCAAACTGCTAGCACAAATTACGAAAAAAGAAAAGTGATAAATAATAAATAAGGTTTGTAATCTATAGACGTAAAACATGATGTATCTTGCATGGTGAACAAGAGAAAGTTTACATATTTTATGAGCCTGTGGTAAAAACTTAATCAAGAAAATTAGTTTGACATTACAAGACAGTTTTAGTATGTTAAAAATATTGCTGAAACAAAATATCGTTTCCAATATACTCGGAATACAGCCAAGTATAGGACGAAAATAGATTAAGGTGGAAAATTAAGCAAAAGTAATTCTTCCTATATATTGGACGACATAGGTTTAGCAGTCATCACCAGCAGTATATAAAAAACAGTTGTGATGACAGCAGAATCTATGCAGCCAATCGTTTCATTTCAAGAATTATCGTGGATTTATTTTTCTTACTTAAGCTCTTTTCGTCCTGAAATGGCTACCGTGTGGTCGCAGCTGATGTCAGAACTTTGTGCAAATTTGCAATACTCGGGTGAGGTGACAAAACAAAAAAATTCAACCATAGTAACCAAGCTTTTGCGATTTTATCAGTTTACATCATATAGTAGCAGAATCAAAGCATATAAAGGTGTGTCCAAGTAGCAAGCGGTATAATAGTAGAGCACTTAGTTTCTATCTTTTTGTGTATGTGGTTAATAAAGTTCAGCAAAACCTAAAGAGGCTATTTGGTTAGCAAAAATGTCTTCGACTGAACTAATAAAAGTTGCTCGTGAAGGCCTAGGTTTTCACGCATTGTTTACCATACAATCACCCTTATGCCGCGCTCTGTATACGCTCAAGCGTTCGCAAAGCCGGATGTATTTTTACTTTGACTTTGTTGTGAAAGATAAAAAGTTGGCAACGCACCGCGGTCTTTACGGTGTACAATGACGACGATGTGCTTCGCGCAACGGTAAATCGATAAAACGTTTTCGTTCAAAACGTCGTTCTGAAACGTGTAGGTAGTTGGTAAATTTAATGGTTGTCAGTGAAACAAGTTACTGGTACATGAAATTACTTTTAAAAAAATAGATGAGAATGTAGGAATATCTTCAAAAAATTCAGCTATTCTTTCAGTTAAATTGGTGAAGATCCGGCGGTAGAGCAGTCGACGTAGGGGGGCCAAGCGTTTATCGGGGAGAGGGGGCCAAAGTTTGAAATTAAGCACAAAAGCCACTGTCTTCAAAAGAGTAAGTTGGTTGATTTGGGGGGTCAGGCATGTCGATTGGAGGGCAGGCCCCGAGGTCCCTCTTTAGCGCCGGCCCTGAGTTGGTGGCTGCACAATACGATTTTTTTTTTAAAGAAAGGAAAGAAACATCGCAAATGTTGAAAAATGTGCTATTTACAACAATTTAAAAAGTGCAATTAAAATTTGCTTTTCGTTTGCAGATAGCGCAGGCAGGGTATAAATTCAAGTGATGCCAGCGATTTCTTGCATAGTCCATTTAATAATTTATTTCACAAATTGCAGTAATTCTTCTTCCTGTAACAGTAATAACAGTATTAGGCCTATTTGTCGCCGAAAAATATTTTCGTAGTGCTTCCATTTCGATCAGAGGCGTTATTTTATCAAAATGATGTCAAGCCAAGTGGTAGCTTGTTAAATGTTTTAATCATTACACTACTTTAACCGAACTGATTCTCCGTTTGTATCAATATGTCATAATAGGAATCCTGCTATCAACAACAGCCCCTCCAGTTGCATAGTCTGGTAGTAGCTCTTCCATATTTTCTGCAGCCAAAGGAGTGCGGTGCGCAATTTAGTTGGCAATATTCAAAATATTGCTTCCGTTTGCAGCATAGTTTGCAAAAACAAAATAGGACTTCAGTGTTCAATTTTCTTGAGTACGTTAGCAATGTGGCTAATAGCGTATCTTCGTAACCAATCAAAATCGTTACTGAAATGCTACGAAAAACGTCACATGACGTCATTCATCGCATTATTTATTAATTCTTATTATCACTGCTTGGGTTATACGCACTTTTGGTTTCCATATAATGTGACTTTTTTTATGTAGAGACAGGAAATAATTTGAGATTTATCTAAATTCAGCGTTATGCTTTCCCTCTCAGAGAGTTGACATTAATTGAATTTTTATGAACAAATTTCTATGTGGTGTTTTTTTTTTTTAAAATAAGCGCAAGATAATGCGGCAGGCCATCAACTCTTTCCATTTTCACCCTATCATTAAGTTGCAATACAACAATAATTGTTGGCACCAGACCCAGAAATTTTTCAGAGGAGAAGGGGTTTAGAATAAAAAGGTTCATCTTGCAACTTTGTACGTTTAAAAATATTGAAAAACTAACGTATTAAATGTGCAATTAAAATTCTTTTATGACCCCCACTTCCCTTGAATCCACCAATGGCGGTTTCTTTGGAAACATCTTCAGCTTCTTGTTTTTGATGGTGTGTTTCAACACTACTGTTACAACATGTGATTAAATTAAATATATCTAGGTATTAAAAAGATCGTAGAAAGGGTTTAAGAGTTAGGGTAATACGCTAGATGTTTTGAACTACATGCTTATTTTTTGTTTCGTGAGTCGGGGTTAGTATTAATATACTGTACATATCGCACACAGATATACACCTTTGCATAACGCAATTTTTGTGGTTTTGAGAAATCGAAACAGATAGTGATTTTTCAATGTCTCTCAAAATCTGGTAACATTAGTTGTAGAGTATTTTTAAGCTTGTGATCACCAATGATAGTATTTACCAGTTATGGTACAAAGTAGCCTACTTGCATAAGCTAAATATTTTTGCTGCGTTGAAAAGCTAGGTCAAATTTAAACTTGTATTGTTGGTGGCGAGCTGTACGGCGTACGCTTATGAAAGGCATAACTGGGATGCCGTTTACTTTCTATATTTTTACAATGTGTGCAAGACAAACTTTAGCATGTTTTGCAAACACTTCTGACCAAAAGGATACTTACTATATTAAGCTCACAATTTGGAATATCGGAATTTTATTAACGTCATTTATGCATTTTATGATTACAGCAGTCCGGTGATAATGCTGTGCTGTTCGCTTTAATTAATCAATATGTCTATCAATATTAAAAAAGACAGAAAATCGGTAGAAAGAATGAAATTTAATCAATCACTTTTTCTTATCATTCATAAGCATCTTAGAAAACGTGCCATATATCATAAAATCTCTATTGCTTTCGTGTTTGTTTTTATTATTGCTTTTCCAGTTAATTCATACTGCTTTCTTGGTTGGCAAAACTGATTCCATCTTTATTGACACAATTTTAATGTTGATTATATTTTTTATCAAATTGATTGAAAAAATTTGGGTATTGTCAAAATGTAAATTTTGAAATCGTTCAGTAGATGTAAGCTTTGACAGGTCCAAATCACTTCCAGCTAAGTAGTTTCTATAACATAATTTACCAAACAGACTGGAAAGGTAGAAGCAATACTGACCTATGGAATTGATGTTATTCTACGCCGTTGAACTTGTTATAGGTTACCTTAAGCTGCTTGATACGCCCCATAGACTTGTGAACTAGTTCCAGGACTGAGATAATTCTTGAATTCATGATGAGTTAAATGTTTTACGCAATTGCTTGCTCCGTAGATGATTTAAAATGTTTGTTCACATTGAAATGAATTTTTGCCAATGTTTTTCTCTTAACGTGACATTGCCTTGCTTTATCATTATATTGTCAGTATAATCACCATTTGACATGAGAGCTTTTTTTAAGCCTATTAGAATCTGTCGTTATTTATTCTCACCACAAGTAAGCTGTTCCTTAATATTGGGTAAGTTTGTTTTCTTGAAACGCGAGGCATTTTGCTGTATGTTTTTGTCTACTACAATGAGAAAGTTAAGAAATGTGCAAAAAAATAAAACAAGCCAAAGTGCTTTAAAGCAAATTGTTTTTTTGACCCTTTGCAGAGTGATATCGTTGCGCATTAACAAACCAGTGAGCTGGAACAGCCTCTTACGGTAGCGATCTTCGCTTTAGTGCAAAAGGCCCCATGTTCAAACCAGCTGCAGAGAAACTCACGGTAACAATTTATCAGTAAATAAGTATCTGATTGCGTCAGAAGGCTGTTTAGAAAGAAAGATCAGAAGTTTTGCTTCTAGTAATTGAATGCATAGACGAAATGTTAGTTGACAAGTTCTGCCGATGTGCACCATGGTTTATTCGCAGCCGCTGCGTTTTTGTTCTTACATTTGCAATGCCCATAGGCAGCACGGCGCGCAATGTTTTTTTTTTCAAGGCAGATGAAGGTTGTGTTCTATCTCGAAGTTATTACGCAGAGTACCTGATCTTAAATTCATCAAGATTTGCATATATATTGAAAGTTTAAATTTAAGCTTATACTGCTATAGTTTCAGTTTCATTTTTGTTTATTCGTCGCTACTAATAACACCAGTGGTGCAGTCGTAAAAGTAGAAGTATCCTGGCAGCTTTTACCACACTGCTTTGCAATGCAGATTTTCCAATGAACGATATTATCTACTGTACACACATAGCTACCGGCGGCGATGGCCGGTACCACAACAAGGTGATGTGGGGGCAAAATCCCCGCCGCTGAAAAAATTTGGTGATTTTTAATGCCAAAATCAGCATGCTTGGAATTATTTTTAGAATAAACTGCAAGATTTAGCTGACTACTAATATTTATTCACTGCTGTACCGGCACTTGACAATTTCAAATTAGACCGAACTTAAATTTTTCCAAATAACTGCAAAATATCCATTGTTGCGATTACTTCGTTTAATGCAAATCAGTTCTAAAATTTTTCACCAGAACCTACCCCATTGTGCAACAATGGGCTAAATGCAACTGCTAATAACAATTCAATCTGACGCACAATCTTGCATCAAATAAAAAGCAATATTCTGCACAGCCGCGCGAATGACTTAGCTATCACACGATCAGTTCACTATACTGGTCCTGGAAAAAAGTCAGAATATGTTGGAGGCCTGATGTTCGAAGAAATAGAAACAAACAGTCCACTTCTCATTACAAAGGCAATGGTGTAGAGAAGGTATTTTGTCATGAGCTCCATAAAAAGTAAGGGAACGCGTTCCTCCGCCCGAAAAAAGTAGGAGAACGGCGTTCCCCCTCCACTACACCACTGAATAACACAATATACAGCAATTAAATAACATATACAACGCAGAGTAAAATAGTTGCAATAAGGTGACTGCGAAGTGACCGTGAAGTCTTCGAATCAAGTAGCCACCTTGCGGCGTCACAAAAGAGCATGCGACATAGGCCAACCACTTGCTGAGTCAAGCGTACTGCATACGAAAACATAAAATTATTTTTTAGCAAGGTATAGCGTTATTCCTTCTTTTCTTCTTTTTTCCCTTTTTATTTTTTTTGAAATATGTGAAAAGAAAAAAAAAAAAAACAAAAAAAACGCAATGGTCGAAGACTGTCTGAAGGTTTACCCGGCCCAGAGAAGCAATCATTATCAACTGATTCCAGCTTAGGTGACTTCATTTAGTAGTAAGTTTTTGTACTCTTTCTTAAATTTACTGATTAAAAGGTTTCTAATCATTATAGGAATTGAGTTACAAACCGTAGCACCAATAAATTTTATCGAGAATTGAGTCCTTTTAGTTTTACACAACGGGGTATGTAACTGCTCATTGATAGCAAATCTCGTCACACGATCATGTAAGCAGTTGGTTTTCACAAAGTAGGTATTAAATATGGAAGGTAATTTGTTGTTGATCTGCTCGTGGACAAATTTAGCTATTTCAAATTTGATCAATTTATTAAAAGGCGAAACATCAAATTTACAGTAAAGCAAAGACGTCGAGAGATTACAATTACTACCGTGTATATAATCTAATAGCCTTATTCTGTAGTTTACTACTTAATCTATCAAGATATGTAGAAAAGTATTGCCACAAGCGACTAGTCCGTACAATAAGTAAGGGTGAATAAGTGAATAGTAGAGAGTAAGTTGTGCTTTTTGTGGTAAGTAATAGTCAAGCTTACCTAGGATACTCACTGATCGCGCTACTTTGGTCTCAATTAGTTTGACATGTTCTGAAAAATTGAATTTGTCATCAATTATCACACCCAAGTATTTAGCTTTTGTTGTACTTAGAATTGAGCCGTTTGGACATGTAATTTCCAGTTTAGGTGTTGTTGAAGTAAGTTTTGGATTGATAACCAATACATTGGATTTGGCAGGATTTAATGTCAGTTTATTAGCTAACATCCACGCACTCACTTTATTCAGTTCAGAATTTAATTTAACTTCTGTTTCATTGATGGTTGGCGCTTTAACTATCAAGCAAGTATCATCTGCAGATAATCTAGTAGCGCAATCAATACTATTAGCCAGGTCATTTATTTAAATCAAAAAAAGAAGTGGCCCAAGTGTTGAATCTTGTGGTACCCCTACATTAATGTCTTTAAGTTGTGAGTTATAATTATCAATGTGGACGTATTGTTTTCTATTAGAAAGATAGGAAGTGAAAAAATTCTTGACAACTCCTCTCATGCCATAGTGTTCAAGTTTCGAAAGTAATATTTCATGATCCACAGTGTCGAAAGCTTTATTTTAGTCAAGAAATAAAATACCTAAAAATAACTGCTGGTTTATGTTGTCATTACAATTGGTTATGATATCAATGATTGCATGAACTGAGGAGCATCCTGGTCTAAATCCAAACTGACGAGGAAAAAATACTGAGTTTTTATCTACGAATTTGATCACCCTGTGGTAAACAATTTTTTCCAAGATCTTCGAAAAACATGATAGTAATGACATTGGTCTATAATTCGTTAGTTTTGTTTTGTCACTTGTTTTAAACACCGGTATAACTTTAGCAATTTTTAGAGTGTTTGGAAAGAATCCGCATTCAAAACAAGCATTAAATAATTTTTCCAAGAAAGGAGCTAAAATATCGGCCGTTATCCTAATAAATTTCGGAAAATTCTATCAAATCCACTACTTTTACTGGGATTTAGTTGCTTAATTGCATCAAATACTTCGCATTCTATAGTAGGGCTAAAATACATAGAAGATAGAATCCTTTTAGATAAAAATCTTGGTAATCATTTGAAGAGGTCAAGTCAAATTTAGCAGCTAATTTTTTCCCCAACACTGCACAAGCAATGATTAAATTTTTCGGTTATTAAATCTGGTCGATTAATTCTATTGCAAGTTTTTTCATCTTCAAGAACCACAGGAGCCGAGGATGCAATTTTTCATCTTCAAGAACCACAGGAGCCGAGGACATAGGTTTTAGTGTACAGTATATCGACGTTGTTAAAGCATGCCTTTCGCTGTCAACGGTTATTTTTGCATTATTTTCAGAAGGGTTTATGCTATTGAAGAAATGGAACGGAAATTGGAATCGAAAATTTAAAATTAATGAAAGCATTTTGCCATCACGGCAAAATCAATTCGCTTCGTTAATGTGACATGCTAATCAATGGATATAATGCTACCTATTCTTGACAACGTCATGGCTGCTTTTTCAATCTCTGATTCCATATATATGTCGTTAGTATAGTTCCTAACCATATTTTTTTGAAACTTTGCTTCATAACTTTGTAATTTATTATATTAGCACACTCTTACGTATACCTTTTCTATAGAAACCTAGCCAGTATGCTATACATAGGTAAGTGAAGACATTTAACCGAGAAAATACAAAGTTCAAGTTCCCAGTACACTGAAACAGCTGTGAGTTACTAAATGAAAAGACTGCAGGTGTTAAAGTCAATGGTACAAATATTTTTACACCTAATTCTTTATGGAGTCAACAGTCTTTAGTTTGTGGAGACATGTAAAGCGTTTCTATGTAATTCATTCGACTAAGTGAGGCAACAGCAAAGAGCAGTGGCGTCTCAGAAAAGGTGGAGAAGTACCGATAGTCCTTAATAGGCAACATTCATTTTAGTGATTTTCAAAAAAAACGTTTTATGCAATTTACATCATTTTCCTTTCACATAAAACAACACCGATTCTTAGGGATACTACTGGCTAGCGTGACCCGAAACAGCTCTTCTGTGTTAATGTTAGGTGTGCAAGCTATTTATAACCTTCTTTCAGGTTGTTCTTGTTTTCGTTTTTTATGACGGTTGTTAAAACCGAGTCGATGTCACAATCATGCCGTTTCAAGTAACTTTAACAATCTTGATTTGGTTTTTGATATTTTTGTAATTAACGTTTGGCTGCTCAGAGCAAAACGAAAAGGATAGGTCAATGCATTCAACCGAAGTTCAATAATGTGAATAGATATACTTTGCTCATTAATTTTTATTAAAAAATTAGGTCCATGGTTCTTCCTGCCGTAGGCATCGCGTAAAATTTTGTAATTCAAAAGTTTGTTCCTACAGGCAGAATTGCGCGAATTAAATCCTTTTAAACGCCAACTTTTTTATGATGCGCTGTACACATACGTTCAAGTATGATCGTATTTGTTTGACATGTCATGGTTTGTTTGCTTGAAAATGGTAAATCTGGGATAAATAGGGTTGAAAATCGCATTAACTTGAGAGAGATATCTGTTTGCTATGGGCTGTCAAAATTTCAATTCAGGGCAAAACTTTTTTGACGTATAAAGTTACTACCGCTTTTCGTCCATTATTTTAGTATCGTGAGTTACATAGCTATGAGCTGTTGGAAATAAGTTTATTGTGCAAATATATTGCAAATGCACGTCGCAACCGTGTCGCTATGGCCAATCGCGATTTCGCTTTCCAACAATTTGTTTGTAAATCATTTTACTGTATTGGCTTTTCGGTTTTAATTTCAGTGAGGCAAAAGTCCACACACTATAACAAGGGCGTAAGCAGTGCATGTAGACTTACCGCTTCGTTGAATCAAATTGAGTATGCAAGATTATATTGAAATTAATTAAACTTTGCTGATTTTGTCTGATCTATTTTGCTGCTTCGACAGATTAAGAATGAGTTTAAACTGAGAATGACTTGAAGCAGCTTATGTTCCAAAACGACCTTGGCCGTTAAAATCGAGCGAAAAGAAAATTACCTTCCTTTAATCCCTACGAACACTCAAGTACTTCAAAATGTTGAGGACTTACTAGTTAGTATAGTGCTTACATGTATTTACTTTTCTAGTTGAGTGTTGTTTACATTGATCTATGTCGTCAAAGGTTTGAAGTGGAAGCCGCGAGCAACCAAACTAGCCATTCTTGTGCATCGTATTTTACGACGGTAGCAAAGGCTAACTAAGTCAAAATAAAGTAAATAGTTTTCATAACAAGTTGCGTACCATGGGATTCGAACTGACGACCAAACTGGCCAGGCAGATGTCCCACTGCAGTTTCAACCAAAGAATTATAAGCGATATCATATCAAGCTGCATGCCAGCCAGAGTTTTGAGCTTTGTACCAGAATTGTCAACTAAGCACTATTAGGCCACCTTATTTATCTACGGCCGGTTGGTTAGTTCAGTTGTTGAGACAATGCTGTCGATGCCGGGGCTCTGGGTTCGAATCCCAGGTCCGTCAAATTGGACACAGTGTCGCCAACGGTTCGCCACCGCTGCGACGTTTCTGCGGAGCTACGCTGCCCAGACGCAAAGCCGCGCAGATGGACGTGCCACTCGTCTCACGCTTCGGCGTACTTCCACGAGTATAATGAAGATTTTGATTTGTAAATGCTAAGAATGTCAAGTATTGATGCGATCGACATCCTAATGTTTAGTGGTAAAAATTGTTGATGTACGCCGTCATCGGATTTCCTGAAAAATTAGTCACATTATGGGTTATCAATAGGCAAATTGGTGTCTATCCTGGAAAAAATGTTAGCATACCGATTGATTCTCCTTTGAAACAAATGCTGGCTTTTCAGTTAAAATTTTGCAACGTTGATTTTAGATGTAGTATCGAAAACGAGAGGAGTCATTGCAACCTAAATTTGCCTGAAAGCGTTGAACAGTTCAGCTAAACCAAGTTGATTAATTTTAGTGTAGGCCTCCTTCAATTTTCCAAGTACCAGTAGGCTACCCAAATAATTTGAGATCAATTGTAGCCTACGCATGGCATTGCTGCAAGCATGAGCATGATGCAGTAAAACCTCATTCAAACTGAGTATTTCCGGCTCTCCAGCAATAGCCCTTTGTATTTGATTACGAGTGTTATTTTACGCCTTTTAATTTTCAGGGGCGTGCCCAGAAATTTGAAAAGGGAGGATGGGGGGGGCGCAATTTCCTGTTTACGTTTCCACTGAAAATATCGGTGAAGATCAAAAAAGAAAAGGTCTTCACGTCTTTCGACGTCCAATTTTACCCCCCAAAATCAAGTGAAGACCAAAAAAAAAGGTCAACGCGTCCACACATGTCCTGTTTCGCTGACTGCAGATATATATCAGCTTATCTTTCAGCTAAGGGAGAAAGGAGCCGTAACCCCAGCGCCCCCCCCCCCCCCTGGATACGCCCCTGATTTTGTAATATCATTGTAACGCCACATATCAAGAATTGTGATCGATTAAGAAATTACCATGCAAACGACCTTCCAGTCAGTGTGACAACACAAATGCATCGAAATGACATGTGTTTTGATTTGCATACCCAAAAAATTTGTCACATATCCTGTTTTTATCAATAGAGCAAGAGATCAGAAAAATTTCGATTCATTTGAGCAGGCATTGGGGTTAGATTAGGGATCGGTAACCTTTTGAGCGCAGCGTGTCATTTTGTGATTGTGTGAAAATAGAAACTTCTTCGCGTGCCAAACGGTTTTGTTTCCTAGTACTTCGTGTAGATTTTGCCGTTTTGTCCTATTTTCCTCTGAAAATATCAGTGCAGACCAAAAAAAAGGTCTTCACGTAGGTAGATGTCCTATTTGCCGAGAAATACCTTAATTAAGTGACTTTTGAGCTCACAGCACTGAAAATCGCTCATAGATTCAAAAGTAAATTTGTTAAATCTCAAGACGATTAAGTTGTTTGGGCGTCGTGATTTCAGCATCATGGAGAAAACGACAATTAAGTGAAGTTACTTTGCCACAGTTGTGTTTGACCTAGACTACAGTCATACGGCCATGAAATAGTCTTGCAGTTTGTCAATACAGTACTTCCTCGATTATCCGGTCTAGTTGGGACAGCATTTCTTAGAAACCTAAACGGATAAGCGAAAAAAACGGATAATTGAATTCTTTTATTTAAACCAAAACAACGCAGCAAGTAACAGATTGTAATGCTCCAAAACTTCATGCGAGGGTCAACATTACCGTAAAATGATGTCAGTTTTATAAATTTTGTTTCGAAGCATCTCACACACCTTCAGTTTTTCTTCAATCGACAAAACAACTCTTTTGAGTTTATAGCCATCTCAAAGTCATCTCGAACCGATACTGCCGACTACAGTAATTAACTAGTAAATGATCATTCCAGCTGTCTCATTTCAATGGTTCTGTACCTGGCAAAGAAGCTTTGTTAGATTGCAATGGCAATTGACAAGGCTTGAGCAAAATTTATGAAAATAACTTTTCATTATTATGTCATAAAGTATTATCAGACCCAATGGACGGATAATCGAATGCCATATAAACGAAGTACGGATAATCGAGGAAGTACTGTATCTTAAATTTTATGATAAAAGTTGTCTGCAATAAGTGCAAACAAATGAACTTGACTTGCGATTAGGCTCACGTGAGTGCGCTTGCGTGCAGGGTTTGGAAAAATCGATTGTAATCGATATTCGATTGCGATATTCTTTACTTTTTGTTCATCAAATCCACTGGAGCCTTTACTTTTTTGAATGAGTATCGAATATGGTCTAGTCTTTACTCTTTTCTCGGCGCAATTCGATATTCCACATTCGATTCTTTTTCAGGTTACTTTATCTCACTTTAGTAAATTTAAAATAGTCGTCGGTATGTCATTACCTTGTTTTTGCTGATAATTTTTTTTGCGCCAAAAAAACACACAAAAAAAAACACACTTTCAATAGCAAAGTGGCGTCGCATCAATAATCTCGTATATTATGTCCGTCGTTTGTGTGTAAGTTATCGCATGAATGTGAGGACATCACAAAAAATACTTGGCGTACACCGCTGAATGCTCAGTGTAATATCGAATACCATATTCTTTACTTTTTACTTTTTTAAACTACCATCGAAATCGATTATTTCTTTACCTTTTTGGGTATCGATTCCCAACCCTGCTTGTGTGTATAGCCGGTATAACGCTCTCTCCAATTGCATTGCGCATACAATTGCAATAGTGACGTCATAATGGCGTATTTAAAAAGAAAAGTGTGCACGTTGGAAGCATCTTGATCTGTTGGCAACCTACATCAGATCTGCAAGTAGAAGAATTTTGAATGATAGCAGAATAAGACATCTGAGCTCAAATTTAAGCAGTTTTAGCGAATTTATGTTGGTGTGAAAACATTAACCAACGCAGGGAAATTGATTGTATGCGCATCACATACTGTAAATAGGCTGACGTAGTAACAGATATTTGTTAGAAGTCAATCAGAAGAATCGGTTTACTTTTAAATTATGTCTGCTAAAATTAAGCACAGAATAAAACTAACAAGTAAAATGCTGTAAATAGTTTTGTTCGACAGAGAAATGCGTCAATAAGCAGACGTCAATATCATGCTTCAATCAAGCCATAAGCCGCTTGGGAGCTGCAATTAAGGTTAAGAGTTACTGATAAAGCCTACTTGCTGTAGCCTACGGTATGTCCACTCATAGTAGGCTTCGTAAAAACGTTTATGTGATGTGCCAATATCACCATTCTTGTCTTTCGATTTGAATTTTGGTTACCGTTCATTGTACAGATACCAAGGGTAGGCTGTATTTTATCAAGTTTTGCCGAGCAGCATGCTTTGAGAGGTATTGGTTGTCACTGAAAACGCGGTATTTTTTCTTTGCTTTAGGTGCTAAGTTTAGCTTGCTTTGCCACGTTTCACTTTTACCTGCAGCTTTCTGTAGTCAACTGCTGAAAACCACTTCCGCTGAGTTTTTGCTGCATCTATGATCTATATGATGCCATAACTATAATGCCATTTGGACCAACAGAAGTGGATAGCGACGAAGTATCTATTTCGCCTTCTGCCTTACCAAAACGTTTAGCTATGCTCAAATCACTTAGTGAGAAACGAGAATTCATGAAGAATCAAGATTCATTGTCACTGCGAAAAACAATTAGACGCGTTGTACCCTCAATGCAAGTCAAGCCTCCTAGCCAAGATGGCGACTGTGAAAGTTCTAGACCTGCTGGTGTTGGATATCATTTGTCACCCAAGACACTGAGGAGACTTGAACATAAGCATCAGGTTGCTAAATTGCAGCAAGACAAGCGTACTTTTGATCTTTCTCCCCCGGTTTCTCCTCAGACTTATCGGAAGTTGATTTTGACAAGGGGAGGAGCAAACAGCCGAAGATTTACTGTTGCAAGAACCAGGTAAGGTAGCTTGTATATTGCCGGTTTTACGTTTTCGAGCTGTTCCGCTGTTGAATGAGAGTAGCGCTAGCAGAACGGGTGTAAAAAGAAGCTGCTGGTTTGAAAACAAGCAAACTCGTGTTTTGAGGCTACGGTTTGGCCTAAATAATTTCACCACTCTGTTCTACTTCCATAAAAAGAAAAAGAAAAAGGCTAATAAAATTGCTAACGTATATTTGACTTCGTTAGTCTTAAGTTTGAAATTACGAGACATCAACGCATTCACTTTTAAAAGGATCTAATGAAATTTAAGTGGATTGAATTAGATTGGAGTATTAGAAAAGGCAGCGATGGCGGAAGCATTTCTAAAGTAGGGGGGGGAGGGCCAAAAGCAATGACCAGATTTCCTTCGCCTAAAACCCATATTCAGCCTGTTCACTTGTGACATGCCCATTGCCCAACTTATGTGGGCTTCAGACCCACGGTTCTTGCTTCTATAGTTTCTGCATCACAAATCACAAGTAAATTTTGATGTCATAATCACTTTTTTAAATTAAGACATCAAAAATTTATTTGTGATACAGAAACTAGAACGAAGAACCATGGGTCTAAAGCCCACATAAATTGGACATGTGGACAGGGTAATTGTGTTGCTAAAGTTTATTGTTCTAGCAACCCCAACAGCTACTGTAAATATCATAACCGTCCGTAAAGCTTCTGTTTGAGCGCCACTATAGGGGAAGGATTGAAAAATAGAGCGCCACCCTCTGATTGAACACCACTTGTAAGGCCACGACAGGGGAAAGTGTTGAAAATGACGAGGACGGCAACACAGGGACGTGTCACCTGATTTTCCGCATTGAATTTTTGATTACTTATTAAGTTATCAGTAACTGTGTTATACGGTACAGTAGATGTTTTTTCTTTCTTTGAAGATTAAATGTTCTAACTCCATAGCAGTAAGCTTTTTTGGAGCATACGAAAAGATTAGGTTGAGATGATCAATAACTCAACTGCAATACTAACGTTATCTCCTACACCGATAAGGTGATACGTAGAAAAATAGTAGAACTTTATCAATCGCCTAGCCACTCGTAAAACTAAAATTGAAACGTTTTAATTACTTTCTCTGACTAGAAAATGCAATTTTGTTGGCAAAGGAATTGCTAGGGTTTGCACTGCACAGCAAAACGAAGTGAATTAAAAAATTTAAATAAATCAAAAAAATTTAAAACTAGGCTATAGATAATTTGCACAGTCCACCGCTTTTATTTTATGACAGCAGCTGCTTATTTTATTGATTTTGAAGGTTAGTTGCTATTGCTTACTATAAACGACACTTACGACAACTACCGTACCTCGCCTCGTCTCAAAACGCACTGTAAAACACTTTTTCCATACTGAAAGCTTAGATCAGTGATTCTCAATCTTTTCTGAGCCGTGGCCCCTTCACTGTACCTCTGAAAACGACCGTGGCTCCAATAGTGTGTAAGTTTAAAAGTCCCGGTCTGTTATAATTTATTAATGATTCCTACTATCGTGGCTCCCAAGAGAACACTCTGTTTTCTGTGGTCCCTTTGGGGGCCAAGGGCCACGGTTGAGAAGTTGAGAACCCCTGGCTTAGATGCTACCAATCGCTGGTTTGCCTTTTATATGTTAAGATGCTCAATTTGACATTTACAAGCCGCAAGTTAAATTTTTTTGCTGTAAAAAGTTTACGTTTTTTCTGTTCCCCCACCCCACAAACAAAATTTTAAGGAAAACATTTCTGGATTTAAGCTCTTTCCTGGGTTTCAATATTGATGGTGGGCCTATTAAGTTTCAAATACATTCATGCAGAAGTATTATTGTAGAAATAAACGCGTAAATTAGGGCCCCCGCTTCCGCCATCTATGGACAAAGGTTAAGGAAAAACGCGGTGGTGGGCTTTTTCCTGCTGGCTACGTTTTAAGACGACATTCCTATTCACAGACGTACAACATTAGGTGCTGGCAGGGCCGCATCAAAATGGTGCATTAAATTCATTTGCAGGTCAGATGGACAATCAAACATAATTTCAAGAAGGTGGTAATCACAATTGCATTATTTTTTGTCCGGATTGAGAAAATAGGTTAAATTAGAAATAATTCCATATGTTCTTGCAGTAAATATTCAGTGTTTTTCGGTTCATTAAAGTTTCTTTGAGAAACTTTGCGCATTTTATAATTATATAAAAATCCGAGCTAGGCTTTTAAGGCTACCGTTTTGCTTAGGAGACCGAAAGCATTTCATTTTCTTTCAAAATAACAAAGCCGATTTCTAACCCGTTACTTGTTTTAGGCGTTGTGAATAGTTTGGAAGTAAGAATTGCGGCAGCTTCTACGAGATTGTTCGTTTTCTTAAAATTGTTTTATGGTACCACAATAGCAGTGTCATTTTCAAATGACAAATTTTAGACAAAACAAAAAATGTTTTTTTATGATATTGAATTTATTTTGTGTGATTTTTTTCTTCTGCGGCAGCAAAGAGTAAGTTTTCTTTTTATTCTGAATTGTGGTATTATATGAAGCGGGACCGTAAAAAGCGCGGGGCCCGTAGCAAGTGCTATATCTACTACGTGGTTAATCCGGCTCTGGGTACAGGCATCTGTATAAACTTTTTTTAAATATTTTAATAAGGTCACTTTAGAACAATTTCCATTATTTCCAAAGTGATATTGCATGAAGGTCTGGCTTTTGAAGTTAAAATAATTCTCAAGGGCCACTTTTTTTTAGTTGAGAGCTTTTTGATTTCTGGTTACGGGTCATCATAAGTACATAATTGTTCATAATACTGCATTCGATGTTTGATATGCATATATTATCGAGACTATGCTGTAACAATGACAGTTTTTGCATGTACTTAATCCTTTTGTCAATTTGACAAAGAGTACTACTTAAAAGTTAAGCCTTTACAAGTGCCTACATAATGCGCTTGAAAATTGATTTTAATCTCTCAATAGTGACAAATGTTATAAAAGTCACAACATGATAAAGAATATATTATACGTTTGTGCGTAAGGCACCGGGTAAAATAGACAAGATTTAACCATGATAAGATGGCTATTGATCCAGGTGTCTGCTAAAAATTATTAGATGTTTTTTTAAAATTTGTGTGGGTGTTTCCTCGAAACCTCAACAGGTTTGTTCCACGTTCGTTCATGATATAAGACGTGCTCAGTGCAGCAGTGCTGTTTCTTGCTTTCCGCAGAGTGACTACGCAGTGCCCCTATAACGGACGGAATAGTCATAAAATCTTATGGGCAATAAGTGTCACACATTATGGTCAACAATGCAGTTGCGTTTCAGACTTGGGACTTGCAATGATTTGTCAACGAGCAATATTGTATTTATACTCATTTATGACATTCAGGGTGTGTCGCGAGTTTGGGTGCTCATTTCCGTGTTTTAACACCCAGGCGGCTCAGGTACGAAGGCAGACGGCTTCTGCAACGGCGGTGAGTTACTGGCAGCACTGTACTGACTAAACCCAACGTCAAACCAAGTATTCAAGCTGCAAAGCGCTGAGCAGCTGGCGAGTATAGTTTGACTTGGCGTTGAGACTTATGTGAACTACCGATCGGGTCATACCAACACTAACAACATGATCGTACCAGTAACCAGGTTTATGCTCTCATGAGTCATCTAGTGTCTGATAATTTTTGATATAGTATCCGCGAGTAGAGCACTATATCAATATGAAATTCGCTAAACATCGTGCGACTGGTGGGAAGAAAAAAAAAAAAACAAAAATAAAAGCAGCATATTATTGGTCTAATTCACACAGGTGATGTTCCAACCATGTTTGGCAGCAAGGCAAGAAACCGTCAACTATGTAACATAACGACCTCTAGTACAACGGTGTTTCAATCTTTTGTTATTTTCAGTATTGTTCACTTGTACGTTGGCTATACAGTCTGTTAGTGTAACGTTTAATTAAAGCATTAAGCATATGCTTCAACGATAGTACCGGTAAAATGAAAAATATTCAGTCCTGTAATGAGGTTCAACTAAAGTTAAATAGTATCAATTTGTATTCATCGTTTAACAATGTATTCTCTACAGCTTCAATATTAGTTGTTTGTTTCAATAAAGTTGTGCAAAAATAACGGAAATAAACTCCAATAAAACAGTTGTTCTTTTCTCATGCATGTGTTTGATGACTGACTATGAAATGTTGCAGAATGTTATGATTTTACTGAAAACTGCTGCTGGTTGTTTTCTATGCTTATTAGTCAACTCTCGCGCTAGGTATACGTCAAAAGTTGCGTGCGAGTGTAACAATATTTCCAAATGTTGGTGTTGTTTTTGGACCCATTCCAAACCACTTGTTAGATTTTAATTTTTTTTTAAATTTCACTTTGCATTTTAAAACTTTTTTTGGGGGAAATGCCCAAATGAATTTGGCTGTATTATTTTAAGCCTATTGGAGTCTTTCATTCAATGTACTGTTTGCGGTCTTGCAACACTTGTTTTAATATGGTCAAATTAGCCATCGTAAGGGTCAATCAATTTTTCTTTTTGCTGAGCAAAAAGTATAGCATGACTGTTTTGTCTAGGGTCATCATGAAACCAAGGCATCCTTATTTTGCAATTAGCAGTTCTTTACTATGCTTTTTTTCACGGGTAGCATGTAGCATTGTAGTATTCTCGGGTTCAGGCTTGCCTGTATGATGTCCTGGGCTGAAGCTGGAGTAGAACTGAAATCGGCATAAGCACAAGCTTATTATTAGAAAAAATCGTAATTCTTGCATTAGATTGATACGACAAGGACTATCAAACAAAAGTCAAGTGGTTATGCTTAAAATAACTGGAGTTTTGCAAACAAACTGAGGTAATGAAGCAAATGATTGCATTATGACATGGCTACTTTATTGTTGACTCACCGTTACCGGTCGTTTGCTCATTAAGGAAAGTATAATATCCGCTTGAAATGAAGACTAAACATGATTCCTTGCTCGGATGCCAAGTGGTATAATTAAGGTTTTTCTGTTTAGCTGCTGAGACCAAGTTCGTCACAAAAGTAATTTAGCGCAAACACGATTGTGCTGGTTTAAAGGTAACTTAAAAAAGCGATGCTGCATCGCACGTTTCTCTCTTACCACGTACCCTCAAAAGTGTGTCATAAGGTATCGGCACAAGATCACAGACTCTTAGGTTTCTCGCAATAACTAATCTGAAAGACAGGAGGCTAGTGTTTTTTTTTTTTAATCTTACGGCATAGTTTTTATTTTGCTGTGAGAAAAGTAAATTTACCACGCTGATTTTTGGCAAGCGTGGCTGCGCACACGAGTACTACACTATTTTTAAGCTTTGCCTGAAATTTTTCCATCTCTTTAAGTTTTATCTTCTCAAGTAAAAAATTACTTGAAATATTTTGTTTTTGAAAACCACAGTGAAATTGATACGATTTGTGGAAATATGTTTAGTGGTGTGCCTAAGAATTTGCAAATGCACGAGTTTTTCCACATACCGGTAGTATATCACGCTATGCTACTTCGCATAGCCCCCCCTCCTAAGTAAGGTCATCACTGATTATGTGAACACTTAAAGCGATAGCTGTCACTTGAATGATCGACTGATCACCATTCTCCTAACCGTTTGCTTGAAATGTAATGTTCATATTTAGAACATTGCAATACCAACGTGTCATCATATTGGCATTCTCTCACTCTTGAGACAATACTTGAAAATTAATCACTTTAAAACCCGATGGAAAAGTAGGTTACGCTAGGAAAGTGAAATTGAATCGTAGCAGCCGTCCTTAAAACTTGAATATTGCGGGAAATAAGCAAAAAAAGAAACGGAAAAAATCATAAAAACCGGGCAGATTATTGTAGAAGCATCTGTATGCTTGGTTCCTTGGTGTAGTATCTTATGACTGGTTTGTTTTCAAAAATGTTCACTGCTCTGAATACGAATAAATCGATTAATGGCGTTTTCTCGAAATAAGAATTTGAGATGATAACTGATTTCATAATAAAATCATAACATAATGTGCTTTTCTTTCTCTTTTATTTTCATCCTGGTATTGCGAAAAATCGCGCATTCGAAAGTAGAGAAATTCCGTTTAGTAACTTTCGCAAAGGCAGGACACGCAAACTAGTCGGTTTGTTCTCCACATGTCTCTTACATGTTTTCAGTACAATATCACACTAACAACCAAAAAGAAATGTACGAAAGGTTTCTGCGATGGTATGAGAGACATCAGATGTTCGCTTCGTACCTACATGTAATGAGAAAATATATCTGACTCTGCGCATTGACTTGATTTGTTACATTTATGTGATACAATCCTATATATTCTTACCTATGTCTTACAGGCCATGCATGTAATATGCATTTATCTACAAATTCGTTGTTATCATGTGATAGTAATTTAATGTGGCTTTCTCGCCTTGTATGTGATCATAATGTTAGCTTTCACAGCATGGTAACGCTATACTTGATATACTCAGAAAAACTTTTTGCTGATTAGCTTTGTGCAGTTTTGGGCAATTTGCTTGAGAAAAGGCGTTTGTGAAGAGCGCAATTGAGTTTGCTAAGTGTGTAAAATGTTTATATTTGCAAATCTAATTTGGTCCTGGTGCTTTATTGCTCTTTTCTCTCTCACGTTGGCTATCTCTAATATCGTATTTCGATAGCTATTGACCGCAGAGATATAATCTGAGGATTTTGTGACAATTGAATCTGTGTGGATGAGCTAGAAGGAAACGTATACAGACTCTATAAGCTGCTGAATATTTCATTAGCTAAACGAGCTCCAAATGGCTGGCTTTGTTTCCCTGATCATTTGAAATTTCGTTTCAACAGCATTACAGCTTATTTTCAAGCCTGCGGCTTTTCTTCACGTAACTAATCTTCAAGTCTTATGGCTGCTGTTATGAAATCAGATTATGGACAGCAGGGCTTTTTTCTACCGCGCAGTAACCGTGGGAATTTTACGTGTGATTCACAATATGTCTATTTACCTAATTGAGCAATGCGATTTGATATTTCTTCGAGAGTGCTTGCCTAAATGCCTGCCATTGTAAGACAAATACCAGTGAACATAATTTAAGGTGCGTTTACCTATACGCGACAGGCGACAATGCGACAATTTTTTATCGCATCTTGTTTTATTTTACTGTTTAGCGATCACGAGAAAACCTGCGAAAACCTAGATTTACTGTGTCGCGCATGGTGCCTGCCTGTCGCGTATGGGTAAACGCATCTTTATAGGTAAAACTTAAATTGCTTTTGTCAAAACGAATAAGTGTCAGTTCGAATGGAAAAGTTATCTAGTTCATTAACCCATTAAAGCTACATGCACAAGACTAACCGATTCGCCATTTTTGAATTGACAGATTGTATTATATAAGGATTGGAAACACCATTGCGTTATCGACGCTCACGTGACCCCACATGTACAATTTGTGTGGGCAAGCATGTTTTAAGAAGTGATTATGACCTCAAAAAATATTTTGTGACGTAAATTCGACCCAAAGACTATGTATATCAGGGATGGCGAACCACTGACCCGCGGGTCACTGAGTGACCCACTTGAAGTTTGGAAAATTGTAAACTATGGCCTGCGGACGCGATGACTTTTTTTTTGGTCTTCACTTATTTTTGGGAAGAAAAATGGACATCTGCAGACGTGGTGACCTTTTTTTTGTCTTCACTTGCTCTTGGATTGAAAATGGTGGCCCTATCGTTAACCATGACCCACAATTTTCTTTTTCTCTGTCTACCACCTTAAACTTGACCCACCACTCGAAAAGGTTCGCCATGCCTGATGTACATGCTGGTGAAGCAACCTTTGTTTTTTGCCTTAGCCAAAACTATCGAACTATGACCTAGTAGTGTTGATCATCCAGTTAATTGGTGGTGGTATACATTTGGCCTACACTTATTGGTCAAAAATGGCGTTGAGATTCTGAATTTCTTTTCCACCCAATTTATCTCATAGTTTTGTAGTAAGTTTCTTTAATTGATTTACCTAAAAGTGAGATGATGTTACGTCATTGGAATTTCGACACTTGGACGAAAATCCTGCGTGCATACGTTACGCTTGGCAAGTCTTTTCAGCTAACTGCTTTGATCCGCTTTTCATTTCCTAATTAGGGACTTTCCCAAATAAACATTTACGTATTTGTTGGCCCTTGCCGAAAATCGTTTGGTTTGCTTTCAAGCGTCCTACCTCCTAATAAATGGATGCAAATTCACACGCAATGCAGTAGCTAGTGTTTTTGTATGTTTGTATTAAAACAGCAATAGTTTTGTTTTGTATTGGTAGGGGTGAGCTTGCTGCTGTACTTAGTACCGGTACTGTAACTATCGCTTTTTGTTGTTAAAACAATAGCCTCCCTACCCTCGTTTAAATGTTATTAAATGTTGTTTTGTTTGCGATTCGTATTCGTTTTGTTGAAGGCATTTATCAAGCCCTATAACGATTTTTGCAGCATTGCTTCCAGTTAATGCAGTTTGTTTTACAAATCATCTGAGAGTGCGTGATTGTGCGGAAATACCTAGAACCTATTTCGCAATCGATGGCTTATTTGAATAGAGTACTGAGTATATTACATCAGCAGTTTTTGCTACTATTAAAGAAAGAGATTGCTGACAAACAATTGTTACAAAACAAATTATGATCTTGAAGGATTCCGAAAATTTTGATCCGGGAAATTGAGGGTTTTTGAGATAAGAATTTTGTTGAAACGCAGTGGCCACGAATTTGCGACAAAGAGTGAAGAAAACCTGACACGAGAGCACAAAATCGATCTGTTTATTTCAATTTCTACTGCTTTTATTAAGTTTTCTTGTAGTATCTTACATTTGTAGAGTTGTTTTAGAAATTGAAAGGTAATGATCAGTTTGACGGATTTTCCCAATGGATTTGATTTAGTATGCGATTTTTGACGATGTTTTGCAGCGTAATGAAGCGCAATGTCAATGAAACTGTTGAGACGTATCAATTGCGCCGAAATTACATGCCTGTCTATTCTACTGTCGCTTTTTTTTTCGGGTACATTACCGTATATGCTTTTTTCGTTGTAAGATGTTTTAAGCTTTTGTTCTTTTATCACATTGCTCTTTTTTCTATAGAAAATCTAATACAAAGCCCAGCTTATTTTAGTCGCCAGCTTGAATTACAATATCTTATCAAAACCAGAGTTCGTCAGAGCAAGTTTATTCTGTGGCTTAGTAAACTTCTTATCCCTATTCCAACAGAAACGTAAAATATAAAGAGAGTGTAGATCTGCAAAATCAGCTTAGTTTTTACTAATGTTTTAAATGGCAACATATTGCATTTTGCTCAGTAAAAAACAGAAAGTCACCATCATTTTTAATATGAAACACAAATTTGTCAGTTTATACTGGTTCTGGTTTAAGTGTCTACATCTACCGTAGTCTTGAGCTTGTAAATATTTGATAGCAGATGTAGACTCAAAGAGCTGAATAACTGAACAAATTGGTGTAAAACTAATAGCTGCAAATAGTACCTAGTATGGAAGATAATAATGTGCAGTTACTGCCAGTTAGTTAAAGTTTGCTGACTTGAAGTATACACTACATTTTAATAGTGATAGTTTCTTGCTTGTGTTTAGAAAATATATAAAGTTTTGATCTGCAGTACACATTTCAACCCGATGCAACGTTTTAGCGAACTCCTCGGTTTGCTGGGACTGCATAAGTTTTTACAGCATTATTTCACTTTACACGAGCTTAAAATTCCATGCGGTTTCTAAGCTTGCTTGTGAAGAGATTTAAGGCCATAAGCAACAGAAGCTGCGAGATTGATTTCATTCAGAACAAATCGCAAGCGAGCAGATGTTTTACATTTTATGAAATAATCAATGGTGTCACGAGATCGGGACGATGAAATGGCTTGAGAGGAAAGCGGTTACAGGTACAGCCCACTTTGAGGAAGATCTTGAGATCAGTATTATGCGTTTGTGATAAAAAATAGAAAGTTTATAGCTAGTGATGATTGGCAAAACTTGGTCATGCATACTGTATACCTTGCTTGTATATAATCACAGCTTTTTCTTATCGGTCAATAATCCGTGTGCTTATCGTGTGTTTTAACTTCTATTGTTAATTTTTATGGTAGCTTTTGTGTTTTTCACTTAACATAGCCTAACATTAAAAACCATGCATCTTTAGGGATTGCGCATTAACTTTGATTTATATACCATCTGCCATTTCTAGTGACGCCACCGAATGTTAGATTTTAAACCCCAGTAGAAGGAAGCAAGTTGCTTTACACACAAGAGAGGAAATGCTAATAAATAATGTTAATATTGTGGAGGCAGAAAGCTTACCGGTCATGTTCTGCTCTTAATTTTCTTAAATATCACTTTGAGTAGTGCAAAACTGCTTTGTAAGGGACTTGAGCTGATATCAGAATGTGATGATCAATAAATTTGTTCCATAATTTTAAAACAGGCGAGTAGTTTGGCTATTGGGTCCTACACATGATAAATTATTTCAAGGTATTAAATATTAATGACGTAATTTGTTAAGGGGACTACCGCAGGACGAAAAAGTTGTGACAGTTTTTAGGACGTAAAATGTGTTTGATTGATATTTGACATATCGCTTTCATTGAAATAGGAAATGCTTGTGCATAAAGTTCTTCTGAAGACGAGCCAAATTTCAGTGCACTCAATGACTTTTACGTCTAACCACTTGCTTGACCAATGTCTGCTATTTGTAAGCGTTATTTGTTAATGTTAAAAACCACTAGATATATGGCCCGAAAAACTACGCAGCAGTTTGACAAATTTGATTCTTGGTGGATAGCCAGACAGTTTACCCAGCGGACGGAAGTACACCAAGTTTATGGCGCTAGTACGTAAATATTAAGAATAGGTGCGAATAACAAGAGCCAAGAATTTTCAGGTAGTGTTTTCTGTAAGCGTCCGACTAGGCGACTACTCGATTGTTGCAAGTTTCTGAGAATTAGCAAGTTCATCAAAACTTGACACCTGCCAACGTGAAAAAATTATGAACGATCATGTTGTTTTGTTTGGATTTTCCAAGTAAGGCTTTTTTGAGGCTTTTTTTTGGCGTTGCAAAATGTGGGTTGTTAAATCGTAAAAAGTGCGTAGCAGCTGTTTTGCATGCATGAGAAATAGAAGAATTGGCAAGCATTCAAATCGGGTTGGAATATTGATCAGAGTTGTTCAGAAAATCCGTTTGTTAGAAGTATCGTAACCACGATTTTGACTCAACTCTGTACAAAAATTTTAAATTCTGCTCGAAACCCAAAAAATTTCGGCTCGAAGGTTGGCGAGAGTCAGTCCTTGACAGTCCATATTTTTTGTAACGTAGCTTTGGGTAGGCATTGATCCGGTCATTTTTTTATTTCATGATTTTTTATGTGTAAGTGATGCTATGTCACGTGTGCAATACATATAACAAATTTAAAAACAATTTTCTGCAGCTTTTAAATATATCAGTTTGTTTATTACTTTAGTTGTTACAGTTCATTGAGACATGTAATTTTGCAACTGAAATTAGAAAAGTACCTTTCTATGTCTGTGTAATGCCGTATTGCGACTGGTAATTCGCTTAACCTGCTTTTGTTCCTTTTGTGTATGATTGACGTTGTTACTGGTTTTTATGCTACACGTCATCAACCGTGCATTTGCCATCTTCCACTGACTGGTAACACTATATGACTCTTATCATTTAAGTTCCTGCAGTATTTTGTAAGCACCAGCTGAGAGTGGTTGTGTCATAGGCTGTCGAAAAACACGATTTTTTAAGTTCGGTGTTGCTGTTTAGCTTCTGTATTGCGTTAGTTAGAGGAAGTTACTGTTTAAGCTACTGCCTACTATCGTTATCTACCTAAAGATTACGATGCTAAAGCAAAATAAAGCGAACTACGTTAATTTTATTGATGTTTTAATGAGGTGAGATTTCAGATTTGCTCAAAAGCAGATAGGTTGGTATACAAACGTTGCAATTGCCATGCAAGTACTAATAGCTTGTTGTGATCAACGAAAAATAGTAGTTCGCTTTTTTAAATGGGTTACTAAAGGAACAAAATCAAAGGCTATGTAACAGATATCTGATGTTTGATGCATCTTTATTGGTAGGCGTAACATTTCATGTAGATTGCAATGTAGCGTGTTTCTACACAAACGTTATTATTTATAAGTCATGGCAATTTTTTTGGAAAAATTGAAGAGTAATTTCTTATTAAATTACATAACTTACATCAAAGTAGGTAGCTGCTCCTTGGAGCTGTACAAAGTGTACATCACGTACAGCTCCAATGAAAGTCGTCATTAGAAGTTTTCTGTGGGGAGTGCGCGAAAGGTTTTCGCGCTTTACGGTACGATTTTTCGAGCAGAATTTGAGCGATGAAGGCTTTTACGTGTATCGAATGAAGCTCAAAGGGAGGCGTTTTCGTACCAGCTTTTTACGTTCATTTTTTTAACAATGTAGGCTATATGAATAATGAGAGAATAAACAACAGCGGCTGCTGAGTCGCACTTACGCATTTATAACATCTTATACGCAAAGACTCTGTACGTACGCATGCATGATACGCTTCCAATGATTTGTATTTGTGACAACAAACGTCATAGTTTGTACACAAAATTAGTAACATTTCAGGGGTTAGGTCATTGATTACAATTGCATGTATTACTTGGACTGTGAATTGCAGTAGTAAAGACGGTGGTTGCATGAGTGTTTAATACACTAGCGAATTACTTTCAACTGATATGCGCATTACTAAATGTGATAAGCAATGTGAAACAAGTTATCAGTTTGTTACTATTTCTCCATTAAGGCTGCCTTAAACTTTGTTGGATCGTTCATTTATTTCTATATTTCACAGAAAAATTAGCAATGTGAGGTTACCAGGTAGTTTCAGAGCTTCGTACTTCGAAAGCAAGTTAGTTAAGAAACGCAAAATGCAATTGTCAGCGTGGTCTAAGATCAAGTGATTTACATTGTTATCAATATCAATGGTGATAGAACCCTTAACAAAAATTTGAGCTTACTTTTCTCTTGGGTAGTTTCAACTACTGCCGACTTAATGCAAATGAGAAACAGGATTAATGCACATAAGAAACAGACCATCAAATAGAGTCAGATTACGATATTCTGCTATTGGTTTTTGTTTACTGTTACTTTAATTTTCGTTCCAATTTTTGCGCTTAGAGTTTTCAAGCTGCTTCGGATATCTTTTCTTCTAGTGATTAGATTATCTCCAGTCTACAAACAGTTTTTTGGTTTTTAAGATATAATATAATATCTTGCGTAGTAACATTGTAGTTTCGCTTTGGTTGACGTTAAAACACCACCTCAGCGACGGGCAATTTTTTCAGGGGCAGGAAACTTGGCCACGAATTGTGATTCTAAGTTGTGCTTTGATAATATTGTTGCGAGTTAAGGTTTACCATTTAGCAGCGAGTTTTCGAAAAATCGCCCATTTGTTGTTACGTTTTCCTGAAACGTGACATGCTGACATCATCACTTCCTTTTGCGTTCGCCGCCAGATTCTGACTGCATAATACATAAGCAGTTAATGTGCAAGACGTGTAGGCTGCTGCATTTGTGAACCCAGGTATGCTAGCGTAGAGAAGATGAAGGTAAAACGCGTTTTTTGAGCGTTTCCGATCAGGAAAACAGCTCAATTTATTTGAATTATTTTGAAGGGATTAAAACCATCTTTTTTTTACTAAATTTAAATGTTTGTGTCTTGTGATGTCATTTGCCCCAGATATCAAGTAAGCTTTAACAGCTAAAGAGCTATCAAATATTCATAACGACGTAATTAATATTTGATCAATTTTTAAACAATGTACATAATTTATCACTGCTGCTGGTCAGGTTGGTCGTTAAAGATGCTTGGAAATGGAATTCCTTGGTAGAAAAAACACATCATATAGGCCTGTCGTACAATTGCAGTAGACTAGTTCAACTAAAGACGAGTGTAGAAAGCAGCTTTTATTCCAAAAGAAAATATGCTTGCGCAAGGACAATACATGCAGAAGTAATGGCTGAACTCATGTTTTGAGCCTTGCTTGATACAGTAAAGGTGCTTGGAAAAATGCGGATGGTACGTTGAGATGTCGCAGCTTTGAGACCAAAAGGTGGTGGTACCAAAACTGCAAGATTTTTGACTCATTACCGGCATTTTCGTTTAGGCCCGTTTTCTTACAATAACTGTGCCAAGTTTTTGAAGATTTTCCAAAATTCTGTCCTCGTTAGCACTGCGCTTGTTAATCCAAGTACGTTTTTAAAAGTCATTCTGTGATCATTTCGGATAAAATCCAAGATAGTTTTTGTTTGCATCTGCGAATGCTTGGAGAAACTGTGCTACGGAGTCACGTGACCGGTGGTAGGAACCTATATTGCGTAACGTAAGCATTACAGTTCGTTTATTTCTAAGAAAATAATAGCAGCGTTAGCCAGTTTGACAAAGAAGTGACCTTTTGTGGTTGTAAAGCATCAGGGTAAATGAAACAAACTCAGCGACAGATTTGTAAATCAGTTATAAATATGCTGAGATATTGGACATGAGTTTATACTCAAATTTGGTAGTGAAGTTTTCAGTTGCTTGAATAATTGTGAACTCATAAAAATTAAAAGTACTTCGTTAATTAGTACCTATTTGCGTTGGTAAAGCTGTGCGAAAAAATGAACCTGATTGGAGTAATTAGCATCCATGCCAGCAGGGATAGTGTTATATATATCCTCGTTTGAAGAGGATGTGAAGAATTTGTTTTGTCATTGGTATCAATTTCAATTACATATTCGTTTTCATTCAAGTGCTAATGCTTTTTTCAGTTTTAACCTAATTTTGTGGTTTAATTTCGATCAATTTTTGACTGAGAAGAAGTGTTTTAATAATTGATGTTAAAAGCATGAGTGATATTTCTGGTGGAAAAATGCAAGATAGTGTGAGCAGGATTCCAGCAGCTTTTCCAGTTGTCCCGACTATTCAGTTTAATGATGCTTGCCCTCCACTAGATACTGTTTCTACTAAACCAAAATGTGTGAAACCATTTTCACACCAACATCCTTATCTTCAACGCGGAGAATCAGGTACTCCGACAGCTATAATTTCATCCCCAGATCCAAATTCTGCAATATTTTCCAACCACTGCCGATTTTACGAACAATCAGACAATCATCCTCAGATTGATTGGTCCAGTAAAAACTTAACTGCCGGATTTAACCCAATCAAATGTGGATCTGCCGGAGATAGCGACGACAATTTAAGTTCCGACTCCGACGCGGAATCAGGATCCAACTCCGTAGAACTTGCTTCCTTCCATCATCTTCATCCTTTCCAGAATCGTAATCTTGGAAAAGCAACTCAATTTAGAAGGCATTCATGGATATGGTAGGCAATTATCATGCTTAATTACTGCATATGCATGTCCATTTTTTGTTGTCCAAAATCTCATGGTCTTTCGTCAACCCCATCAATTTTGTGATGTCATAATCGTTTTTTGAATTTGAAGTTGAAAATTTAATGATGATGCGAAAGTCCATCGTAATCGTAATGGCCTACGAAAAATGGATGTGTAGTCAAGGGTATTCTTATGTTAAGATACTAAAGGAAATTAAAACTGTGTTGTTATGTATGGTGATTAACTGATTTTAACTTTTTAAATATTTTGCTAAACTGGAAAAATTTGCTAAATTTGGGTTAATAGTGGTGCTATATATTGGACTAATTCAGCAGTTGAATATGCTTTCGATTGTGATAATAACTAAACGTTTCGACAACGTCGATTGAGTTGCCTCGTCGGCAACTTATCCAGCTTGTAGTGTGCTCTTCATGCGTGTGTGAGGGAAGAATTGACATTTGAAAGGATCATTTTGTGTGAATATATTTGTCCTCTATGAAGGCGGACAGCAGAGAATGCTAAGGTTTGGCGAGGTGTTTTTTATCAAGAAAAACAAGTTAATGGCTGCTGCAACTTGTTATAAGTACCGTAAAACGTTTTAATATGTTTGTAGGGCAGCCGGGTTTGTTTTTCAATTAAGTCGAGAGACCTTTGAGCTGGTGAAACTTCTTACGTAATATACGTGATATTCATGTTTTTGAAAAACACTGTTAATTGCAGTCCAGTATTGTTTATGGTAGGTCTCTTCGCTTTGTCGCATGTCGCGTATAGGTAAATGCAACTTCGCAGGGTTTTACGTGTGGAATTCAGTGTATTAGGTATGAAAATGCTGTTTCATGTTATTCCATTTTTAGGAAATTATAAAAATTTTGATTTGCTTTTGGTCAATAGATTTAGCTCAATTGCAAATCGTTAGCGTTGCGTGGGGTTCACATAAAGCCTATATGTGTTAAAAACATGTTAAATGCAAGTGCTTATTCCAAAAGCAATGTTAGGTTGCTCGAAATAATTAAAATAAGAGCAACATTTTATTACAAACTGCAACTAAAATATTTGTAAATAGGTTGCTGCAAATGAGCAGCTAGACTAAAAAAAAAAAACACTCGAAAGCTGTGTGTTATTAGTTGCGTAACTATAGCTCTGCTAAGAAAACCTTGCGGATGCATGTTTTTATTATCTAGTTAAACGCTCAAAAATCCTTTTTCAAATGAAGCATAGGTTTGCTGTGGATGTTTTTGCGCAAATGACGTCAAAATTGTTTCATAATGCTTGCAAATTTTGGATAAAATTTCGCATGCTGTTACACGTAATAATTATACCGGCGCTTGGTGTATCGGTTAAGAGCGTCTACTTGGTAGCCGGTAGACTGGGGTTTTATTCCCAGTCGGGTCATACTAAAGACTTTAAAAATAGTATTCGCAGCTTTCGCGCCAGGCGCTCGGCACAAGCGGAAGTGCGAAGGGTTTTGTGTATGTGTTGTTCGTCATGTATGTCCCTTAACAGCGTTCAATCGTTCGTGATTGAAAATTGTAATGGGCCGACAATTTAAAATGGCCTAAACAATGTGTGCTTGCACCCGCTGTCCCATACCTTTACCTTTACCTTTACACGTAATAATTTGTAAACATATTTGCCATGACTTTTAAGCAGTGCTAACGTTATGAATTATGCAAGCTTGTTTTGAAAAATTAATATTTGTTACTACAAGGGCGATTTTTGGCCACAAAATTTTTTTTCTTGGCTCCAGTTAGCGTAAAAAGCGTGGAAACAAAATTTCGCAGGTGTGGAGTCATTATTTAAGAAGTTATAAAGTTACAAAAAAGTTACATTTCGTGTTTTTCGGTTACATTTTATTTTTTAGGTAACAGTGTTTGTGCGCAATGTTTTGCCTAATTATACAACTTCTTCATCTTTTAATGCATCAATTGGAGTAGATTTGCAACCTGCATAATGCACCAAAGTGATTATATGCTAAATACAAAAGCCCACAAAAATCTACACTTTCCAATACTGCATAAGCATCAGAGCCGCTGAGATGGTTTTGGGGCCCTCAGGCCAAAACGTCAAATGGGCATAATCAAAAAAGATCCTTTAAAAAAATTGAATAAATCTTTAATGGGCACCTTCGTTTAGAAAAAGTCACCCAGACCTGACGTGGGCCTCTGGGCATTTGCACCGGCTTTCTCCTCAGGGGTACAAGCTGCAGTTGTAGGCCTAAGCAGTTTTTCCACGTTGAAGCTCTTTGCTAAAGACAGAAACTTTAATCAAAGAATGTTAAATACTGTTATGTGCGTGCACCATACTTTGAGCACCTATTAAGACTATTTCATTGCTTTTTAGCATAAGCCTCTGTTGCTTTTTTTTGTCTGTAGTTTTTTAAAATAAAGTCACCAAGTCACATTTTCAAGTTTTTTAGGTCACAAAAAAATCACCCTAAAAATTATATAACTTTCACATAACATTAAATATGTTCAACAATCACGAATGCAAAAACGGAGACCTCAGTAATGTTTTCGTAATTACTGTCATGTGTGAAAGGTATTTTTTGTATCCGACTTCAACTGCTGGGATTTTTTACTCTTATTTTCTTCTTAGAGTTACTTTTTAATTCTTTCATATTAGTCTAATATTATGCGTTTAAAATATCATTTCGAAACATTCTTTGTTCTTCTACGTGCTAGGTGGAGTCGAATTGGCATCCGTAACTGTACTGAATGCTGAGTCCCATGTGCATTGGTGTTTTTCTTGGGTGTATTTGAGGATATAAAGTCATGATACCCATACCTCAGACTTCGAAATTACTGCCAGTTATCCGGAATTAGAAAGGCAAATGTTTTTTACATTGACTTTTGTGTCACCAGCTTGCGGTGCCCATTTTGGCGTTTTTGCTAGCACCTTTGGCAATACAGGTATAAGCGAAGCATTGAGCTGTTGCAGTGGCAAGTTTCTCCGGTCATTAATTCTGATTTTCATCTATGAATCACGTAGCTGTTTTTTAAAAAAAAACGTGAATCTATTGATATCATTGTATGCTAAAAACAGCCTGTAAGAGATGGCTTGCACGAAAGGCAACAGGCGTAAAATGTATTAATATATTGGTTTATTTTGGCTTCAAAATGCTCTTTGATGTCATGTATTTCTTTTTCTCTAATTGTTATTTGATGTATAATGGATTGGTGGTGTGATCACAATAGGTCTATTTTTTTACAGACATTACGTTAAATATGAACATACGTTCGATTATTATGAAATTTCGTGTCAGCGAAAGGTCATGTAATGTAATGTCATATAACAATACATTTCTTCATAGCGTAAGTGCAAGTTGGCTATCAATTATATTTCGGTTCTAGAGTAATTTATTCGATGAATGTCAGAACTTACGTGAATAAAAAGTAAAAACATTATTACCACGAAACTAAAAAACAAAGTAACAAAAAAAAAAACGTGAAAAAACTTTGGCAGCAACAAGACGTATTTTTGGAGCAAGTACAAGTTAAGAAAAGGAAAGAAGAATCAAAATGATAGGTAGTGTCTACAAAATGCGGTATACAATTTTCTATCTTAAGTCCATGTTATGGACCTCGGTCGGTTTTCATGGTCATAATGAGAAAATTATTATGACATGCAGAAGCAAATTGATGCTGAAAGCTGTGGGCTTTTGATTCACGAAGCGTGGCCAATTGGCCATGAACAGTTAAATTATGGCTTTGCATTTTGCAAAAACTAAGTAAAAATGACGATTTGCTCATAGACTTATCCCTTATTTACCAACAATGCATACAGCTTTTCAATAGTAATCAAATCTTCATTTTTAACCAAGGCTATTCTTTCATCCGATTGTGGCGTTACTTTGATTGTAAAGCAGGAAACAAAAACTGAATGAGATATGTGCTGATATTTGTATCACTGTACAATTGGACTAGAAAAATCTCTGCTTATGAAAAGCGAATTTTACCATCTATTCTGTCTTGAAGACTATTCATTGAAAATCAAATGACAATTGATTAAACCAAACGCTGGCATGTGTAAAAGCCATGGTAGGGACGGGTGAACGAGGCTTTGTGTTTTCTTTGCTGCGATATAGCGGCGAAACTTTATTTCATTTTTAGTCGGGAGATACTGCTTTGTATTATTTGCTTCACGCATGCTTGTGACTTGTGAGGTGCATATAGCATTGGTTATTGATTTGGACGTAATGATAGATTATACTGCCTAATTGCATGAAAACGTTTGTAATTTTAAGTCCTAGTTTGTCAAGAATTTGGTTGCAAAAGTTATATGGTTTTTGAAATGTTTGACGCTAAATAGCGGACCATGGAAACCATTTTTCTGCAAGTTAAACTTTTTGAAATATTCGGCTTTAAAACGTACCTAAACACTTCTTTTTGAAATTAAAACTCCTCATAGTTCCTCCATGCATAATCTAGCAGTCTTCAAGCTAAGGCCTAATGAACAATGAAATAAGCAAATTACATTTTCAGCTGTCAATCAAGTTTGGTATCGTCAAATGCCAGGAGAATTGATTGATGACGATTTTGACTAACCGCAGAGACATGTATATGACATCTGCTGTCCGTTGTTTTCTTTTATTGTGTGACTCCAGATGCCAATTAAATTAAGATTTTTGCTAGTTGTAACAATGAATATTGATTTTACATGGCAATAATATATCCTCTTCATTTATTTTTGGTCAGCAAAACAATCAAATCTTTATTATACTTGTGGAAGTACACCGAAGCGTGCAACGAGTGGCAAGGCCCATCTTTGCGGCTTTGCGCCTGGGCAACACAGCTCCGAAGAAACGTCGCAGCGATGTCGAACTATTAGCGACACTGTGTCTGATTTGACCGGCCAAGGATCGAACCCTAGACCTCGTGCACCATTAGCGGTGTCATAGTTGCGGGTAATTACGTAAAATTTTTACATGAATGTTCTGAGACTGCGTTCTGAGACTGCTGCAGATACGACTTGAAGAAACAGTTTGTCTAATATAATTATTTAACTCATCACTCATTATAAAATGTGATAAGTTATTTGTAATATATAGGTTAGTTTTTTTAAGAAATGGCTGCTTCTTGTTCTTCATTAGTTGATATAGTATCATTTAAGACGCACCGTGAGAATACTTGCTGTTGCTAATGAAATATGATATGTTAGTTGGTATAGGCATAGGTGTTTTGTACGGGTGATTTAACTTGGATTTTCGTTTGTTGTACAAAGTAATATTCAATGGCTTTTATTCATTATCACGTAATAACGCGTTCAGTTTTTGATGTACAAACACCTGCAAGACAAGCCCAAAGTGTTATTGTATATTTTTAAGGTTGTGCTCAGTAAAGAAAATATTCTGTTTGAAAAATTTGACTTTCTATCGGTGGCTGATAAAAATTGCTTTAAGCGGTAATTCATCTGTGGTGACTTCATATCGAGATAGCATCTGTGGTGACTTTATATCTAGATTGCAATCATTTGTGCAATACCATTTATTTACTGCAATTCATGCAGTAGCCGTCTATTTATTGTTTTTTACATTCGAAAAGTTAGAAGCTGGAAGACTATCAGTATTTAATAATGAAATCCACACTAAATAGCAAGATTTGATGACATCTGCTTGAATTTTACGCCAAAAAAAAAGAATGAAAATTTGCATTTATCATCAGTTATTTTTTGCTTGATCTGTTTGTGTTAAAATGCTGTTGAAGAATTACTTTATTTACTGTTTCTTACGATTTAATGGATAAATTATGTTAACTGCGTGTCTCTGACTTTTTGTGCAGGTAATGGGAAAAAGCATTCCAGAATAAACAGGGTCGTATAACTTATTGTACAGAGCATAACGTTGTACAAAGTAAATATTGGCTTGTAGCCTTATATTTAGTCGTTCAGTTTGCTGATAAAGAAGTTTGTTATTTGTTTTTCGTTCAGAAGTTTGATATGTGACAAACATGCAATATTTGTTTTGTTTCAGGAGTCATAAAACAAACAAATGCATAGCGTCATAATAATACAACCATACATTTGCTATTGGAGTTTGGGTTTGTCACATTAAGAATTGTTGTTTTGACATGCTTTTGTCATACTTGTCCTCCCACAAGATGCAACTTAATTACAGCCATTAGATTAAACCAGTGGTTTTCAGTCTTTCTGCATGGTGGAGCGGAACCCTAATGAAATATTCCAGAGACTCGAAGATCCCTGTGCGTTAATTACTTGATTTCAGCTTTGTGAACTTCAGGGACCCTGGACGGTACTGCAGAGCCCCGTTTGTAAGCGGAACCATAGGGTTCCGCGTAGCCCCGGTTCAAACCCACTGGATTACACTATCAGAAGTGCTGAATACGTCGATCACCAGGGTAATGATGGTTGATCGCATGCTTAGCTTAGGCGTTCGTAGAAATTTTATGGGAGTAAAAGTGTGTGAAAGAGTTTTTCCACATTAAGTTACGGTTTTTCCAGTAGGATCTGAGCGATAAAGGTTTTAACGTGTTCCGGAGGAGGCCTAAGGAAGGCGCCTGCCTGACTGCTGCGAAAAATCGAAATCAGCGCGTCAAAACAATCACTAATTAAATTATGCGTAGCATTTTTGCATTGGGTAGGTCGTTTTAGCTCGATCATTTGCGTAGCTCACATGCTGCAAAAATGTAACGACCCTGCTGTAGAATAGATCTGATATTCATTACACCAACGTCTGTCCACTTTTGTTCTTTATTTTTTAATATTTTTCTGAAATATTATTGAGATGTTTGCATTGCTATTTCGCGCACCGATAACAAACAAACGTTTCGGCGACGCTTAATTTTAGGAAGGTGTTCCCTTTCGATGACGTATGTTTGCGTAGACGGTAACTTTGCGAAGTTGCAATGCATGCGAATTGTTTGTTGAGATGAACTGTGTTTTTTTCTGGAGTTTTTTAATGATTGACTTCAATGACGTTATATTGCGTAGTGATTTCACAAGTAAGCTATAAAACTGCAGTTTTTCCATGCGATCTGTTTTAGTGAGTAAAGTCACGATTTTGCCACTTTGGTGCAAACTATGTTGTCGATTTATAGCAGAGTCGGAAACATTTATCGGATTTTGAAGAAGTTGCAGTGTCGTTTTGTCACAAAACCATTCAACAGCGCATTACGATGTGTGAAATAGTTGAGGTTTTAGCCTTTTGGTTAGTTGTATGGCATTGCTGAGGAAGCACTAAACAGTATTACTGGAACTAGCTAATTAAGCATTATAAAATACAGAAAATGGTAGTGCATTTGTGCTGTTGGACTTTTGGGTGCAGAATTCGCTTTTTATTATTGATTTAGCGACTTTTCTTGCACCTTTGTCACATTTTCGACATTTTCGATAATGATCCTAATTAAGGTACATGCTTCTACCATTTTTGAATTCTTATTGACCAATCAACGATCTCCTGTAACGACTTGAAATGAAGGCACCTGCTCAGACAAAGCGCGTATTTTTTTCCAATGCAGTGAGTAGGTGAAATTTGCTAAGGAAAGTTTGGGAAGAAAAAGTTACATTAAGTTATAGCATATTGCACTTATTATTAACAGAAAATATTTTGGTGGTATTTTAAAATGGCATCAAAGTGGCGCATTTTTCACCTCGCATTGTGGTATTTTTTTAATTACATTTGTGTAGATTTTGACTTTCAATTACTGCATGTCTGCAACATCTTTACAATGTGACGTCTAGTGTCCGCCAAAAATCGAAAATACTGCTGGAAAAATATCAAAATAGAAAAGTTCATAATACTGTATGATCAATGACCTTGAATTGACATTTGAGCTTGGTGTGATGACGTAAAAGTTATGTATTAGTTATTGAAAGTAAAGTTTTTTTGCGGAGCGGAGTGAAATGCAGATGATTTTTAAATAAAATTTCCAAATAAAAGTTGGCAGAGTTAGCTTGTGAAAATTATAGAAATACATCGATGGCAGTTTTTAAATTTATTTCATCATGCTTGTTTGTTGCCTGTTTGAAAATTTTTGAGCTTTCGTTTCACCTAAGGTGGCCTAAAATGCAGAGCAGACCTTTTGAGTTATGTAGAAGTAAACGGGGTAAATATTAAAGTTTTAACCGGAACCTTTTAGATGTAGTCAACAGCAACAGCTTAGGTTGCTGAGGTTATTTTCAAATTATATTGAGCAGAAAATTTAGCAGTAATTGAGGGAGACTGCTAAGTGAGCTTGCGCTTTTTGAATCAGAGCCGCTCGGTATTAATGTCTTATGCGATCGGCTCCAGCCGTGAATCGAACCCGTCACGTAGGATCTGTTACCTGCTCTCGGTACGCGTTAAAATTCTTGTATAGATGGTTTTCAAACGTATAGTTAGTTTCTCAGTTTAGATTGAGGATTATTTGTTCAGTTTGTGGGTAGGTCTAATTTCTTTTCACTTTGTGGTTATGCTTTTGCGTTGCAAAGAGCTATACGTTTTCACTGACCGTAGTTTAACTTTGTCCCAGTCACCTTTTAAAGGTCAGAGTTTATATCGTTGGCAGATCTTTCTAATGTTTGATACAACAGTAAATTGTACAAAGGAGTGTGATAGTTTTGTTATGTAACTGCTTGCTGAAGCGTCAAATGTGTTCTGGGTTCACAAAACGGTTTCGTCCGCTTATTAGTATGATATAGCACAAGCTAAATATGAAAAGTCAGCGTATTGTGGTCATTTCACTGCACTGTAGTGTGGTTTGTGTATACACCAGTATATATACTGGTGAGACCAGAGTATTGTGATAAACGCTCAAAGTAAGCGTTTATGGGGCATTTTGATAACTTTGTATACGTGAGAATAGTGTGATATAGTTTTTCTAAGATATGAATGCCAACTTTTAAAAAATTAAATGAGCTAGGTTTTGCTTTTTAATTTAGCAACCTTAAAATATTTTTGCGTTTTGCAATATGAATTTATTATGCGGTTAAGATTATTTAATTTTTTTTTTTGCATTCCGAAATTGAGGAAATTGTTGCTTTCATACACCTGTGTTTGTTTTGTTTAGATTGTAGCTTTCTAATTTTCTATCGTTTCATTTTGCGTAGGAGATGTCTAAATTTCTAGATGAGGCTATCTGAACAGGCTGCGCTGTGCAAGAAATAGAGAGTTGGCTTTAGATTAAGTTTTTACGAACATAATTTCACACAAAAATAATGCACTTTCACTTTTTCTCACATTTGTGTTTAACTGATGACGATAGGCTGCGAAGACAAGAGTCAGTGAAAAGCCCTTATGAATGATTGTCAAACACCCACCCTTTCTTAGGGTGTCATCAATCTATTGTCATAAAGAATTTAATGACGTCATACTTTTATACACTTGAATGGCTTGACAAATGCTTCGTGACAGTTATTTGAAAAAATCGCCGATTCATATTTTGATCAAATCTGACTTGAAGCGTGGAATATTGCGCAATTTCATATTTAGCATCAGGCTGAAAGAATGACAATAATGCTGATTAGAAAAAGTTTGTTCTGGTATAAGTAAACAGTAATAATAACTTTTGACGTAAAATTTGCTTTGAAGTTCCGTGCAACTGAGGTTTTAGTTGGTAACTAGTTACGGAGTCCGAATCATATTTTGATTAAGTCGATTCTGTGAGGCAAAAAAATGCTTGAATTCGCAATACTCAAACCTAGCCTGCGAGCAACCCGTTTCTTTATAGTCTTGAAATTTTGACTGCTTTACTATAAAGATTTTGATTACCGTACGTTTTTGTCAGATTGCAACTGAGCTCCGTATAAGTAACTGAGAGTGTAGAAAAAACTAAAAATTGGAATTTGTAGCACAAGTAGTTAAAATGCGAAGCGATGCTAATGGATGGCCATTATTTGGCGAGCATTATGGCAGCCACAAGCAATTTCCATCTCAAGATGAACAAAATGAAATGATGAAGATGCCTGTGTCTGACCTACTTATCAAGCAACCTTTGTCAGAGAGTAACAATGCTTACGGAAGAAAAGCAAAAGCGACTGCACCAAGTAGGCCTCTTAGAGGATATGCTCTTCATCAAAGATTCGGATCCACATCCGTAAAACGGATTTTTCTCAACTCTTCCCTTCCGATTCCTATTCCAAATAGAAGATCTTGCAGCTATCCAAGCAACAAAGCAAGTCTTCCTTCTAGTCCCGAATTACATCGGTAAGGTTGTTTTTCTAACTTTAAGCTCTGTTGAATTGCCGGAAACTTACTTCGAGCTTGTATTGCGAACAGTTTTTAGCAAAACTTTAAAGTTGCTTTGTTTTGTCGTAGAATTGACAGGTCTTAAGCTACGGTTAATATCTGTTTGACTTGGGCTAGTATGCTAATTTTTTATATTGCTTGTAATTTGATTTGCTATCATTTGAGTGCATCAGTATAAATTTAGAAATACATTGTGGTTGATTTTGAGTTAACGAAGCTGTTAGGAATATTGAGCAATATCAAAAAAACTTTTAAACCTTGAGTAATTTTAAAACGACTTTATCTTGCCAGCTTAACAGTTTGTACAAAAAATCGTATGTTGATAAACTTTTTCTTCATACGATCCCCGCTGTCCCGAAACTGAGTGTGCTCAAAAATCACACGTGATCTATTAGAATACGGTAAAGCTTTTAATAAAGTAGAGGTTAAAATTTGATAAAAAAGTTCTTTCGTTTGTATCTTTGAATTATTTGTTGGAATGTCAATGATATTAATTTTACGAACAGTAAGAAGGGGTATTAGTTTTACTAATTCGACTGTGGTCTGTGATAGCGACATTGACAATGTTTCGTCAAACCAGTTGCGCCTTACTTAATTTTTTGATTATATTGTGCAAACTGAAAAAATAATACCCGTCGGTCGGAAAACGGCATCACAGTGGACGGTTAATAGTAATATTGGAACCACCAGATGGCTCTAGGTGCTTTATATGGTTTAAAAGCGTCCTTAAAAAAACTGCACATAAAAAAAAAAATAAAAAATAAAAAAACTGCTCATGGAGTTGGCCGAGTGGTTGGTGCGTTTGGCTCCGGAACTGGCTTCGCTGGTTCGATGCTCAACTAGGTCATCTCTATGAAGCATATACTTCCCTAACACAAGAAGTCCAAAGGTACAATTAAGTGGCTTGAAATAACAAACAATAGAAAATAGAAAAAGGTAACTTTAGTAATTTTATAGTTGGCCGAGGGTTGACGCATTGGTCTCTGTTGTTTCAGGTTTTGCGAGTTTGATACTTAGCTCGGTCTTCGGTGATGCCCCACTTTCGTAAAACCTTGGCCTCCAATATATGCCCCGTAGTCACGTCAAAAATAAAGATACTAATAATCGTTTTAAATCAAAAAAAGACTAACCTATTGTAATTTCTAAATAGTCAAACCAATTGTAAATTTCGCACGGCGTTACCTTGTTAAATGTAAACTACAAATGGCAGTTTGAATGTAATTTACAGCTGGTATTATAATTCTATTACAAGACTGTTCATTTGTAAGCAGAGTCTCGATATATGTCAGTTTTTCAAACGCACTCCACATGAAATTAATCTACCCATATCATAATACACGTTATAAAGCTAAATTGCATATTCACAATTGTCTGAGATTGAGAGTGACACTCTCAAAATCAGTTAAAATATGCAGTTATCCGAGCGCTAAATGGTTATCATTTTTCGTAAACAATGACACACTATAGACGTCAGTCAAGATATCAGAATTGATGCAAAAACCAAACAAAAACGTCGCCTAAAAATATAACATTCTATTCTGCCTCAATTGCTCTGATTTAACCATTCACCACAGTGTTTGTTTTATTGTATTTTGTATTGATTTTTACGTTCCCTGATACGTTAACTCAAGAAGAAAATTCTATGACGCTCAGTAGGTCCTTAGACGCGGTATTGACTGGAAGAGCAATAAAAATTTCTATTCAAATTTTTACTATGAAGTTCATATATGGTTGAGATTAAGAAAAATAACAAGTTGTAAGGTTAAACATGGCGTGATTGCATTGTTTGCAGTGCTTGGGGCGGTGAATGTTCCTATTTCCTGAACTTCAGCAGTTATTGTTCACCAAATAGGAAACGGACTGTATAGCCTCAAAAGTTAGATTTCCCGGCTGCGTATATCCTGCTTACTTACAGCTCACATGGTTATTCATTGAGTCAATCACAGTCATAGCATGTTCACCTATAGACTGACCTAGCCGTTCTTTAACTTGGTAGCAGTTCTTAAGCAAAGGTTATAACAGTAGACAGAGTGATGTTAAAGCAGAAGAACCGTACTGGATCTATGAGCCTTTACATTCCGACTCCTAGTCCAAGAGGAAAACGGATTTTTTCGTTTAAGTAAGTGCTGTTAGAAGCTATTACAGATGTTACAACAACTCGGATTTTGCCCTTTGGAATATTTTGGATTGTTTCACTTGCTTTGTCTTTTATGATATTGAGTGTTGGAAGTGTGGCCGTAGTGTATTTTTTTTTTCGTAATCCAGTTCCGTTTTTCCTCTCTGACGTCGTGCATTTTAGTTTCACTTCCAGTTTTGAATTTGGTGAATTCCAGAAGTTGGTAGAGAGAGAGACATTGTGTTGAATTTAACACTATATATAAGCATTTAACATTACTCTGAATAAAAAACCCTTAATTTGTGAGCGGTTAGCAGGAAAATTTCACTCGAAAAAATCTAAACGGATTGGTTTTTGAATTTGTGCTCCAACACTGACATGGTAGATAACAGTTAAGACCAAAAAAAACAAAAGCTTGCTTGCTGTTTCTCAATCTCGCTGCTCTCCTGAGATTTTTTGCCTAGCAATTACTTTTTCGTCACACACCCATTTTTTGCGGAACGTTTTTGACAAACTTTGTGTTAATTAACTTGCAATAGATAAAAACATGTCCTGTCAGCACCGCTGGGAAATGTCTGCGGTACGGCCTAGCGGCACCGCGCGTAGGGTACAGATCCTTCGTGACGGGTTCAGTTCATGGCTGTAGCCGATCGCATTTGACGCATACCGGGTGGCTGCTGACTCGAAGAGCGCGAGCTCACTTCGCAGTCTCCCTCAATTGCGGTTGAATTTTCAGCTCCTTCAGTAATTTGAAGATAACTTTAGTTATGCCAGGGTGTGTCACGGGAAACGGATCGGTTTTTAAGGAAGACGAAACTCTGCAAATATTTTAATTAACGTAAAAGGTAAATAAATAACAACAGACTAAACGGCATTTTAAGCAGGTTAGCGACTACCTTCCTCACCCCCTAACCACTTCCTCTAGAATAGCAAGAAGCGTTTAATAACATCCATTTCCCGTGATTCACCGTGTATATATAAAACTGTTACGCTCTTAAACTCTTCAATCTTCATCGCCATTTGTGCATCGAGCAGCTTGCGATTTTTTGATAGTCCAAATGATAAATCTACGCTTTTAATTGGTGGAGTTGTGCATTGTGCAGTCGCTAATTTTTTTCTCTTTATGGTGATTGATTGTGTATGCATTTGCAACTTTTTTTCCATTATGTGTGCACGAGAGAAGACACAATTATTGTCCTTTTTGCCGACCTAGAACAATAATTTCACCTTGTAAAAGTAGTTTAAAATTTGCGTACAAGTGAAATGGTGAGCGTTAGCTTCCGCCAACAAGATGAAATTTCACAGCTGTTGAAATTTAATGCAAAATATGCTCCATCTGATCTCTTGGTCCAAGTGTGATTTTACGTGTTGCTGGAATACATAGTTGTAACCTCATTTTGTTTTTTTGCAATGTTTGCCTAAGCTTTTATTATTAATTGTACGCCTTTTTTATTTCAATGCCGCATTCTGAATTTTACTTTTTTGCCCTTATTATGTACTCAGGAATCCTTTCATCAAGTTTTTTTACGTACATAATAGGGCAGAATATTATACGAACAAAAAATATTTATAGTTTACACTCAATGTTAGGACTGCATTGTAATTGAAATGATGTACTGTTGGTCCGCTCTGGGTTTTCTTCTAACTATTTACGCAATTGCACATGCGTAAAAATTTTTTATCGAACGAAGAGTTCGTAGTAGAAGTTGGGTCTTGCCCATTTACGAGATAAATACGCTAAGCGTTTTTCGTGCAAGAAATACTATCTTGACACGCTTTGCAATGACAAGGTATGTTGATGCAATGCTGGGTTCATAATGTGCTGTCTTATGCTTACTGTCAACCTGCCTATATTTTATTCAACGCTGTAAGGTGTAAGAACGCTGACTGAGTCATCTCAATGCTACGGAGACGTTTTTTATTTGTTTTATTGTTACGTTATGATGCATTATTATGTGATGCAATAATAAAACAAACCAAAAAGTTCTCAGAGACTTGGAGAAGTCTCAATCAGTGTGGTTGCGCCTTAATTGAGCAAGAGAGGATGCAGTTATACAAGTTTGTGCTCAAGCTGTAAGGTATTGCTGCTAAATTTAATGTAATGTTCAGTAATTTGAACTAATTTGAATGGTTAGTCTCAGTGGAGCATTCCTGCGTGCTTAGTTTGCTGTACAAAGTAAATTGCATTATATCGCCCACAGGTTAAAGAGATTGAAGGTAATTTTCTTCTGGCCGATGCGATTTCCTTTTAAGCGAGCTTTGCTGCATATTATCTTTTGACGTCATTTAAAAAGAAAATTTAAAGCTTCAGTTTTCAGCTTTTTCCATTGTCAATAATCGTTTACTCAAGCAAGCTGGCTAGTGATAAAGGAACGGTTAGAGCTTGTACGTTTCATAGCTAAACCTTTGTTTGAATTCGCGTAGTTTCCGTTGTTGATGGATTTTTTTGCGCTGAAGGAAGTTACTGTACGTGGAGGTTGTAGAGTAATGATTCTGGAATGGTCTAACTCAGAAGTGAAAGTCTGAAAACATTTGAAAAGCTTTTTATTGAAATTAGTTAAATATTGCATTGGTGAGTCATAGCTGCATTCTTACAGTTAGGAAAGTAAAAAAGAAGAGTGGTATCTAGTTGCAATAAGTCTTTTTCAGCATTTTGAACCCCCGGTGTATCGGTTGTTGTGAGTTTTTTTTCAGTAGTAACTCTCACTGTGCATTCTTCATTAGATATTTCGACAAATTCATTGCAGCTGTTATCGATTTTGCGTATGCTAAAACGGCAATATAGTCCTCTACTTTTTAAAAAACTGTACCGAAAACAAATGAATGACTACTCACAATAATAACCTATCTCCTAACGTCTTTTTCACTTTTTCGGACCCGAAAACGTTCCGTGGATATTGGAGATCCGTCAGGTAAGACTTGTTTATTGAGTTGTTATTTACACAATCACTCTGTCCACATGTCGAGTTTAAGTGGGCGTAAAGCTCATGATCTTTTTGTATCATAATCAAATTTTTGATTTCATAATTGAAAAGAGTGATTATGACATCAAAATTTTGATTATGATACAGAATGCCCTTGGCCCTTGGGTTTTTAGCTCACTTAAACTGGACAGTGGACACTTGGGCAGGGTAAATATGTCGCATTGGTTAGTTAGCCATTGCAGATTGCAATGTTCCGTCCTTAGGTACAATGCCATAATTGGTCCATGAATCTTGGGATGTTTATTTTCTCTTACCACAAGCTTGAAAGTGACGCTTATACTGTTTTTTGAAGTTGCCACGTTGTATGACCTGCTTAAAGAAATATCAAAACTTTACCCCAGTTGAAAAGTCGTGTGAACTTTCTTTGCCCTTGACCTCTATTAAGCTGTTAAACTATATTTGTGGCGCAAATTGAACCTAAGAGTAGAGTTTGTAGCTAGTGAAATTGCAGTATTTTGCTTCAGATAAGTTATACACCGTATAACACTCAATGCATTGCTGTTTAGTATTCAACCAGAAAATGCACGCACAATGTTTCTTGCAAGATTGCACTATCTGAACACAATTTCTCAAAAGTGACTTTCTGCATTTTAGTACATTAAGAAACTTCCAGGTAGAGGGATTTGGTAGAATTTCATGAGTTAAGTCTTTCTTTGCAGAATCAGTATCTTATTCGCCTCCAGTAAAAATTGCACGTGATTGTACTGTTTGTCTGCAATTCTTTTGCTGCATTTGGGTAGCTTTGAACATAAATATTTAATTCAGTGATATGATGAAATTGGGTTACTACTCAGTTGTAAGTGTGCGAGTTTCAGCTGTTGACTGTTATGTGTTTTAACCGTGCAGTAAGGTTGTGTTGACAATTTTCACGTAAACGTTTTTTTATTGAAATTTATAATATTCAGTGATGTCATTGATATAAAGCTCATTGAAATTTGGTATGTTCCACGCGTTTTCAGGAAGCCTGTTGGTGTCAATCGATAAATTTAAAACCAATTTAAACATTGTCCACATACAACTAATCAAGGCTATGTATTCACTGAAATTAGGTTAAATAAAACTACCATATGTGTAATTTCAAGAAGCTGATTGAATTTTTTGCAACTAAAATTTGCAAAATCCTTTTTTTGAAATGCATAAAATTTGTGAATATCGTGTTCTAAAATGCATCCGGTATAACAGACAGGGCTATCACCTCTGTAACATTTAGCGCACATTGAAAGTCAAGTCGGTTACATTGTAAATGACTATCTCGTTATCTGCATTCATGTTGCTTCAAAGAGAGTATAATATTTCGAACAATCACTCCTAGATCTATAAAAAGATATGGTTAAAGTATTTTTATACTTCATTGGTTGCTATAAGTGTAAAGTGAATCTATTTATACACCTATACAAAAGAAATAAAACAACTTTTGAATAGATTTTTATTATGGCAAACACTTAACTGTTTAAATTTGATAAAAATTGCGAATTTTCTTCGAATTTTTATCTACTTATTCGTAGGTTGAGTTAAATAGATTGTAATTTTGTCTAGAAATGTGAATTAGCACTAAAGGTAAATAGCAGTTCGAAATTCTTGAGGAATGGGTTTTGCAAGCCTAAGTTATAACCGATTGTCTGTTTTTTTGCAAATAAACATACTTCCGTTTCGTTGTTCTCTTAACAGCTTTCTTTATGGTTAGCGTTGAAGGCATTCGGTGGTTTGGTCATTTGCGAGAAGTTTTAACTCTTCTGTGCAGTTCCTAGATAGCACAATAATTCCGACTTCCCAGGTCGGTCAAATCGGACGCAGTGTCGTCATGGCTCGCCACCACTGCGACGTTTCTTCGGAGCTGTGTAACCCAGACACTAAGCTTCTCACAATAACACGCTTTTGCACCGTATTTGATTTTTATTGTACAATAAGTTAATAACCTATTTTTTTTACAAAACGTCATATTTATGCATTGCCAGTTTAAATGAGCATTACCACTGTTTTCAGCCACTTGGTTTGTTTATTACCAATTAGTTTGTTAATTAATTCAAAGTAAATGCATAGTACGTCATGAAAATGATTTCAGTTTGCGTGCAGAGTATGCTCATACCTTAAGAATGGATGAAATACATACTCCATCATACCTACGTTGTTTGGTGCATTATAACTGCTTCCGTTGTGCTGTTGCATTACGTTGGCAGATTATTATCATCTGGTGAGCTTCAAGTAAACTCAGAGTAGTCAGGCATGTGAAAGGAAGTTATCATACATGCGTAATTAACAGCACTGAAAGAAACAGCTCTAAAAATTTCCCGTTTCATTATCTTTCCATCTGCTTAATTGCTTATTTAGCAGTCTTTTTACTGTAGACAAAAGAACTAGTGTATCTTCTCATGGCTTGTTGCCCAAAAGAAGCAGTTTTGTGTTAAATAATATGGTCATGTAGTTGAAGAAAAGGTTTTCAAGACCCGAAAAAAACTGAGCAGCTACAGTAGTTTGCTACGAATCGTCTCGGAATTATGTTAAGGTAATTTTGCAGTTTCGTCAAACCAGTTGAGCCAAGTGAAATTTTCTTACTTTTCTTTTTATCTCAGAAAATATTTCGATCGCAGACGATTACGTCACAGAAATTCCAAATCCTCTCATCGGTAAGAGTAGGATAATTTCTTTTTTAAGTGACTAATTTCTGATCGTGTTCGTATTTTTGGAATAGTTTTTTTTGTAGTGAGCAATTTCAGTATTAGATCTGGCGTTCTCGTGACAGGTAAAAGCCACTCATTTTTTTGGCCAAGATGTTGATAATTTTTGGGAGACACAAAATTTATGTCACCCTTAGAAGATGTTGGGGGGGGGGGTCACCAAACTGTTGCCCAAGTGACGTGCTATAGTCAGTGATGGATTGGTTGATTTCTTTTGTCTTGTCACTAGATGGTGACGAAGGCGTTGATTCGTATCAATCTTATGTGCGCTGTAGCTTTGCACGATTGTCAAAGGTTTGAAGATTTAAATCTTATCAAAATATTTGCTTCGTTTCAATTGTCAAAAGAAGGTACCAGAGTGATGCCTTCTGCCCTCGTTCATGTTTTTGCCTTGGAACTTGCTTGTTGCATTCCATCAATAATCTTTCCCATATTCAATTGTTTTTGGCTGCACTCCTACGTCAAATTTAGGCAACTTTTTCATCGAAAGGTGATTTAGCTTCATGGTGTTACTGAGTACGCAGTTATCACAAAATTTTGCGCGTGAACTGAAGCAATTTTCTCCCAGTTACGTTCACGTTAATTAAAATTTTGTTTATACTCAGAGATAATGCATAAAACTTTTGTATTGTGCCACGCGATGTTGATGATCGTGTTTGTCGAGTGTAGTTTTGACGTTTAATCGTTTAAAGCGTTATGAGCCTCTTTGAAACTGAGATAAAATTATCCTGTTTTACGTGTCGATCCAGTTTCAAGAATTACCGAGGCTTCATTTTTACTCCTACCGTGATTTTGTTTTACATTTTGTACTGTGGCACCAACGAGTTCACGCAGATTGCGTAGTACGTGGGTAAGTCAAACTTTTGTATTCGCTCTGTACATTTTCCCGTAGCCTGACTTTGCTGCTCTACCACTGCAATTTAGTGTCAAGGTAGCACTGAAAACTACTGCTACGCCGACAGGTAAGTGGCAGCGTTGCATTGCCTGACGTAGGAATAGAACCTTGTTTTTTTTTCTCGGGAAAATAAATAAAATAATCCTTTCTCAGCTTTTTTGATTCACTTCTGTTTCTGACTTTTCCTCAATTTTGCGTTTTGAGAGCAAATTATACAACGAGTTTGGTTTTGTCAAAAGTTCAATTGACGTACTTGAGAAACGTGCGGTTGTACGTGCCGATGTTGCGTATGCGAGCAGTTTATGGGTGACGTCGGTCGGCGCTGCATTCATCTCAAGTTTGCCGCTTGCATTCTGGCCAGAAAAGCTATTGTTGTGACTGCGAGGCAGAGAAAAAAATGCATTTGTGGATTTACCACTGTTGCTTACATTTTTGCTGAAGCATTGTGATTTTTATGAGATTCATTACTATTTAAATATAGCCATTTATAAACATTAGGAATCCTTGGCGCCCCCGGCTAATTACATCAATACATTCTACGTTGCGTCGTCTCTTCTTCACTTGGCCATCGATTGACGCCAAAGTGAATTGACGTAGAAAAACTTGCATTGTCCTTCGATCAACCAAAAAAATACGCTTCAAAAAGTGATTGCTATTTTCGTATGTGAGTGCAGTTGCTGATCAAAAAAACTTTTAGATAAGAATGAAGAAAAAAAAAACGTGTAATGCTATCGAAAAGCATCAGTCCTAAAATAGTTAGCGTGGAAATCTGTTAAATCAAATTTTTGAGGCAGATCGGTGCAAACTTTCTAAAGATATTGCCAATTGCGCAGCGTGTAGTATGAAAGGTGATCTGTAGAATGTTGTCACAGATAACGTAGCAGAGATTGATTTGTTGATATTGGTTAGCACACAAGTTGCATAGTACATGCATCTAGTTTGTATTTGAAGGTTAGATCAGAAATTACCAGCAAGAAATTGTAGATTATTGCCTGACATTTGTGACCAAAAGGAAAGAGTAAGAGGTCTCGACATGGGACTTGGTGATTTTTAAAATGTTTGTTGCCAAATAATATATGTATATGAGGGACGGCCATTTTATATGAAGCGAAAGATCAGGAGTTCAATTTAAGTGCCAATGTCTTATTTCCTCCTTGTCACAGGTAGTAAACATACCAAATTTTAAAAATTTGTCTCTTATGTTATATCGATCTTAATGAGAACTACCGGCGCTTACACACAGTTTCAAAGTCACCACGCCCATTTTTAGTAGGTCACAAAGATCACTAAGTGTCTACGTCATAATAATTTTTGTCCGCGTCACCATTGAGAAAAAGAATTATGGCATAAACAAATTAATTACGACACAAAACGCCCCCGGGATTTTGGCCCAGAAAAATAATTGTCATCAAGCACAGGGCGTTGGGTAACTGTGTCGAATATGGAAATGAAGCCAAAAAATAATTTTATCAGCAGACTGTAAAAATAAAAAAGTAAGGTAGTGGCTAGCCTGCTAGTCTTGGAATGCATTGCCTGACCCTCAGTTCATTTATGTTGTTTTCCAAATTTGTGTCACAATGTAAATTAAACATTTTAATTGCTTTTGATTATTCCCACCATGTCTCCGCATTTTGACAGATTGTTTTGGTTTTGAGTGGAAATTTCCACGCGTTGCAATCCCGATTGCTGCTGCTTTGCCCATAAGGACCGAAAAAGTCATGTAAAGGCAAGCAAGCATGCAAGCTATGGGTTGTTGCCAAATACTTAACAGCTTCCTGTTCAGACTGGTGCTGCAGCCGTTGCAGTAATTATTGATTACTTAAAAGATTTTCGCCTCATAAATTAGTTTTTTACGTAGGCGTATGCTCAGTGCAGTCTGTAGCCAGAGAACGGTAGCGCGAGACGAGTGAATTGTGAATAAAAGCGTTTGGTTGACTTTCTAAAACCGTGACTTGAAACTAGAGTTTAGACAAAGAAGTGTGCTTACATCGATATTTGCGATATGTCGCACCCTTTTCGATACACCGTAATACGCTGTGATGATGATCAGCAGCCTAGAAACAAATATAAACCATCTCAAAAAAGTCAGAATGGATTACAAGAGAGTCAAGATGTTTTGCGACCATTGGGATTACGATTAAGTTCTCCAGAGTCTGTTCATAACAGTATATTTCCGCCTCCATACAAAACTCTTTCTTTTCGACCAAGATTTTCTCGAAAATCCAGGGCGTCTCTTCCCAACATCTGTCCTGACAGGTTGTTGAGTTTGTGTGGAACTAGTGTAATCATATTTAGGAGATATTTTGTTTGTGTTTGAAAGTATGCAGTCTGACGTTTATGATGGTCTGCATTGGCTTTCTGTAAAGTTTTGGTTTATACAAGTTTCAACTTTGATAATTTGTATTATTTATTAAAAACTATCTTATAAAGATCAAGAAAATTGATCCATAGGTAAAAAATTTCAGTCATGACGTAAGCACTGCATGCGTTACGTGTGAAATTTTGAACACGTCATCATGCGCAGCTTGTATATTGGTCTATCGAAAATAATTGAAGTGGGCTCTTCAGTTTGTTCACTGCTTTTACAGTACTCTAAAATAATATTGAAACCTCATTGACAGCAACTAGTTTTTATGAGGCACTTTACCAATATAGATCAGAACTATTTAAAAAACAACCGGAGTCGTTTGGGCTTCAGTTGGTTAGTGAAGTTTGAGCAAATTATGGGTGTATTTGTCTACATTTACCCTATCCACACGTTGGTGGGCTTTAGGCCCACGATTCTTGTCTAGTTTCTGCATCGTAATCAATTTTTTAACTATGACATCAAAAAATTGATTATGATGCAGAAACTAGCACCAAGAACCGTGGGCCTAAAACCCATTAAAATTGGACATGTGGACAGGGCAATTATGTCATACATTTGTAAATATCAAATTGCCCGGTGTTACACTAAATTTGTTATTAATTAGTTCCTCTCAATTCAGTGACGATGTATTTGTACCACGTTACACGATTTCTTGTAGCTTCGTCATCAACGTATCGAAACTTGATGAAGACAGTAAAAACTCGAAATGAGTTGTTTTACTCCATTTTTTAAAATTAGCGGAAAACTTTACGATATTTCAATGGTTTTAGAGTGTATACCGGACCAGATGTGTATGTTCGTGACTGTAGGGGTAGAGCCTTACAGTTAGCAGTAAAAAATGAATATCCGATCAATTTTATAAAGGCGAGATTGGGCAAAAGGTCTCGAAACAAAAATCGCCATTGTGTTCATCGGGCAGGGTTCGTCCCTCATGTGGTTAATGTTTACCTGTTGCAATCAATTGCGATGCATTCTTTATATGCGGGCATTTAGTGACAATTTTTAGAGAGTGCGCACTGCGCCTACATACACTGGCGTAGCGAGAATCTTTAAGGGATGGGGCTATGGCACAATACCCCTACCTCTCCAAAAACACTACTTCCATCAGATAATTGACAATATTTTGAGTAAGAAAAGATGTTTACAAGACGGTGGTGTTTTTTTTTGAAATCTTCCATTGGCGTTTTTCGGACGCGCGCAGCCTTAAATTTGTGCACAGCATTAATGATTCAAAATTCTTTACGTAATCCTATTTGTTTTTAAACGTTCGCCGTAAAATGTCTTCATCTGGCAGCTATCGCTGGCTTGTAAAGTGCTGTTCTGCTACATGACCAACACACTCCAGTAACCTTAATATTTTGCTTTTTTAAGGAACTTGTCTGTGGTACTAACCTCATGGTTTTGAAAAAAGGTACTCCCCTGTTTGGAGCTTGTCGCTGTACTTTTGAAACAACGAATTGTTTTGAAGTTATGACGTGGCTGTTAATCACTTCTGTTTTTTTGCAGTTTTGACGTCGAAAATGGAATGTCTGCAGGCCGTCACGGCGTTGAAGCCCAGCGCTCTCCCAGCATGGTCCTTGCGTCATCCATCATGCCACATAGTCAGAGACGAGAGTCGTTTCTGTACCGGTCGGACCAGGATGGAGAACAATCTCCAGGAAATATCACCAGAAACTCATCGTTAGTCAGCGACCAGTAAGTGACTTCCTTTATTTCATAAGGTTGAAAAGGAATTTGTGTTTTGTATTCCCAACGAATTGACTCTTAGTATGCTCAAGTATCTTATTTTGGTTTTGTAAATTCAGCATTGGGATTGGTCTACGTTGTTAAAACTGTTTCGCAAAATCAGTGTTCGTGCAGCCTTATGACTTAATGTTTTAGGAATATTATTTACATTTCAAAGCGTTTATCCAGAGCAAAAATATTTTGATAAATCCTCTGACTCATTTGCAAAAATTTAACTTTGTGTTGATGAAAAAACTCAGCAATGAATCAGTAAGATATGTCGAAAAAACGCAACAATCTTTGGTAAACGGTTCTCATTTTGTACATTGATGATAGCATGAACTAGGCATTAGTTTTAATGGTGAAAAGTTATTGATGTTAGGGAGGGTCCTGCTTGATTAATCTCGGAAAGTTTAATGGGGAAGACGACACCCACATTTGAGGCGGCTGTAATAGTGGCCTTTTAATTATGCCTCCATTCTGCGAAGTGAGAATAGATCATGATCCACAACATTGAAAAATATTTTGAACATTCGTTCCATTTACTTGCTTTTTTACTACTTTTTTTGTTAAACTTCATTGCAATATTTCTAGTGTCGTAATTCGTTTATGTTTTGAAAGGCATATGATACGTTATGATACTACTTGTTAGTTATTTATGAGAGTGGCTACAACCACACACAGTTGATTTTGAGATGAGTTCGATAAGTCTGATTTTACTCAATAATAAATCCACTTTATCTGTGGTTTTGTCAGTGAAAATAAACGTACACATGACACATTCTGAGCTTACCTTTTCTTAATGAATTTACCTTAGCTTTGTTGGATCATTTTGTTAAGCTGGTACAGTGGATCTCAAATAGTTTTTATACGGTTTTTTAAGTTAGTTGAGCCTTACGCAGTACCGGTGCTTAACTTTAATGATATTTGCTTGTCTTTTATGTTTTCCATTATCAACTTGTTGTGGTATTTTAGGCATGGAATAGAAGATCTAATTGTGACACCATTCGCCCAGGTGAGATAAAACTTAAGTATTGTATGAACTTGCATTAAATGATTTTAGTTGTGTCTGATAGCGACGTCATGCAAGAATATTGCTGGAAGGGATTAACCCAATGAAGGGCGCGAAAACTTAAAGGTTGACTTAAATAATGAAAGGCTAAATCTAATGCAGTGACTCGTTATCGCTTCTGTAACTTCTTATTTTTATAGCTTGGCACAAAACGTCGTGCTATACGAACTCGGGCATCGCGAACATGTCTTAATGTCGCGCCCAAACGAAAGAAAATGAAATAAAATTAATTTGCGAATGCCTGCATGTTGCGTACAGCCATTGCAGCTGTTTTGCGTGCTGGCGTTGACCTGCAAGATAAAATTTACCTCGTGTGATACTCCACTTATTTTAGTTGTTGACACTTGAAATTTTGAGATGTGGTGAATTTTGCAGGCATTATCGAAATAGGCTGCTTACTACCTAAAGCTTTCGAAAGTTAGGAATTTTTTTGCCATCTTCAACTGCCTTTTGTTCTTAAAAAGTGTTTGAAATCTCGTTAAAGAATGTGGTTACTTAAGCCGGTGGCTTGGGTTTATGGCCATTGCCTTTATAAATCTATGGTAAACTCGCTATGAAAGGACATTGCTATGAAAGGATTTGAACTTTTGAACGTATTTAGAAACCATACAATATGCAATGGTTGATTTTCGTAATAGGCAAACGGTTTTGGTAAATATGGCTCTGTTCCTAACCGGCTTAGCCAGATCATCAGCACAGTGTTGGAAAAGCATGTTTAGAATGGATGGCATGTTTTTCTGGCCTCGTATTGTTCTGTTTCGGTTTATCTTCTTTCATCAGCGTTAAGAAATTAACTGTTGCATGATATGATGAAATTAAATTGTATGTCAAGTGAAACACCGTCCGTATATTTGTTGGCTAAGATATTGGATAATTTTAAATCATCTAATGCATTTTGATTTGTTGCATGAAAAGCTTTAGGGCTGGATAGGCCTTGGATTACTCCCATGGCTTGGTAAACCATTTAATTGGTATTGATTCGGTTAGCTTAAACGTAATTCCCGTCTTTTGTGAAAAGTTGACGCAAAAAAGAAATTACATGTATTTAAATGAAGGTTTGTGTTAATGAAACTGTGTAAGACTTCAATTGAAATTAATTATTTAATTCAGAATTGTTGCTTGACTGTTTCACGTAATGCTGGTTGTTATTATGATGTAAAAGCGTTATATAGTGACGTTTTTGGGCGTTGGCATAGCAATTTTCATACGCAATCGGATAGAATTTAATTTTCCTCAGTCGAGGCGAAAATTTCCATCGAGGTGATTGTCGAAAAGCTTCAGATGTTTTGTTTTTGCTTACGTCATATCATCGAATATTCAGGAGGATTTGCAGCAGTTTACATAATCCTATGAATAATTCAACTTTTTACAACATCTTGCTCAGGCAACTTCAGCTTTTCCGATCATTATCTATTTCAATTTTTGCCATTGAAAATACGTCTTCCTTCTATTAACCATGCTCTCAAACTCAAAAACGCCGAAACTCAAAAACGCCAAGTCATGCGACCTTTGGAGCTGTAATTCTCGATTGTGTGAAGCTGAATTACTTGCTTTGGCTAGTGTAATTCTGAATTTATTCAACTACTTGTAACTAATTTTTGATGAAATACAACATTAAAATGTAATATCTAGAGAGTTTTGGGAAATAATGTTTTAAGCTTGATAAATGTCAAAAAACTTTGAAGTTAACTCTTTGTTACAGAAAATTAAAATTTAAAACTTCATTACTTTACGGTATTGTTCCTTTTATTCTTTCGCTTGCCTTAACTTTGCAGAGTCGATTTTTGATTCTTGGCATTTGCAAGCTCTGCCGTAATATGGGGTTGTTGGTAGTCATGTGCGAGATTTTAATGACCTGGAAATGGTGGTACCTAGGTTATCCTCTTCAAAAATGCTTACTCCGTCATTGCTTCACTTCAAAACAAATCGTTGGCTTTGTAATCAGTAAATGCAAAATCTATTTAAATCGCTTGTTGATAACAAAAATTTCAATGGGTTAAGAACACATTTAAGCGAAGAACACTTTTTGTTAAAAATTGTGTTAAAAAATACGGCTACATCTTGTCGCTTTGTCACAATTCTTGCGCAAGAGCTGCAATTTTCCTTTTTCTAAAGCTGTGGTTTGTTTGAAACTGGTTAATGCTTTTATGGCTGCCGAAACCACAAGTGTGTGTTTGTAGCAACAAAAGCTTAATATATTCCGCGGTGTCATCATATATCATTATAAAAACTGTCTTGCATCTGTCCTTAGGCGTTTGCGGTTTGCCACATTTGCTAGTTGTCAGTCTAAAGACAATCTCTTGACCGCTAAACATAGGTTTGGCTGATAATGAATAACATAAAAAAGCATTCGATTCGTATCTCAATAGAAACACTGTATCTCAAAGCAAATCACGTAGTTCACATTAAATGATTAGAACCTCGAAAGTTATTGCACTGTTAAGATCTTCTTGAGGCTGTTTATTCGATTAGATTTTATTGTATAAAAAGCACCTAACCTCAGGGTCAAATTGGCGAATTTGGAAAGGATTTCGTCCCCTCCCCCCCCCCTCGCAAAAAAAAGTGTTATCTACGTGCCATTTAAAGTAGAGATGTCCAATCCCCATGCATTATTAAGTGCCTTAAGATCATGAAAGTCATCCCTACTTCTAATTAACGGAAATTTTGGTTCCGCCCCTGCCTAGCTCTTAAAAATAGTGTAGAAAAAACAGACTTTTAATTTTGTAATGACTTTTGTTGTCTAGTCAAAAATACCATTGCTTTGAGCCTGTTCACTTGACTATTTTACGTACCTACCTATGGTTTTTCAAAGGGTTAGAAATATGTAGATTTGGAGAAACTGGTGTGCTTTGTTTGCCCTTAAAGCTTCTGGCGAAGTGGATCCTTTTAGGCTAATTATTCGCTTTGCGATTCTTGTAGAGTTTTTGGTTGCGTTCACTGGTAATGTTTTTCTAGCAGGGTGCGAAATTTAGTGTATTTTTAGGTTTAGAAACCAAATATAGCGATTGAAAAATTACGGGGATTCATTTTTCGAGTCAAAGCAGGATCAAAAATTTCGATTTATGCTAAGGTCGAATGAAATTGTTGACCATGGTCTGGAAAATGATAATACTCCCATTATTTTGCATATCCATGGCTATGTGTCAGGTTTAGGCACATTATTATGACTCATACCTACCAGTTTAACACAATTCGTTCTTGATTCTAGTCCCATGTTGTAAGTAGGCAGCTTAGTCCAGTTTTAAGCGTGATCACTTGTATTTTTCTGATATTTTTGCGATGACGAAAAAGCAAAAAGCATTTTAGCATTTTGGTACTAGTTTTTTGTAACTTAGCAGTCTGTGTCTCTAAACGTGTGGCATTGGTGTGGCTTTACTTTGATTGTTTTCGCAGGTTTTGGCCAGTTTGCGAAGAGTCAGAAATGAATTTCTCACCCTCACCAACATTTCTCAATCAAACCATAGGTAAAAAACTTTCGTACTACTTTCACGTAGATTCAAAATACATTGTAAAGGATTTGAATTCATTTATGGAGGCTGTGTGTTAGATCAACGGATAATTGCGATTACGATCTCTCGTTTTTTCAAGGTGCTTTTTCGCTTTGTATGAATGCTATTTAAACCAGTTGCTTGTTTACAAAGTTGGCTTGGTCAGTTCTTCATGCATAGGGCAAGCCTGCACAAGGCAAAGTGTGCGCTAACCTATCTTGAATCTTAAATTCCTAACTTCAAAATCATGAAGTGCTATTGCTTTTTATACTTTTGCTACTGTTTTCCTATCTGTAAAATCCAATCTCAATGCTTTTATAGGCTATCTCCAGCGGGCCTTAAATTCTCTCCGAGCCCAACCCCCCCAAGTACTTCGATTCCTGCTCCCGGATCAGAAGAATTTGTCATGAGGGCTTCCAACACTCTAGAAGAGTTGGACTGGTGCCTGGATCAGCTCGATAAAGTCCAAACTCATCGATCTGTGAGCGAAATGGCGTCAAACAAAGTAAGGCTGAATGGTTATTTGCTGTGTGGAGCTACTGCTGCTGACCTACGCCATCATTGCCAGAGCTTGACCGAGCGTCCACGCCGTATCAAGTGCAACTCTCGAGACCCAGGGTCTGTGCTTTTATCACCTGGTTGTTGCGCAGTCCGGTTCAAAGCTAGCTGTGGTGTTGCTTGGCCAGCTTCTGGAGTCGTCATATACTGTTCGTAATAAAGTTGAAAAGTGCCAATAAGAATGATACAAACCTGTGATGAACCGAATTAGTAGAAGCTTATGACGTTCTATTAGATTGAAACTGACCCAAAATTAAGCTGGGCATATTTTTTATGAATGTGCCTAAACAGTGTTCAGTGGTGCTACATTCAAATTAGCTTTTTAACTTCTGTGGCATTTGAAACTTGTAAGATATAGCAACCTTTGTTATAAGCTACTACTGAGCTAATATATTGCAGGAAGGGAAACCCTTTTAGATACAAACTCAGTTGCATTAGATCGTTTATAAATAGATTGTAATGGTAAAAGCTAGTACTACTTGTATCCATGCTAGAATCTAAAGTATGGCAAAGTGGCTTATATATTACCCACATGAGAAACTGGAAATAGCCTGGCACTTATGGCACAGAAACCAACGTTGTGCTCTGACGTCATGTAGTGAAACTCGATTATTTTAACACTTTGCAAATTTGCTGCATTGTTCTTAACTTCTGCTAGCACTGCTTGGAAGATACCTTTGCATTATTAGGCTATCCCAGTTATAATTAGACGCTGCATGCACTGTAGCGATTTGGGCGTTCGGTTACCGAAACACGATTGTTTAAAGGCAAAAAGAGGAGCTTGTGTTTGAATAGCGGCAAAACTTGGATTTCAGGTTGGATTTACAGCCCCAACAATGCATAGCCGGTGGCGTTGTGAAAGGTTGCGTTTCAATAGCTTGCTCAACTTTGCAATGCTTATTATTGAACAGATCTATAAACAGAACGTTAAGGAGACATGCTTAACTTTGCAATTGTTTTAAATCATTACGCTATCATTGGGTATTGGCCTTTGCTGAGGTTCTATGGAGTTTATATATAGTTCAAATGACGCACGTTTTTTCAATCTGTTGGAAGATGCGTAATTATTTGTATATAAACAGAAGCTCTGAGTATGGTAACTCAAAGTAGCATTTCTGTGGTTGGTTGGTTGGGCTTACTCGGATTGAAAGTGGGGAAATCTGCCCTTCATACCAAAAGAGGCGTTAGGAGTCGTGTAGTATTGTACAACTCACAGCCTTTTTGCAGTTCGAATGTCATACTTGCAAGTTTTCAAAGTACGAGTCCCGCCACTTAGCAATACAGCGCAGTGCTGTGGTTTTTGTGAATATGCAGAGTCGGACTATATGTGTAAGCACTTAAATTCTTATTCGTAGCTTTTGCAGGGGTACTTATTGGGGTAAATTTTTTAGTTTTTATGAAAACTTTTTGGTATAGTTCAAGAAAATGCTGAACAAAGAACTGAATCAGCTTTCTGGGATGAGCAAGTCCGGAAACCAAGTATCTGAATTCATTTCTGCAACTTTCTTAGGTAAGAGTTTGTAATTGGAATTAAGATCCCCTCTCTGACGATCGGATTCAAATAGCAGTGAGAACAAGCCGCAAATTCACTTTTTATACCTTTAGGAATGGCGCTTTACTGGATTCTTCCACTTTTGTGCGGTAAATAGATAGCGAGCAGTTTTTAAGCGGGCTCGGTTCGCTGCTGGTTCCTGGGTCGTTTGCTCGGAATAGAGGATAAAAGTATAACCAATGAAAATTTTTGTTTTGTGCAAGTTGTGTATTTTATTTTGAAAATTCAACTAAGGTAGCGCTATCATTGATATTGCGCTGCTCTCAATGAAAAATTTATTGCGAAAGGAAAATTTGTGCATGATTGAGCATTTACGTATGACAATAGAGCAAAAATTCGCTGAGATATCAAGCTAATATTTACAAGGAAGCTGAATTCGCAAACTCAGACTACTTGAAGCTGACATCGTGCGGACACTTGCCGTTAATGCGCTCCATAATGCAGTCGTTAGGTGGCGCTGCGGCAACATAGCATTGTACGTGTGCCCGTGCCTTTTACCAAATTTGGATTATACGTGGAGTTCTTTGTGTATAAGGCTTTGAGTCTAGTTTGGCGAGTTCGATACTACAATAGGCCATCTACCATACTGCATGTACTACATTCTTCACTAAAATATAATCTTAGACGCAGTTGCATAGGGTCCGCAAGAGATGAGAGCTAGATATAAGTTAGTGATGATGAAAAAGTTTGTTAAAACCATCAAAGTTAAAATTACAATTTTTTTTATTTTTGCTGTGTCAGATATCAGCGTTTGAATCAACACCTTTTAAATGCTAATTGTAGCGCTGTTGATTGTTGTTTATTGATGTATTGCCGTATAGCTCAGTTGTTAAAGCATTGCTATCGGTGCGGGAGGTCTGGTGTTCGGATCCCGGGTCGGTCAAACGGACGCAGTGTCGCCAACGGCTCGCCTCTGCTGCAACGTTTCTCCGGAATTCGGTTGGCCAGTCGCTAAGCCGCGGAGATGGGCCCCCTGCACGCTTCGACATAATACCGCGAGTGTAGTGAAGATTTCATGCTTGATTTACTTTAAATTAAATGAAAAAAAAAAGTTTACTTTTTGTGCTTGCTTGTATTTGAAAAACGTGTGTAATTGCTAATGTTTATGGTTTGAACGTCAAAAGAAATGTGAATTCAAATGAAAACATTGTTTACTTAAATGAATGCGTCACAGCAGTGCATGTTAGTTTGTAAACAAGGTCACCGTCATGTATGTATGTTATTTCTTAACTTGAGCAATAATATGAACAAAAATGTTTGTTGAATTTTAAAAAGTTATCTTAAACATGCCAAACTGGATCATAAATTAGTATCAACTTAGCGTAAATTACGCGTAGTAAGCAAAAAGAAAAGTTGTATATCAATTTGTTTGTGTAAAAATTGATTAAAACGTTATCATAAACTTAAACTTTTCATTTTATGAATGCTTAAGCCTGCATTTGCGGGGGCTTGAGTTGTATAGTTAAAATTGCGCTGAAAGCGTGATAGCTCGGAGGAGATGAGTGGTGAAAGAGTTTAACTTTCGATCCTAAGGTCCTCCACAGCCTACCTGAGCGGTCAAACCGCGAAACTAATCGCCGAATTATTTTTTACAGTGTTCATTTAATAAGTTCTTTAAGGTCTACCACAATATCTCTTATATTATTTCTTAATTATTTGCAATAGTGCCGTATGTTTTCAAGAAGTCAGCGGTTTCTGCGAGTAAAAATAGGAGCTCTCTGAAAAAATAAATCTCTCTCTGAGCATTTCATTTTTGCAAAACTTAATGCGTGCTTTTACTTGAAATGAAATGTATTTTCAGCTTTCGATAATGGCTTTTAATTTGCAAGCGAAACTACGTTTAGCTGAGATTAGCGCTGATTTCTATCATATTCCATTATGACGTTTGTTTTTGCACTCTTCCCTTTTAGCCAAGATAATTAATTAAAGTTTTCCATAGACAATTTTATTAACTGGAGCATTTCTTTTTCATTTTTCCTGTAATTTTTGTTTTGTTTCAAGAGATTACAAATTGCTTGGGTAAACTAAATACGTTGTTTAATGTTGAAAGAAAGGTTATGAAAGGTATCGATAGGAATGTGAACAAATCATTTACATACTGTGCCATGTTGTGTGCATCAATGAAAGGGCACCCCCCAACCAACTGCGTAGATACTGTGATTACTACAGGAAATGAAGTGGATGAATAATTTATTGTAACATCTGGGAAGAATATCGGTTGGCTAATAGTCTGTTACGAAACTATGTGATGGCAAGAAAATCTTCTCTCGCAATTTTTTTCACTAGCTTGATTTTCACTCCGTGATTATTTTAGACTTGGACCCTTTTTGATCTCCAAACGCTTTGTTTTTCGCTGTAGGTCACCTGGTCAAACAAATAGTTGAAAATTTTACACCTATGCTGAAACCATTTTTTCATCATATTTTTTAAACTATTTGTTATTCAAAATAATCTCAAATTTGTTCGCTAATGTTCCGGTTAGCTTAGCTGTTAAGCACATCACTATTGTTGCGGAAGGTCTGGGGTTCCATTTGCAGGCCGGTCAAATCGGACACAGTGTGGACTCTGGCTCGCCACCGCTGCGACGTTTCTTCGGAGCTGTGTTGCCCTGGTGCCAAGCCGCGGAGTTGGGCCCCGCCATTCGTTACACTCTTCGGCGTAATACCGCGAGAGTAATGAAGATTTGATTTGTGGTTGGAATGTTATATAAATAGTAAACTGGGAAGAATACGGAGTTAGTTTGCGGATTCAGGATAATTCGTAGACATTGACGCTTTTATTCTTTATCATACCAATGAACGCAAAACTGCGAATGCAACTGCTCCCCCGTATTCATAGTTTTTGTCTGGGGCCGTTATTTCGCCAATGGATTAACATGTTCGAACGCATAACGCTTTTTTGTGTTTAGGGGTAAAGATTTTGTTGGGTACGGAGGCATTTATTAAATTTCGATCTATTTGTTTATAGCGGTTTCGTCTTTTCGTGATGGATATCTTTTATTAAAACTCTAAAAATTGTGAAACAAATGATTACAAGAAGTCCTTAATTTAGTAACTGGGACGTGCCATTTATGTGATTTTAATTTTTTTAATGAACTTTTGTTTTTTTTTATTAAATTTCGTCTTGGGTTACAAAAGAAATACCAGCAGGTTTTTCAAAGACTAAATTTAGATGAAAATATAATTATTTTCTATATAAAGCGTTAAATTTTTTGACGTAAGTATTGGCACTTAAGAAAACATCCGTGGCATTTACGTGGCAACGTGAGGTTTTGCTTGTGTAGCTGCCTTTTTGGGCAAAAACTGAAGCAGATTTTGCTTGTAAAATTGGTTTGTGTTGCATAATTTATTCTAAGCTTGTATGTAGCCTGTCTGTGATAATAGCTGATGTTGGTATAACGTGCAAGGGCTTATTATAGTCAATGACTTAATGTCATTGTAAACGTTTTTACGTTTTCCACGAAAAAGTAGCAACTTGTCGTGTATATAAATCAAAAGTAGAAATCTCAGTTTGACTGTGTTCCCATATTTTACAAGCTAGTTGTACATGGTCTGTACATATTACACGTAAACTGTGGCCAAAATTTTTGGTTTTGATTTTTCCTTGGCTTTTAATGAACGAGTGTAGTGAGCTACTTTTAGTCTTGTATTTAGTCTTCTGCTTGTACTTCCTCTCCCTGTCGGTAATCCTAACCCCTTGGTCTGTTGGAAATTCGTTTCTGAAAAAATTTTGTCAGAAATGTTCACATTTCTTTTTTAATCATTTTTTACGTTGATTGGTGTTCGAATTTCTTGTAATTTTTAATAATGAAAAACTGGGATGCAGAAGTATTTTTTTCGTGTTTTGACTTTTTCTCTTTCATACTTGAGTTTTTTGGCAAAAGTTTTATGTTTGAGGTGAATGTTTACATTTCATAAATTGGAAGTCACTTCAAGGTCTTTTTCGCGATTAATTTATTCGGGTGCGCCAGATGCACTGTTATTTTTGCTGCATAGCATTACGTATTTTTTTTTTTTTTTTTTTCATTCTGTATTTTGGTATTTTGACTATTTATAGATGAACTTAAGGTAACTTTCGACTTTAACATGTGCGCGTATTTTGCGAATTCCGTGGCAGGTGATTATTAGTAATTTTTGTTTCAATTTTCAGTAGAAAAATCGAAATTCCCAAATGGGAACACAAGTTCACTTGAGGGTATTATGCAGACACAAGTTAACCGGAAAGCAGTCAAAGTTCTTCGGACTGAACAAAAAAAAAAAAAACTTGTGCATTGTTTTGCTACAAACAAAAAAAAAGAGACTTTCGGATTCGCTTTCGAAACCATTGTTTTTTGTGTTGCGTAACGGTTGCTTAAAATATTCCACACTGGAAAAAAATGATTATGAAAACGGGCCAATTTCGCACACGGCGCGTGTCTTCCTTTCCTCAACTTATTGTGGAAAGAAATTTTAAAAAATTCAATACTTAACCACATTTTCCATTTCCAGCTATTCCAGAGGCTGATGTAACGATTTTACAAGCGCTTTTAGTTGAATCGATATTTTTGATCCAGCAGAATTGCATTAAATCTGCACATTGCACGATCACATTAAGTTTAGACCGGCGGTGCAGTCAAGGTTTTTCAGTATAACTCAAACTGAAAAGCAGCTAAAAATAATTGCAAAATTTCTTTTCAAAGTCTGCAAAAATTGTTTTTGAAAATTACGCTCAATATGCAGTGCATGTGAGTATTTCTAATACGATAACACTTAAAAAGCTTAAAATCTGTGTTTTTGCACCTCAAACCGTTTTTTTGTCTGAAATTAATGGAATTGACATACCATCTACGCTAACATGGTTTCATTCTCAAGATTTAATGAACTGAGTTGTCATATTTCGAAAAATTATGTAAGTTGGGTCAATCAATTACATAGAATACGGTTGAAAACTTAATGGACAAGAACATTTATATACTGAGATTCAGTTTCACGACTTGATGGTCACTGAGTACGTAAGCATATTGGCGGTCGCTGAAGTTTAATAAAAAAATTTTATTGTATAGAACACATACATACGTTCTATTCTGAATTAAAATTTTTACAACTTACCGAACACATCACGATGATTTCGATTTTTCCTATGCGGTTGAATCATACCAATAAAATGACAGATTATTTCTTTTCCTTACACAACCATGTATTTAAATAATCTTGACTCTTACGAGAAATAGAACATTTTATTTTGCTAAATCAAATATTTTTCCATCATTTTTTTATTTAGTTAGACCTGTGGCTTTAAGCTTTTCTAATGGAGCGGAACCCCAATAAAACATTCCAGAAACTAGAAGAACTCTTGTGCTTTAATTTAACTTACAGATTTACTTGAACCCAGCTCTAAATTAAAAACTGCGGAACCCCTGGACCGTACTGGCGAAACTCTGGTTGAAAACCCCCAAGTTAAAGCATCAATATGGGTAATCAAAAGTTGTGTCTTTGACCCTTTTTTAGATGTTGCGACTCCGCGTACTTTAAAAAAACGCTGGTTTGGGTTGCACTGGTCAAGTCGTATTGGTCGACGATTAGATTACCCCTCATCTGAGCTTTTTGTTGGGGCAATGCTCTTCATTAAAGTCATTAAAATTTTTTGAAGCAATTAATTTTATGAAAGACAACTTGCAATTCACAATTGCTTGCTGCCATCTCAACTTAAGACAAAAAAAAATTATTGCAAGAAATCAGTCAATCTTTAAATGGTGCAAAACACTGAGAAAGTCGTGCAGTGCGAAAAAATCAGTGTGTCCAGCAGTAATTGCACAATAACGAAAAGCGATTAATGCGTTCATGCAAGTGCAATGTACTTAGAACATTGGTGCATACGAAAACCATGAAGCTATATAACCTATCTATCTTGTAAGTTTTTCGGGTTCCATTCGTGGTAAATCACGGTCGCAAATTTAGTCCACGTGGATAACTACATTTCGAAAATCTGCTCAAGTTCGAACTAAACCATCGTTAATCCCGAAGCGGAAGTTCAGATGAGTTTATTAATATATTTGATTAGTTCTTATGTCAATTTTGGACGTAATATGACCACGTAGGGAGGAAAGTTTGAGAGATAACATTATCAAGCGGTGACGTTCATTTGCTTTGTGTTACGATGAAAGTAAAACAATGAAAAAATGTAGTTGAGGGTATTAATTGTACTTGGTGACGCAAAGAGGTGTTGCTTAAAAGTATTTGTTTGCATCGGATAGTCAAATGTTGAGAAAGCTGAGACGCAAAAAACGATAACTATATTGCCATCTGTGCGGTGACGCACATGCTTTGATGACGTCACCAATTTGGCGGGAGCATGGTGACGTTATAGTGAGTCACTTCGCGCTCTTCTTTCATTGTCGCGCAGTGTCATTGGCACCAACTTTTCCACAAAAGTTGAAATCATGCCAATTTCGAACGCACTTGGCTTTGCTGCTTTGCTTTCCTTCCGCAGTTCTGACACTTGGCACCAGTCTGTCTTGATTGGTTGAGTGATAGGCTCAGTAATGACGTAATGACGCTCGTTGGGTTTCCGCAAGTTTTAAGTAACTTGGCGAGGTGGAACTCGTACATACATACGTACATCGTTTGTTATTGTCGCAATGACTACATTGATATCAATATTTTATTCTTTGTTGTTAATCTCGCTAAATTCAGTTCTTGATATTCTCATTTTTGGAGTTACGCGTTTTGTATGACGTGATTTAAATCTTGTACCGGCTGGTTGATGTAGAGGTAACAACATCGCTATTTGTGCGGGGGTTCGATCCCCGGGTCAGTCACATCGCACACAGTGTCTCCAACGGCTTGCCACCGCTGCGACATTTTTTCAGAATTGGAAGCTGTGTTGCCCCAGCGCTAGGCGGCGAACATGGTCCCCGCCAGTCGTTATGCGTTTCGGCGTAATACCGCGAGTATAATGACAATTTGACCTAAATTTTATAACGGTTTGTTTCTTAAAGTTAACTTGCAGAGTACATACAAAGAAAAGTCCCTTTTTACCTTGGTTACTAATAAAGCATACTTACGTTGGTGATTTTTTAATGGCATTCATTTACTTTCAATTTTTGGGAGACCCAAATATCGACTACTGCTTCCTCCATCACTAAAAATGGACTGTCGCTACTGGTTTTCGCAAAATATCACTAGAAATTTGGTCGCGGAAGGTGCAGCAAGCGTGAGTGTTTTTTGTTACTCTGCACTACACACATTCTCTTGCATACTTTCTTCAGCAACCACATTCTCATCTTCAAATTGTAGTGAGTTATTTTTCGTAGCGTTTTTTGTTGTTGCTATTCGTTTTCATGTGACTCAGTTTCGACCAAAGGTTTAAATCATTCCGATAAGCTCGACTACTTTTTCCTCGAGTTGAAAGTTTTTTTTTAATAAAATTGGACTGCAGACCTTCGGGTTAGCTCAGCTGCTAAATGCACGCTATCGATGCGGTAGGTCTGAGGTTAAAATCCCGGGCCGGTCAAATCGGCTCGGTGTCGCCAACAGCTCGCAACCGTTGCGACGTTTCTTCGTAGCTGTGTCGCCCAAGCGCTAAGCCACGGAGATGGGCCCCACCGCTCGTTGCACGCTTCTGCGTAATACTGCCACCCTGCTAGTATAATGAAGGTTTGCTTTTTTGATTTGAATGATTTTGAATTGTATTAGCGGTTTGTAATTAAATCAAACTAAGGAAATTTTTTTTCTTGTATCTTGCTGGTTTATCAAAGCCGAAGTTAAACTAGCTGTGATATCAATGTGTTTTGGGAATCGCTGTTTTCAGCGTTACGAGAAGTAAAGCACGTTTTCATAATTTTCAAAGTCTTGCATACGTGAAGAAAGTTACTTCAGGAAATTCGTCGATAGAATTATTGCCGTTTAGCTGCAGGATGTCTGTGTTCCGATGTCATACAACACACGTCATGAATTGAAGGAATACGTTTACCTTTCATTAATGCACTCGATTTTTTAACACACGAGCATCGTTAGAATACATTTAACCTTTGTTGGTTACGGATCCCTTTCAGACCACGAATCCGACGCACGAAATGAACATTAACTTTGTAAATGACTGGATGATTTATCAATATGCCGTTGTACCAAGTGTAAACATTTTGACGCATGTCAATCATTCAAGTTGTCAGTTATGCCAATCAATCAAGCTCTCAGTTAAGTTAATCAAATACCTTTTCATTACAAACAATACAGCCAAGATACAGCTAAAAATACATGGGCGGACACTACGACTTATATCTGGTGCCATTGTCAACGCTAAAAGCTTACGTTATGCTGGGTCTTCAGCCATGATGCAAAAATATCTTTGTTTATACAATACATACTAGAAACTCATTAGTAAAAGCGAATGCGAGTAGTCTCTTGTTGATTTACCCTCTAGTTGCAGTAGGTGATGCTGTGTTTCACACGTTAGTGATTGTATGCGTTGGTGGGATACTCTCTATGGCTAGACTTTTGTGTTTTCATTAAGGTCTGTTTCATACCAGGTTGTCTCACAGAAAGTTTACTTCTTAGTTGTATCAAAAAATTTACCTGCCGGTTAGATCATTTGTTAAACGCATCGTTATCGGCGCGAGAGTTCTGGGGTTCCATTCCAGGGTTGGTCAAATTGGACACAGTGTCGTCAACGGCTCACCACCGCTGCGACGTTTTTTCGGAGCTGTGTTGCCCAGGCGCTGAGCTGCGGAGATGGGCCCTGCCACTCGTTTTACGTGCTTCGGCGTACGTAATGACGCGAGCTAAGGAAGATTTGATTTTTTGGTTTTGATTAAAATATTGGATATTGATTAAGATTAAAAATTGAAAAATGAATTTTTTTTGTGGAACACCCTTTATCTTGAAAATTGTACGAATTTGGGTAGACTGATTTATTTTTTGAAATAGAATTCTTTCACTCACATTATTTAATATTTTACTTATTTTGTTATTTATATTTGGCTGCAATTAATTCTCCCGATAAGGCTTAATTTTACGTGATTTGATTTTTAAGTTTTGTGATGTAATTGTTCTAGATAAATTTTAATTACATTGCGAGAATATTTTGAGTGGAATCCGGTATGGAATTACGTATTATGTTATCGACCGTGTGTTTTATAATAGCCTAAGTTGTTTTAAATGAAGTATGTCTGGACTATTACGTCGGTGTAATGAAACTGACGAAATTGAAACGGAAGCGTTTATAAGGCATAGTGGAATAATTCTATATTTAGAACTAACTTTTTTTTGACGCTTAACAAGTTGTGCTACGACAGATTGACAAATAAGTCTCGCGAACACCAGCAAAACTATCTTTTGCGAAATTAGTATGTCCAACATTCAAATCATTTGCAGTTAGCTGCTACTGATGCTGTAGTCGTAAAATCAAATCAAATCTTCATTATACCGGCGTTATTGCGCCGAAGCGTGTAACGAGTGGCGGGACCTATCGCGCCTGGGCAACACAGCTCCCAAGAAACGTCGCAGCGGTAGCGAGCCGTTAACGACGCTGTGACCGATTTGACCTACCCGGGATTTGAACCTTAGACTTACCGCCTGGATAACGATATGTTTAACAACTAAACTAATACTAAAAGAAGCTGATGATGATACGAGATCGACCTGCTTTATAAGCAATTTGTTGCCTGGTAAATTAAACCGGCAAAATCAAAGTCTTGTAATATGTCATATAATCCTCAGCTTTCACAGGTTTAACTCGCAACGTAAATTGCGCTCTTTCTGTCGGTCACGGAAATTGAATAAGGCCTTTGATCCCTAAAAATTACTCAACGGAAGACTTGAGTGACGAATACATCTTTTTTCATTCCTGTAAAACAGCTTTTATCAACGTAACTTTCGCTGGATAAGTACATTGTAAGCAGTATATGAATATCGAAATGAATGGAACGGCAGCGTGGCGTAGTGGTTCGGAGCGTCGTTTTTACGACGACCATGATCGCAAGGTTGATGGTTCACCTCCCAACCTAGTCTCGTTGTTGCGTCCTTGGATAAGATGCTTCACGATGATTATCTCTGCTTGGTGGAATCTGGCAAGCAGCAAATTAAAGAAGTCAGAAAAAAATTCAAGCGGAAAACTTGGAAACAAAGGCAACTCCTAAGCGAGTCTGGATTCGTCCTACGCATAGTGCCTCCGTCGCTTTCTCGTGATAGGAGGATAAAGATGAAGAAATCAAATCATAACTTTTTATTCGGTTTCAATGATTACAGTTGTATAAAGAACAAGTACTGTACAGTTGTTCGAATCTAAAAATCTAAAACCGTACGTACTGCAAAGTCTCTGAAACGCGTAATTAACCATAATAACCATGTGTGTTGATTTGGATGGGAAGTACTTTTAATGTTATTGACTTATTTTCCTGAATTCGCATTAATTTTGTATCGTTAGTTGTCTGTTCTTACCTTGTTATGCAATTTGTTATGCAATTTTTGCTAAAAACGTGCACATTATTCATAAATAAAAATTCATAACCTGCATATCACAAGTTCATCTGTATTAACTAAATTAATAATGTTTTTGCGTTGCGCTAACGGTTGATGTTGTCCTATTTTGCAGCATTTTACCGGTGTGCAACTGCTACTATATTTTATCAAAATATCCAGTCTTAATGTGAGAGTAAAGTTTTTCGTCTGAGCCTCATGATATGTCTGATATCCTGTAGTGCCTCATAATAAGAAATGGGACAATTTTTATAGATTTCTTTCACAATATAACGTGATAGCGGTCTTTAAAAGAATACTACAGTGTAGGAACTACGTCATAATACCATTCGTTTAATGCAATCGAAACTTTTTGATCTATTGACTTGCCCAGCACTGATCTATTATGCCGGATAAAACGCGCTTTTCCTGTAAGTTGGGTCTAAGTGGAGTGGGTCCGATTCTCTGCAAAAAAATTCCCTTTTTACTGCTTAGAAAAGGAAGTTACCATACACTACTATGTGGAAAAAGTTTAGTCAAAAATTAATACAAGCTTAGGCCCAACTATTCTCTTGTTGTCGTCGGTTATGCTTGATTTTCTTCGTCTTTTAGTCAGAGTCGAGAAACGCTTTTATTTGTAGGGATTTTTTGTACAAAAGTTTTAAGCACAATTGGCTATTTGAATATTTCAGCTGAAATAGAATTTAAAAATATCTGGGTGTTTCAATATAATGTTGATTCATTTAGACTTTAATTAATTGCACAGTATGATCTCATATTGTTTTACATTTCGTTTAGTATGGGATTTAAATGTGGGTTGTTATTAGGGTTTGGATTGGCTTACGTCCGAGTAACGAGTTTGGTAACCATTCGAGATTATCTCTGCTTAGGATATGGGTTCGTTAGAGGATAGAAGCAATTTTCGCAAAAAGGCATTTTTAAATTATTGCCAGTTTGTTTTCTAAAATATTTTTTTTCTTTTCAAAGATCATTCTGGCTTATTCAATATAATTTCCTAATAGTTAAGTCGGATATGATCAGTGCAAGACTATAGTAGTCATAATAATTTTACGTAAACGCAAGACAACTACCAACTATCAAACCGAACTCACAGATAGATAGCCCGATATTGCAATAATAGGGAACCAATTAAAAGATCCATGGTCAAATTGGTAAAACCAGTAAAGCATTAAACTCTACTAAATGAATAATCCGATTAGATTTGAACTTATCTGTTTACCTTCTTCGTTTATTAGGAGGTTGTTGTTCAAAGTTCAGTGTAATGTTTCTGAACGATTAAAAGCTGTGCTTGCTTGGTATTAATCAAATTGAGAAATGTTTATTCATGGCTTTAGAACTAGTAGAAATCTTAGCAAGCAGTTTTACTTACAGATAACCTAATCTATACGGGTGATTTTTGTTCTTAGAAATGCCTTATCTGACCTTAGGTATTTGTAAGTGTAAAGCAGTTTTACGTGATGACTTGGTTTATTTGGATAAAATAATTAATTCTACTCAGCAATCAGAAATGAAAATATTTGTCGAATTGTCACAATTATTGTTTTGAATTTATCAGTTTTGACATTTTTTGTTGTGCGTTGCGTGAGGTTGGCCTTGTAGATGTGTTTTATTTCGTCTTTTTTTCAAGTGGTCATAGGACTGAAGGAAGTGCAAATAGAATAATGTTATGGTGACGTCATTATGCAAATAAGCGAATTATTGCTTCATTTGATTTAAATTTTTATTGGATATTGTCTGATGTGTTTTACAAAGATTTCCCGTTTTTTTTTTCGTGAAATTCTTCGGGGTTTTTATTTTTTTCAACCACAATCTACGTCATGTGTTGAAATCTGTTCAGAATACGTCTTTATAGTGACGTAATTAAAGTTGTAACAAGTCAGCAGGCTAACGAAACTTCAACAAGAATAAAGATTCCATTTGGCAATTTCGTTTTCGAAAGCCTAATTGTTCCCGTAAATTATCACAAGCAAAACCAACAGAAACGTACAGAAAATGCGATCAATTTATTCAATCTAAATTATTAATTAACAATGTACTTTTTAATGAAAAGGAAGTAGATTCCATTCTGCAGGTTTTGCTAACACCATTACTTTTAGTGTTTTAATTTAGCTGATTGTCAATCGCAACCATATTGAAATTACAGTTTTGATCATGTTTTTTAAATAATCTTCAGCATTCTTGGTTTATAATTGGCGTATCTATCAAGCCAGTGGCCAATTTTTTCGTAGTCAAAAGCAGTTTTTCGTTGAATTTTTCACACGCTTGGCTTGTTTTTGCGTCACCATGGTTGATGAAAAAATCTTTCCAAATCTAAGGTCAAAAATTGCTCAATTTTCCGAAGATTATTGTAAATTTTCCGCAATTTTCTTCGCGCTCATATTGTTCGATTTCCAGCTGACGCGTTACTTCAAAAATTGGCCAAACGTGTGGCATAGTAATATGCTTCGCTTTTTAAGTGAGATCATTCCATTCCCTAACAGCAAACATAATATCTCCAAATTTTACGTTGAACCGAGATTGAAAATTATTTTTTCTGAGTTTGATTAACTCAGAAGAAACTTCGAACAAATACACTTTTTTATCATCAGTGCAGTTTTGTTTATCAAATTCACATTATTGCATGGCATTCTTTGATTTTACTAAATAGTAACCGCGCAAACAGCTCGAAATCACTAGAAAAAAAGTCTTTTTTAAGTGTCGAAGACGACAACGCAATACCCAAATTGAGCGTCAAACAGTGAACTTAACAGTTTTCCTCCCTGCAAAATTTCACTTAATATAAATAATTTTTCATAAAATAAATATTAACATTTTACATGACATAAATGACATGGTTTCAACTTTAAGTCTTTAAGTACGTCTGTAGGTCCGAATGGAGGAAGCGTCAGATGTGAGGGGTTGAATTAATGATAACACTTTGTTTGGAGCAACTTCAAATCACGTTTGTGGCGGTGTTGAATTGAGTAATGTTGACGTCGTAGTTTTATTTCTGCCAAAAATCAACAAGCCTAAATTTTTTTATTTATCAAACTTTAATGCGCGGTGTAAGCTTTTGTACATTCTATTCCTCCTAGCAAACGGTAATCGCAAATCGCAAATATGCTTATCTTCCAGTTTTGTAGAACTAGAAGTGTTGAAAGGTACTTCTACGTGCAACTGAAAATTTTAGAGAGTGCTAGAGTCCATTTAGCTTCTGCTCTGGATCAAAATTCCATCAGTTAGTTGGGAAAATGCTCCTTTACCTCAAAAGAGAATAAGCCGAACGCGCTACCCTCGCATGCACAGCCGCAGTTCGGATCGGCAATGTCGATCTAGACACTCAGCGCATCCGATCTTAACTTCGCTAGGTTCAACTCACTTCTTGTGATGCCAAAAACGTTGCTAATAGTTTTTTTTTTCAAGCATTGCATGGCTTGTGTTAGCACAAATTTTGCCAAAGAATCTGTAACAATTACGGTCTAACATGTAAATTGCTGTAGTTCATCGAATGTTTCCAGACCGTGTGGTAATGGTGGTTGTCGCTAAATTCGTGTCTTCGGAGTTCAATGTCGTCTGTAGCTCCTTATTTTTTGCGTGTGGTTGTCGCTGATCATGTTTATTTGCAAAATTCAATTTAGATTATCTTGGCACTGAGCGGGGTATTCCAATTCTGTCTGAGAAGAAGTGGATATATTCCATTTTTCATCACGATTACTCAATTTGTGCATCCAGTTTATGAGAGTTCATTAGTCTACGAATTTGCTTCAAGCATGTTTACTCACATATTTTGGGTCAATTTTTCATTGTATTTTGACCGGTGCCTTTATTAAACACTTCAATTATTTTGCCCTACAAAAACTTGTTGCATAACTTGCATTTAGAGCCGTTTTTGATACATTTTCTTCAAGAAAGCATTCTTGACCCTCAATATGAGTAGTAGTCCCATCGGCCTCAAATTATTTGTAATTAAAATGATGGTTCATTTCAAATAGCAATTTGTGATTAAGAGCATCGTGCGGTTGGGATTCTGGGTTTTAAAACTCAATCTAGTCTGCTCAGTGGTGCCATGAACTGTAACGTTGTACTAAAGCAGGGGTTCTTAATCTTTTTTGTCTCGTTTACCCCTTGCCAAAAGAAAGAACTATAATTTACCCCCAGTGTATTACTACTGGTTTTTCATTACTGAAAATTAAAGTATTCTTTAGTCTTTAATTCAAAAAATTTACCCCCTCGGTAAGTAAAATTTACCCCCAGGGGGTAAAGGGGGTAAATTTACCCCCGGTTAAGAACCCCTGTACTAAAGTAATAACTAAATAACTGAGGTTATTTTTAATATTGAACTGAAGATGCCACATGCAGTAGTTAAGCTCGACTGTGTTCTTGCGCTCTTGAGCCAGTAGCCCCCCGGTGAACATGTCGAATGCGATCGACTTCAGCCTTTGATGTAGTCACGTTGAATCTGTAACCTTGCGCGTGGTACCGATTGCTCATGTCGCTGACATAGCTGTTTTTCAAAGTGGTGTGTCGCGAAAATGGACTCTGCAAACTCGCAGTAACGTGTTATGCGGATGTGAGTTTGAAAAGTGTAATAGTACATTCGGTTTCAACTTTTTTGACGATATCTAGATTTCATATTCCTTAATTCAGCTTTAAATGATGAAATATACTAAATTTTTAATCATGTCATGCCAGAATAAGGTTTTGTGAACTTTCAAGCGGTGATATAACGCTCATGTCGCATTACGCTTTCAGCGGTGAAGTGTTGTAATGCGAAACTTGAATTGCGTTAATATGACGTTATAACAGAGATATTTGGTCATGTAATTGCGTAGAGATGGGTTTGATTCCGTTGAAGGTGCTCCCGATAAAAGAATCTACTTCGGGTTGGAATCCGATCATGATAATTTCGAAAAAAATTCTTGAACTATAATTTGCTCACTGGACTAGTTTATATCATTAGCGATGGTTTTACATCTGGATATTCTTCCCGATCAGTCAGTCACGCATCTACGTCAATCAAATTGCGTCTTGCTTCCTGTGAAGCTGAGCCATCCAATTAGACTGGTTGAGTTAGTTCATTCTGAAAACTTGCCGCTGTCATCGAGAGGGTAGCATGTGCACAATTATTTTTATCAGTCGCTGCAGCGGAATAGCGTGTTGAAATTTAGCGGATTTTAGATGTTTAATTAGACATCTGAAGGTTAAAGTTATTCTTTAGGTTTCTTTGCCGTCAGTTAGAAAGGATATTTATTGTGTGGTAAAAGAAATAGAATTGTGCAAGATTATCGTTAAAGTTTAGCTGAAAACTGTAATGTTTTACAAAGGGTAAGAAAGTAAGTAGCTGAAATAAAAGCAAAGATGTTAAAGCAAATTCATGTTCAACGACAAAAAGTGCTTTTTTGGGAAGAATTATGTTTTTTCTGGGGATATAGCTTTAAAACCTGACTAGATTTTAAAAATTCTTCCCTTGAAAATTGACACGAGTGACTTCTGACGCGCTCTGTTACAACAAAAGATGGGAAACGTGCCTTTTGGATCACATTTTTAAAGAAACATTCAAGCGTTCGTCTTTATGTTTCCCCCTTTTTGTAGTTTTTTCCATTGACGTCAGAGGCTTGAGAGATGCATTGTTCTTATGTGATGGCGTTGCACTGCCTGAAATGGCGATTGAATTGAAACGCAATGGTTGGCTTTTCTATAGGTTTAGTAACTGAGAAATCATTTGAGGTGGGCCATACGTTGCGTTTCTTGGAATTTGGCCGTGGTCAACGCTCAGTTGGTGGTCAGAGTGATCTAAGCCGCTTTATGTTTCATAAAGACAATTGAGCTTCATTTCTGACGGGCTTAGTTACAGGCTTGTCGCTTTCAGGAGAAAACATATTTGCGTTTTCGACTCATGATTAATTTCTAAGCGAAAACAGACACTTCTTAACCAGTTAGTCAGCTTTAAACTGAAGGAGTGAGATTTTAAGAAAGGACCTTTTGCGAATACGTCGATTGACGTAAGAGACCAGTTATTATCCAATTATTACACTATGACCAATACCATCGTTTTGAGACAAAAACGAAAGCTGGTCGATGCAAGTGAATATGAGTTGTTTACAGTAAATCAGACGCTAGCGAGTGAATTTTCAGTTTACTTTTGTTTTTTTGGGACAAGGCGTGTTTAGTTACTTTTGTTTTTTGGGACGTGGTGTCTCAATGAACAGGAGTGTTTAATTACTTAATAAACTGTCGGATTTGTTCAAGAGCATCTTAGCTGGATGACTGTAGATATACTGTAGACTATAGATATATTATATACTGTAGATCAGATATGCTTTAGCGTGAAGTGATAGCTTGATTTCTGCGCTTCTCAAACCTAGATATTTTGCTGAATCTTAAGCTGTCCGTTGCGGATTTTCGTGTATTGTTTGTAGTTTGTTGATTGTCGCTTTTTTCTTGTAAGTTATTTGCAACTGGTGAAAAACAATTGATCGAAGTCATAAATACTTTGTATTTCAAATATTTTTCTACTGTGAATTTGTTTTTATGTTTTGCCGAGGAACATATGCGCGATATGTGAAGCGTAAACACTTATACGAGTAATTTTAATTACACAGTATTTATCTCGCTGAATTATTCAGTGAGTTTGAATCGGCTAATTGGATGGTTGCACCCCGTACTGCAGTAAATATTTATAAATAAGAATTAAAGAAAGTTAGGATAGCTTACGCGTGAAATAATACGGCTTTTTACCGTAAAAGTCCGCTATGTCGGTCGTTTTAAACAAGCAATAAAAAATTGACTTATACATCTGTAATGGTTGAAAAGGAAAGGACCCAAGTTTACAGAGCTAATATTTACTACGTATGGTTGTAAATTTTGCGCCGCGTACACAAAAACTAGCAACGTGGTGTGGGATGCGAAAACAAGGTTACTCATTGTGTACAGTTGTATTTCTGCTGCAAAGTTATATAATGTGACAAAGAAATTCTTTTGGCCTTAAAATACTTTACAAGCAAAGAGATATGCTAATAGCTGCGTAAACTCTGCCCTATTTAAGCACAGTGCTGTTTATAAACAAAAATACTTCTATAAATCACGGTTGCCACAGCATAGCACTAATTTGCGAGGAGAAGAGAAGTTGCCAATGTTTCTCAGTCCGAATTCGGTGGTTCGAGATAAAATTGTTATCAAATCGTCATTTGAATATTGCGTAACAATTACTTCATAGCTGTTGGAATGTAATGAATTTGCAAAAAAACATTCGAGACAAAATCTATTTTCAAGTGGTTTGACATGATCAACATGACGTGTTAGACCTCTTCAAAAAAGCTCATATCGTAAACAATCGGCAGTTTGGCTCTTGGGAATAAATGCTGTTGGTATTATCAGTTATTAAAACATCAGTTTTGATGTTGGGCAAAGGTTTATTCGTACACTTGTTGCGTAGTTTTGTTTTGATACCTTGTCCTAACGAGTTGTAAGTTTCGGTCGGTTAAAATCCTAACAGTTTCGATCGCGATTAGGTCTTTGTTCATCCGCTCTTCCAAGTTACTTAAATGGCAGCGAAAAACTTTCATTCCTATTAAATTCGTGATCCGAGTGTCGAGTGCGAATGTCTCTTACCTTTTAATGAAATATTTGAAATTAAGTTTTGACACGATTGAAAAAAATCGTTTTGGCTATTTACCATCTGCTTGATTGTGAGATATGTGCAGATGCTTAGATGCGCAGGTTAAAGGAGTTCGTAGATAAGATGCCTGTTGAACGTTCTGGGTCATTTTGTCTGTTTTTGATGAAGCGGTTAACATTGAATTGATTAGTGGTTAAGTTTGTATAATGCTAATTTGGGGTACCTTATCGGTGCCAAAAAGCATTGTTGGTAGAATTTTCTGACTGGGGAACGTATTCATGCACTCAGTGTTAAAACGAGAGAAAAAGAAAAAAAGGCTCTCTCACATGAGTTCTTTCTCTTTTATATATTTTGTTGTGCGTCAGATATCGCAGTCAAACCACGCTTGTGTGCAGTATTGCGTGCTAGGGTGAATTTTGTGTGTCAGTTGAAATTCAAAAGTAGATGCAGTTTTAACATGGAGTATTTTGATATTTCATTACCAAGTGCGACTGGAATAGTAATCTGTTGGGTGTAGTGAGATTTCTTTGTGGTGCAAAATTTGAAATTATAATATTGTTCTTAATTTAGCGAAATATAAACGAACGATAGGGATTGTAAATGATAAAAATGTTTAAAAGAAAACATTCATTGAAAACTGCAAGCACTGTTGAAGAAAAACGAAGCAAAAGATGGAAGGCTATTTCTTTTAAAAATTTACAAAAACTAGCTGCTGCTACTGGCCTCTGCTGTTACAAACCAAAAAACTCGACGGCGGTAGTTCGGCCGCACCCAGTGGTAAAACGAGAAGAAACAGATAGTCCGACAGAATCATTGGATGGATTACCTGATATTGAAGAAAACGTCGAAAAAACTTGCACTATGTCTTCTCGGGGCTCGAATACTTCTCTCTGTAGTCTGGACAATGTAGAAAAGTCGATCGAGTGTCCACTTAACGACGCCCAGTTACAGCGTGACATTTCCCGCGTAGTAGAACGTTTGAATTATTTATTAAATTTGTCCGGTAATGGAAATGAACCTGAAGAAGTTTTTTCTGCTCTCAACGGCTGTTCAAAAGACTGTAATACTGTGTCACCAGTGCCTTTTGACGCGATTTGGGACCAAAATTCATCGTCACTGTGTATCAAAATGATTTCCCAACACGGATTTAAAATTTGCAATGTGCCTCGCTGTGAAAGACTTGACAGTGGCTTATCAAGTAGTCCTTTTTCCGATTTGTCACCCAGTTTCAACGGTAGCCCCAACATGTTCCACCGTCGTTTGTCACCCCGGATTTCTGCCGATTCAGGTTTTTTCAGTACGTCTCCTAAACTTAAAAAATTGTGCTACAATCACGTTAGCCTTTAATAAACCTTGATAATTAATTGCTCATACGTAGATTGTAATTACCAAATTCACTAATCGTTTTTTGTTCTCATAGATCATCAAAATGACGTCATGTCACCCAACAATGAACCGAATGAAGAGAGAGAAAAACGCCCCGCATCACCCAAAGTCAACTCCGCAAAACCCAAAACCAACCACTCAACTGCCCGACAATTGGCTGATGATTTTCGACCTGTCAATGAAATTTCAGGTACAGATAAAGATGATATTTTTGTAATGGACTTGTCATTAGATATGCAGACCAGGATGTGACAGTAATACATCGTTGCGCGATTACTTCTGACGTCATAGAGTCATTGTCTGAAGAGGATTTACATGGTTCCGAGTGTTTAAAATTTTTGAAAACGTGATCAATGTGTTTATTGTCAAGCTTAGTCTTGGTGTTGCGCATTTTTAAGTGATATCTCGTAGTTAAAAGATAGCAAACTATTCCTAATAATTTTCCGAAGCATTTTTCTGAATTATCATTTGTTTTTACCGTATTTACCGATTACATTTATTAGCGTTGTTAAATAAAAATTTACCCTGTAATTAAATTGAATTATATTCTTTTGTTCAAAGAGGCCTCTGCAGCTGGATTTTTTTGCTGCGATGGCTACTTTGGGCGATATGATTAATGACTGTAATTATCTGGTCCCAATTACACTTATGCAAGGTGTTATTATGGCTATATTAAAAGCTACATCAATCATACGCACGCGATATGACGCGCATCAACAACACAGTACCCTATCAGCGTTACCGATTCCTTCTATTTGATGTTATTTTCCTGTTTAGGCATTCAAAACAAAAACAAGAATAAGGATGTGGTACAGAGCTGGCGGAGAATACCTCAATTCGGTGTCATGATTAGTAACGAAAGGGCATTGTCAGTGGTAAGTAGTGCTTCTTGTAAAACAGTGTGCTTAGTGCAAAATTCATTGTTATGAATTCCAAAGCTTTTCCGTTTTGGAAACAAACCGCATTGTATAGATAAGGAAGGATTATAAGCCCAGTTTATGCTGAGTACAAAAATAATGTTTTTTTAACTGTTCTCATCACCGTTATACAATCGCAGCTTGTTGAGTGCACTGCGCTTATGCAGGGACTGCACAGCTAATTGTACATGAGTTTTCCAATTTGGTTATTGTGCAATAACTGTTTATACTGCAAGAATTTTATTTAAATTGTTCTTTTGCAGGAATTGGAAAAAATTGACGAGTGGGGAGGCGTTGATCTTTTTAAAATCGCAACTTTAAGCAACAATCGTCCTTTGACGTGCGTTATGTATACTATTTGTCAGGTAGGCTTTTTTTTGGTTGAAGTCGTGTTTTTAGTATATTTTTTCTTATTTAATTTAATAAATGCATTTTTGCAGAAACGAGACATGTTTAATAAATTCAAACTCCCAAAGGAACGATTTTTGACTTACGTAATGACATTGGAAGACCACTATAAAGATGTGCCATACCACAATCGAATTCACGCTGCTGACGTTGCCCAGTCTGTCCATTCTCTGCTGTCAATTCCCTCTCTAAAGGTTGGTTCTTTTCTTTGATCTTAAGCGAGTTAATACTAATAACTTTTGATGACGCAAATTCACTGACGTCATTTGTCAAAATCCATTTGCACAAAGCGACTTAAATTGCGCAATTTTACATAGAAAAATACACTTTCGAAGCTATAACATTGTTTTTTACGTATGCAGGATCTCTTCTCAGACCTAGAAGTACTATCAGCATTGATTGCCAGCGCTATGCACGACGTTGATCATCGAGGAGTGAGCAATCAATATCATTGTTCGAATTGTAAGTACAATTGCATTTATGACATCATTGATTTAATGACGTTGTATAATGATTTGTATATTGTCGCGGTATTCGTGATGGCCCAATACGTGAATAAAATTTGGATTGCTAGTTTTTTTGTTTACGAAAACACCAAGTCATTTTGAAATGTGCGTAACTTGTACGTGCGATCAAACAATTTGTTTGATTGCGTCATTTCAACAATTCTTGCTTCCTTCATTACCGAAATGTCCGGCCAAATGCCCATACTGCTTCGCAAAATTGCTTTTTGATCCAGAACCGCGGCTTCACCTATTGTATGGCTTGGCGCCAGCTATAATTAGCAGGAAAAATCAAATAAGCTATTAAAATGGTCAACGAACTTTTGCCTCATTGATCTGGGTTTGCTTTTTTTTTTTAATTTTTGCCGCGTTATTTCAATTTTTTGTTTTCTGTTTGCAGACACTGAACTGGCCATGGTCTACAATGATACCTCTGTTTTGGAAATGCACCATCTTGCGGTCGGGTTTAAGCTGATGATGCAAGATCAATGCAATTTGTTTGAGCATTTCAGCAGAAAACAATGGCAACTCTTGCGAAAAATGGTTGTGGATATGGTAAGTAAATAAATTGCTTTATGAATAATAAATTTAGTTTATGTTTTAGTAAATTTGTTCAGCTATGAAATTTTCGATCATTGAATCTATTAAATTTTAATTTACTCGACAGTGTTATGTAAGGTTTCTATTAGAGCTGCTTAAATTAGAACCTCTTTTTTCATTGTATTTTTGATCAAGACATTGATGTTTTTTTCAGGTGCTGGCTACAGATATGTCAAAACACATGCAACTGGTTGCCAATTTGAAAACGATGGTCGAAACCAAAAAAGTGGCCAGTTCTGGAGTGCTAGAGCTCGACCAATACATTGACCGCATTGAGGTATAAAAAATTTTAGTTTTTTTTGTGTTTTCGTTCCATGTTTTTCGGTTCTAATGTGGTGAGATTGCATCAACTCATCAATAATGCATTTAAAGTATTCCATAATTGATGCATTTTTTAGATTTATCAGAAGAATGCCGCAATTTAGTAATGTATTTTTATACGCAGGTGCTGAAAAATCTTGTGCATTGTGCTGACCTGAGCAACCCAATTAAACCGTTGCATTTGTATAAACAATGGACCAACCGGATTATGGAAGAATATTGGACTCAGGGCGACATCGAGCGGGAGATTGGTGCTGAAATAAGCCCAATGTGCGACCGTCTGGATGCCAATGTCGAAAAATCACAGGTAATTAACTTTATCATCAGCATATTTTTTCTTTTCACCGCGATAAACGAGAACAACAAAAATTGAGAATTGATATCGTAAGAAAACAACATGGGCAAAAATTATGGATATTTCAATTAATTTTGTTTTATTTATCACTGATTTGTAGTTTATGGTTTATTTGAAAAAACTTACCTCCACCACCCGAAAATGGCTGTATCGTGCTCTTATTCCTCACTAGTCGCATTCAGCAAAAGGTTAAACTTATTTGGAGATTTTAGTAGGCCAAGGACGTTGCTTTTTTGAAAAAAAAAACTTACCTTTATTATATTTTTAGGTCATGTTCATTGATTTTGTGGTCTATCCTTTGGTTGAAATATGGGCTGAGCTTGTGAGTCCAAACGCTCAAGACATGTTGAATATTCTCACTCAAAATCGGGAATACTATGCTAATTTAATGCCTGGAAGGTAAGCTGATGTGATGACAGTTAAAATTGCACTGGAAATTTTTGAAGTGGAAAGAAACAAAGTTTTTAGTGTAGAAACTTGCTAAACACGCCTGGCAAATAAGTTTAAACATAAATTTTTAAATTTACCGATTTTTTACCTCTTTTTTTCTTTTCAGCCCTTCGCCTGCCACTGAGAAGCCAAACAACCCGAAAAGTGGTTGGGATATTGAAAAACGCAAAATGGATGGTTCTACAAATCAAGATGACGATAGTGAATCCTTGTATGATAGTGATGATGATTACGATTCCGTCTCAGATGAAACTGCAGCTGCCACTTTATTTCAAGATTCGTCTTCAGGTCCACTATCTCAAACCCAACAAACTACTTCTTCGGTTAATAGTTCTATTGGAAATAGTGGATCTAAATTATGACATGTTCACCCGAATTGTCGATGAATGGCTTTGTGCAGTCGACCGGAACAGTACAAGAGAAAGGGAAAGACTTTTCAGAATCAATATGATGCAAGTCAAAGCACTCCAAATGCAAGAAAATTTCGAGCATTACTTCCTCAGAATCAAAAACTTGTACTTCATGCCCCCTCTTTATCCGTGGAAATAGCGCTTATTACTTTCTTGTACCCCCTTGCCCCCTCTTTATCCATGTAGTTTTGGCTGGTGTATGAGCGGCTTCGATAAAACCACTGGCAGACTTACCTTTTTAGTTTTTGGTGCTTCAACAGTTTTCCAAAGATATCATGAAAATTCATTACTCCGCTACCTATTTGACAGCATAAAAGCATGTTTTCGAGTTTTGGGTGGCGCCAAACTTTCAGTTTTTTCACTGTGACAAAGCTAATATTCTGCTGTCACTGATGTCTCATAGAATAAGGTTTATGGGGCGATGTTTTTCAAGGCTGCTCTAACGAAAGGATTTTGTTTACTAAAATCTCTTCTGGGAATTGTTTCTTATTATTATTGCTTGATAACTTGGTATTGTTATTGTTTTATATTGCTATCATAGTGCTCCAAATTGTTTTTCATTTTATGCTTTTATATATTTTGCACATTTAACTTATTACCGTGGGAAGGGTCTCACTTCCGAATCGAAATTTCATGCGTTTTTCATCGTTTTTTTTGTTAAAATAATTGTTCTAGCTCAGAAACGTGGAGGTTTTCAATAAAGAAAACTTTTCAATGACATGTTTGGTGAAAATGCTCTCAGAAGCTTTTAGCTATTAGTATGCAGTGCAATCGGCAAAATTTAGAAAGTGGAAAGATTGAGAGAGATTCACTTTATTTTTGCTTTTTCTGAAAATGTAATTAGGTACAAAGGCACTTGAATAACAGCAAAATTGAAATGATAAATAATACAACGATGAAAATTAATTTCATTGCCAAAGGCCTGAAGGCATCGACTTACCATAAGGCTTTCGAGAAGTCGATAGAGTTAGGCTTTACAGCACTTTGTTAATTTTTCCGCACAAACGCGTCTCAAAAGCGAAACTTAATGCGTGAAGTACGTTTAAAAATTTTCCATTATAGAGCAGCTAAAAGTTCCTGCCGAGACACTGGCGTTTTTTTGCAATCCGGTTCATAACTTGACTAAATTTAAAAAAAGACGTTAGCTTGTTCATTGCTGAGTACCGGTAATTTGGAATGATAATAAAAAAACGCCTTGGTGGAATTGCGGTAGATAAGGATTGTACTGAAAATGACCTCATTAGTGCAAAAAAAAAAAAAACTGTGGCAAGCCTATAGGCTAAAAAACCAGTCCATGAGCTTGCCAAATTTTGACGAAGTTGAGTCAACTTCAACGCTTTTTGATTATTTTGAATATTCAAAGTTTTAACTTCTTTAATCCTGTAAACTTACAAAATTCGAAAATATTGAGGTTATTCTAATTGCCGAAACATAAATTTTACCAAGCCTCGACCTCTAAATTTGGTCAAGTTTTACGAAATTAAAAAGTTCTTGAAGTTTTGTATTTTACGAAATTAAAGCCATAATTTCGATCAGAATTGTAATTGCGTCTGGTAGAGCCTGGATGCAAACAAAAAGTACGGGTCCCAAAAAAGTCTTCCAGAGTTGCCCTTGAAAAAAGAACTTTCATCCCTAAATGCTGTCCCTGTTGCCCATCCTACAATAAAATGATGGGCAATGTGTGCCCCATTTGGTCTGGGGCCCCAATGCATTGCCTGCACGCTGCACCCTCGGAAGATACGCCCTTGCTTTCGATGTTATGAAATACTTTGGAAGTGGATAAGCTTGATGCAAATTTGGAGTGGCGAATGGAGTTTTACTGAAAATATCATGACGACGCTTGAAATTGTAACCTACCGTAACTGTGGCTTTTTTGAAAGCAAAATATCATTCTCCTATACCTTTTTTCACCACTTAAGTCGTAATATGCGTAAGGTCTTGATAATGGAAAACATAATTATTGTACAGGTCAACCAATTCTAGTTATTGATCAATGATCATGCAAATCTTATGCAAAACTGCCGAATTGTTTCAAATACTAAAGTTTTTTTTGAATGTACGCCAAATAAAGAGTTCAACTATGCTGGATTTTTAAAAGTTAATAGTCATCGATAACGCATTGACTTTTTGGCAAAGGATAATTTTGAAGTAGTCAGCGCCAAGTCTGAAAGTTTTCTATACCGCTACATCAATTTTCAGGCCGCGTAACAGCGAATGCGTGCGTTGGCGCAGAGAACTCATGCCAATAACTTACATAAGATTTTGCGAGAGCGTTTTACCATTACTGCTCTTTGGGCTTGTGAAACTGACAAGTAGGCTATCTCTGCCTAATCATACATTTTTGGACCCACGTCAATTCTGAGTAAGCTCTAGTGGCAGATGCTGACAACTTTATATCAAGAAAATTCATCCTTGCGCAAAGTCGCTTCGTTACAATACTTTTTGTACGGTAATTGCCAATAACGCTTATCTTTTTCAGCGAATGTGTGCTCTCACTGGATGTTGCAAGCAACCATGCCGACTAGCCTACTTTTTTTTAACTCCTTTTTACCTGCATATATATCGTCTATCGTTTTTTACCTCTTCCCTTTCTCACACCGTTTTAATATCAGGGGCATGCCCAGGAATTTGAAAGGGGGGAGGCGCAACTTAAAGCCGTCCGTTTTCCGCCCGAAGTCAAGTGAAGAGCAAAAAAAGGTCAACACGTCCGCAAATGTCCAATTTTCCGCCCAAAGTCAAGCAAAGAGCAAAAAAAAATCATCACGCCCTGAGATAGTCCTTCATACGTATATCACTTTTACACCACGAAAGTTTTTTGCATTTGTCTGCGGGGGGGAAGGGGCGGCCCCAGATGCAAAGTATGATGAGATAAATAACACATGGATATGCCCCTGAATGTGTCATTCATCTCATCATACTTTGCATCGTTTTGATGGAGTGAAAATGAAAAATACTTTAACCTGTCCAACTGTTCAGTGTCCACATGTCCAATTTTCGTGGGCTTTAGGCGGGTGGCTCCTGGTAGGCCTACCAGTTTCTGCCTCGCAACCAATTTTTTGACATCACAATTATTTTTTAAATTATGACATCAAAACATTTTTATGATGAAGCCCTCGAAAATTGGAGTTGCGGGCAGAGAAGCTGCAGCGTTTTGTATACTCGTCACTCGGTCTGATTTTTGATAAATATTCTAGCATTCGCAAAATAGGTTCTGCTCAACCATAAATCAGGACTGCCGTTTTCAAAATTTTAAGTTTTGAAACCTCTTAACTTATAGCTCTTACTTGTTTACTGCTAATTCCTATCAATATAATATTATTAAATGGTTTTGAGGCGCTTTTCCCAACTATTAACTACTAGCTGTAACTACTATAAAGTTTTGAATTTTTTTATCTGTAAACGATTAGCAATGCCTGAACCAAAAAAAATCGTAACTTTTTTCTGGTTTATTAATAACTGAGGTTATTTTCAAAGTACGTTGAACGGAAAATTCAAGAGTAGCCTAATTGAGGGAAACTGCGAAGTGAGCTTGCGCTCTTCGAGTCAGCAGCCACCCGTTATATATGTCAAATACGATCCGCTCCAGCCGCGTATCGAACCCGTCGCGTAGGATCTGTCACCTGCGCGCGGTACCGCTAAGCCATGCTTTGTTATCTCAAATCTCAACAAGAAATAATTGCAAGGAAAATTGCGAGTAGGCTACTATTTACCAGCAGATCAATACAAAAGCAAAGCGATTTGATGAAGGACATACTTCGTTGGTTTTGGGAGATCGGGTCGATAATTACGTTGTCGAGTGACTCGAGTCACCGTAAAGAATGCAAAAGTACGTTAGCGCGTGCAGTCAATGAAATTTATATCTATCATCCGTATTGTCATAATATAGGGTATGCTCAGGATGCCAAAGGCACGCTTGATGTAGAATTTTGAGTTTCACGTAGGCTACTTTATCAAAAGCTGATTTTCCTGCACAAAACTTTCAATGGCAAAACTTCATAGTTTGAAATAAACTAGGTCAAATTGTATTACACCTTGGTTCCACAATATTCAGGTAATCAGTAAATAATCATATTACTTATGGAGAAAAAATAAAGTCACAGTGATTCTCAAAACTGGACGTTTCGACAACATAGATTCAGCTGTCATCATCCCAGGCATTATAGCAGTTTTGCACTGACTTGCTTACTCTGCTGATGATGACAGCTGAATTTATGTTATCGAAACGTACAGTTTTGAGTATTACTGAGGCTTTATCTTTCCTCCTTGCTGTTTTCTTGCCAAACTTATGGTATTACAGTATTTTGTTTTTATATTGGCATTTTTTTTTACTTTTGCTCAATCTTTAATGATAAAATTGTTTAAAAATCTGATTGTTGTTGCTGTATTACCATTATGATGTCACAGAAAGGCATGAACAATTAGCTTACCTTGGGCTAAATATTTCTTATCGCCTTGTAGAACAGCTTAAAGCCTACCGTTTATCGATGACGCTAAATTATACAGTTGGGAGTAAATGTAAAAAATTAATTTGCCTAACCAAGAAAGTTTTCATCTTATCTGGAAAACTAGTAGCTGTCTAGTCAGCACTGCAGAAAGAATAGGTTGGTGAAGAATACCTTTTTGCTCTTCCAAGTTCGAATTTTTGATTATATTCTATAGCAAAGTGTTTGCAAGGATAGTGCACTATCGTCAGAGGTAAACATTTTAAATTACAACAATCCCAACTCAAAACAAATCCAAGGAAAATCCGTTGCCTTTTTGTGATAGAAAATACAAAAAATTAAACGTAGGTTATGCATTAAAAATTTTAGATAAGTTTTTGCAAAAGATAACATTCAACTTTTTTTTGTATGATAAATCATAACCAGTTTCATGCAGGGGTTGTTTCAGGATTTCTATTCAGAGGGTGTTTAATAGAGTCTGCTAGCTGTTTGACGTGTTGATATCTTATAGGTCTCGCTTGGCAACGCTTTTGATATAATCATCGAGCATGGAGGAAGAGAAATCTGCTGATAAGAACGCACCAAGGAGAGCATCTGTCGTATTGGAAGATACAGAAAGATTATCTGAAGCTTTACGACAAAGCTCAAATGCAATCGGAAAGACACCCAGCATGTTCGTAGCCCAGCCACTGGTTACATCCAAAATTAAAGCTCTCCTAAGCGCGGAAACGAGTTGTTTGCGGACTTACTCGTAAGTTAATGAACAATCATTTCAAAACCAAGATGTTGCGACTAGGCCTACACGCGGCGCTCAATTTTTTATTGCTGCACATCATTGAATGGCGTAGGCTACACATTTGAGGTAACGTTCAAATTTTTATTGCTGCATATCATTGCATGGCGTAGGCTACAAATGTGAAGTCTAGACTTATCTCGCTTTATGGTCTGTTCAGGCCCAAGAGTTTTAGGCAAGAGGTCATGATACAGCACCGGTAAATCTAAAAAAACTTGCTAAAAACGAGTTTGTGCCAAAGCAATCATAAGCTTTTGCTTCTTTCAAATTTATTTCCAAAATTCAGTGTAAGAGCGCAGAAACAAGAGTTACGCAGACCTACAGAAAAAAGTTTTTCGTTTCAACTATATTGGCTAATTTCATTTTAAATTTCAGCGAAAACCCTAGCGATAAGAGCTTGGTAGGAATCATAAAAAGACAACCGACAAAATATCAAAACACGTATAAACTGGAACCGGATCAAAAATTTCCAATGCGAAAAGCAGAAACCATTGCAGAAGATGTGCTGAGGGTAAGACAAAGTCCAGAGGTGGTGTGGAGCAAGAACAATTTGTTGACAACCATGGATGATCGCTGTAGCCAGAGATGGGCATTTATCGCGATAATTTATCGGCGATAGTTATCGGCGATAATTTTTTACCAATTATCGCTATCGCTCAAAATATTTTGGATTTATCGATTACCGATATCGCTTTTGTAATATATTTTGTTATCGCCGATAAATTATCGCGATAAACGATTCTTGATGCACACTGTGTTGAAAGTTAGGGAGTTGGCGCTATGGCAAAATTCACGGTGTCGATGAAGTCTCGTTGCAATCTAAGAAATCTCTCTTTGTTTTGTTTAATCTCACGGCAGAGTCCGTGAACTGCTCTCTTTTCTTGAAAATTCTAGAAAAACACTTTTGTGATTTGACTTACAAGAAAAAAACTTCGTCAAACACATTAAAAGTTTACCGCAACATTTATCGGAAAAATAAATCGGCGATAATTTATCGATTACCGATATCGCCAGAAGAAATTGAGATTTATCGATTATCGGTATCGCCCAGAGCATTTTTGAAATTATTTATTATTCAGAAAGGTTTATCGTGCCCATTACTGGCTGTAGCCACTATATACTCTTGTAGGCCTAGTGCGCATATTTCAAACTGTATCAGCTGCAATGCTGGATGCTGCCCCTGTAGAATAAAAGCAGACAGCCGAAATTTAATACTGTAGAAATGAGCCTGAAGTTCCTTTTTCTTAGCCCAGCCTATGGGTTCGTTTGTGCTCAGCAATCATTTCTTACCGGTACCTTAGTGGTAATCATATAAAGTCATACGCCAAACTGATTTCGAAAAAGTCGCAAACATTAGGGTAAGGGAGTCGAAAAAAATTCCAGGAGGGAGTCAATCATATTTTTCCACCTTGGGCCTGGGGGACGATAACTAAGCCAAAAGCCTAATCTTAGTCATACAATCTCAAAATTATACGCCAAAGTCTGCTTACGCAACAAAAGTGCAAGCGCAAGAGGTGGTTTAAATACAGTTACAGCCTAGGTCTACCATTGTTTACGATCTTACGTCCGAGTATGTCTGGGTACGAGATAAAGATGGACGCTCCGTAGAACTAACTAGTGAAGCTCATACAGCTTGAATTGCATTTCTAACGCATCGTGGTCTGTTTGTGTTCAGGATCACCTTGAAGACCTAGAATACAACGAAAATATAGCGAGACGATTGGTGAAGGTTTTATCTGACAAAATACTAACCGCAGTAAAAGCACTAAACTGCCCCAGGTAAGAAAAAACTGTTCTTCAAAACGCGACCAAAATTTGTTTGAATGTGCAAGACCAGCACCAGTTGCACTTTGATGGTACATTTTTTTGAACCGGTAATTGCAAAGTTACAGAGAGGAAAGACGGTTAGGCTACGTTTTTTGTTTTTAGGCCTATTTCACTCACATACTTTAAACTAGTTGGTACAATAAAATGCAAAAATTTTTGAAAAAATGCCTAAATTTCAAAAATTTTTCAAATATCGTACTAGGCCTACGACGAACCATTGCTGGAGCGACTATGGTTCTAAAAGTCTGAGTGAATAACCGACGAAATAATCGATTTTTGTCTATCTCACTGCGTCAATTAAAACCATTATCAAGACCAGGGGGTCTCAACCTGATTCCATTTGCCCCCCGAGGGGGTCTCACTCAAGATTTGTCGACGATAATTAACCACGGTTTAAGCAAGCGCACGGCTGTAGCTACTGTGAATGAAATACGGACGAAAAGTTTTGTCGCTTAGCAGGGGGCCACACCCATAAAAGGTTGAGAATCACTCATCAAGACCATTAAAAACTCTTTTTTACTGCAAAGGTACAAAGTTGTGGTTGTAGTGAACATTGGTCAACTCAACGGACAAGGATTACGAGTGGGAAGCAGATATCTCTGGCAACCGCAACATGATAATTTTGCTGAAGCCGTGTTCGAAGGAAAAACTTTGTGGTCAACCGCTACAGTGTTTTGCGTGTATCAAGACTGAAACTCCTATTTTCTGTGTTCTTGTTTGACAATCATGTTCTACGAAAATCTTACTTTAATTGCGCTTCATCTGCAGTACAGTCAAGTGTGCTGCATCAAGATTTTAAAAACGGCCATTTTGCGAAGCCCAACTGTGAAACTCAATGACATAAAACCATTGGCTTAATATTCTCTCGAGCAGTACTTGCAGCAGTTTCCAGTTACGGACGTTTAGGGACAGGTTAGGGGTGGAAACGATCGTCTACCTCGGGATACGACATATTACAAATATATCCTATCCCACTGGCACCATGGCAGAAGCATTTCCACAGTGGGGGGGCCCAAAACTAATGACCAGATTTTCTTCACCCAACAACCAGGATTGGCAGTGGTGCAGCGAAAAATTTAAAAAAAAAAGGGGGGGCATAATTTCCACGTTTTTTCCTGCGCGTTTTTTTCGGCAGAACTGATTTGAAGCTGATTGAGAAACAAAAAATGTTCTAGTGGGGTCCGGGAGCATGCTCCCCCGGAAAATTTTTGAAAATTCACATGCTGTAATGGCTATTTTAGTGCTTTTTGAATAATTTTCAGCCAACTTTTGTTTAAATTTTTTGACCCTAATTCTGAGTGCTTCGCCAAATATGATACATTTTGTTCGCACATTTTCGATTATGCGTGCTTAAGGCGTAAGTAAGGCTTACAGCTATCGAAGAGGTTTGAAATTATAGAAAAATTGTATACATCAAAAACGTTTTTGAAAATGGCTGGTGGGAGCATGCATATCCCTCATCCTGCCCCTCTGGATTCGCCCATGGCCATAAGCTACAGAAACCATCAAAAGAACCCCTGGCATATTTTAGTCGCTTGGCACCATTAATATTGTTCTTGTTTACTAAAAGGCAGAGTCAAAAGGGCAGGGCACAATGGCCCCGCCCCTAAATACGCTCATGAGGGACGGATTTAGACAATGAGAGGCGCTAGGCTATTTCATCACACTGATTGGAAGAGCAAAAAAAGGTCTTCACGCCCTCAGATGTCCTGTTTTCACTGAAAATATCAGTATAGTGAAGAGCAAAAAAAAGGTATATACGTCCTCAGATGTTCAGTTTTCCACTAAAAGTATCGGTGAAGAGGGAAAAAAAGGTCTTCATTGTTCGTAATGAGGCCCCCCATTTTCTTTGAGGCCCTAGGTTTCAGCCTGCTTAGCCTATACATAAATCCGGCCCTATGCCTACAATCCATATTTAGCCTGTCCACATGTGATATGTCCAATTCATGTGAGCTTCAGACCCACAGTTCTTGCTTCTAGTTTCTGTTTCCCCCACTCCACAAAAAAAAATTTTAAAGAAGAAATCTGTGGATTTAAGCCCTTTCCTGGGTTTTAATTTCGATGGTAGGCCAATTAGGTTTCACATACATTCATGCAGAGGCAATATTGTAGAAATAAACGCGTAAATTAGGCCCCCCAGAGCCCCCCTTGAAAAAAAAGGGGGGCCAGGGCCCCCGGCTCCCTCGGTTCCGCCACCTATGCCAGCGATGGCGGAAGCATTTCTAAAGTGGGGGGCCCAAAACTAATGACCAAATTTTCTTCACCTACAACCAAGGCCGGTAGTGGCGTAACGAAAAATTTTAAAGGGGGGGGAGGGGGGCCTTTTTTCCACATTTTTTTCCAGTGTCTTTTTTTCGGCAGAACTAATTTGAAGCTGATTAAGAAACAAGAAAGGCTGTAGGGGGTCCGGGAGCATGCTCCCCCGGAAAATTTTTGAAAATTCACATGCTGTAATGGCTATTTTAGTGCTTTTTGAATAATTTTCAGGCAAATTGTGTTTAAACTTTTTGACCCTAATTCTGAGTGCTTCGCCAAATTTGATACATTTTGTTTGCACAGTTTTAATTATGCGTGCTTAAGGCGTCAGGCTTATAGCTATCGAAAAGGTTCGAAATTACAGAAAAATTGTATGCATCAAAAACATTTTTGAAAATGGATGGTGGGAGGATGCATACTCCTCATCCTACCTCTTTGGATTTGCTCCTGGTCATAAGCTACAGCGAATACAGAGAGGTAAGATGCAGAAACCATTAAAAGAATCCGGGCATATTTTAGTAGCTTGGCACCATTAATAATGTTCTTGTTTACTAAAAGGCAGGCTCAAAAAGGGGGAGGGGGCAGTGGCGCACCCAGGTTGGGTTTGGGGGGTCGAACCATCCCCCCTTTTTAAACCAAACTTTTGTTTTAAAGTGAAGTGTCCAAACTGTACAAGTGCAGTACGAGCTGTTATTTCAACGCAGCTTTGACAAAATTTGCCGCATGTCATGCTGAAGCCAAATCGGCTGGTTGGTGTAGTGGTAAGAGACATTATTATCCGTGCGGGCAGGAGCGGTACCAGGAGGGATGCATCCTCCCCACCAGCCATTTTCAAAAATGATTTTGATGAATACAGTTTTTCCATAATTTCGAACCTTTTCGATAACAACAAGCCTTACGCTCTAAGCACGCGTAATCAAAAATGTACGAACAAAATGCATGATATTCGGTGAAAGACTCAAATTTAGGGGCAAAAAATTTAAACCAAACTCGCCAAAAAATTGTTCAAAAAATGCTAAAATGGCCACAACAGTAAGCCTATGTAAATTTTCAAAAATTTTTAGTTCCTGGGTTTTAATTTCGATGGTAGACCTATTAGGTTTCAACTGCAATCATGCAGAGGCAATATTGTAGAAATAAACGCGTAAATTAGGGCCCCCCAGAGGCTCCCTTGAAACAAAAGTGGAGGGGCCAGGGCCTCCCCAGCTCCTCCGGTTCCGCCACCTATGGTTCTACAAAAGATGCAAGCGCAGTTGACAAGCACAATTCCATTGTAGATCTATATCGTTTCCGTCAAAATCGACTGTGGCCTAATGACGTTGGCAATACGCACCTAAGGATTTTGAAGCCTCTTTAATCGCTTTAGCAACAACTTGTTAATTGTTACTTCATCACTCCGAAATTGCCTCCCCAGTAAAAACTTCTTTAAAAATGGCCTGCGTTTGGGTGTCTACAAAATCTACAAAAACCCCAAGGCCAGGGGGTATGGTACCGTGCCTCCCCCCACACTGCGTGCGCCTATGGGGGCTAATATAATGAACAGCATTTGTAATTACGATTAGTTCATGGTAACTCGAAGTTTTCTGGTAGTATATCTGACTGGCTCGCTAGGCGACGTAGGTCTCGATTTCAACAAGAAAAAGCTGCAGCTAGTTTTTTTCGCTTAACTCAATGTCTGTTAGTGTTTCCTACCGGGAAGTCGGGCCGGAAACTTTCCCGGGAAATTTGGGGTTTTAAAGTTTCCCAGGAAATTTATGTCGGGATCCCGGGAAATTCTTTGCACATTTGTAAGGATTTCAGGGGTACTGATATCCACCATTCCGACATAAAAAATGCCTTTGCGCAAATTTTCAATTTTTTTTTGCTTACCAAAAATTATTTTTCAAAATTCGCATAATTTTTGAAGACGAAATGCTTGTGAGATCAAAATTTTTTCCTCATTTTGTCGTAAAAATTGAAAAACTCGTGCTAAGTTTGTCAAAACAACATAACAAAATGCTAAAAATTAGATCTGAGATGCTGAAAATCAGAAAAAATGGCGAAATAATCAAGCTCGAGAAAACTCAGGTACATTTCCTGGAAATTTCCCTAATCCCGGAAATCCTAAGGATTTTCCGAATACCGGGAATTTTTTGAGTTTTTTTTGAAAATTTCCCGTTTCCCGGAAAGTCGAAAATCCGTGAAAAAGGGAAACCCTAATGTCTGTGGATCAAACAGGGCCGTTGAAAGCCCAGCCCGAGCCCGGTACCAAAATTAAATCCGGGCCCCCGCGAAGTGGCAAAAAGAATGTTCCGCCAAAATGATAAAAGAGATGATTATTGATTTGCCAGAAGAGGCACTTTGTTATATCGAAATCGATTAACAACCAAAAAATGGCCAATAAAACTCTTGACCAGGTGGTGCTTGCAGTTTAGTTAATGGCCTACCAAGGCTACCATTTAGCTACTGGTGATTCTCAGCACAGCAATATTATTATACCTTTAATAACCACTATTGATCTGCAAAAACATCAAACTATAACCAGAAGGGTTGTGCGACCAAAAAATTTGGATGGGCTCGAGTAACAACTTAAACAAATATATTGATCGCAACCTTTGTAAAAGCCATATTCAGCATTGCGTAACATCACGAAAAAAGAGAAGCTAGGAAAAGATACCAAAATATGTCGTGACACCCCCAAAGATTTGGATAAGAAGTCAAAATTTATTTTGATGCCCCCGCACGCTTCTTAATTATAGAGATTATGCGCAATTAATGGGGCCCCAATGATTTAGCTAGGGGGGGGGCATAGTTTGGATTTTGGGGGCGAAGCCCCCAGCTGCCACAGGATAAGGAATTCTGGATGCATAGCCCCCAGCTATCAACGAATTTTTACGGTTTTCACATAAAAAACACTCGTTTTGGAACACTTTTTTATCGAAAAAGGATCTAGGTAACTGGTCCCTGCAGTGAATGCAGTCACTATTATAGTGTCAGACAATACAAAAATATTTTAGTATCCTACACGTCTAAAAGCAGATGCTTGGCTGGAATAAATGAAAGCAGACTGCAACCTTATTATTTTTGGCGCATTTGATTGGATGACGTGTAGGCGTGTTCTATGATCTTCAACAGCACATGCAAGATATTTTCTAAATTCTACAGTAATTACAGTACAGATCAAGAAACTAACTTTACTCTTATAAGTCGAAGCGATTGATTGAAGAAAAATTAGTTAACAAAAAATGGAATCTATGGAACTGTAAGAGAAAAGGGGGGCGGTTAGGATGAAAACGAAATGGCACTGGCTAAATTGTTCATTTTTCTAATTTTTTAAAATATATAGAAAGAATAAATCTAAGAAAATTTGGCGCTGACTGGGGGGAAGGAGTAGTACCCAAGCTGTGAGAAAATGGTATTACCGGTAGTTGGTGGCTAGGGGTGACTTTGTCTGCCTTCAACCATTTAAGAGTTGCTGTTTCAAACTTTTTACGGGCGGCATTCTCAAATTTTCGGGCCCCTCAAAAATTACGAGCCAGGTACCAAAGGTACCCCCTGGACCCCCCTCTCAACGGCCCTGGGATCAAACCTTATGAAAGCTGAGCATTTTGTCCGAAACTATTTCAACTTGACAAGCCAACTTTTTGTTGAAACTGAAAGTTTAGGCTAGTTTACAGAGCAGCTATCCCAAAGCGACTCACGATTAGTATTGTAAAAATTTTTCAACCAAGGGCAATTAACGAAGAAAAAAAATGCGCAACTTACTTCAAAAAATTCATACGATAGTGCATTGAATAAGGCTAAAATTGAAAACAGTGTTTAGCATTGAAGTTTCAATTAGCAAGTCAGAGTTCTTGGTTCTGCTGCAATCTTGGACTCGGCGCAGTTGTTTCTACAGCACCCTAGCACCTTTAGCCGACCAGACTACAAAAAATCATAGGCCTACCATGATCGAAATCGAAGCAAACTTAACCAATAAAGTCAGATGTTCTACTTGCATTTGTGGCATGTTCATTTAAAACATTTTCTTTGTCAACTCATCGTTTTCGGTGATTTGACAATAAAGCGAGTCCGCTTAACCGTTGTTCTTACATTGTGGTCTTTGATTCGTTTGAAGTAAAATCGAAGTTTATTTGTCCGTTGAATACCGCGAATGTTGACGAAATTACCATTAATAAGTTGTAAGTTTTTCACAGCTGTTTTATCTACCGTCGTTTATACGATTAAGGAGGGTAGGAGGCTTTAGCCCCCTGGTTGCGCCAATGCAGTATCCCACTGCATTCTTGTCTCTGCCTTAAGCGCAAAAAGACTTGAGCACTTTACACTGCCAAATTACTAAGAGCTGCAGAGCGTTCAACTTCGAATAGTCACGCACCGGTACAGTAGATTATGCGAGCTTGTTACACAATATCCACAGCTCCTCCTCGAAAAACAGGTTAAATTTTCAAAGGAGCTACGCAGTCTACCCGCCGTGGCGGCCGAATCTAACGAAAGACTTTCAAAAATAAAGCGTGTAGCTCAAACGAAAGACAAACACCTGATTGTTGCTAAACTATGCAAAGCGAAGGAACATTTTCAAATCTAAGAAAAAAAAAAATAGAATTTTCATTATACTCGTGCTACAACGCCGAAGCGTGTAAAGAGCGGGGACCCATCTCCGCGACTTAACGCTAGGGCAACCAGACTTGGGGCAATTACAGAACTCATGTAATCGATTACGATTACTCCTAATCATTTGATTACAATTACGATTACTAAAAAAAATCATTGTAATTGATTAAAATTACAATTACATCAATTGTAATCGCGATTACAATTTCGATTACTTTTAGTCAGCTTGCGGAATTGTTGGTAGATTTTTTTGGTTTTACTTTTTAGCGAAACTAAGACTCGACTGACAACTCATACTAAAAACTAATCACAGACTGCAAAGCTTGCGAAGAAATTTTTTTGCTTCACACTCTGATCAAATAAATGAATAATGTGCTAATTGAATTTTCAGTGACGAATGTGTTGCTTGTTTGTTTTAGTAGAAAGCATAGGTGCTATAAAACAGCACAATAGAAGTTTTAGCACCACGGCAGCTGTTATTCAGATCTAAGAGATAAAGGTGGCAATGCTCTAATTACATTTTTGCTTCCAACTGCGTGATGTGGTTCAAAACAACACAGCGGATAGACTTGTGAATTGGCACAACGCAGTGCAAGTACGCAAAACAAAAATTCTCACCGCTTCAACCAGAATCGATTACGATTACAACTACACAGCTGATTTTGGGTTAGTAATCGATTACGATTACTGAAAAAAATGTAATTAATTGTAATCGATTACTAATTACATTACGATTACCCCATGTCTGAGGGCAACACAGCACAGAAGAGACGTCACAGCGGTGGCGAGCCGTTGACGACACGGTGCCCGATTTGACCGACCCGGGATTTAAACCTAGACCTCCCGCGCCGATAGCAATGTTTTAACAACCCAGCTGACCGTTTTTTCACACAAAATTAGTGATGAAAATTTTAATTGATAAATAAGCGAAAGTTTTATAACGCCTGAGAAACAAGCACATATTGTCGCTAACACTTGATATAGCTTCATCGGTAAAATCGCACCGACTATTTAGCTTCAAAGAAGCTATGACCGTCTTTTGCATCAACAATATCAAATACGTTGGAGTACAATTTAAACAAATATTAGCAATGAAGCAGTTTTCGAACCCACTAATAAATGTACCTTTTCCACATTAGCGAACAAATAAATTTCTCAACTGTGTTTCAAAAAAAAAATCAGATTTAAGTCCGGACTAGGGTCAGCTAAAACTTATCAAATGAAAACTGCACTTCTGTATCGCTTACAGCGATACAGCCAAACTAAAAGTAATCTACACCTGCGTTTTTTAAGGCGTTTTGAGGAACGGAAATGGTCTCTTAAAATTTTCCAGCGAACTCTCAAAATCTTCCACAATCTTGTGTAGAATATATCTGCGTCTTTCAAAATTGCTTAATGGTTCTAAGGCCAAACCTTAAAAAAACACCGATCTACACATTAGCAGTAAACTTTGGTCAATGTAGCAACTTTATGAAGCATGAGGCATTAGCACATCTTGTAGATCGCAAACAAAGGTGCAGAAAATAGAAAAGGACAAACAGGATTAACAGTATCAAGTGGCTGCAGCTAAGAAAACACATACATTCGGGTGTTTTGAAAAGAGCAGTCTAGCTGTTTTTGCAACTTCCTGCGAGGCCAGCTGTTATGCAAATACAGAATAGGATATGGGCAATGTTAACGTTCGGCAGTCGCACAATAATTAAAGTTTTCCCAGAAACAACGACTTGCACTGACTAGTTTTCCAAGTGCAAAACATTTCGGCAGATGCAGACTTGTTTGCCATAAGCTCAATCTGCTGTAAACCGGTTCAAACTGGTATATACAAGTTTGCAGAGTTCTAAGAGATTCTTATTGGTCCATAAAACATTCCACTACGCTTGGGCTTTCTGCTCAGTGCAGCCATTAGCCGAGGAAAAAAGACACACTTTTATTGACCGCTGTTTCGACACGGGAAGTAGAAAAATAAGGATTACAGACATTAGTAGCAGAAACTTTTACCGCTAGTTGGATGTACATTGTGTCTTCTGGAAAGAGCGCAATACGCATTAAAGAGCTTTTAGCAAATAGCCAGAGTCGACAGAAGCGCGCGCGTTTTGTCATGAGTTGATACGATCAAAGCGGCGCACCAGAAGCAGGCGGAGTAGTATTATTCGACTCCGCTTCTTTTGATCCGTCTAATTCTTCCTGCTTGAGGGTCTTGGACTTTGCATCTGAAGCTTTGACCTCTTTATTCGCAATAGACACTGAGTCACTGTTATTTGAAATTAAATTTTCGACGGATTTTTTTCGTTCCGGTTCCTTTTTATCGTTATTTTCGGAATTCTCTTTCGGATTTTTAAATATGCCTTTCTTTTTTCTCTCTACCTCCGCTCTTTTCTCCTCAAGTCGTTTCTGGTGAAGAACTCTGTACTCGAGAGCTCGAAAGATTTGCTCCGCGTCATTAATGGTAGCCTAAACAAAATTGTATTAGCAAATCCCATCCTCTAGCGCGAATAAAATAAAAACTCGATGAGTTCAAGCTTTTCAATGATATGACGAATTGACGATACCAGTTTATCTTGGAATGTGATAAAAAAACTAATTAATAGAAGTACATTTTTAAACTTAATGCAGAAATCAAAGGTTTAAGTGGAGTGCTACTTCAAATAAATATAATGCAGCATGGGAAACTGCGATGCTTCCTTAAAAAAAAATTAAACTAGCGTACCACGCATAGAGATATTGGCATAGCCATCAGCATATTCACTTACTTGTTGAATTGAACATGAAGAATAACAAGCACACCGTGGACTTGTGGAGCTTAAAGCCCCAACTAACGTTCACAGAAGTAAATGAAGAGTCTACCACTTAGCCTACATGTGTTATGAAATAATAAGATTTAGAAACTGGATTGTCATAAATTATACCAGTCGGTTTTAAGACATTGCTATTGGTGCGGGAGGTCGAGGGTTCGAATCCAGAGTTGGTTAAATCAAACAGAGTGTCGCCCACGGCTCGCCATCACTGCGACGTTTCTTCGGAGCTGTGTTGCCCAGGCGTTAAGCCACGGAGATTGGCTGATTGAGCTCCGCCACGCGTTAGACGCTACGGCGTAATATCGCCAGTATAATGAAGATTTGACTTGATTGTCATACACTGACTACTTACAGTAATCAGAAACACTCCAATAGTTCCATCGTCAGTTTGAGCCGATACTCGTACCGATTTATTACTGGCTCGTTCTACTGTCATTTGGGGCCAAATCTTTGTGTTAAGTACCAACCGAAGGCTTCCATGCACACGCATCACTGCACAAACAACACACTATCAGCAAATACGAATATAGGGCTTGAGCATTTCCCAATCAGGAGCTCTTTCCCTCATTTCAAAACTAAACAGTGATGAAGCTAAACCACTTCACAAAAACTTACGAATACTGATCAGATAGCGGAATGTAAGAATGAGCGGTTGCGTGAGTTCGATTTTGAGTCGGTTCAAACCAATAACTTCAAAATTGGCATTCACATCTTCCCCGCTTGACGTTCAACATTGCAGGGACAGTGTGGAGAACAAACCCGCAAGTTTACTAGTAATGCCCTTGCGAAAAGCTCTTAACAGGAATCTCAAATTGAACTGAAAATTCAACAGTAATTGAGGGAGACTGCGAAGTGAGCTTGCGTTTTTCGAGTCAGCAGCCAACCGGTACACATGTCAAATGCGATCGGCTCTAGCCGCGAATCAAACCGGTCACGCAGGATCTGTCACCCGCGCGCGGTACCGCTAGTCCATGTCGCTGACAGTGGTGAATGAATGGACGGCAACTCCCCAAGCGAGCTTGCTGTAGCGTTTTCGCCCCTTCTCATAAGATAAATATGAAGCAAAAAATGTCATCGGAAACGTTTGTACCTAATCGGGATTGAAAATGCAGGTTATCGTCGGAATATTTTCCATCATTCAAATGCAAACTTCCAACTCCACGCTCTAACCAATTCTGATTGGTTGCATCAAATTGGTGTAGCTTGCATTGCATCTAAATAGAGTTGAAATTATGAAAAAAAGAAAAATCGCTACATCATAAAAAACCACCACAGCCTGTTTTGTTGTAGTCGGCTCTTCAGAAGGCTATTTTATTCAAATAGAAATAGGGTCAAAATCATAGAAATATGTGTCAGTCCGAAACTTGTAAATTGACAGATAATAAAAAAACAACTTCACCACAGTTGAAATGGAATCAGTCATATTAAATCTCAAGTGGAGGTTGGTGTTATTAATCCCAAAATACAAAGTTACCTAAGAGCTTCTACAGCACGACAGTGTTTTTTGCTAATGAATTTCAGCTCAGATGGCCGAGTAGTAAGAGCGCCTGCTTCTGCAGCTAGCCTCTGGTTAGATTCCGAGTCGGGTCAAATTAATGACTTTAAATGGTATTCACAGCTACCCTGCTTGACAAGCAGCATTAAAGGAATAGCGCGGAGAACAAGCTGACAAGTTTACTAATTGTGCCGTTGGTAACGGCACTTAGCAAGATTCTCCCATCATGGTGTCGTAGACAGATGGCTGGCAACTCCTAAGCGAGCTCGTTATAGCGCTTTGATCGCTTTCTCGTGATAGGAGGACAAATAATACGCAACTGAATACTTATTAGCGGCGCGACGATTTAAATTGCTTGCAACTAATCGAAAGTGGTGAAGATTCTCTATTAGATTGAATATAAAAAACTGCGGATAATAATGAAAAAGACTACTCCCTCCACCTGTAGCACACTCTTTTCATCTTCTTCTCCTGTCACAACTTCGACTTCAGGCATCACTGGACGAGACTGGGCTGCGAGAAAGTGAGCGGCAGCATCTTGTATCAGTCCGAATGTCTGCTTCTTGTCAGAAGAAGATGGAGAAGATGCAGGATCCTGAGATGGTTCTGTTGCTGAAGAGGAGGAAGTGTCTACAGAATTTGCTGAAAAAAAACTCGTAGGTAAATAACAATATTTGGAACAATTGAAACCAAACGATAGTGGGAACCATCAACTACTTTTTATAGCAGAAGGCCGGAATTCGAAAATCAAACTAGTCCCAACTGATGCAGTTCAGCAACAAGAAATAATATTTTGAATTCCTAAGCTACAATGCAATTAATGCTCATTTTGCAGAGATAGGATATAAAGCTGCCGCTACTTCATGGCAAGAAATGACATGTTAAGTCCTCCTTATGAGAGGGTGAGGGGCATTATCATAACGACATAACTATCACAAAAGTTAATCACAAAACAAAATCAATAGAAAAGTGCTAATTGATGCTAGCCCAGTAAATCTGCCTTGATTCGTAACCTTAAATTTTAGTTTGTATTTACGAATGACTAGCATAGAAATATAGTACCACGTTACCGCAAGGTTTTCCTAAAACTGACCAAAGCTTTAAAAAAAAAACAACAAGCAAACGTAGCACAACGTAACACAGCCTTCTTGCATAGAAAGCAGGTTTCAGCTAGTCAAGAAACGTTTTTCTTGAAATTTCGTCAGTTCACTTTCACAAAAACTAACCAAAGTAAACGGTAAAAATCATATGTATCATTTAGGTGTCGCGTTACGGGTTCCATTCCGGAGGGAAACCGGATTATATTTAGTAGAGATCACGGGTCTCCTCGTCTAGAAAACATGAAAAATACAGATATTGGGAGGCTGCTCAATGTTCATGCTAGGACCACAAACTCATTTCTTTTCCTGACAAGTTTTTAAATCAGTGCTTTGTAAATTACTCTGTTATTTAAGATGCAATTTCTCACCTTCATTTGACGATGGCAGGAAAGAAGGACTTGGATCAGACGATGACACCTTATAACAATGTGTTTCCTATTAGTGAAAAGTAACTAAAATATCACAAAGTTATGCCAGGTACTTCCTGTCACCCAATGAAAGCACAACTAGGAGTTTTTAACCACAGACTTCAGTAGCAACTAGGCTATTCATCATAAAAATAGCAAAAAATCTTGTACCAAGACAATAGAACTTATAGAAAGAAGTTAATTAGCTTACTACACTGCAAGAATACAAAACGAATTGAAATATCGTCGTGGCTGTAACCCTACTAAAACTCAAACACAACGGTATAAATTGCGAAGAGTGAAAACGAATTTTTCACAAACGTTCGATTAAAAAGCTACCAAGCAAATTTTACTGGAAAACTATAAAAAACCAACTTTTACAGACTAGATACATTGTCGCTTTCTCACGAATGACAGGTCAAAATTGATTCAACAACGAAATACATTATAAAAAATCTTAACAAAAACGGATAACAACATAATACAGAGAAAAAAAATGATGGGCATTCAAAAAATGTGACTTGATAATAGCAAAAACATCGCTCGAACTGCCGGTTTGCAAAGGTGTCGCGTTACGGGTATTACGCCGAAACGTGTGACGAGTGGCAGGGCCCATCTATTCAGCTGAGCTAAGCGCCGAAGAAACGTCTCGGCGGAGGCGAGCCATTGACGACACTGTGTCCGATTTGACCGACCCGGGATTCGAACCCCAGACCTCCCGCACCGACAGCATTGTCTTGACAACTGAGCTAACAGGCCGGGTTGTCGATATGCACAATTAAACGTACGCGTATCAATTCATGTTTTCTATTACCTTTGCACGCTCTGATAGATTCTGCCCAAATACAAATCCACCAGACGAGCTCGAAGGGTTACCTTCAGCAACTTTATCAGGCGATTTGCTTTCGTTATTCATCTAAATACAGTTGAAGCACAAGTTGAATCAGAGCTTATAACTATGCATCAAAAAAAACTTAACAGCGTAAAAACAAACTGTAAAAATTGATGCATAAAGCAACACCTTTCTAGTAAATTATTGTGAATTTGTTAAAACCAACTCTAACTTTTACTAAGCTTTAAAAACATCAACGAAAAACTTACCACAACACGATCTTCCATTTTGCTGCCAAACACAAAACTCCCTATCCCTGGCTCTGCAGCTGAAGTGCTAGATGAAGCTTGTGCAAACAAATTCTCTTGTTTCAGCTCCTTCGGTTCATCCTGATTTATAAAACGGAATTTCATGTTTTGTATGCAACAAATAACCGAATCAGAGCTCATTAAATGCAATTTCAGCACCAAAATAACAAGCAAAGTGTCCCAATCATCTTTACACACTTCAATACCTTGAAACATCATCAACTCGCAAACGAAGTTCTGGCTTTATTTACACAAAAGTATTCCTATGGATAAAAACTATAACCAACTAATAGGAAACGATCATAAAAAATTTGTAACTTAGATAAACAGCAAAAACCGCTTGATGATTTCAAACATAAATTTAAACCAGAATAAGCAAAATAAAAAACAAAATCTGCAATTTACACATCACGCTATTAACTCCACAGACATAACAAGTACAAGTCGGCAAAGTTATGTTGAAGGCAAGATATAGTAACAAAAACTAGATGTATCCATGAAAGGACAAACACTTCCTCAAATCAAAATGTCTCACAACATTGAACAGATGACACCGTTTCATCACGACTGTTTTTTAAGCTGCTATACTTGAAAACATATTGCTCACTTCATATGATTAAAATTACTAAATTTTACTTAAAAAAAACAACTCTCGACAAACTATCACCTTTTCACTGGCATCAACGTCAGTGGTACTGTCCGGCTTAGGGTCTTCTGTACCATTTTCATTGACTTTTTCGATGCTTGAAGAATCATCAGCTTTTGCAACTTCATTACTCTTTAAATATAAGAAATTGATGAACAGTCACATAATGGCTTTGATAACAAGGCTGTTCAGTTACATATATTTTAAAAATATGGCTTTGGTTTGAGATTACCTACCTTCTTTCATGAAATCGAGAAATAAAGCAGCGCAGCAGTCATACAACAAAGAACCCGATTCCATTAGTGTTGGGTTATTGGAGTTGGAAAAAGCTTTTAGTTATTTTGATAACTTTTACAGGAAGCCAATCACCTTGCAATAAATTGACCATGAATAATTCTCACCAAGCAAAGACTATCCCCATTTTTTCATTAAAAATCTACTCACGGAATCGACCTCGTTTTCAGTAGACTCTTCATTCTGGTCTTTTTCTGCAGCCAATAGAAACGGGTTGCTAGAAGAAACCAGCGGCTCTGGTTCAGATGCGACTTGGTCATTTATAGGTACGGGAGCTGCAAGCAGCAATTTAAGTAAATTAGCAATGATACAAATATTGGGTGGATGTAGCACAGTCACGACTGCTTTTTATTCTTATTGCTGCATTAATGACTTACCATTGTGGAAGACAGACAAAGCTGTCCAAAAAGCAAAAAAGCAAAGTTGGGACCCGCAAACTAACTTGGGCAATGACTTGCGAAAAGATGGAAGGAGGTAGGGCTCGAAACCAGAATTTAATCCATTAATTTGCTTTTCCCATTAAAATGCATCATGCTTAATCACGTGGGTTAATATGGAATAAACAACGAGTACTTCGTCAAGCATTAACTTTCAGGATCAGGTTGGCCAATTCTCAAGGTAACAAATTTACCTGGCCTGTGCTAGTGGATATTTGAACCGACTTCACAGTAATTTGAAGACATTTTTTAACGAACCTTTTGAACTTTCGTAACAAAATCAGAACATTAATCAAAATATGAAACTAACCTTTATTTGAGCTGGTTGAACTTGAGATAGCAGATAATTTGGATGGTTGCAGAAATTTGCACTTGGAAGAACCTGATGCTAAAAAAAAAGTCTAAGCATTTATGTTAAATCAGCATAATTATTTCCAAATTCATCAAATAGCATGGATATGCAAGATATACAATTATCATTAACACAAATTTTTATTTATGCTGAGTTCAATCAGCATCATCAAACAAATAATTCTTTATTCTTAACATTGAACGCAAAAGACATTCAACCACGTATATACACTACACCAGTGGTCGGCAACCTTTTCCGCACAGCGGATCGGTTTGAAACTGATCTTTTTTTGCGGACCGGCCCTTGAAAATTCACAAATGTTTTAGCACATTGGCAATAAAACAGCTCGAATTTATTCAAAGCTGAAAACCTCGATCATGTTTTAGCCTACTCGGACTAAAGTATTAAACTTTTTAAATCTTGCTGCAGCAGCAGGTTTTCTGTAATTTCTTATAGTAGCTTCTCAAACCTGATTCCTAACGTTATATATTTTCTCTCTCAACTAGCTTATTTAGCCAAGCGTTATTTGATAACAGCATAACCTTACGATAGAATGACAGCATAATCAATTGTTCGCGGTGTTGTTAAATTAAGAGACTTGCCTTAGCAACTCTGTTGATTTCATGGTGCTATAGCGTATTTTTTAAAAACGTCCAAAAATTGCATCCAGCGTTACAAAAATGTTTCAAATTTACAGCATTTAATCTGAAAACGCATACGGACTGGTAACAAGCTTCACACGTACCAGCAGCGGTCCGCGGCCGGATGGTTGCCGACCACTGCACTACATGTACATCTGCAGCATTATTTTATTGCTCTTTTGATTTGCGTTTAAACAGAAAACACACTAACCGGCTGCGGAATCCTCAGGTTTAGGGACTGACTTAGCTTTGCCATGAATAAGCGTAGGTGGTTGCAGACGAAACGCTGGTCTTTTTTCATCTGGTTCACTGTCTTCCGAATTATCGGTGGATGAACTGATTATACCAGTTCGTCCTCGCTTCATGACACGGGGTTTATTATCTTCTTCTTGCACTGCTGTATCACCTATAATTGCATGAAAGTGTCACTGACATGGCCTAACAGTACTGCACGCTAGTGAGAGATACTATGTGATGGGTTTGATTCTCTGCTGGAGCAGGTCGCACTTGACATATTTACTGGGAGGCTGCTTACTCGAAGAGAGCAAGCTCACCTTGCACTCTTTCACACAGCAAGCATGCATATCAAGATTTCTGACAACCAACAATCAAGCATATAGTGTTTTTAAAATTTAAATATTGTCATGAAAGACATACAAAAAAATTTCTCAACATAAATATTCATCAGACTAAAGCTAACCACACACCTCATAGCATGTCTCTACTAGACTGCCACATATATGTATCAATCAGTATATTGTAATATTTACTCATGAAATTTTTACATATGGCCTAAAAAGTTGGTAAAAACACTTACCAGCAGAGTTACTTGAAGCTGAGTTTTCAGTACCTGCATTTTTCATATCAGATGAATCCGACATTTTCAGAGACAAAAATACAAACTGCTGTAGTTAACTTCTGAATTAGGAAAGCTACATTTCATAACAAAGTACAGTTTTTATAAAGGCAGCGGCTATTTGTAAGGGCCCGTACAATAGCCGCATCGTTTAGTGGATAGTACCTTTACACACTCCCAGGTTGTACAAGAGCGTAATGAAGAAATAAAACCAAAGCAAAATATTTTTTGGTTCGCAAGAAATCAAGAATAGGCACTTTTTAAAAATAGTGGCTATTCCTACAGTCCTATGACATTTGTTCTTCGGTTTGTCTTATTACTTTGTGATGCTCTCGTATAACCAGGAAGTGCGTGACAAAGTTGTGGACAGAGATGGGCATTTATCGAGATAATTCATCTGCAATAGTTATCGGCGATAATTCATTACTGATTATCGTTATCTTTCCAATTAGTTTTGATTTATCGATTACCAATGTCGCTTTTGTAATACATTCTGTTATTGCTGATAAATTATTGTGATAAACGATTCAATATCCACACCATGTTCAAAGTTAGCCAGTTGGGGCTATGGAAAGAATATACAATGTCCACAAAGTCTTGTTGTAATTTAAAAATCTTTCTTTGTTTTGTATAATGCCATGGCAGAGTTCGCCAACTGCTCTCTCTGGAAAAATCTAGAAAACATTTTTGCAGTTTGACTTACAAAAAAATACTTCATCAAACACATTGAAAATTATTTACCTCCACATTTATCGGAAAAATTTATTGATTACCGATATCTCTTTACGAAACTGAGATTTATCGATTATCGCATTGCCCAAAGCTTTTTGGAAATTATTGATTACCATTATTGCTTTAGTACAGATAGGTTTATAGTGCCCATCACCGGTTGTAGAATAATGAACTGATAAAAGTGCCAGAAGTTACTGAATAGTAAAATAGCCACAGCCTTTATTTATTATATTTTTTATTTATTTATTGGCATTTCTCCTTTTACTAAAAAGCGACCGTGCGCTGTACAAGTTCGCTTAGGAGTTGCCAGCCATCTGTCTACCACACTAAGATGGGAAATCTCGTTAAGTGCCTTTTCCAAGGGCACAACAAGCTGACTTGCCGGTTTGCTCCACACTGTCCCTTTAATGCTAAACGTCAAGCAGGAAAGCTGTGATTACCAATTTTTAAGTCATTGGTTTGACCTGACTCGGAATCAAACACCAAGTCTACCGATCCAGAAGCAGACACTCTATCCACTTGGCCATCTAATCAATTTACAGCTTTAAATATTAAAGTTGCAAAACTGACACAATAATTTAGGAACTACTGCTACACGACAAACATACCAATACCAATATCTCAACACTGAAATCTGACAAAAAACTTAAGTACCGGTCTCGTACAAGATATCTTCACACAAAGAAAAAAGTGCAAAATAATTAAAGATTCTATCTCTGATCTTAATAAAACCAACTGCCCAAACAATTCTCAATTCCATCCATAGCAAAAGAATTTAAGACCTAAAAAATTGCCATTATACGGTATAATATTAGTATCATCAACATTCCATTGTTTCATAGCTACTGGGATGATTCATATCAGTACCGCTGACCGGTGCCATACTACATTTTCACAAATTGGATTTACTTTTGCATTAGCAATAGTAACATTTGATCCATCTTTTCATTTAAGTTACTGGTATCGGTACATCTTTTCATCATTCCATTTAGGCAAAACATCAATAACAAAAACACATAGTACTGATAATGTTAGAAACATTTACAGTTTACGTTAATCTATTTCATGTTCATCCAACTTATCATTTCGGCTAAGTTTTTCACAAAATACCGGTAGCATAGGCCTATTACAGTATTACTGCTTTAATAACCAGTACCGGTACCAGTAGCATAAACAAATATCGGTAAGTCAAAAATGCAAAAACCATCTATTGAAAATGAAGATCATGGGCTCAATCTGATAATCTAAAAGGCGAGTCATGTGTACACCGGTACAGTGTAAGGTTTGTGATCAATATTGACAGTTACAAAATTTTGTGTTGTCATTATTGGTTATACCGTTTACCCGTACATTAATCTGTTAAAGGTCAATAAATGAGTATCGTAGACTTAGGCCAAGGCAACCTGGGAACATTACTTATAAAGGCAACTTGAAATGACTACGATACTAGATAATATATGGTACTGGTACTGTATAAAAGTTGTGCAAGCTGAACATAATTTCCTGCAGCATAGGCCTACCAGAGTACCAGTAATTGCCTTAAACAGTTAATATACAAAAAGTCAACTTGATACCTATACTAATCAAATCAACTATTCACTAACAAATCTCAAACATTACAGTTTGAAACAAAATACGGTAATCTGAGCAATTAATCAATCAATCAATCCGTTCATTCATGCTGAAATGAAGCAATCACGATATATTAAAATGACATCGAAAATACTGCACCAGGCGATGGCAAAAATGACCATTCAGTCTTTAAAGTCTACCACCACCTGTTAGATAATGTGGAAGCATTGTCATATGTTCTAAAAGATACTTCAATACAAATAAACAAAAGCAAAACAGTTACAGTGGATAACTGTGTTAAAATAAGATAACAACAAATCAACATGCTACTGGTACTTGTCGAGTAGAGATATGATAGTATTAGGTTTCATTACGGCCTAATAAAGAATATTCGCTAACAAAATGGAATTTCAGTTTCTTCTTGAACTGATTGAAAGTTAATAATTTGAAATCATCAGGTACAATTTGCCACACCTTTGGATCTACAAAAGAAAAAGATTTTTTGCCAAACTCGGTTCGTTTCGGAGGAATGAAGTAGCTACCTCCAGACGAAAGCCTTGTGTGATGTTTGTGTATATGGGATGCAAGGTGGAAAGTTTGATTATCCTGCAAAGTCATTGTGTGATTTATTTAAAACATGTATTTTGCAATTGCCAAATGTCATATATTTTTAATAAATTTAGTTTGAAAAAAAGTGGAGTGGTATGTTCCAGGTAAGGGCTGTTAGTCATATTTCTGATAATGCGTTTGTGCATTTTTTGAAGAGGATTAAGTGTATTTGCATAAGCTAGTCCCCACGAGGAAATGCAGTATTGCCAGTGTGAATATATCAAGGAAAAAGAAACAGATTTGAGTGTCTGTAAGTCAGCATATGGCTTTAATTTTAGCATTGCCCACGACCCGGAAAAAAGTTTAGAACAAACATTGTTAAAATGAGATTTCCAGGTTAATTTGTCATCAAAAGTTATTCCTAAATACTTGATTTGTGTCACTCAATTAATTTTATGTTTACCTACAGAAATTTTACAAATATTTGGATCTGAAACTGTTTTATTAGTTATCAACATATATGGTACTTAGTTTTGCTGTAGCAGTGTAGTTTAGTGCAGGGTTTCCTAAACTTTCTTGTGCCACAGACCCATTTTTGCGAATCAACGTTATTGCGGACCCCACTTTTAAGTTGCGTTAATTTTTCACCCAACACCTATAAAAGCATAAAGTGCAACACGAAAATAAATTGTGCTTAATCATAGTTTCAATTTTACCACACATATGAATCACATGAATGATACGGATGGGGTTGCTTCTCACAGCTATTGTTTCAAATGTTTTTCTGTAAATTGTACATTTAGACCGAGCAATTGGCTTAGTGCGGTCGGTAACCTGCAGTTCTTTGATCCTCAGGTTGCGGCTTTTTGTGGGGATAAACGAAGACCTTTTTTGGGAGAGGAAAAAACAAAGATCTTTTTAAATTGTTTGATTGCCGTAGTGTTTTTGCTGCTCACAGAGTGTTTAATATTTTGGGATATTGGTTAAGATGGCTCTTTAAGTGCAGTAGCTTGCCGACCCCTGGTATACTTGTAAAACACATCATTATCGATGCGCAAGGTCTGGGGTCCGATCCCCGGGCAAATCAATTCAGACATAGCGTCACCAACAGCACTTTGCCATCATTTTTAGGGTTCTTGGGAGTCGAAGCTGTACTGCACAATCACTAATAACGTCACAGTCGCGGAGATGGATCCCGCCACTTGTTACATGCTTCTGCGTATTACCGCAAATATAATAAAGGTTTGATTTACTTTTACATTTACACAATTGCAATGCTTTTAGTTATTATTGAGCTCTACCAACAGTATGTAAAAGAAAGCAGGCCGTTAAAGCTTTGATCTTGTATCTTATAAACTTATATCTTAGTAAGCTTGCATCAGGGTCTCTCTGATCTAGTCTATCATCTCTGCTCGTGCATTCAACTTGTCATTGCAACTAAGCTATTACAGCATTATAATCAGGGTTACCACCAGACCACACCAAAAAATAAGCACGCTACAGTTAGGTTACCAAAAAATCAAGTTCTCTTCATTGTGAAACCACTAAAAGTCGATGAAGACCAAGAGAAAAGATCTTTGCGGCCTCAGAGTCCTGTTTTTCTACTAAAAGTTGGTGAGAAAAAGTCTTCACGTCCGCAGAATCCTATGTTTTTCGCTAAAATATCAAAAATAAGCACGTTTTTTAGAAATAAGCACATTCACCTTTTCTAAAACACTGCCCTTGAAAATAAGCACAAAGCTTGAAAATAAGCACGAAATGGTAACCTTGATTACAATTCATAAACAATAAAGGCAAGAGTATCATAATCCACAACTAACTTTAATAATCACTCAAAAATCAAGAGATTATAGAAGAAAAAAAAAACATTCTACAAGATTTTCAATCACTACAGTAACTAATTGGGTCTGTGTATGTCCTGTAAAAATCATTTGAAAGTTCTAGATTTTTTATATTTTTTGCAACATTGTCACGAACCCCCTGTGCGGTCGCCGCGGACCCCCACGGGTCCGCAAACCCTAGTTTGGGAAACTCTGGTTTAGTGACAGTTTGTTTAATCTCATTCATTTGCCAATCTTTATCAGTTCCTAGTTCACATTATGTTGCAAGTTCTTTATGCAGGAGTGAGTCATTGTCACATTTGTCAGTACCGTATCATTAGCAAATAGTGTAGTAGAGAAATTAGATATGTTTGGCAAATCATTCACATAGATCTGTAGATCAGAAACAGCAGAGGGTATAAAGCAGAGCCTTGTGGCACTTTACATTTAACTTTGTTTAAATTGGACTTTGGTACCATTCACAAAAGTATTGAAGTGAAGTCTATTAGTCAGGTACCGTAGCTTTGAATAAGCTGCAACACAAGTCCTAGAAAGCTATACCGGTACAATTGGGTCTCATCGAGAGTAAGCCCTCCACGTCTTCTGTTGCATTACGCAGACTGGTTATTCTACACGCAGATGGCTTACCCTAGACGAGACTCGTACATTTGTAGTTTCTTTAATAAGATGTCATGGTCTACAGTGTCAAATGCCTTACTCAGGTCCATAAACATGGAACAAGAAATTTTTTTTTATCTAAACTTTCCAAAAAATCATCACAAAGTTGTCGCACTGCTAGCGAAGTTGAGCAGTTTTGTCTAAATCTATAGTGCTGGCACCAGTAATTACATCTACGACACCCGGTACCATTTGATTAAACTTGGTTCATTTACCAGTAATTTACTGGCCTTAAACAGTTAAACCGAGTTGATGTTGAGCCATAACACAACAGATAATCCAGTTTAATTCTTCATACTTAACTGCTTTTAGGAAACCTTGAATAACCAGTATAGGTAGACTACCTGGGTAGTCTGGCACCTTATTACAATAATTTCAGTTCTGAGTTAGGATACTGGTAGATTGTAGACTACAGTTGTAGAGCATTCAACTAACTGGACTCTATTTACGTTACAGATAAACAGAAGGATATAATTATAAATTCAACTACAATGAAAATTCAGTACCGGTACCCCTATTTCCAGAATCGCTCCGCTAGGCAATTTCCCAAACGCATTTCTAGTGCCACTATAAAGTACAGACTACCATGTTTGCAGTGGACAATACTAAAATATAGAAATAGGAAAACACGGAAAATACGGAAATCTTGCTAAAACACGGAAAAAGTGCTGAACTAAAAGGCGGAAATGTCGGAAAAGATGGAAATGGCGGAAAGGCGGAAGTGGCAGAAATTTTGACAAAATACGAAAATTGGAAAAGACGGAAATAACGGAAAAAGTCAGAAGAAATCTTGCTGAAGGACGGAAATGTTAAAAGGGCATCTTGCTGAAATACGAAAATAGGAAATGATGGAAAGCCGGAATCATTCCTGAATAATGCGAAAACAGGAAAAGACGCATAATGAAGACTTAACAGTTCAAGACTTAACAGTCCAGACAGCCGAGTGGTGAGTGCGTCCGCCTCGCGGGAGCCGTAGACTTGGATTTGATATTGAGTCGGGTCGAACCAATGACTTTAAAATTGGTATTCACAGCTTCCCTGCTTGACGCTCAGCATTAAAGAGACAGTAGTGAGAACAAACCGGCAAGTTTACTTGTTGCGCTGTTGGAAAAGGCACTTTAGCGGGATTCTCTTTTCCGTATTTTGGTAACTCTAATTTTACATAAAAAAACACTCATTTTAGCACACTTTTTTATTGAAAAAGGGCGGGGTCAGATCAGTAAGTGGCGCTACCTGGAAAGCGGTATTGCTAAAATCTGCAGGTACACAAGGTGCACAAGGATGACAAGGTGCACAAGGATCACAATTAAGGACCGAGGAGCACAAGGATCACATGGAGCACAAGGATCACATGGAGCACAAGGATCACAAGGAGCACAAGGATCACAAGGAACACTAGGATCACATGGATCACGAGGATCACAAGGAACACAAGGATGACAAGGAACACAAGGATCACAAGGAACACAAGGAGCACAAGGATCACAAGGAGCACAAGGATCACAAGGAGCACAACGAACACAAGGATCACAAAAAACACAAGGATCACAAGGATGACAAGGAACACAAGGATCACAAGGAACACAAGGATCACAAGGACCACTAGTGGCGCAATTAGGAACGCATGGAGCACATTAGGGATAGGTTCGATGAGAGTTTGGTTCATGGGGGTCAGGTTTAGTTATTTTAGGTTCGGATTAGTTTCCATTAGGGTTCGGTTCAGTTAGGGTTAGGTCGGTTAGGTTTGAGTTCCTTGCGCTCCTTGTGTTTCTGCAGCTTTTAGTAATAGCTCAATTGCGCCACTAGCGATCCTTGTGATCCTTGTGCTCCTTGTGTTCCTGGTGTTCCTTGTGATCCTTGTGATCCTTGTGCTCCTTGTGGTCCTTGTGTTCTTTGTGATCCTTGTGCTCCTGCAGGTTTTAGTAAGACTTCCTGAAAGTGGCGCCGTTTACTGGTCTGACTGCTGTTGCGAAAATGGAAGACATTAATCTCTAAAAATGATTTACGTGACTGACAGACTGATTACAAAATTAACCTAGTCTACCGGTATTTGTCATAGATGGGCAAGTTAATGCAAAACGATAGCTTCGTTAACCACTACTTCGTTAACACAGTTATGTACCTCTGTTAACGTTAATTCGTTAAATTCAGCTCCAATCAATGCAAGTTACCGGTACTTAAATTTCTTAAATCATTAATTTTGACTTAAAACAGCAATGTTTTAAAAAAAAAGCTTAAATTTTTTTAGTATGTTTGTGTAAGCATTTAAGCAATTTTTCTGCTCACAAGCAATGCTGGTATGTTTTGTTGCTTTTATCATGCTTTTTGACCTCATTGGTGGTGTTTTGCTCAGTGCTGGGTTATCGAGGTCAAACTTATCCAACAATAAAAGAAATAAGCGTTTACAAAAATTTAACGGAAGTTATCAGGACTAATGGAAGTTAATTTAGTCTGTTAATTTCAAAAGGAAATTTAACGAATTACAGTAACTAGGCTAGTTAATGAAAAAGTTAGCATCGTTATTAACAAATTAACGATTAACAAAATAGTGCCCACCTCTGGTATTCGTTAATAGGTAGGCTACCAGTACTGGGTAGTCTATGCTGGTATGATGTTATGGTACAGGTACTCTACAATTACCAGGTTACACAGTCAGGGCTGGTGAGAGGGGGGGGGGGCAGGGCGGTACAAAGTGCCAATGCCCGTTGAGGGGCCCGCTCTTTTAAAATTTTTCTTTAGGAACACACGGCAAGAAATGCTGGAGAAATTACGCCTTCGCTATGTTAGAACCTACGTCCAGTGTGCAAAGTAGGGGGGATGGGGGGACATGTCTCCCCCAGCAAAAAAAGAAAATGTGTCCTGGAGAGGAGATGCTAAAATGTCTCCCCCAGTGGTAAATATTGCAAGAAGTTAATTTTTTTTTATACATGTTGCTTGTGGGTACAGACTGCGGCGATATTTTCCAGCATATCTTCTAACCATTATGGTTTCCTGTGCATACTAATCAAGAACAACCTTTTCAGTGCGCCTATTACAAAACAGTTTATTTTTCATCAACATTGCAACACGTCAGCAGTTTTTAATAGGAAGTGGCTGAAGTTACGTGACCGTAACATTTGCCTCTTTAGTTTATTTTATTACTTCGTCACGCTCTCGTACAATCAGGGAAGCGTGAAGGGATAATAAAATAAACCAAAGAGACAAATGTTACGGTCACGTAACCTTAGCCTCTGCCTTTTTAATAAGCGTTAGTGAAAGCACTAAGACTATGTTAAAGCAGAGGTTCCCTAACTTTTTTCATATCATATTTGAGGTTGAGAGTATCGGTATAAATTAAGAAAATGCTAGTTGGTTTGAAATTACCTTAAAAGTCTTGTAGTTGATTTACAAGTACCTTGTAGTTTCTTGTGCTGTTTTCAACTACCTTGTAGTTGGTTTAAAAGCACCTTGTAGTTCCTTGTGCTGTTTTCAACTACCTTGTAGTTGGTTTAAAAGCACCTTGTAGTTCCTTGTAGTTGGTTTAAAAGTACCTTGTAGTTCCTTGTAGTGTTTTTAAGTATTTTGTAGTTGGTTTAAAAGTACCTTGTAGTTCCTTGTAGTATTTTCAAGCATTTTGTAGGTTTAAAAGTACCTTGTAGTTCCTTGCAGTGTTTTCAGCTACTTTGTACTTGGTTTAAAAGGACCTTGTAGTTCCTAGTGCTGTTTTCAACTACCTTGTAGTAGCTATAAAAGTATATTGTAGTTCCTTGAAGTGTTTTCAACAACCTTGTAGTTGGTTTAAAAGTACCTTGTAGTTCCTTGTAGTGTTTTCAGCTACTTTGTACTTGGTTTAAAAGTACCTTGTAGTTCCTTGTAGTGTTTTCAAGTATTTTGAAGGTTTAAGAGTACCTTGTAGTTCCTTGTAGTACCTTGTAGTTCCTTGTAGTGTTTAGTAGGACCCCAACAAGCCTTACGCCTTAGACACGCACTGTTGAGAATGTGCGAACAAAATGCACCATATTTGGTGAAGTACTCAGATTTAGGGTTAAAAAATTTAAACAAAGCTTGCCTGAAAAATGTTGAAAAAGCACTAAAATAGCCATTACAACATGTAATATTTCAAAATTTCCCGGGGGAGCATACCCCCGGACCCCCCAAAGTTTTTGTTTTTTAATCTGCTTCAATTAGCGCTGCTAAAAAACGTACGTTTAAAAAAAATGGTGAAATCATGCTCCCCCTCCTTTTAAGATTTCTTGCTATGCCCCTGCGTCACCCCATGAACAATAAATACGATTTTTGCAATATTAGTCTTGTTATTTGGGTTTGGAATTAAGGCAAAATTGCAGACAAAAACATCCCCCCAGTAAAAATTTTCTACTTCGCACACTGCCTACGCCTACGATGTCAAGACCTTTTCTTTTTTAGAGAGTCAAATTTTGGTACCGAGAGGGCCTGCATCATGTCTCTGTCCCGGGGCCCGGATTTTCTCTCGATGGCCCTGTACACAGTTACACTGTAGACCACAGACAATCGCATAAAGCCAGAACTAGGGTAGAGTATACTGGTAGACTAGACTACTGGTATAGAGTATCAAGATTTTAGCAGACTGTAGCTTGGTGTCAACACGTACGGTACACTGTAGTATGTATCGTATTTTTAAAGGCACTTGAGTGACTTAAATTTAACAAAAATGATTTTAGCAACAAGTTCTAATGAATTCCAAATTGTTACTGGTAAGTAAAAAATGGAACTACAAAATCTAGCTTTTTGGTGTGTACATGGCATGCAATATGTAATCCTAGGCTCATCGTGCTAGTATGACTCTTTTAAACTTGAACAAAGTGTTCTAGTAGTGTGCAGCCTGTGGTACCATACTTTCTTCAGAATCTTTCCAATCTAATTTGTAGTCTAATGTACAATATCTGTAAAATTGCATGATAAAAATGCATTAAATTTATTTCTTTACTTTGACTGTTTGACATTTTGGTTCAGAGACTTACCATACAAATTATGGTACTGGCAGCATGTGCTCACTATTCTGCTATGTATCGGGTATACTAGAAAATTTAGTTTCCATAAATATTGATTAAGCTATGTTTCATTTGCAACGTCACAGGGAGCATGAGCATAAAGGTGCGATCACACTAGCCTAACTGAGAGACCTTTGGATGTTGTGCAGGTTGATCTTAATATGATATGACTATGTGCGAATGTGATGTCATCAGGTCATACAGCATAATAAAATAAAGGAAGTGTCTATTTTGCCACTAACGGCAAAATAGTTTCTAAGTCTATTTTACCACATGTAGTGCAATCCATATAATGTGGATACTCATGACTGTTTTTGAGCGTCGGCAAAATAGCTTCTAGGTCTATTTTGCCAGAAGTAGATGCTGATTTTACCTACTGCTGCCAAAATAGACCTAGAACTATTTCGCTGTTAACGGCAAAATAGATACTGCCTAAAATAATTCTGCACAATGTCTCAAAGGTCTCAGTGTCTCAGTTAGTATTATCGCAGCTTTATAGTCTTGTGATCATTGAGTCGGTTTTACCATTGATGATGTACGGTAGTACTGAGTAATTTGTTATAACTATACACAGTTTACCTGAGATGACTATGGAAAAAAAAAGTAAGTATTTTTAAATGAATTTGAAATTTTTATAAAAGACTGTCAAGTCTAGTGGAACATAATTTGATTTATGTCTTCATTATGCACTAGCACAGTGTGGTCCAACTGGGTTATATTATGGGCCATGAAAAGCTGTTTCCTTATCCCGCAGGCCAATGTTTAATAGAAGATGTTGCTACTTGCTAGCGTAGTAGATCAACATACAGTAATTGTTTGTTATAACAAAAATCTAAAATTTGTTGTTCGCTTAATTTTAACTCCAGCATGTATTAATGTATGTCGCTGTGTCCTTTTTCTGACTTATTTGTTTATTTTGTTGTAAATATTCTATGGCAAGCCAGAAACAAAATGAACATCTACTATTGACGTTAATTCGGCATTTTGCGAAGAAGATCAAATTTATCAAGGGAAAATCAAATCTTCATCAACGCACTGTTTTAAGTGTGTGATGAGTTAGCGAGACGCATCTATGCGATCGTGCAACACTGCTTTTGAATGAATGGTCAGTGGTGGGCACTCGTTACTTTTGTAGTAACGAAGTTACTGTTTCAATTACTTGTAAAAAATTGTAACAAAGTTGCTGTTACTTCTTGAAAATGCAACTTGCAACTTTTCGTAACTTGTTTCACGTTACTTTCAAAATTTTTTCAACCTTGGTGTCTGCTAAAACCGATTGGTTGGGATAGTCGTTAAAAACATTGCTACCGGTGCGGGAGATCTTGTGGTGAGTCGTTGGCAACGCTGTGTCTGCTTTGACCGACCCAGGATTTGAACCCCAAACTTCCGCTGCGGAGGCGCAAACGTTAATAACTCGGTCATCTGGTTTAGATAAGCTTACTTTGTATGAAATGTAACCATCAACCCCGCAAAATAGCTGTCACTATCTTTTTTCAGTAAGGTTAGGCAACGAAATGCAATCGTGAAGGACTCTACATGACCGAGGTTTTAAGCAAGTGTGTGGAAGTTGAGTGTTTTATTATTTTGCCTGTTGGCTCCAGCTCGTCCTCCTTACCGACGTCGACCTGCCCTTCGGCTCCTGCAATTGCAACAAATTGAAAAGTAATCTGTTGCAATTCGATAAATAAAACACCACATAAGTTATGAAGCAAAGCGGTACAGATAGTTCCAAATTAAAATTATGAAACGAAAACGCAATCAAAAACAAAGGATATGTAAATATTTTCAGACCTAAACGTGCAAATTACCGTAACTCCTTGCAGGCCTAGAAAATTACTTTGGGGGCCAAAATTGGCCCCGCGGGCCTGCATTTGGACCACACTGCACTAGCATAAAAGAAGGGCTTCTGCATGGTTGGCATCAGCCAATGGCTAACAAGACGCATATGCCCGATTGTGCAGCTCAGTGCTGGACGTATGGCCACCCTATCTGTTACTCAAGCTGTATGTCGACTGGAATGTGATTCGCAATATGTATTGTATACAATGTAGTTTACAGTACATCTGACCAGTACTGGTGTTACAGTTGGAATAAACGCTAAAACTGTGTTAAATTATGTGTTATAGTCTGCTAGTATACCAGCATCTGTAATTAGGTATTGTTTAGAAATAATAGCCTAAGGTTTGTAATCAATCTAATATAGAGTGTTGAAAGATTTTTAAGCTAAAAATTGCATAAAATTGGCAAATCTTCTGCTCATTTTTGGACTTACGACTCACAACCAAAGTTACCAAGCTGCTTGTGGATAAACTATTGGAATCAAACAATAAATTTTGACAGTAATTTGTATCGCTTTGCTGCAATAAAGATTTTGCTCTGGAAGAAAGTTCAAAGATAACCTAACAACTTCAAGCTCAACACTGGAAATGTTTTAAATATTTGCAAAATCCAAACTCAGATTTAAATTCAAAAATTGGATTTTTTCATGTTTTAAAATACTATTTGCACCGGAACAAGAATATTATTTTTTTATCCAAAACAAGAGCTGCATGCATCATATATAAAAGGGGTTACCATGCCCCGTGCATGAGCATGGCTGGCGTGCCCCCATCATCTGCAGATTTCACACCTTCCTGGTTGAAATTTAATAGCAATAAAAAGGTATGTATCAAGTGATGTTGATTTTGATGTGATGTTCATTTTGATTTCTTTTCATTATGGTGTCACAATATATTCTTATACAGTGGAATTTGCTTAATAAATTCATCATGGGCCTGCCGATTTTGGATTTATTAAATGGCGGATTTAATATTCGAATTTTCTATAATGCAATCTAACCAATCCCTGTGGGTAAAATATGTTCAAAATAACGATTTTTTTCATTTATTAACACAAAAAATCGGTTCGACGATACTGTAGTTTTACCTTGGGCGGTATACTGCTCAACTTTTGTTGCGCTTAACGCAATGTGTCAACTTTGCTTTTTTGTTACATTAACGCATTGCGTTAAGTGCACAAAAGTTGAGCAGTATGCCGCCCCTTGTCTTGATTTTTTTCATTCCATCCTGGATCCGAACAAAACCGTACTTTTGACTGCTTTGGTTTTAACGAAATGATTTAAAATTCCAGTGACTGCTATTCCAAATTCCGTTTGTCTAAAAGACAGTTGAATTATTATCATTTTTTTTCGAGAATTTACAATTTGCGTTTGTGCGAACGTATTTAATTTTACATCACCAAAGATCGTAATGAAAAATGAATTTATTAAGCGAAGGCTGGATTCATTAACCAAAGTTTTTTCAATGGAGAAGGAATAAGAAAATTCCGTTCCAAGCGAAGTAGATGCATAACGAAACCCGACATTTGGGCGCAAGACATCTAGGCGCTGTGTCAGATGGGCGCGAGGACAATGGGGCGCAAAATACGTGCAATTAATCAACTAGTTTTTTTTTAATTAATGAAAACTATTTTGTGTCTGCAACGATCTTATCCAATATCCTACTTAATTTTCTGTTTGCAACGATCTCATAGAGCAAATTAAGATGTGTTAATTAATGGTAACGTATATCAAAAAAGATGGAGCAAAGTAAAGGTCAAGTTAGCGATAGATACAGACTCATTTTTACGATTAATTGTCTAGCAACCTAAGAGAGTGATTAAAAGTTTGGGATCAAGGAAAATGTCCTTGCAATATAGTACAGCGAAATAAAACAAAAATTACTAAGATGCTTAACGCAGTTGTGATTTGTAAATACTTTAAAATGGAATCATGTTTAATAAAATAAATTATGAGTCAGCTGTTATTTACACACAAAAATTATGATCCATTTCATTCATATATTAGATTGATCAAGTCCCTTTTCAAAATCATGTTATTTTTTTAAACGAGAACTTACTTTTCTTACGTTTTCGTTAAAAATTTGCTATGTATTAATCTTGCATTAGCTCAGTTGCTAACCGGCCGTTAGCTCAGTTGCTAAGCGCACGCTCTCGGTGCGGGAGGTCTGGGGTTCGATTCCCGGACCGGTCAAATCGGCACAGTGTCGCCAACGGCTCGCCACCGCTGCGACGTTTCTTCGAAGCTGTGTAGCCCAGGCGCTAAGCCGCGGAGATGGGCCCCGCCACTCGTTACACGCTTCGGCGTAATACAGCGAGTATAATGAAGATTTGATTTTGATTTTAATCTTGCATTACCGTGTCGTTGCAATTGTCTTATTCTTACGCGTTTCCGTCGTTCGAAAACATTGCAACAAAGATGTTTTAACTTTTAGATCTTTTGTTTTCTTCGTTAATTTTAGAGCCTAGAATTTAACACCTTGCGAGCGCCCAATTTTAATCTTTAATCTCAACGGGTGGCCTTTCGAAAACCATGATTCTCTAACTCTGCGGAAGCGATTGCGCTACAACTTTTACACCTATCATTTATCAAGGTGGGCATGCGATTCCCATCATCAGAAGTGACGATTACACATTCTAAAAAAAGTGAAGTACGAATTGCAAATAATTAAATTTCTCATCTTCATCCTTTAAATAAGGTTGATGGAAGTGCCAGAAGTAATTCTCATTTGTTTAGCCAGGACTCCAGGAGCACTGCAAGAGTATACGTAGAATATTGAGATGTCGACATCACAACTTTTCGGTATATACTCAAAAACATGGCGAAAAAAAGTAGTTACTAGTAAAAAAAAAAAATAACGAAAAGTTGATTAAAAATGCGTTTGCACGTATTTCGCGCCCAATTGTCCTTGCGTCCAAATGGCACTGCGCCCAAATGTTCTCGCGCCCATATGGCACTGCCCCCAAATGTCTGCGCCCAGATGTCTCGCGCCCAAATATCATGTATCGATGCATAACGCAGCTGGATTTAATTACCGTGGATGCATTAGGCGGATTCCACTGTACTCAAATTATGATTTTGATCGCCCATCAAGCTTAGGAAGCATCTAGACTAGAAAACCTTAGGATTCTTTGATGCTTGCTGGTCTTGCTAAATTTCATTGTTGTATTCAGTGGGTGCTTGTTACGTATATTTTGAGATAAATCAACAGTCAATTCTGTTCTGTAATTCTGGTGGTAAGCGTAACTGACGCATAATGCTTGTGGCAAGTTGCAGTAGACTCCACCTATATTTTATGTTGTGTGTAAATCAATGGTTTTAAGCTTCAAAATTTGAGCTTTCCTGTTTGTTGTTCAAATTATAGGGTCAGCAGGTCGTTTTGGAGAAGAAGCTTTTAAGTTGTATTGCTTTGCTAGTGAGAAAAGCACCTAATGGATTTGGCCCATCTTTGAGTGGTAATTAGGTGGCTGGCAACTCCTTGAAGAGCTCGTGCTAGTACTTCCTTCTCTTTTTCGTAATAGCAGGATGAAAGTGGTATCGATACTTTTGTTTTCAAAAAATATCATTAATTGCAATGGCCTGTTTCAAAAGATGCGTTTTGCAAGTCCATATCGAGCTTGTAACTACCTAACATTTCATTTTGAGAATACTTGCAATAACCATTCTAATATACATCCATGTTTTGCAGGATGGAAATGTGACATCCAAAGATAATTCTTATAAACAGGCTGTTTCTCAAAGCAAAAATATTTTGCAATGTCAGTCTGTATCCGAGGTGAAATCTCAGATTTCCTCTGAGCAATTTGATTCTCACTATGCTTCTGAAAAAGACAATGCATGGCCTCATCTTGTGGGGGAAAAAAGTGCCGGTACTTGTATAAGATATAAGATTTTCCTCGCCCTTACTATCGGTATATCAATATGTGTTGTAATGTTATGAAACCATTGTTGAAAGTTGTTTATATAGCTAGTATTGCATTACTGGACGGTTTACAGCAGATGAGTTGGTATCTAGAAATAAAATTTTCATCAATAATTTTTATACTGTATCTTACGGACCATAAGACGCAGTTTAAATCCTTTTTTTTCTCAGAAAATCGTTGTGTGCCTTATAAGCCGGTACGCTTAATGTATAATATGCTTTATTGCCATTATAATATTGAGTTTTTTTGTTTAATGTGCTTCATATGGTAACTTAGTACTTCTCAAAAATCGTTGCGACTTTTGTCCGGTATGCCGTATATGCCGGTATACAAAAAAAAAGCAATCAAAGCAATTTGTTGACAGTGCGCTTTATGGTTCGTAAAATACTGTGTGCCATAGTTTTTATGGCGTGATTTTGTTGGCACATCATTGTTAAATGATGTTATGGGTAATAAAGTTTGCGTAAAATTGTCAAGCATTTCTGTACTTGGGATATGTGACAAGTGGGTAATATATGAATGCAGAAAATAACTCTGTTATGTGTAATATGCAGCTTAGCAACTTCTACCATCGCCAGATAAACTTAGCAACTGCTCGTAACATATATGAAGTGTTTGTTGAAACCAACTACAATCCGTTCTTTGAGCTGCCAATATTGTAATTTTTGTGAAGTTACTTGTATTTTATATCAAATGATTGTTTAGATGAGCCCTCATCTCATGCAAAAACGCACTGGCCTCGTACTTCAAAAGATGGGCAGCATCGCACCTATTCAACTGCGTCGAAAAAGTAGGGTAGCGTTGTTGCAACTTTTGCAGTTTTTAATGAACTACATTTTATCATAGGTAAACCTTGTATGATATGTTAATACACTGAAAAAACACCTGCATGAAATTCGTTAATACTGCTTGGAGCTTAAGTGCGGGAGGCTAATATTTTGAGTTTGGTGTGTTGTGTTTTTCAGTGTATCCGCATTTTGCCATGATTTTTGTTGGTTTGCAACGCTCCAAAATCATATTTTATGTGTTATTGGTATCAACTGGCTAATAGACAAGAATGTATCCTATTGCGATTGTATGTATTACTGAGATGATTTCAGTTCAACCGGCCATTGGCGTAGTGGTCATAGGTATCGCTGTCGGAGTGGAGGTTTTGTGTTCGATTTTCAGGCTGGTCAAATCGGCCACTGTCGCTAACAGCTTGCCACCACTGCGACGTTTCTGTGTTGCTCGGGCGCTATGCCGCGGAGATGGGCCTCGCCACTCGTTACACGTTTCGGCGCAATACTGCGGGTATAATGAAGATTTTTTATTTTAATGTTTTCAGTTTCAATATATTCTACAGTTTTTCGTCTGTGGTCAACGGAATTCCGTCGTCCAAGCAACGCACATTGGATATGGATTTTCCATCTTTGAGCAATAATAAACCAGAAGGACGGCAAAAAATTAAACAGCAAAGTGTTTGGAGTGAGTAAAATATTGCGTTCTTTACCGTGTTCAAAATTGATTCACTACTCTATTAATGTGTTTTTGTTTTTTTTTGGATGTATATCTACGTGTGATTTTAGTGTTGAAAAGCAATCATTGTGAGGGCTAGCAGTTGACTCGAAAATTGGCCTCGAAGTGATTCGTCAAACTTATTCCAAAAAGTTGTGGCCAAAATGAGCTGTGGTGAAAAGAGAAACTTTTCTGATACGATACCGTGAAAATAATGTTCAGTGTTTTGGTTTTGACTGATTTTATTTTTTCCATCTGACGAAAGCATAGGAATATGCATAGACAGGACTCTTAGAAGTTTCAATTCCATTTATTCCTGATGGCATTTTATACCATGGAGAGAATTATCGCGAAATTTTTTATCTGAAAATCCAAAAGCGACTTGAGAATTGGTTTAACGACCTTGCGATCATTACTCTGTGCTAAAAAGACTCTTAATCACTACGCTACGCCCTCGGCGTTTCATCAACATATTTAAAGGCCTTAGAATTGCGTGAAAATTACGACAAACACGATGGAAAATTGCTGAGTTTTTTCCTACTCTTAGTTTTGTTTAGAAAGTTTCATGATTGCTTCAACTGCCTTTTTTGATCTGAAAAAGAAATGAATATAATTTTGTTTCAAGTTAGAAAAGAAGCTTATTTAAAACTTGTCAAAGTGGTTATTTAACAGTTATCCTAGCATTATGAACATCGTAATGGTGTTATCACGAAAAGGTGGAACCGCGCTTTGTATTTATAGTAGAGAACTAGCTTACGTGTAGATGCATGACGTAATGCCAGCAGCGCATCGTGACTATTGCGACGTTATTACGAAATCTTACGCGTAGCTTTTCAAGTATAAAATTAGCCCTCCCTATGATTCAGCTACCGTTAATGCATTATCTGATTGTAACTGCACCAGTTCATAATGAATAATCGTATTATGTAACATTATTGCGTAACCCAATGCCTCTCTCAAGACTTATGGTCAAGTAAGATAAAGTCAAGACTACTCCAGGTTGTGAATTCAAGCTCTACAGCTTTGTTCAAAGTTACTGTTCATATCTGAAATTCTTGTACTCTTCGCCCTGAAAGTGAAAGGTTTTATTTACCATAAATTTGCGGTTTTAATTTGTGTTGCAGCGAGTATATTGCATCTCATTTACGTTGTCCTCTTGTGTATTATAAGTTGGCCAAAAACCCCACTGGCTTTGTGCATTACAATCGGATTATTGTTGTCATGATCGTTTATTTCACTTATGAGCTCAAAACCTTCATTATAAAGCAGAAAGCCGGTGAACTTTCGGTCTACTTGAACTGGACATGAGGACAAGTTAACTCATAAGCGTACTCAGGATTTTCAATTGAAGGCTAACATTAGATGATCTTACCCAACGCTTCTGCAAAGTTAAACAGAGGAGACAATAAAGAAGCGGCCTAGTTGGTTGCAGATCCTCCGACCAATCTATTATAAGATTGTGCTCTTGAGTAAGACTCTTTACTTTCTCGTTTCTGCTTAACGGGTACTACCAAGCAGCGATTTGACGAAAAACAAAAATTAGATACTTTCTGAGCCGGTCAGAACGTCGTATAAAAATAAAGAAGCGCAAGTGGCTATAATGCGCTGGAGCATGACTATATGACCAAAAGAACAAACTGTCCCGATAAGTTCCTCTTCTACCTGCACAGCATGTAAACTTTGCCGGCTTGTTCACCGCACTGTTCCTTTGATGCTAAGCGTCAAGCAAAAATTAGAATTAAATCTTCCTTATACTCGACGTATTACGCCGAAGCGTGTAATGAGTGGTGGGATGCATCTTCGCGGTTTAACATCTACGCAACACAGCTCCGAAGAAACGTTGCAGTGGTGGCGAGCCATTGGCGACATTTTCAACAATTGTTTTGTGTTTGCTTAGGCAATAACGAGCAAGTTTCGATTTAACCGGCCCGGGAATCGAACCCCTGATCTCCCGCTTCGATAGCGTACGCTTATCACCTGAGGTAACCGGCCGGCTTGCAGGGAAGCTATGAAAACCAATTTTAGAGTCGTTAGTTTCAAAATTGTGCAACCAAAAAAAGGTTGGTGGGGACCAAGTGTCAATTTAGACGTGTATTGATTACGGCCATTGCCAGAGTCACTGTTAAAGCATTAAGGGCCAGAATATGAAAGAATAGACTCTCCCGGGAATGTATTTACCTACCCAGAAAACTCCTCTGCGGGCAAGGCAGAATTATGACAAAAAGTTTTTAGACGTTTCTTTCGTTGCGGGACATGAGTCGATTTGAGGCGAAATAGGATGAACAAATATGATTTGAGAGGTCTGGGGGCATGCTCCTCCGAAAAATTTCATCCTGTATCTGCGATTTTAGAGCCTTTTGAGAAACTTGTAAGGCAACGTTTCTTAGAATTTTTGCTCTATTTTTCACTCTTTCCCACACAATGTGCATTTTGTGTAGTCACATTTTTGATACACATGTAGGCTTACTTGAGGATGATTATATAATTATCGAAAGGGTTCAAACTTTTGGAAAACTGTATGCGCATTGCGCAATTTGATGCTTTCTGACGCAATTTTTAGAGTCTTAACGATTAATAGATTCGTTGGCACGTATTTGTTGGATTAATAGATTCATTGGAAAGCTTGCTGCACTAAAAATGGATGAATTGGGATTTCCCGTGCTTCCCTCTGGCTTCGCCCTTGGGTTAACTGCGCATTTATTAAAGGCTATAGCGTAATTTCTTGTTTATTTTGCAGGCAAGCCATTGGTATTGAAATCTGCAGACAACGTACGAAATAACTCTAATAAAAATTTAACTAAAGATTCGCATTCTTGTGATGCTAGCAGCATATACAAAGCGCTTGTGCCAAAGTCAAGCACAGCCTCTAATAAAGTAAGCAAACATGGACTTTTACTTATTTTCGACAATTGTTTTGTGTTTGCTTAGGCAATAACGAGCAAGTTTCGACAAAAATCTATTTTTGCATTCTACTGACCAGCCGTAGCAGCTTGCATACGCTGTTGATGATGGCAGCTGAATCTGTGTTGTCGAAATGTCCAGTTATGTGAATTACTTGGTCTTAATTTTACCCTATTTTTGTATTGCAGCAACCTTACAGAAGAACTGCCACGGCGCCATCTAACACAGTTCGATATAATGTAAAGACAAGTACCAAGACCAATGTAAATATTAGTTACCTGAATTTGCGTACAATCATATCATTCCAGTGGATTTCTCCGTGCAATTCTTACTGTTGTTCCTATTAAAAGTCTGTGACGCTCATGATTTTGATATAATTACTAAAAAGGTTATTTCCACTGCTGCAAGGCGATTTTAAAGTCAGTAGTTAGTCATTTTGTACTTAAATTGCATCTGTGTGGAGTTTATTTTTTGAACTGCTTAAAAAACCCTTCACGAAAGTGTCATTAGATCTTGAAATTCCTGTAATGTCAAAATAACCATTAAGTGCATGAATTTTTAAAGTGCCCTTTTTGCTGTTGGTTTATTATCGTTTTCAATCTTTTTCGTAGAGCTGAGTAACTGCTCTCATTTAATTGTTGCATACATCAAAGAGATGTAACGAGATTTTAACAGCTCAGATGGCCGAGTGGTAAGAGTGTCCTCCGCCTTTGCAGCTATAGGCTCTGGTTTTATTTCGAATAGGATCAAACCAATGACTTTGCACTTGGTGTTCACAGCTTCTCTGCTTGACGCTTAGCATGAAAGGGACAGTGTAGAGAACAAGCGGACAAGTTCACTTGTGTCGTTGGGAATGGCACTTGGTGATTCCTCCATCTTGGTGTAGTAGATAGATGGCCTGTAACTCCTAAGCGAGCTCATTATAGCGCTTTGAGCGCTTTCTCTTGATTGGAGGATAAATATGCAACTAAACTGAACTATTACGTTGGTTTGTTTGTTGCTGATAACGTATGAACTATTCTAAGGTGACGCATAAAAATCAACAATCACGTGGGCAAAAGGACACAGAATCTTCTAACTCGGCTACGTCGCGCTGCTCATCGACAATTGAAGATCAGTCTGTCTCATCTGCTGCTGTAAAGCGACATTTGAAGGGTATGTGTCGTGAGGTAACCATGGTTAAATTTCTGCCTATTAAACCAGATAGTGGTTGGCGGAGGAAAAATGTCTCCGTAATAGTTGATAAGAAAGTAGTAATATTGAGTTAGCTTTGACGCCATTTTCAAGCTGTAGGAGGCTCATCAAAAATGTTACTACTGTAAAAAAATTCTGATCTTGTGCTTGACTATGCGTGGATAGCCATGTTAGTATGAAAAACAATTTTTTCTTTAGGTAAAAACGTTTTCCTTAAAGAGTTGCGTCGCACAGATCTAACGGGTTTGAAAGAAACCTCTCAAGCCAAATCTGTAACCAGAGACTGTGGTAAAGAAACAGGTGAAGGTAAGGATGCTATGTTTGTGGGCTGATCGTGAGTGAACACTGAACAGTAAAGCCGTTGATTAGGAGAATATTTTATAGTACCAAGTATGAAGTAGTGTACTGTTTTTAAGGATGTTTGGTTGCAGAAAACTTCAATAATGAACCTAACCATTGGCCTGCACAACAGATGACTTTAAGCAACGAAAGTTCACGCGGAAAAGACGGAAAGGAGATAGATTTGTGTGAAGGTAGAACCAAGTAGAGGACTTATGAATAAAAGTGGTATCAAATCTTATTAACTTCGGAGTACAATATATGGATTTTTTGAATATTTTAATTACAAAAATAAGAGCCCAAATAATTTGAAACATTTGAATGTTAGAAACGTTTCGATTTAAACTTCCATTATCAATCTTATTCAAATAGAATCTTTTTCAAATAGATTCTATTTGAATAAGATTGATAATGGTTTAAGTTTAAATCGAAACGTTTGGTTTAAGTTTAAATAGAATCTGTTTGAAAAAGATTCTATTTGAATAAGATTGATAATGGTTTAAGTTTAAATCGAGACGTCTCTACCATTCAAATGTTTCAAATTATTTGGGCTCTTATTTTTGTAATTAAAATCTTATTCGACATAAGAGGATTTGAAAAATTGATTTGCTAGCTTTAACTTAACGCTACCTCACCTATGCCAATTACAATTTGTCGCTATGCATTAATCAAAGGTATTTAGTTGTAGCTTTATCAGTTTCCTGCCATGACGGTATTCTTAGTTTGAGCACCGATAGTAGAAAATGCTTTTCCTACCTGAAAAAGCTACAAATATGTCGTCAGCAAACTGCGCTGATAAGAATTAAAAAGCCGGAATAGTAAGCACTATCTGCAGTTAAATACTTGTTGTAATTTTGACTTCATTTATATTTCCACTGCCAAGGTGCTGATGTGTCGATTTGTCTTGCTATCACTTACCCATGTAAACTGCATCGAGCAAACCTTATTTTCAATTATAGATGCACCGGAAACTAGAACAATCGTGGGCAAAATTCCAGCTAGGTTATCAGCAATCAGTTGGCTTGTTTGTAGCAGTACTTTTTTATTTTTCTAAACTATTTTGAACTTATTTTACCTCTTGCTGAAGTCTTGGGTAGCGAACAGTAATATTATTACGCAGGAGTTTATTGGGAAGTTGTGCTCAAGCAATGCGCGATTGCATTACAATAGTGAAGAAATGTGTCAAAATGACAAATAATAATGAATTGAAGTAAAACAAAATAAAGAACAGGTGTATTTGTGATGAAAACAAAACGTCATTGCACTCATAACCTATCAAAACAAAACTCTGTAACTTCATTCGTACTGATAAAAACACAAAACTCCAGCCTTAAAGGGGCAATAAACCCTAAATTTTCACTTTGGCTTAAAAAACTTTAAAAAAATTATGTTTTTGAATGGTGTGTGATTTACATCCAGAAACGCCTTCTTTCAAAAGTTATTGCAGCTTTCCGACCACCATGGAATGGATAGTCCTCTGAGGAGTTGGTTTTGGCGGGCATTTGGTTTTTCATCACTATGGTAACCATGGTCGTTTGGTCTAGCTAGCCTTATCAAGCAGAGTACTGAGGTACTGTAGGATAGATTATCACTGTACCTCCAGCACACCCTGACTGGCGTAGGCTCTCTCAACCAGTACTTCTTGGTTGATAGATTAATAAGACTGAAACTTCCAAACTGCAAAGTTAAAAAGGAATTTTGGTCCATATTTACATATTTTGGACAGCTAGCACCATCCTTCTTTTCTACCCTGATCAAAGTACACTGGTACACTCTGCTTAAGGGGAGTTTTCTCAAACTGTGACTGGGTTTGCAGATATTTATTTTGAAGGCAAAATTTTGATTGGACCACAGACTAGACAAAACTTTATCCATTTAGCCAGAAAAGGATATTCTTAGGTGGGAATTCATTTCTGTTTGAGTTGGATGTGTTAGGCATAAACAAATAAATGGGCTAGTCTACATTTTGTTATGGTTGATTTGTTGTAGCTATTATTGATAAGCTTAGGCCTATGCTGTTGTAAGTCCTGGCTAAATTTGTAAAATGTTGTTTTTTAATTTATTAGTTTATCACAGAGACATCATAGCCCACTGTTTCCTATACTAGTGTACCGGTAAGCAATATTCATGATGATCTCTTGATTAATTATACATTTATTCATACAATTACGGGAAATGGTTGCTTCCAGTAACAAAAGGGCTCAATGACCAAGGTCAGAGCATATATATTTATTTAAAAATACTTTGTGTTTTTAAATAAATACATTTATTCATATATTATTTTTCAGCTTTCATGCTGGTTTGCTAATAAAATTTTTCTATAAATTTCGCTTTTATTTGAAACTTCCATTTTCAAACTCTGAAACCCAAGGAGTCTTTGCTGGACAAAATGATACCAACCATACAAAGATTAGATATAAATTCCAAACAACACTTTATTAAAACCACTTTATAAAGAAGAGGACAGAGCTGCAGTCTGTGATGCTTGTGTTAAGAGTCTGAGGTAACCTACTGCAAAGCATGCAGCTATAGGATGTGGAAACAATGATCGCATCATTCAGGGACGCTGGGTAAATTTGCAGCTGGCTCACAGGAAGGAATGCACGCTTGATGATTTGGAACAGTGTGTGGAAAGCAACAGCATTTGCAATATTCATATTCGTTGAAGACTTCTCCAAATAAAATTATTGCTTTCAGTTAGGCTATTGTTCTTTTTTAATTTAGTTTTGTGTTTTTGGTCGTGCAATAAAATGAGCTCAACTCGAATGCTTCATGAAAGTTTATGTCGCGCATTCGTTAACGTTCTATTTGCGGAATATGTTGGCAGCCTAGATCTCCAAAAGTTGTGTGGCTACGTTGGCAGATTCCAGATACATAGGCTCCAGCTCAAACGCTGCTACGGGTCAGCCCAAAGGCTAACGCTAGCGTTTTATCTGCTCACATTGTTCATTCATTTTCGACCATAAGCAACTGCTTCTTGCAATCTGCTCTTAGTTGATATCACGTGACTTTTAGTATGTAGCGGAAATGGATGACGTCATATTCTCAGAGGACTCTCAAATTTTTAAAATTCAATATCTTCGGAATTACACAATTAAAATGCACCGGGTCAACGCGAAAAAATTTTAAAAATTTTTCCCTAACGATCTGTTTTATAAAATAAACAACGATTCTGACTTTATTGCCCCTTTAAGATTGCGGTTCTGGCCGGAATTTTTTTAATTCCGGTTGCGGCCGGAACTTTGAATGCCAGTTCCGATGCATCCTTAGTTTCGATTATTTGTTTTAGCTTCCCCATCTCCGGCCAATGAAGTGCAGAAGGATTGGTGGGAAGAAGTGGAAGAGGCAACTCCGGAAGATGACTCCGCTTCACAAAGTAAACCTCCATTGTCAAGTTCTTTGGAAGAAGAGTATAGGTGCTGCAAATGCTCTGATATAAGCTTATAATTTACACATTTATTAGGCAGGATATCAAGCTAGTAAACGCTCCTTTTTAAAAAAAAAGTCTGTGAATAATTGATTGGCGGTACAGAACTTAAGAATAGCTTAGAAAAGAGTGACTGCGTTCTGCCACAAATAGCTTTTTTCAAAGCTTCACAAAAGAGTTATGACGTTGCGTTTCTTGAAGCCTTGCGCGAAAACGGCTTTTTTCGAAGCTATTTTTAAAAAATATCTGGAAAAAACTTATCAAAGTTTGTAGAGCATTAACATAATTTTTGAACTTGCTCACTCAAAAATGCAGGTAATCCAGGTATACTTCAGTATTCTGGACCCATGGGTCTAAGAAGTGAAGGTTGAAATCTTTTTTTTTTTCCTTGAAAGACTGTAGTAGGTTTGTTCAAAGCCTTTGTAATGCTCCTTTCGATTCTTGCTTATTCGATATTGAAAATCCCGCTCTGAATTTCCTAAACATCCTTGACTTATGCACAGAAGGCGCTCTACAAGTAGTCTTAGATATTACTCTAGTTCTGGGCTCGGTTTTTTGATTTCTTGCGTCAAGGAATTGGAATAATGGTGAAGCATCAAACAAATGTTATGTAAGCCGATATAAATACGTCACCGAAGAATGGAAACGCTTCTACATGTTTTGAGTGGGTTAAAGTAAAGAACTAGATTTGAGTATTGTATTGTCTCGTGTTAACGGCAGTTAACTGCGTTTAATTAGATTTCTTCGGCAAATGGGATGGACCGATGGAGACGATGGAGCGAACGGGGACACCGCTGGAAGCGACGAATCTCCTCTTACTGATGCTGAAATACGAGAGTTCTTTCTCAATTACAAGAAGAAGGGATTGCTCACTGTTTCTTCTTCCATACATAGGGAAACAGCACTTCGTGCTGCCCTCTCAACGTGGCTCCTTTCTGGTCCTGTAATGAGAAGATCTGCAAATGATAAAATCAAGAAATCTCATCTCTCTCCATGTTCCACAGCTTCTTCCTCCGATTTTAGTAATTTTTCTTCTTCCGGCATGGATTCCGATTAGAATTTTTTCTCATTTTACTCTCTTTTAGTAATTGTTTCTGAATAGACAAGGTGCATTTCGTGTTCTTTTCACTGTATACCACCCTATACGATCTATTAATCAGACAATTTCTCAAACGCTTTGTGCTTGGAATTAGTTTTATGATTGTTTAACCCTATTTTAGAACGTTTTTTGGTTAATTTTTGCTCGCTTGATGGTAACAGAACTTTTGATTCTCTCTGTTTTGTTTTATTTCAATCATAGGTGCATTTTAGTGTTTTCCCACACTTTTTAGTTATTCTAAATAATGACGTCTTAAATTTTGTGTTAAATTTGAGCACATGCTTTGCAAAGCTAAAGCCCTTTAGTGTATGTCTTAAGTTAAAAGCCTTTATTGGTATTAAGCAGCTAATAAGAAATGTTTACGCCACTTAAGTTTGAAGTATAGCTGCTTGTATTGTGTGGAAAATTCGATTTTTCACTTTTTATTGTTAGGCTGGTTCATCTTGTAGCGATTAGTGACTACAATGTAAACTCTGTCGCTTTGTTAATAAATATAACTGCTTTATTGGGAGTTTCTTGACTTTATCTTAATGCATTGGGAGCTTACTACTTTTAAAAATTCTGTAAAATGCAAATGTTCGCTCTAACACTCAATTTTTTACGAGGGAAATAACTCTGAATTGAATCTTAGTAGTCTTCTAATTGAAATAACTCAATGTGACTTGAGCTGACACTTTGCATTAATTTTTGAAAGAAAGCGTTCAAACGCGGTGCCCAATAATTTTCTGCATGCTGGCAGTAATAGGCAATGAGTTGCTGAATAAGTCAAATCTTTATAGTAAAAGGCTCTAGTCCTAGCGTTTTCAGACGGAGGTCATTGCCCCCTTGGGGGCCACGATACATTAGCCAGGGACCACATGCTCAAAATGGATTGACGTGTTGAAGATAATGCACCAGTTCTGATCACCGGACAGCTTTAGCTACTACGAATAAATTGCCAACACAAAATTTTATTGCTGAATAGGGGGCTACTTGTGTTGAAAGTATCTAGAAGGTGGCCTCAAAGCATAAAAGGTTAAGAACTACTGCTCTAGTTTGTATGTGACAATTTCTCAATGTCCCAACCCAAGCAAGGTGCGGAAGGATTTTCGTACATCTCTTTTTGAAAACTTCTTGTTAGAGGTTCATCGCTAAGAGCGAATGAAAACCTGCCACTCATTGTCTGAATCCAGCCCTGGCCCTTCTAAATCTTTGCTTGCTACGTCCCTGCCTGTGAACAACGAATCTCGCTTCTAAAAACACTTTGTTGTGTTCGCGATGTCCAATTTATGATTTTGCAAAGTTCTCTGGCGGTTGATGGCGCTGTTTCTCTGTGTTATCTACGAGTTTGATACCACCAGATTTTAAGACTGGCTGCGAGTTCACTTTTTGAGATTTTGCGAAGCCCGTATTTAGCCAGGCACGAATGTGAATCATAAGCCCAGAACTGTAGGATAAAGAAAGTTTGCTCTCTCTGCGTTGAAAAGATTTCGCTTCGTCTTTGGTCCGATTTGGTTTAATCAGTGGTCTCGCAAGATTTTGATGTTTTAGGATCTGAGGGAAGTGTTAAAATTTTCACCAAAAAAGCGTAAGCCAGCCAAATCTGCCAAACAAATATATTATATGAAAAAGTTGCAGATTGAAAACTGTGGAAGCCCAAGCAAGCTTGTAAATATGGTACAGGTTTCGTACCACTCGTACTAGTCTCGCACAAACTCTCGGTTTGCGCTTACCCCGTTTAGCCAATATTCAGGAAAGATTTGAGGGAAAATTTAGTGGCTCACGACTCTTGTTTTTTAATGAGAGTTATATTTTGGTGCGGTCGGGTTAGATTCTACCACCCTATAATATTTTGATCTTGAAGCACTGCTGAGTGGACTGTTGTTTGCCGTGGCTTATGACGCTTTCAACAACAACGTTGACTACAACACTAGAAGCGATTTTCAAGTGATCTTGAGAGAAAAAGAATCAAAAAAATGTTCTGTTGATGGTTCTTGATTTTCTTTTTTTGGAACAACATCAGCCAGTTGATAGAAGAATTGTTCGCGGTCAGACTTGATAATATGTCGGCATAGGGCGCCCCTCTACTAGGGTTACATGCATCCTGAAAGATCGTTCCAATGGGTATCAACTAAACCAGCGGTCCATAACCGGGGGTAAATTTACCCCCTGGGGAACAATTTTCTAAATTAAAGGCTAAACTTTGAAGTAATGGTGCAATGGGGCTAAATTATACTTCTCCCTTTCGGCAAGGGATAAACCAGACAAAAAAGGTTAAGAACCCCTGAACTAAGCAGAGGAAGATGGATCCGAACGTAATGGTCTCCTTAACAATCGACGAAGCCGGATTAAGAACGTGTGGATACGGAAGGCGAGCTGCGCAGGCTTTCTCGCAAGCAATAAATCTGCATCATTTAAATCCAGATGCTTTGTCTAAGTTTCTTAAGGGCTCAGTATGTCGGGTGGTGCAGAAAGAACGATAACACTTTTAATTGTCATATTTTCCAAAAACTATAAAAGCAATTGTTCCAAAATTTAGTACGCAACATGACAGGAAATTTGACACTTTTTCTGAAAATTTAAGCTTATTCGGTGGAAAGATGAAGGAATGCCATCGCTTTTCAAACTATTATCAAAAAAATATAATGCCGAAAATATTACAATGCGGTTTACATAGGGAAGCTAATTGAACAGGTGATCGATGTGCTCTCCGTTTTAATTGCAAACTGCGCGCAACCGTTTTTTCGAAGACATAGGCTAATAGCCTTTCGAACTTGATCCTGAGAAATTTCACTCCATTTCTGTCTGATTGTGTCCTTCAGTTCTTTTTTAAAAACGGTATTCCTTCCACTGTAACCTTCTCAAAAAGTGAGGCCTATAAACTGTAATCAATCAGAAAGAAGAAGAACTGAAGGACACAATCAGACAGAAATGGAGTGAAATTTCTCAGGATCAAGTTCGAAAGGCTATTTTGTCTTGGAAAAAACGGTTGCGCGCAGTTTGCAACGAAAACGGAGAGCACATCGACCACCTGTTCAATTAGCTTCCCCATGTAAACCGTATTGTAATATTTTCGGCATTATATTTTTTTGATAATAGTTTGAAAAGCGATGGCATTCCTTCATCTTTCCACCGAATAAGCTTAAATTTTCAGAAAAAGTGTCAAATTTCCTGTCATGTTGCGTACTAAATTTTAGAACAATTGCTTTTATAGTTTTTGAAAAATATAAAAATTAAGAGTGTCATCGTTCTTTCCGCGCCACCCCATATATATCTGTTGGGACCCAAATAAACCTGAAGAGACCCAAAATAATCCTGCGGAAACCCAAAGTGTTGCGGTGAGATATTGCTTATTGCTTTCATTTCGTCTTTAGCTGCTTCGCTTTGACGTACTAGCCTTTGTGACGCAACAGCAGTAGCATTGTGTGTTGAAAATCTTCTTTCTGCGTTGCATTTTAGTTGATTCAGATGGCAGGCTGGCAGCTAGTCTTAAAAGCCTTTTGTGCTGTACTATGGGAAGTTAGTGTGAGCGTTGTTGTAACATTGATCGTTGAGCATGCAGAGTAGGCTATCCAGTTTTGTGAGTTAGAGGCGCTCATTATATGTTGCATTGATGCCGAGCGTTTCTGTAGCAATTGTTATTGCTTTAACCTGTTAGTCTAGCTAGTTTGCTACATTTTCAGATTTGACCAGACTGGCATAACTGGTTTGGGTCCGGTACTGTAGTATTTACTTGGGCTTAATATTGTTTTTTTGGTATTTCTCTTTGCTTATCTTTTTGCAGGATAACGCACGAGATGTATTTTAACGTTTAGTTGTTGTTGTTGCATATTTATCCTCCTATCACGAGAAAGCGATCAATGCGCTATACGAGCTCGCTTAGGAGTTGCCGGCAATCTGTCTACCACACCAAGATGGGGGAATCCCGCTAAGTGCCTTTCCCAACGGCACAACAAGTAAACGTTTCTTAAGTTCGAACGTTTTCGTGGTGGTTTTTTGGTTCCGTGCGAATTTAAGTTTACTGACGCGCTGTGCCTGACTGACTCGGGGCCGCAATAAAACTTCGAGGTTGTATGATTGTGGTTGAGGTGCAAACTCAGGTAAGAGTAGCGTCGGGCGTTAAAGCAATAGTCGTTCAAGCTGCAGACAGAGTGGAACCCCTTGACTCTGAATGCACCACAAAAGAAAACAAAAAGCTACAGTATACTATATCCTGCGTAATTTTTCCCGATTCTAAGGATCCGATTTTTATTTTCAGGGCCTTTAAAATGGTTTATTTTTAAGTCCAAACTAGCTACTCTTCGCTAACGGACTCCGCTGCAATTCGTGGCTTTTAAGGATAGAAATAATGCCTAAACTTGATGTTTTTCTCCCAAAACTTTGACTTCTTACGGCCAACTTCGGCCATAATCTAAAGAAATCGTTGCAAAGTTTCGTGAGGCTTTCGAAGCTAAAATACTGCATTTATGCACTAGCTGCGTTGCTGCGTATGAAATTTTCACGAAAAAAGTGTTCGAAAGCTCACAGATGGACAACAGCGCAAGCTGATGGCGACAGCGAGGTCGCGCAATGCGCAATGACAGACTTTTTCTTTCGATGTCGTAAGTAACCAACATGCCTGCCCGCTGGGCACGATAGCGCCAGTTGCTTGCTGATAGTAGCGAGTAGAAAGCGTCGCAGTTTAAATAAAGCCAAAGTGAAAAAGCGGAGTTTTATTTACTAAGTTCGCTCATTCAAACTTACTAGCCGTAGCTTCTAATACAGGTTAAGTTGTAAGTGCGCTGTCAGCAATATAAAGTGATGTTATAAGCTTTACAAAATAATGTGGGTAGTTATGAAGAGAATTTTGAAAATTCTGTAACGATTCAGCTCATTATCTGAAGACGAAAAAGTAGTTTGTGCCGACGGAATTGATTTCAATATGAGGATTTATCTACTAATTTTTGCTATTCTAGCAAGTGTACTGGCAGCTAGCAGTAGAAACCATCGAAGACTACGTCAATCTAGGGAAGGTAATAAGATCTTAATTGGTTAAAGAAAGCTCAATATATGTTGTAAATTTATGTACGAGCATGGGCATTAAAGCTTCTACAGTTCTTCACTTTTAATTATTCAGTAACATGTCGGGTCGCTCATATTTTTGAACTTACGTTTTGAAAGTGGTTGAAGTATTTCAGACTGATGGGGTAAGCAGGGAATTTTACCTCAGGCCTCCTCCATGTACGTTAAAAGCTTTTTATCGCTCAGTGGAAACTAGAAAAGTCGTATCATGTTGTGGGAAAATTCTTTCACCTACCCCCTCTTAAAAATATCTGCGTGTGCCCTTGTTTCAGCTCCACTGAAAACTAGAACTGCGGTGATAGTAGATCAGTCTAATATGGGCTCTGGCAGAGATGTCCAAGGGAATCTTGAATCCTTGAAATTGACTGCGCCATATGTGGTCGTGTATTTTATCAGCAATTACTTTTTTATTATCTCTTCTCCCTCCCCCCCAAAAAAAACATGATTGCCATCCTGGAATTTTTTTTATCAACGTATTTGGGTATTACCCATATCTATTGATATTAATGGGTTATTTGTTTTTTGACTAAATTCGTGTGGGCAAAAATATGTCAATTACTGACGAACAGTGCCCGAAACAAGCGCCCCCCGAAACCCCCAACGGGGGGGGGAGGGGGGAAAAAGGGGGCCCCGGAAATAGTCAGTAGGTAATACTATTTACTCAACGTATGATAAAGGTGCCTTACATTTGCCTATTCTAAGATTCAGTATATTTTTGTCTTTACTCGCGCGATGTGGGGCCCCCATACCATATTTATGCTTTTGGCCATGGGGGGCCGTGGGGCCCCTGCAAATTTTTCGAAAAATAGCCGTCGCAAAACTAGCAAACAAACGCTTAGTAGCACGCCAAGGGCCCCTCATCCTCAAGTGAAAGGTGCAAAAATAAGCCTTAAAAACGTTTTTTCTTCGCATAGGTAGCGAAAGGTTAGAATAGAGTTTGCTTGCAGCATCATTTCAGTGGGTTTGGAAGGAACCTGGTAAAACAGACTATTAAACCTTGCTAAAACTGAGGAACTTTAAAGGCGCAAAACGCACAAAAAGCCTCCAAAATAAGGTGAAATTTCGCAAAATTTTCTGGGGGACATGCCCCCAGACCCCCCTGGCTTGGCATCGCTCCTTCGGGGCTCGCTCTTTTGTATCACCATCCAAGAAAAAATTTTTAGGGGGCACCGAACGATGGTTTTGGGGGGGCTCTGCATTGCCTAGTTTCGGCCCTTCTGACGAAGCATATCGATTTTTGAAATTGTGTACATAGGGGGAGGTGTTGTAAGCAGGGCGTCGAACCAAACCGAAACACAAACGGAAAGCCCGTAATAACCGCTTCCTTTCGTTGAACCCAAACCGAACCGTAACCTTTATGATTTAATAGACGTGAACCGAACCTGAACCCAAGGTCAACAAAATTGTTGAACCCTTAACCGAATTTAAACCGCTAAAATAATTTTTGTCTAACCCAAACTCAGAGCGGAGCGCCTGTTTTGGATTGCCCTATCAATTTTGGACTAAAAAAGCATTCGCTACGTTAAATCGTGTGTGTTCTTCTTAAGAATGATTGTTATGGTGGCTATAACAGCGGTTAAGGACATCTGAAGTTAATCTGAGGTTATTTCTGCCGCTGAGGACATAGCTTATGAGCTACAGTAGCTTCTTAAAAAGTACAGTCAGCCTCAATAGGCTACAACAAGCATTTTTGAAAAAACTGCGCTTGCAGCTGTGTACCAGACCATAAGTCGAATTGAGCGTTTCAAATTCTTGAACCCAAACCGAATGGGAACCCTTAAATTTTTACTTCTGCAAACCTGAACCGAACCTGAACCCCTTAATTTAAAGTATTATTAATTGAACCGGAAATAAACCCGCAAAATTAAATGACGAAAAACCTGAACCGTAGCTAAACCGCTAAAATATATTTTGCGGAACCTAAACCTAACTTGGAGCGATATTTCGAGCGGTTCAATGCCCTGGTTGTAAGTCTGTAAAAGACATACATTCTTTTGATGCGTTTCTGATGAGATACTATCCGCGCAAATGATGAGGAATATTGTTGCATTTTCATGGTTATTTTTCTTTTGAACTGTCCCTCATCTAATTGTGTTTTTTTAGTGGCGGATATGAGTTGGCTAAAGGTCGCTCTAGCCTTCCTTCAAATTTTTAGTTTTCCAAGTTAATACGTTAGTACTTAGGTATTTCTGCACGAATAAAACTGCAAGATAAGCATTAAGCTCGTATTAAATTTTTAGCCCCCCAAAAACAATTTTTGGATCTGTCCCCCGTTTCTTGCGTACTCTTGCGCTTGGCTCCTGGCCAATACCGGGTTGCATTCCTAGACCGTCTTTTCGTGGTCAAAGCCATCGATAAAACCTTGTTGGCGTTATGTTGAGTTGTATTTCATTCAATTTTACGCTGCAAATCGATCGTAAAATTGTTCAAACGTCTGTTTTGCTTGCTTCAGAGCAGGAAATGCATTATTTATGCTTGATATATAGCCCCATGATTAAGTAAAAGCTCACTTACAGACAACTGTCTTTTCAAATTTGGTTATACGTTGCATGTCTACGCTGCAAACAAATTCCATTATTTGTTCATTTGGGCTAAGAACACTAGACAATTTTATGAAAAAGTTCTTATGAAAGAATTTTTGACCACCGTAAATTTTTGAATTTTTATGTGATGTGCAGTGGCATATTGAGAAATTTTAAGAGAGGGGGCACCATAAACTACAAAAACTATCAAAAGAATCTGGCATATTTCAGTCATTTAGTAACACAATGAGGCATGGTGCCATGCCCCCTCCCTTCCAAATGCTCCTGGTGATGTAAATCTCTTGCTTTTTGAAACCAGAAAAAAATAACTCTTAAAATCAAGAGTTCGCACTGTTAGTGTATAGGTCACATCTTGTAGTAAAGGTGTAGGCACATTTTTGTTTTCAGTTTAATCAAGATCCAATTAGCTCATTCTGTAACAAAAAGCAGTCAATGGTGTCTAAATCCTTTTAAACCGTTACTGTTTTTTTGCAGTCGCTCCTGAAATAGTTAGTCTTCCCCAGCAAGTGACCGGACGAAAGGACGGAATTGTAGCACTAGTGTGCAATGCTACCGGAGTTCCACGACCTAAAATAGACTGGTACCGAGATAACAGACAGAAGGTAGGTTGATCACGGATTATGAGTCTGTATGCGATGCGTGCTCAAGAAGTGAGTTTCATCCCTTTACCTTTTCTTTAATGCTGTTTTCTTTCGCATTATTTTGTCCCAAGCAAAAAAGTTTATTGCTATAGAAACTACGTAATGTTATAGGATATGTGTTTCTTTGTGTCTTGTGCCTCTGTTGATGACTTCGATTGCTTTTTGCCTTCCTCTCACGAGAGAGCGACCGAGGCGCAGTGCATGGAACGAATCTAGACTTGCTTAGAAGTTGCCTTTGTTTCCGAGTTTTCCGTTTGAGTTTTGCTTCTGACTTCTTTAAGTTGCTGCTTGTTAGTTTCCACCAAGCAGAGATAATTATCGTGAAGCATCTTATCCAAGGTCGCTACAAGAAAGCTGGGGTGGTAGTTGAGCTATCAACCTTGTGATCATGGTCGTCGCAAAAACGAAGCTCCGCGAACTACTCATCCGCTTTGCCAATTGAGAATGAATATTTTAGATTTAGTGGAATTAATTATCACCAAAGTGTAGTAAAGTATTTTTTCAAAAACCAATGCTAAAATAATTAACATTTGGTTTAAAATGTCGAACCATGTATTATTTTTGAATGTGTTAAAAAATTGGAGAGAGCGGATTGACAGTTGGTGAAATTGCACACACACACACAAAACAACAACTCTATTTTAGACAGTTTTTCACTTTTTGTATAGACTTGCAGTGAAATGTAAAGATTATGTTTTTTGGTTTTAAGCTTTCCAAAAACCGCAATGACATTGGGTCAACTGAGTACAATGGTGGAGCTTTGTCCGTGCTATGGCTTTCTGACAACCGTAAACGAAAAAATTCGATATCATTTACTTGCATTGCTACCAACAAGCAAGGCCAAGAAAGCAGAGGCACTCAAGTTCTACTAAAAAGTGGTGAGTAAAACAGCGTCTTAATTTTTGCTTTAGATGACTTTTAGTAGCAGTGGCAAAGACATCGCTATTAAGGCGGGAGTTCTGGAGTTCAATTTCCGGGTTGGTCACATCGGAATTCGAACGCACTGTCGCTCACAGCTCGCCGCTGCTGCGACATTTCTTCGTAGTTTGAAGCTGCGTTGCCTAGGCACTAATCTGCTGAGATTAGCTCCGCCACTCTTACACGCTTCGGCGTAATACCGCGAGTGTAATAAAGATCTGTTTTTTTTATTATTTTAATTAAGCTTAATTAAAGTAGCTGTCAACATGATTTTTGTTTGTGCGAAGGAATGTTTCAGCGTAAGAATCGCAGTTTTATGGAGTTTTTTCATGTTAAATCCCTTAGTAATGATATCGAACCTTTCGCTTTAATTGAACTTTTGCGTCAAATTGCCGATGCACCAAAATAACGTTGTCCCTGGAGAGAACCTACCGCAGTCATAAGAGACGTACATGAAAATCTTTTCTTGTCAAATCTTTAATCTGGCAGTTGCTTGCTGCATAAAAACTTGCTCTTTTTTTCGTTTGTGTTTTATAGAAAAGCAAAATAGTTTTGACTGATTTGAATAGAAAACTTTTTCTGAATTTCAACAAAACAAGGTTTTCAGTTGGAAAAGAAACGAAAGTGATTTATTGCAAAATCGTTTTAATTTTTTTTCGTTGCTCTCCATAAGATGTAGCATAATTCATGGTTGAATGAAATAAAAGTGTATGTTTTTGGTTTTAAAGTTAGTAATTTGAATTAAGGTTGTAAAGTATTTTCAATTTTATTGGCATCAAATCTCACAATTTGAAACAAACTCTTTAATTCTTTACCTTCCCCTTGAAGAAACACTTTTTCAATCGCTTTGTTTTTGATAAAATTGATTACTATTTGAATGAAAAGTTATTAAATTTTTGTGATTTTGTTTGCGTGAATATGCAAATCCAAGCTTTTCAGCGAAGACCGGTATAAACCGTCGAATGCAAGAAATATGCAGCGCATTTCGAATTAGAAAAAAAAAACAAATAATTCCGCTAAACTTATTCCGATATTATTCATTTTATGCAGCCAATTACCCTGCCCACATGTTCAATTTTAGTAGGCTTCAGACGCGCGATTTTTGGATCTAGTTTCCGCATCATAATGAATTTTTTGATGTCATAGTTAAAAAAGTGATTATGACATCAAGAAATTAATTATGATGCAGAAACTAGAACCAAGAACCGTGGACCTAAAGCCCACTAACGTAAGACATGTGGACAGAGTAAATGATTCAAACAAGTAAATTCTTCGATCTTTCCAACTGGATTTACCTTCCATTATGTAGTTTTCAGTGACATTTTCAGCGGTATCTGGGTTACTCCCGAAGTATCAATAATTTATTTGCCCATTATTTAGAACATTGAGAAAAGAAGATTTTTCCTAGGAATTTTGCCGAAGCGAACTTTTCTTACTTTTTACAGTAAATTAATTAAAATGAGGGGTAGTTTTTTTAGCATTTTTGATCAAAATCGTCTCTACAAGAGGCTCTATACCCCGGTTGAAGCCAGGGGGTTAGATCAGTTTTTTTGTATTGACACAGAACTCGAACAACACCTCTAAGAAGGCTGTATTTCACCAATTTTAGTATGAAAATCGAATGGGATATTTTGGTTTACTTTGCAATGCAATTTTGCATAAACGAGAAATTGCTTGAATAATCATGGTGTTGATATTGGAAAACGATTAAAGCATTTTTGTTGCAAAAATTCTTTTCATTCAAAGTTCGAAAAGTGGTCATGAATAATAGATGAGGTTGTTTGTGAAACAAAGAAGTGTTTTCGATGTGAGAAGCTCAATTTAAATGAAAAACAACTTTTAACCAAATTAAACTTTTTAACTGAATTACAACGTACCCAATGCCACCATCATTTTCTGTTTTTGTAATGCTCAATCTATCTGATTTTCGGTGTTAGCCGATACAACGCATGTTGGTGTTTTACGTTCTCGTATCGTTCAAGATCGATTAATGTCATTTCTTGTTTCTTATGTTTTTGATCATTTGGCATTTATTTAATCAAACGCGCAAAAGTCATTGTGCAGTTGGGTTTCGCAGCGGTTTACCCACGTTACCCCATTTCTGTGTTGTACAAGTTCTGGCAAGTATTTTTAAGGCGATATAAATGGTTGTTGGCGCGGAAGTATTTTAATTCATGGGTCCAAGAGGAGAACTAAAGCGCTGATTTGTAGTTATTTTTCTTATCCGGCCGGTTAGCTGAGTTTAGACATCGCTATTGATGCGAGAGGTTTGGGGTTCGATTCCCGGGTCGGTTAAATCGGACACAGCGTCGCCAACGGCTCGCCATCGCTGCGTCGTTTTTTCACAGCAGTGTTGCCCAGACGCTAAGCTGCGGAGATAGGCCCAGCCAATCGTTAAACGCTTCTGCGTAATAACGTGAATAACTTATAAAGATTTGATTTTTTCATGTTTTATATTATCATATAAGCACTTCGATAGTATGAGAAATTAGACTCAAAAAACTAAAAGATAAGTGCAGTTTTTCGATTTTTAGAATATTTGTGGGTCCGCCAGGAACTTTGCACTTCCTGTTTGACAGTACGAGTATGAGCGTTTTTCTGCATCTCATCTTCCCTTGAGAATGAAAGCATCTCGAATCTGAAAGCAATGCGCTGGGCAAATCGCTGAATTTCAATGCGCCACTGTATGTGTTTCATGCGTTCAGTCGAAAAACAGATTAAGAGGCTTACTGCGCTGTCGTGCAGATAATACATTAAAGCCATTCCATGAAAATAAGGATCTGAAGACCATCTGCTGCCCAAATTAAGCAAAGTTTTCATTAGAAATTCATTTAAAATCTTTAAGTTCTGTAATTAAAATAAATCGCAATGAAATAAATCATGGATTGGTCTCGCAGTTTTGTGTTTCCACTAACAAAAAGAAAAAGATGATTTAAGCCTTTTTTTGTTTTATTATTTTTTTGAGCCGCATAATTTCGGCTTAAGTTTTTATGTTGGTGAAGTAAATGCATCGTGGAAGATGACTGGTTGAGCATTGAACCCGCGAAACCATCTCCGGAACTCAATGCACTAAACACCCCGCCAGCTCTATACGATAAATCTTTCTCCGTGTTCTAATCGAAATCATTAGTAACATGGCCTTGAAGCGGTACAGCGCAGCTTATAGATCCTACGTGACGGGTTTGATTCACTGCTGAAGCCGATTGCACTTGACAATAGTACCGTGTGCCTCGAAGAGCGCAAGCTCCCAGTGCAGTTCCTCGGTTACTAATATGTTTGATAATTGCGGTGTAAAGTTGAAGCTTCCGTAGTCGTATCACTTAGCAATACATGCAAACGCTATTCTGAGTGCTTACTGATCGATTTGCAACATGGCTTGTTTTGCTTTCAGTGTATTGATTCAAATTGGCCCGCGTCTACTAGTTTGCGTCGAGTTAAGCAACATTAGGTATTGCAGAGTTTTTATCTTTTGAAAAATGTATTTTACGATCCTCGCTTGTCTGTTATCCCAGAGTTTCCAAACTAGAGTCCGCCGACCGCACAGGGGGTCCGTAACAATGTTGCAAAAAATAAGAAAACTAGAACTTTCAAATGATTTTTGCAGGACATACACAGACGCAATTAATTACTGTAGTGATTAAAAATCTTACAGAATGCTTTTTCCTTCTACTATCTCTTGATTATTGAGTAAATGTTAAAGTTAGTCATGGATTATGATACCCTTGCCTTTATTGTTTATGAATTATAATGTTGTAATAGCCTAATTGCAATGACAAGTTGAACGCACGAGCAGAGATGATAGACTAGGTCAAAGAGACCCCGATGCAAGCTAATTAAGATATAAGTTTATAACAAAGCCGGCGCCCCAATCGACATGCTTGGCCCCCCCAATTTACAAGCTTTCTTTTTTGAAGACAGCGGATTTTGTTTTTAATTTCAAACTCCCCCCCCCCCTGATAAACGCTTGGCCCCCCCTAAGTCGACTGCTCTGGCGCCGGCTCTGGTTTATAAGATACAAGATGCAAGTTTTAACGGCCTACTTTCTTTTACATCCTGTTGGAAGAGCTAAATAATAACTAAAAGCATTGTAATTGTGTAAATGTAACATCAAATCAAACCTTTATTATACTCACGGATATACGCAGAAGGGTGTAACGAGTGGCGGGACCTATCTCCGCGACTGTGACTTAATTAGAGCCCGTGCAATGCAGCTTCGACTCCCAAAGACCCTCGAAATGATGGCAAACTGCTGTTGGCAACGCTGTGTCTGATTTGACCGGCCCGGGGATCGGACCCCAGACCTTGTGCACCGATATTGATGCATTTGGCTAGCGGTACCGCGCGCAGGTGACAGATCCTGCGTGACGGGTTCGATTCAGGGCTGGAGCCGATCGCATTTGACATATGTAACGGGTGGCTGCTGACTCGAAGAGCGCAAGCTCACTCCGCAGTCTCCCTCAATTACTGTTGAATTTTCAGTTCAATATTATTTATTTATTTATTATTTTATAAGTACGCCAGGGGTCGGCAACCTACTGCACTTAAAGAGCCATCTTAACCAATATCCCAAAATATGAAACACACTGTGAGCAGCAAAAACTCTACGGCAATCAAACAATTTAAAAAGATCTTTGTTTCTTCCTTCTCCCAAAAAGGTCTTCGTTTATCCCCACAAAAAGCCTCAACCTGAGAATCAAAGAATCGCACGTTACCCACCGCACTACGCCAATTGCTCGGTCTAAATGTACAATTTATGGACAAATATTTGAATCAAAAGCTGTGAGAAGCAACCCCATCCGACCCATTCATGTGGTTCATAGGTGTTGGTAAAAATGGGATTACGATTACGCACAATTTACTGTATTTTTGTGTCGCATTTTATATGCTTTTATAGGTGTTGGGTGAAAAATTAACGTAACTTAACAGTGGGGTCCGCGGTAAACTTGATTTGCAAAAATGGGTCCGTGGCACAAGAAAGTTTGGGAAACCCTGTGTTATCCCCGTCAGCGCATTACTGGCTTTTTCACTCGGCTTCATCAGTTACTGCGCTAAGGTGCGTTTACACAGAATACGATGCAATTTTTTGTACCTAAGGTGACGTAGGCTGCGAAACAGTTGGAGGTGATGACCTAAAGCTACTCACTTTGCGCGGCATCCTGGAAAACAATCGTAAGGTGCTTTGCAAAACGACCGATAGAAAGCAAAGTTGTTTGGTGGAAGATATTTTCGTCAACTGGAAGATATTTCGAATCGTGTGGAAGATATTTCCGTCAACTGCATACGTCAAAAATTGAATGAAATTTCGTACGACAACTAATCGGATTAAAATCGCATTTAGTGGAAACAGACCTTGACTTGTAGTGTGAGCAGCAAAAACTTAGACAAAAAGGATTTGTTGTAGACAAAAAGGGTTTGTTCACAGTCTCGTAGGGGTTGCTCTTCCATTTTGCGCTATATTTTGTGTTACTCTTGGTGTGACTGTGCTAAAAAAACTTGCTGCAAAGTTGAACCATGAATGAACTCGAATTCACAATGATACACTTGTTTTGTAAATACAAATGTATTTACTATAACAAATGAATGACATTGAGGAGACTTTTTTGTATAAAAGAACCGTTAATTACTTTTTAATGTAATTTCTTAGCTCTTGAATCAAAAATTTTCTTGTATTGGTTGGCTTGTGGTAATTGGCTGTATTGAATTGATGAATTTGTAAAAGAAATCTGTAAACACAGATTAATTACTAAATTCAGCACGTTATGTTTGAACTTAGCGGTAAATGGAAATTACAAATGAAATTGTAATTTTAAGCTTTTTGAGTTTATCCAAGCGTTGCAGGCTTTGCAACCTTTATGACTATCTGTAGTGTCAAATGAGCTTTAAAACTGTCTGCTTTCTCCGCGAACGAGAGCGATCGTGTATTTGTTTTTTTTATTACCGGTAGTTGCCGTTCTTTAAAGTATAAACTTGACACTCTAGTACAGTACAATGGTGTCGATAGTCTGTTTCTATCGTTCGCAATTGACAGTTCTGCGACTTCCTTTAGCCAAAGTTGTACCTTAGTTCACGTTGTAATGCTTAAATCGAGCTGATGTATCAATGCATCCTTAACACTCTGACTATTTTCGCTCGTTCAGTTCAAATGAAATTCTTTACTCCTTCAAAATCATAAAGGCTATGAATGTGTGTAAAAAATGCTAGGAATTTTGGTGCCTTGTGAAAGTTGTTAAAACTGCATTTTTTTGAGCAACCTAATAAGAATACGAAAGCGGAAATGTAGTAGAGCGCATTGGAAGGCAAATGATGCAGATGTAGAGACAGTTTCGATCGCTGAGTCGGTGTCAAGTCATTATTGTGTTTAAACCGCATACAGTTACCCTGTCCACATGTCCAACGTTCCTGCTCTTTGGACCCATTGTTCTTGGTTCTTGTTTTGGCAGTCTTTGATTTCACAGTCACTTTTTTTGATTATGACATCAAAAAATTGATTATGATGCAGAAACTAGAGCCAAGAACCGGGGGTCTAAAGCCCACTAAAATTGGGCATGTGAACTGGGTAATTGTCACTTAACCTAGAGTTATCTTGTTTCTTTACAATTATTTTAAATAAGGACTTTCTTAGAAATTTTTTCTAAAGTTGTGTAATAGTTAGGCCTATAGCGGCTTGATGTTGATTTTGATTGTCGAAATAGTTATGACCAATAAATGCATAATTGCATATCTCATAGAATCCCATGGGAAATTTTTAACTGATTTAACTGCTTTGCTTTTTCGAGACCTTTGTAATTGCTTACCTTATATTCAGGAGTATTTCGTTAACCTATGTTTGATCTCTAGAAATAGCAAATAAGACTTATAACTAAAAGGCCCCACAATTTTAATACAATAACTCGAGAAACCTAGACATACTCAGTTGTAAAATTTGCACAAAATATAATACAATTACAAAGTTAATTAAATCTCACCGAGATCCCTCCTTGTGACAGCTGTTTCGTCCAAATGAGACTCATCAGAGGGTACATGCTTTTAACTTTTGCTATTAGTGTCCTTCAATTTTATTAATTTTAGAAACAAGATTTGTTACAAAATGATGAAATTGTCATTTCTCACACCATTGATTACCATATATTCGATTTTGTGTTAGTAGTTAGTTGCATCACGAAAAAGCGATCAAAGCGCTATAACGAGCTCGCTTAGGAATTGCCAGCCATCTGTCTACCACACCAAGATAGGGGAATACCGTTAAGTGCCATTCTCAACAGCACAACGAATAAACTTGCCAGCTTGTTCTCCACACTGTCCCTTTAATGCTGAACGTCAAGCAGGGAAGTTGTAAATACTAATTTTAAAGTCATTGGTTCGACCCGACTCGAAATCAAACCCGAGTCTGCGACTCCGGAGGCAGTCGCTCTTACCACTCGGCCGTCGGAGCTGTTAAATTCGCGAAACAGGTTGGTGTCAAACTGCCAAATTCGTCAACTGCATCGAGCCATTGCTTACTGCAGCTGTAGGTGGTCCCAATATAGCCTTTTGCAAAAGCAATGCCATTTGCTTTACACTTGATCGTCTAACGGTCTTGACCCTCTAAGATATTTGTAATGAAGTCTTTTATCAGAAATCGTTGTCCTTTCATCAGCTTTTATCTTTCATCACAAATTTGTAAGATGTGACGAAAGAAGGCTTTCTTTTATGCTACATTAAGTATCCAAGAGCACGCTATAAAGCATCAGATCTAAATTCTGTTGCGTATGTGTACCACTATGTTTTCTTGGCTGAATTGCCAAGATAAAATGTTGTAGTGTCACCGCAATATGTTATTATGTTATTAAAATTGGCTATAGAGAGTTACTTGAATTAAGGCGAAGACAAAAGTAGTTGTTCTTTTTGTCCTTTCATCTGCTCTTTATGCTTTATTCGGTGGCGCAGTGAAAAATTGCAAAGGAGGGCATAAAACTTCAAAAGCCGTCAAAAGAGTCTGGCATATTTCAGTTTTTTAGCAACATTTTGTTCTTTTTTACTAAGAGGCAAAATCAAATTGGGGAGGGGGTAGGCATGGCACAATGCAATCCCCCCTCCCCCTAAATGCACTCCAGGTTTGCACAAATAAAATATGTGGCAATATATCGCCTTCTTGTTAATTTGGTTTGAATTAATTACCGTAAAAACTGGCGGTTATTTTTTGTATTGATTGTGGAGTTGAATTGAGTTCATAAAATCATGTTCTTAATTGCGAAATTTATTTTTCTTTGGGGATCAATGTCATCTTTACCATTTAATTAATATTGCGAACTTTTTCATGAAATCAAGCACTCTACAGCAGCTTCAATCAACTGCATAGTTGCCATCTGCATATTGATTTACTGTAGCTTGAACTTTGGTTACTTTGTGACAACTTTAAAAAGAAAAGTGATTTTCTTATGACACGACTGATCTTTGTTCGTCTCTAATTGGATTGAGTTTCTAATACTTAAACTGGATCGATTAGAGGCGCGCATTTGAGCTAGAATACTTTGTGCCTATCCTTTTAAGCTTTTAGCGCTTCGTTCTTTGAATACCAAAGTCAACGTTTTCCCCCTGAGTGTAATTTCTGCCTGCCTCAGCCAGCTATTTTTTGAGTTTATGCGTCTAGTTGCTGTAGTAACTGCCTCTGAAAAGCTTTGCTTCACATCTATGCACTCGTATCCGTTTCTGACGAACTTCATGAAGTTATATTAAATCATGGCTCTGATTGCCACTCAAGTCATTGCTTGTGGGTTGATAGTGTGTTGATCAATAGTTCCCAAAATTTGCAGACTCCGTAATATGTAAGTCTAGCATATGAGGCGCCGTTTGGAAACAAATAATTTAGGTTTTCCACGAGTTTTTTCGGCCAATTTAAGCTACATTTTGTTCAGTATATTATATAGGATATTTCATATATATATATAGGACAAAAATGTAGTTTAAAATAGACAAAAAAATTGACGCAGAATATATAGAAAATTTCCTATATAATATATAAGACAAATTATTGCTTAAATTTGCCAAAAACAGCAGCGCAAAACATATAGAAAATTTCCGATATAATATATAACACAAATTATTGCATAAATTTGCCAAAAGCAGCAGCGCAAAACATATAGAAAATTTACTATATAATGTATAAGACAAAAACCGGCCGTTAGCTCAGTTGCAAAGCGCACGCTATCGGTGCGGGAGGTCTGGGGTTCGACTCCCGAGCCGGTCAAATCGACACAGTGTCGCCAACGACTCGCCACCGTTACGACGTTTCTTCGGAGCTGTGTAGCCCAGGCGCTAAGCCGCGGAGATGGGCCCCGCAACTCGTTACACGCTTCGGCGTAATACGGCGAGTATAATGAAGATTTGATTTGATTTGATATATAAGACAAAGTATTGCATGAATTAGCCAAAAAAAGCAGCGCAAAACCTATAGTTTCTGCATGTTTTGCGCTGCTTTTTTTGGCTAATTTATGCCATAATTTGTCTTATATGTTATATCGGATATTTCCTATATGTTTTGCGCTACTGTTTATGGCAAATTTATGCAATAATTTGTGTTATATATTACATAGGAAATTTCCTATATGTTTTGCACTGCTTTTTTGGGAAAATGTATGCGGTAATTTGTCCTGTATATTATACAGGAAATTTCCTATATCTTTTGCGCTGTTTTTTTTTGGCAAATTTATGTAATAATTTGTCTTATATTTTATATAGGAAATTTCCTATATATTTTGCGTCAGTTTTTTCGGCTATTTTAATCCACATATTTGTCCTATAACAATGGTAATCAGTGTTCCAAAAAGTGCTCGATAACTGAGTTCAGCTAGAGCAAATATACGAATTCACCACAGTTTAAAAACATCTATTTAAAACCCGACAGTCTGTTTCACCCAAGGGGGATCATCAGGGGTATCTGAAAATCACGTAAAAAGTTAAAGAATTAAAAAATTATGAACTAAAACAAACTAAAACACTGCATCTCTCAGGTCTAGATAGACGGTGACTGACACTGTTTGCTGGCAAAGCGAATAACGGTTTGCTGGCATTACGATTTGGCCTGATGGCGCTGTTTGCTGGTGACTGGCACTGTTTGCTGGCATAACGATTGACGGTTTGCTAGCATAACAATTTGGCCTGATGTTTAAGCTCATAATTTTTTAACTTCTTACGTGATTTTCAGATACCCCTGATAATTCCCCTTGGGTGAAACAGACTGTCGGGTTTTGAATAGATGTTTTTCAACAGTGGTGAATTCGTAATTGTGCTATATACATATACGATTAAGTTTAAAAACACATATAGGAAATATTCTATATAATATATTCCACAAAATGTACTGTAGCTTAAATTGGCCGAAAAAACTTATGGAAAAACCTGAGTTATTTTTTTCCAAACCTCGCCTTGTACGAGCAACTAAAGTTAAGAGCTTGCAGGTTTTGAAATGAATTAGGTCTGTGCTGAAGGATGGCTGGCGATCACAGGTGCTGTTAATAACTCCAAACGTGGACTCTAACTGTTGGATTTAGAAAGTTACCTAATCGCTCACTCTACCAATAGCTACCGAAAAATTGAAAAATACCGCAATTTTTATTGTGTGGGCGTTTTCTATCCCTTTTTTGCAATTAACGAAGTAATAATATTGTCGAAAAGGCAAGTTTGTGCGTGTGTCTAAGCCTACTAAAAGTTTTTCAAATATTCTATTTGTAATGTTTCACGTGAAGCTGTAGTGGTTGTTTTACGAAGACGAATTTCTAAGAAAATGATAGCGGCTGTTATAAATAGCTGGATAAAGCTGTAAAAAAATCAGAGTCTAGCGAATCGCTTTTCAACGAATAACCTTGTATAGCTCTAGCTAGCTAGTAACAGCTAACAATCGGATGTCTATGATTTTCTAGCATTAATTTTAGGCGGCACAATTTACTTCTATTGCAACAACTTTTGTAGCAAAGCCCGTCCATCTCCGTACACTTTGACTTGAACCAAACGTTATAGTATGAAGCAGGGTGAAATTTTCATAACTATTTGCCTGGTTAATATGCACTGGACAGAAAATTATGTATATCTTTGTAATTAACTAAACTTTCCAGGTAGTTATTGTTTGAAAAGCTTGCAGTTGTAATTGTTTGTTTGTTTTATTATTTTTGTACAAGTTGATTGCATTCCATGATTGGTTCAGTCTGTTTGAAGTGTTAACTTATGCAGTGCCCTGAACCATTGTAAACGAGTTTGGCTTTGCCTTGATTCATGTTCATTTTTAAGATTTCTTAGTTATAGTTTTGTTCACTGTTCGTGGTCTGCTACAGTGGTTTTTGAACTTTTATTTTATTTTTTTATTTAGTTGCATATTTATCCTCCTATCACGAGAAAGCGATCAATGCGCTATACGAGCTCGCTTAGGAGTTGCCGGCCATCTGTCTACCACACCAAGATGGGGGAATCCCGCTAAGTGACTTTCCCAACGGCACAACAAGCAATTTTGCCGGCTTGTTCTCCACACTGTCCCTTTAATGCTGAGCGTCAAGCAAGGAAGCTGTGAATACCAATTTTAAAGTCATTGGTTTGACCCGACTCGGAATCAAACCCGAGTCTACAGCTCAAGAGACAGACGCTCCATACCACTCGGCCATCTGAGCTGTTAAATTTATGCTTCCCGGCAAAACCCTCTAACTTCGTGACTCCCTTTTCGGCACCTGCGTGATTGTGTCGCTCCCAGGGAATATCTCGAGGCCCCCGATTAAAAAACTGTGGTGCAGCAACAGAAGGTGTATCTTAATCCATGTTACGTTGCAAAATTGACGCCGAAAACTTAGACGCAGTAGATGTGACGTCGAGGCAGACGATATTAGATTTTTTTTCCATATTTTCCTGGGCAAAAGTGGTTCGTGCAAATAGTAAGCAAATTTAATAACCACGCCAGATTGGAGAATTACAGCGGTTCATTGCCAACATTTAAATGCAATGGACTGCATCAATATTCAGTGTAAAGCACCAGATGAAATATTTCGAGCTTACATTTGGCCTGATGTAGAGAATTTTCATGTTAGGCTGCAACTTAGGCATAAAAAAACGAAGTAATGCGTTGTCAAATACACATTGTTTTCGTTTTGATGGATTAGGTTTCAATATGAGGATTTCCGAGAAAGCTTTCCTACGTCTGACTTAGCTTATGATCTCCAAAGTAAAGGTTCGATACTAACGAAGTAGCATTGGAATTCATTGCTTCCTCTTACACAAAGCATTTAGTATAAGCGGTTGGTCTTATGTTGAGTATTTTGTTGTGGATTATCCTGAAGTTGTTGAAATTCCACACTGAGTGCGTTTCCTCAACTCTTGATCCGCTTTGTATACGTCAAAAGGAACTTGAAGCACGTTTAAATTTACGACTCTATTGTCAAATGCGTTTACGTTGAAGTTGCTCGTTGATGACGTCAAACTTCCACGGTGAAATTTCCAAGTTTGGAATCACGTTATGTTTGGCAAACAATGGCGTTTGTAAATACACATCTATAGTCGAAGAAACGTTCCGCGTTTTCTCAAGCTGGATGTCAAAAAATCATTATTATTCCATTTTTAAAGGTAGTTCTTGCACTTTAAAAAATTTTTGGAAGCGACTGCTAAACAACTGCTATTCGCTGGTAACAAACTAAAAAATAAAAGCATGTTGTTTAGGAATAAAGGAGCAGAATATGCTTTTTCATAATTTGTACCTGGTAAAGAAACAATTGCTGTTTTAATTTCTTGGGCCTATCAGCGTGAAATTTACTTTACTAATTCGTGTTATTTAGCAACGCACCTGAGTTTCAAATTCACTCTTTTTTGACGTTTATTTTGTGGATTTGTTTGGCTTAGATGTTCTCTTCGCCAGTCCATGTTTGGTTGCGATTTTGATCGAAAATAGATGAAAGTGAATTGTTCCTTTGTTCATTTTTAATGTTTCTTTTATCGAAGCTTTAATCTATTTCTCAATATTGTAATTTCTGAACTTTTTTCAAGACGTCACTTCCTTTTTATACAATGAGTTTTCAAGTAGAATAACTAAAGATATCATCAGTACTTGTATGATATTTACTTTGAGCTTGAAAGGTTGTTGGTGATTTCAATTTTATTGTACATCGGTAATCAAAACATTTCAAAATTGTCAGTATATAGTATGACACACAAACCGGCCAGTTAGCTCAGTTGTTAAGTCATTGCTGTCGGTTCGGTAGGTGTGGGTTCGAATCCCTGGTCGGTCAAATCGGACACAGTGTCGCCAACGAACGACTCGCCACCGCTGCGACGTTTCTGTGTTGGCCAGGCGCTTAGCTGTGTAGATAGGCCCCGCCACTCATAACTCGCTTTGGCGTTACAACGCTAGAATAAAGAAGGTTTGATTATTATTAGTATAATGATGCACTGTAATCGCTTACATCATATTCAATGCTACGCTAAGCATTTTAGTCGCGAGCGCATCCAGGGTTTTCTGGAGGAAGTAGTCATTAAATTAAGCTTATTTTGCAGCTCTGTGTCCAGAAGCATCGAAATACTAATATATTAAGACGTGCCACTAGAAGTGTGGGTGGCTTGACACCCTATTTGTCATTGTCAAGACTTCACGATGGGTCTGCCATTGTCAAGACTTCACACTGTAAACAGTAACTTTCGTGAGCCGTAGGCGTAAAAAACTAAACTGGCTTGAAAAATTTGGAAAACATGCAGAGAGAACATGTGTTTTTTTGGCAGTGTTACGAGTATATAATATTGTTTTAAAGCATAGGAAGTTAATATATTAGTTGTGGTCATTGGTCGGTAAAGTGCTTGCTGTTTACTTGTAGATATTTGTCAATCGCTTTCGCTGATGTTAAGATACTTGAGGAAACAGTTAAGTAAATAGTGAACATCAACAGTACAGGCTCTAGCGAAGGGTTGAAACGAGGTTGAATAGCTTTTATGTGATTATGTAATAGATAGCTGACCACTGACCGCTTTTGTCCAGTTTAAATCGCTGCTTATGGATCAACAATTTCAAAGTTTTGTTAGACTGGTCTTTTACTCTCCATTTAATGAGTTACTCATTTTATCACATTTTTCTTGCCTCGCTGTAACTTATCCTACCTCAGGATTTTGATGCTGAATTGCCCAACGATTCACCAACACACCAGCATCCTACAACACTAGTTATTACTAAGGCGAAGGATTCTGGTCAAAACTGTTTGACTACATACATGTATTAAACATTTCTCGTATATACGAAAAAAGTTTACGGTGATATTGCGCTAGAGGTCCTCCAATCAAACGAACGCAAAATAGAGTTTAGACAATTACTTGCTGAGTTAACTGGTTGAATGCTCTACCATCTCAAAAGGCATGATATATCAACACACTACCACTTGCGATGTACACTACATAAAGTAATATTTAATAGGCCTGCAACTCAATTTATTATTAGCATGTGAAGCGATCAAGTACTATGGTAGTGCACTGCAATGATTTTTGGGTGATCTTACAAGTTTTCTGTTTTACCGTAACTATAACTTCTTTTTAAAGGAGAAAAAATAAAGCCACTGTAAATTTCAAATATTATGAGATTTACCGTGGTTTTTTTTTCCTCCGTAAGCTATTTTCGTCCCATGTTTATTGTATTCCGAACTTTTTTTTGAAATACGTAAAGCGCTGTCGTACTACTAACAGCAGTCGTGTTAAACAGTAGATTTTCTTCAACCCCATTTAGGACGTTTCTCAAATTACTGCTCATTCAACTTTCTCGCCAGATTTGGTTACCAGCTAATGGTGGTGATTTCGCAATTATTGTCAACGATAAATAACAAGAATGAGTAATGTATAACATTTGCTTATTCACTTCTTACTCATATGGGTTACTAAAAGACAACTAGCGTTGTGAATGGGGTGTCAAAGTGACTGTTTTTGCGTTCCAGTCTTTGTTGAACTTGGTGCTAGCTCTCCCAGCCTCAAAATCTAATTTAGGGCAGTCGCAAGCAGCAACTAAATTTTTAAAAATTGGCGGGATCGATGAAGTGGATGGAAGCCAAAATTTTTAAATGTATTTTTTGTGGTCATTTGGTAGGGCTGTATTAAAAGGGGGCTATGAGGGTTGTAGCCCGGAAATTCGCGTCCTCTAAAAAAAGATGTGTAGCTAGGGTCAACAACGGCCTGCAAAAAACATGGGGGCCCTTAAAATTGCCCCCCTAAAGTCTTAGTTCGTCTCTTGTCATTAGATGCAAGAAAGCTGGTGTCAACGCACTTATCAAGTTGCTGCATCCAAGCTTTTAAAAGCCTTTACTGCCTCTATTGATGTTTACTTGCTTTAGCATGGTAGACCCAAGTTTTGACACACTACATGAGCAGCTTATTTGTTGAATCAGCGACTATGAGCCTGTTGATTGGTAAATGCTGTTATTTTTACTTGCTATTGACGATTTTCGAGTTACTGTTGATATTTGACACATATTAACTATAAAAACCTATTTATAAGCGTTACTGGTCAGTTGAATAATGCCATGAAACGGTAACGCGGAGGTGACAAAATTTGTTTGAGCAGCTGTTAGCGCTTTCTAATTGGTCAAAAGTGATTTAATATGCTAACACGCGTCCATAGAAAACGCAATAATGACCAATGGGTTGTATGTTTTAAATACCGGTAGTTATAACTTCGTGAGAATTGAAACGTTAAAACTGCTATAGTTTTCAGTTATTGAAACATCTTGAGCTTTATAGAACAAGCTAACTGCTTCGATTTTATTGGCACGTCAGAAGCCATATTTTAAAACTCACCATGGAAATATAATCGTTTCAATTTTAGTTGAAATGATTTCTAGGTTCAAGGTGACTTTCAATCTATTTGGACTTAATGATACACGTGGGAGAAATGAATGTCATTGTGCTGTATTTAATTTTGTTTTTTCTTTTTTTGGCTTCCCTCAATCGTATTTACGTTACTTAAAATTGTAGTTGGCGTTTTTGTGCTCTATCCGTTAATTAAATTTAATTGATTTTGACGTCTTTATTCCGTGCTAGACTAAAAGTGTTAATTTTCATTTGCTAGCAAGAAAATGTGTTTTGTTGACTGGTTAGGTTTATGAGCACAACTGTAATGTTTTCAGCGTAGGTTCGATCTTGTTGGGATCACTACCTTAATGAATAATTAGTTGACTTTAACGTTAAGATCGTTTGCTTAGTAATATCCGACTGGGGTTTTGCTCCCGGTCGGGCCATACCGAACACTTTAATTACGGTATTCGCAGCTTTCCCTCCTGGCGCTTGGCACAAAAGCGAAGTATGTGGACTGTGGACGTGTTGTTTCAACTTGTTTGTCTTGTATGTGCGCTAACAGCGTTCAGTAATTTTGGACTGATATTTTCCGTAAGCATAACAGCGGCCTATGCATCGCTGAATTCAAGCCCCTTTGTCTCGTAGGCTACCATTGCCTTAATATGCATGAAAGTTGTAGCCAGTAGACTTAATCTAATGAAGTTGCAATTAAAAAATGATTACTGTGGAAATCAACCAAAAGTTGGAAACACAACTCTTAATAGAGATTCAAAATCAAATCTTCATTATGCTCGCGGTATTACAGCGAAGCGTATAACGAGTGGCGGGGTCCATCTCTGCGGCTTAGCGCTTGGACAACACAGCTCCAAAGAAACGTCGCATCGGTGGCAAGCCGTTCGTTGGCGATACTGTGTCCGATTTGACCGGCCCGGGACTTGAACCCCACACCTCCCGCATCGAAAGCAATGTGCTTAACAGCTGAGCTAACCGACCGGTTGATTGAGTTTCTGCTTGTCTTGTTTGCAGTATCTTGACGCTTTTTCATGACGAGAATAACAGTTACCGGTATAAAAAATTATTTTTTTAGTGACCTGTTGAACAGAAATATTAAGCAGAATTTATAATTTCATTTTGCTTTCTTTGTGAAATTTTCTCTTTACTATTAGCCCCATTACCGCTCTAACTTGGCCTGATACTTCAAATTTAAGCTATAATTGTACTAACATTGAAAATGCATTGTGAAAAGCAAAACTTATTAAAAATTTATTTTTGAGATTTCATTTATTGTTTAGAAATTGAGTTTGAAAGTGGATTTCCCAGTATTACTGATGAACCTAAAGTTCAAACGGTCGAGAGGGGCCGGTCAGCTTCACTGAAGTGCCGAGCGAGCGGTACTCCAGTGCCGACAATCAAGTGGTACAAAGATTTCTTGCCCGTTAATGTAGATGGAAGCAGAGTATCTTTGGACGCGTCAGGTTCGTGAGTGTTTAAAATTAAAGCTTGTTAAGCTAGAAGCACACGCTATCGGTGCGGGAGGTCTGGGGTTCGATTTCCGGGTCGGTCAAATCGACGCAATGTCGCCAGCGGCTCGCCACCGCTACAACGTTTCTTCGGAGCTGTGTTGCCCGGGCGCTAAGCCGCGGAGATAGGCTCCGCCCCCCGTACGCGCTTCGGTGTAGTACCGCGGGTAAAATGAAGATTTGATTCTGATTTTTTGAAGCCAGAATCTTATTTTGATGGTAGAAAAATCTGATGAAATATGCAACAACAGCTCAATTTGCGAGAGTGGTGGTTTTAATTTTTGAGAATTGTTTAAAAGTTACAGTATTTGAATTCTTAAAAGTCAAAAATCACTAAGAACAAATTTTTAGTGCTCTATACTTTATTCAAATAGTGTGAATTCAAATACATTTTCTTTTAGTAATATTAATAATGAAGAATCCACTTCAAAAAAAAATGGCTGTAGAGGTGTTCGTGTTGTTTTTGACGCGAATAGACCTTTACGCACTGGTCTCATCCTCTACTTCTTTATTCAGTGACAGCAAACCCCAATCTACTCCTCAATTCAAACAGATGTATAGTAATTCAAATAGCTTAAATATGTGATTACCAAGTTAAATAGCTTGCTACTCTAGATGTAATTCACAGCAAGCTGTTAATTCAAGACAATGATTTGAGGTCATAAACACACCCATCATATAATTACGACATTGGTAAATGTGATATTACTTCCGGCTTAACCCGCCTTATTCTCGTGATATCAGCCGCTTTATTTTTTAAATACAACAAAAAAGATTTATGTCAACTTTATTGTCCAGTTACTAGACATTAATGCGTCATACGACACGGGAGCAGCATATGCTTAATATCTGTCATATTCCCTTCATTTAAAAGTCTTTACTTGCTTTGTATTTACGCCATGACCTGTCGGCCTTAAAATCGAGTTAAGCTTTTAGAAGCTGTCCATATTTGCCTTATGCCAGGTAGAATGAGATTATAATCTCAGTAATTGGGTGTGCTAAACGGTTGCGCCATTTGTGGTTTACAGGCTTAGGAAAATATTTTTAGAAGTTAAAATTATGAATGGCACTGTGCTAATAGTTTAACAAACAAGATCAATAAAGCCAGAAATCACGTGAGTAAGTGAGTTTTTGTGCAAGGTCACGTGAGTTTTTACTTCATCAAATAGTAATATATTCTAACATTATGCTGTTTGTGACCCTGCCAGTCAATTTATGTGATTTTGACTGTTGGTCGAGCCTAGTGCCTTTTGATCTTGAAACTTAGGTTTATAGTAGGCTTAACTTGTATTAACTGCATGTTATGCGATAAAATCAAGGTTTTTTACTTTCGAATATTTGCCAAACTTTAATTTTCAGCGTAAAACGTCGTTCTGTCGTTTAGATTACACATACTGAAATGCTGGAGAATTTAAATTCAGATTTGTCATTAGCTACACTAATTTGCGCGCCTACACTGTAAATGTTTTACAAGCTGAAAGTAATGGTAGTTATTTTGCTTAACTTCATGAGTTTATGTTTTGAGCTTTTTACTTTTATTTATTTTAATCTGTGGCGCGAGCGATTGTCCACAAAATAATAATGATGTAATTCGGATTACCTCATGACTTTCTCGCGACTGTAACAACGAATGACTGATGTTTGTTTAATGATTTAATTGTCAGTTTTCGGACTATTGGACAAAACTGGACTCTGATTAAGGGCTGATCTGTACTGATATAGGAGTACTGCAGTGTTAAGGTTTTTGTTTGTGGTCATTACGCCGATTGAAAAGCAGTGCAGGTGTAAGATAATCTAACTCAAACTGTAAAAATTTCTATTTGAATAAGACTCCTCCTGAAGATCGCACTTAGCGAGAAACAGGTTGTTGTGGTTTTAATTTTTGTAAATAAATTATTGATCTGAGCATTCGATTCAAACTGTAAAAAAAAAGTTTATGCAAGCTCACGTGCTAACTTAGAGGTGCTAAGTGCTCAAGCTCTTCCCCTAGCTTAAGTTATACACATTAACAGACAGTAACTTCAATGCTTTTACACGAGCAAAACTGCAAGATTTCTATTTTACGATTCTTAGGTTCCTCTCAAAAAGATAATGTATGATCCACTTATTAAATTGTCATATTATAAAAATCAAAGTGTCAACTTAGCCGAAACTCACAATTGCTCTGATTAGTTCGTTTTTAGTCGCAGACGTCTGCGAAACACAAACTCACATAACACTTTTATCGCTGATCATAAAAATAATTACCAAAATTTTGAGCTTGATGTTATGATTGCTGTGACAATATTGTTGACTAGTGACTACATTGTGTCTAAACAGGACACCAATTATGAGTTGCCATATTAAGGCTTAGGAGGATCCTATTTAATGTCTGTCTAGCTTGTTTTAGTTAGACACCGTTGTTTATTTAGTGACCTTGCTCGCCATATGGTGCAATTAAGTGTCTGCACTCCTGACATTGCACATTGCTTGCATTAATTCTGGAGACAAGTATTTATTCTTATTTTTTATAAGCACACTTTAACGTAGTGGGGTTCGAGGTACATACCTTCCGTTGAACCGTGAATGTTTTGCAGTTAAGTGCATCTATTACTTTTACAGATAGTGCGAAATTTCAAACTAGAGAAAATATTACCCTTAAATGTCTCTTTTTGCGTAATGCCAACTCCCTGATCTAGCAGTACTGTGAGTAGGGAACAACCCTTCACCTAGTTTGATTCAAAGCTGGAGCCGATCGCATTAACACTTATCTCGAATGGCTGCTAGCAGCACTATCACTATCTTTTTCAAATGTGGGTCGTTTCAAAGTTCTTTTTTTTTCTCTTTTTCAAATTGTTTGATTTAGAGCTTTGAAAATGATAATGAGAATTTAAAAAAAATAAAAAAGAAAATTTCAATAAGTTTACGCCAGCCAAACGTTAAAAGGAAGATGGGTTTACCCACTGTATCTGTTAAAGTGATCTGCTTTTTGTAGTAGCAAAAACTTAGCTGTTACCCAACCTCAAAAGCTAGTACAATCGTCGCGTCAAAATTACACATTTTATAAATATTTTTAAATGAAAATTCTTTTGAGTTTACTGAAGCATATTGTAAAATACAATTTCAATAAAGTCTTTTGATGATCACGTCTTGGCTTTCAATTATGTCCTTTAAGCAAACCTTGGTATTGTTATTCAATTTTAATATTCCCGTTTTTATAATCGCATACAATAGTCGAATTGGGGGTGTGGTCAACGGTTTGACTTACTGTTCAATAATTTAAAATATTTGACCAAGCTAATGCATTGCTTATTGATATAACAAAGATTTTCATTGCTCTTCGTATAGCCAAGTCAAAAGCTTGTTGCAAATCCTTTCGAAGCTAATTTTTGTAGTGGAAAAGTTTTAAGAGAGCGTAAACTTGCCACCCCATTCAACCTTACCAAAATTTAATGCCCCCAAATTCGAGTATTTTCAACGACTATCCAATAAAATTAAGGCTCAACAGGTTCTTTCCCTGTTTTAGATTTAGAAATTTGTGTCTGGGGATGACAAAATTTTTAGTAGGTTTGACTTTAGATTCGAAAATGACTGCTGTGATACTCTGCGAAGTTGCTCAATGCTTCCATTTTCCAGTATAGGTTGAGTAGAATATCAACTCCCTTATCAATATCATTTGGTCGAGGGATGCCTTACCCTGAACACAGATGCTTCGTGGAGTGTTCCATTCGTCACGGCTTGGGCCAAGCGCATATGACATGTACACACAGAGATGGGCATTTATCGCGATAATTTATCGGCGATAGTTATCAGCGATAATTTTTTACCGATTATCGTTATCGCTCAAAATAATTTTGATTTATCGATTAACCGATATCGCTTTTGTAGTATATTTGATTATCGCCGATATGTTATCGCGGTAAACGATTTTTTATGCCTACAGTGCTCAAACTTCAAAGTTGGTGAGTTGGCGCTAGGGAAAAAATACACGGTGCCCAGTAAGTCTTGTTGCAATTTTAGAAAAATCTCTCTTTGTTTTGTTTAATGCCACGGCAGAGTCCCTAAACCACTCCGTTTTCTGAAAAAATCTACAAAAACATTTTTGCAATTTGATTTACAAACAAAAACAACCTCGTCAAACGCATTAAAAATTTACCGCAACATTTATCGGAAAAATTTATCGGCGATAATTTATCGATTACCGATATCGCTTTAGGAAATTGAGATTTATCGATTATCGGTATCGCCCAGGGCTTTTTTGAAGTTATCGATTATTGTTATCGTTTTAGTACTGAAAGGTTTATCGTGCCCATCACTGTGTACACAGCGTGGTTGCTGACTCAAAGAATACGTACTAACTTTGCAGTCTCCCTCAACTAGTGTGGAGTTTTCTCTTCAGTATTTGGAAATAACCTTAGTTAATTATTATTTTTCGAATAGCCAAAGTTATATAGTCAATAATATGCATTATAGAAGTAAATGTTGTTGATGAAACGTCAATATATTTTAAGCTTCTTAAGTCAAATAAATAAAATAAATTAAGAACTGAGGTAATTTTCAAATTAAATTGAACAGAAAATTCAATGGTAATTGAGGGAGACTGCAAAGTGAGCTTGCCCTCTTCAAGTCAGCAGCCAGCCGATATGTACAGTATGTCAAGTGCGATCGGCTCCTGCCGTGAATCGAACCCGTCACGTGCGATTTGTGACCTACGTATCGCTAGTTAAATAGAGTAAATTTTATCTTTCATCTTGGCTTGGAGAGAAAATTGAAAACTTCGCATACTTTACGGAGGAAAAATAAGGCCGCAGTAATTCTCAAAACTGGACGTTTCGACAACATAAATTCAGCTGTCATCATCAGTAGTGTAAGCAAGGCAGTACAAAGCTGAAAGACTTTTAGTTTTGAGACGTCCAGTTATGAGAATTACTGTGGCTTCATTTGGCAAATTTTGTTTTTCAGGTACATTAAATATCCTGAGAAGTAATGAGTCTGATCAGGGCAAATATTATTGCGCAGCTGAAAACCGCTATGGAGTAGTTTTCTCTGAAGGAGCGTTATTTTACGTTAAAGGTAAGTTTTAAACCTTTTGAAACTGTTTCAGCTTACACAATTTGATCGGTTAATGTTGTAGTTGCGTTAGTTAAACCTACTCTATTGTCCTTCCTCTTTTTTACCAGTGCTTCAAAACTATTTAGTGAGTAGATCTAGCAAACATGTTGTTAGATTGGATATCAAAGCTTGTATTTTTAAAACTGTTATGTAATGTTGTGTGTATCTCGTATTCTAGTTATGGGTAACGTGAGTCTCATCTTCCAAAAACAGTCGTTTAATCTGATTCATCCTGCTGTGTCTATTTCACCGATTTTGGGCTATTTTGTCGTGGAAAGTAAGGTAGTTGATTTTATTAGAGCTGTTTTAATCGGTAAAATCGTTGATTACGTAAACTATAAACGAAATTCTGGCTTATGTTCGCGTCGTAGGCCTATGATTCCATGACTTCATGGATTAGCGGTGGAGTGTTAAGTTTTAATGATGACGTCATATTTGAAGATATATTTTACTGATTAAGTTTTGCGATTATTTTTGCTTATTTTGTTTACAAACTTATGAATTTTGCTGGAAATTACAGCGAGAAGGGCACCTAATGGTAAGATGGTGATGACGTGACCAATGGCGTCATATTTCAACCATTGGACGAAATAGCAGAGCTATTTGTCCGTTTGTGTACATCATACTTACACTACGAGATTTAAAACGAAATCAACAAAAATTTATTGAAAATGTTTATTTTCACAAAATCGTTGGGTTCCGGGCTTTTCACTTAAGCGTTCGGAGAAGCGGAATTTGCATTATTAAGCTTCGAAATTGCTTTGAAAAAAGCTGCTTTCGCATTAGTCTTCAAGAAACGCTCTGCGAAAGCAGGTTTTTTCAAACCCATTCTTAGTTCTGTACCGCCAATCAATTATCAAATCAAACGTTCATTATACTCGCGATAGTACGCCAAAGGCTGTCACGAGTGGCGAAGCCCATCTCCGCGACTTAGCGCCTGGGCAACACATCTCCAAAGAAACGTCGCAACGATGGCGAGCCGTCGCGACACTGTCGATTTGACCGGCCCGGTAATCGAACCCCAGACGTCCCACACCGATGGCGTGTACTTAACAAATGAGCTAACCGGCCTGTCATCGATTATAATTAAGCTTGCTATCGGTAAGTTTGGGTTACGGTAATACCGCTTCGAAACACCAGTCATTAAAACCCACCGTGACGATAAGTATTGTTTCGTACTATTAGTTTTTTGGTTTTATCATACCATTTTCGTGTAAAAGCAGTTCAAATTCGTGAAATTTAATTGCAGCTGTTTTGCTTTGATATGTCACTTTCATTGTGTATTGTTTTGCCACCACCTGAATGCTACCATTTTTGCTGTGCTTTGTTTTTTTAGATTGCTTTTATATTCATGAATGAAAAACTATGTCGGAATACTGCAAACAAATTTAGTTCATCGCACTCACAATACCTTTATGGGGTTGTGGACATTTGCTACGGATTGAACTTTGTTCGAGAAAAAGAGTTATAAAAAATTCTTACTTTATAAAACAGAAATTCTGGGTGTTGCAACCATGCTCACTCTTGTTTTTTTAACTCCTCTTCTTCTATCTGCATGCCATAACGTTAATCGTTTCGTTGCCTCTTCCCTCTTCTGGTACCGTTGTTATGTTTCCTTTATCTTGTCGCATTCTTTATGATGTTGGCAATGCGAAAATAAAAGACACTACTAGCTGCTACCTCTGCTATAAATTGCGTAAAGAAAAGTCGCGATGTGAAGTTCCCTAAAATGCTTTGAGGTGCAGCTTTATACTGTAAACCAGTAAACTTCTTTTTCCATATTCAAGTGTATTTTTGAATCGTTGATTTTTAATTCTATGATACATTGGTTGGATTTGCCAGCGCGTACGTGGGAAGGTGAAATGTGAAATGAATGTAGCTTTAAAACCGGTGCAAAGAAACAACTCAGCAGCGACATGGCATAGCGGTCATGCGCATGTTACTCAAATCTTACTTCACTGGTTCCATTCACGTCTGGAGCCGATCGCATTTAGCATTACCTGGCGGTCGCTCTGATACTGGCAACACCGCAGTAAATGACTGTTTTAAACCGTTAAAAGTAGGAATCCTCCACATGGCCGACTCTGTGCTAGGCGGTTGTCATTGACGGCCACTTTTTAGTCGCTACTTGCAGCAAATGAATGGTCTGCCTTCCTGTTTTGCGTTGGCAAAGCACGGGCAGTACGAACGCATTGCTGGCATTTGCGTTGCTTCAGAGATGTTGGCTTTCGTATTGCAATTTCTGGTTATACTTGTCATTGCTGTAGCATTAATAAAAATACTTCGTTTATTTACACTTTTTACTACGTGCATCGTCAGTTTGTTTACATTGTGAACAAAAACATGTTGCTAGTCGCCGTAACGACCTTGTCTTTCTTTTAGTTCGGTATGTTCCGCCCCGATTTTCCAAAACTCCTCATCAGAAGTACAAAGTTGAAAATGGCGGAAGCGTTAATATTACATGTGTGGCAGTTGGAGCACCAATGCCAAATGTTAAGTGGCAAAAAGGTAGGTTTGGATCTCTCTTAATAGGTTTTGCAGTGCGCAATATTGCTGTTCAAAAGTATTTTTTGTGTTTATATTATTTTTTTTACATTAAGTATTTTACTGTGCGACTTATGTCTGCAATTTTTTAAAATTTTAATAATATGTTTAGTCAGGTCTTAAAAACTAGTGTTGCCATTTTTGTTTTTTAGAAATGGTAGAATTTTGTAATTTTTTGCTTGGTTTACTTCAACCGGTTGGACTGATATCTTTGCTAAGTTGGTGAATAGCGTTTATGTTTATTTTTTATAGAAACCGAATTCGGGGAGTTTATGGACGTTCCAATTTTAAACCCGGAGACAAATTGGACGTCAGGTGTTACCGGCAAACATGAGTCTGGCCGCTTAGTTGGTCTGGTCGAGCTTCATCTGAGGAACGTACAGAAATCGGCCAACTACACTTGCATTGCTAGTTCTACTTTAAAAACCATCGATTTTACGACCACTGTTCATGTTTTAGCAAGACCTAAGGTATTTAATTATTTTTATTTAACTGCCTTGCACTATTTTCATGAGTTTTTATTATTTTTTGATGTTCCCGTGCGATATTGTTGCTGTCAACATCGTCCGCATACCGCGTGTCGTATTTTTTTTCACTTTTATGGAGGTTACACGAGTCAAACACAAATTAATTATATCTTGGTAAATGGTTCAAGTCATTGCTATCGGTGCTTGAGGTCTGGGGTTCGATTTCCGGGCTGGCCAAATTGGACATTGCGGCGCCAACCATTCACCACTGCTGCGACGTTTCTTCGGAGATGTGTTGCCCAGGCACTCAGCCCCGGATATGGGCCTCGATACTCATTACCCGCTTCGCTGTAATACCGAGAGTATGGTGAAGATTTGATGTATCACCATTGAGCATCCTAGAAATAAATACAGTTTTTAAAATTCCTTTTTTGCACCATTCCATTGAGGGAAACTCCAAAATTATAACAATCTATAGGTGCACACTGCACAGCCTTTCCATTACTTAATATTTTGTTGCAAATTGTTTTCTTTTCAGCCGCCTGTCAATCTTCGTGGTGCTGGTATTGGCAATTCCCCATATTTTTTAAGTATTCTGTGGCAAGCGGAAAGTGGAGATGAAGTAGACAGTTACAAAATCTACTACAGAAAAAATGTTTCTCCACCTTCGGATTACTACGCTTTACCAAATATAGCGACTACTAGGTGGGAATATTTTTGTGATAAATTTAGCTTAGGTGTTGAGCATATCGCTATCAGTGCGGGAGGTCTGGGGTTCGATACCCCGGCCGGTAAAATCGAACACAGTGTCACCAACGACTCGCCACCGCCGCCACGTTTTTTCGGAGTTGTGTTGCCTAGGCGGTAAGACGCGGAGATATGGGCCCCGCTATTGGTTACACGCTTGGGCGGAAAACCCGAGTTCTGGTTTAATGAAGATTTGCTTTTACGTTTTGTGCAGTGACGGTCAGTGGTACTCTTTTCAGGGTAATCACTTGTAAACAATTTAGTATCAGTAAAGTTGACATCATGCAGATTTGTTTTTATCAAAATACAACGTTAGTCAAGTTCAAGTTTGTCAATAATATGAAAGATGAGCTTTGCAATAATGATGCAGCATTTCGTTTTACGGCGCACTTCCGGCAATTCTTACAAATGATATGAGGTAAAAACACGCTGGACCGCTGGCTGCCAGCGAAATCTCGACAATGCGAAAAGTACTTCGATTAAAGCATAACTTTCATTTTTAACATTACAGTACGAAAGCGTATATTTACAGTTAAGTTAGTCGTTTATTTAAAGCTGCCTTCGTTACTATTGACAAATAAATAAAATAATGTGTAATTGAGGTTATTTTGCAAATTATATTGAACTGCAAATTCAACAGAAATTGAGGGAGACTGCGAAGTGAAGTTGCACTCTTTGACTTAGCAGCCACCCGATTGGGTAAGATGCGATCGGCTCCAGCCGCGAATCGAACCCGTCGCGTAGGATCTGTCACCAGCGCGCGGCACTGCTAGGCCATGTTGCTGACAAACAAACTTGAATTGAAAGCAGGGCTAAAAATGTACCTCCGCTGCTTAAGTTCATCATTACGATGTCGTACTGCTTAAGTAGTAAAGAAGCTGGAATTGATTCCTTTGCTATCCATGACATCTGGCGTTTGAGCGATATGATTGGATGGTACAAAAGCTCGATGCTGACGTAGGAGGCAAATTGGTTGATACATTACTGCTGCTATGATATTAGTGCTCGAAGTTGGCCAAAGCGATATCGGTAGCTGGCGTTGCATGAAAGACACGTTCACATAGTTTGTATAGGTTCTACATGCACCATGCAATGGTGATAAAAGTCGGCATTAAAAACATGCGACTGTAAATTAAAAAATTAATCTATGGACTTTTAACTTTAAAAAAATCAACTTCAACTTTTAGTTTTTAGAAACATTGATTACCGTCTCAGCGATCGTCACTGGTTTTTTGTTAAATTATTTTTTGCTTCTTCCTGCTCTATTTTTCTTTCTGGTTGGAAAGACTGTGTCATAATAACTTAATGACTGAATACATGAAAAATATTGTCAGTAATAGCGTTGAGTTTTGAAAGATGCTCTTGACATGATTTTGTCATAGACACAAACTGCAATTTTTGGAGTTATTGCAACCTGTAGCTTCTTTTGTTTTAGGTATAAAAATTACTGGTAATAGATAAACATTGCACCCTGAGCTAGAGCGCGTTATTTATTGATTTGTTGTACCAAAATTGAATCTTTTTGTGAAATAAAAAGCGTTACCGGTATGTGAATTTCCAAAGAAATGGGACAACAATGACGAAAAGTTTGCTGTCTTTTGTAGTATCTTAGCCCGAGCTTGTTTCCGTTTGTGACGTAAATAAACTTGTTCCAGTTGATTTGTCGCTTAGTTTTCCGCAAAATAATGTCAGAACAACTGTTTTTGTTACAGTTTTACGGTCTCGGGATTACAGCCTCATGTCGATTACGAATTACGAGTTTCCGCCGTCAACGCGCAAGGGGAAAGCGACATGAGCCTTCCTATTTATCTACAGACAAACGAAGCAGGTGAGGCAATGGATCTGATACTAAGTGGTTGGAAATGCAATTTTCCATTCGGTTTTGAAATGCCAATTCTGAGTTCGATTCTTGGCCTAGTTCTCATCTGGACAGTGCAACTTGCCCGTGGTTACGAATACGTTAGGGGCCTTTCTTATTGATTAAAGGCACAGGGCCCCCAGAATGAAATTTCTCGCCAGTTCCCTTTTTCAAACTGGGGTAAGTTTTATTTTTTTAACCCACATACCATTGCAATTTAAGTTTTATATGAGTAAAAAACGCGCGTCATGAAAGATGACCTTTTTGACCATCGAACCCTCGAAGTCAACTCCGAAGCCCAACGAGCCAACTCCTTGTGCGAAATGGAGTAACTTGTCATCTTGGTTAGCGGTCCTCAAAATTTTGTTGCAATTTTCATAAATGGTTAGCCTACTTCTTTTTTTGTCTGATCAAGTACAGGGGTGGTTAATTGCGATGAAGTTGCATAGCTTCAATTCATCGCAAAATCACATAAACATAGAATGACTGCTTCTATTGCTTTACTGTGCTCACGTGTCCGATTTTTGTGAACTTCGGACCCGCTTTTCTTGGTTCTAGTTTCTGCATCATAATAAATTTTATGGTGTCATAATCACGTTGTTAGCCATGACATCTAAAACTTGATTGTGAGGCAAAACTGGAATCAAAAACCGCTGGCCCAAGCTCCACAAATATTGATTATGTGAAGTGTAGAGAGGGTAATTATTTTTCAGTTCCGAGTGGCCCACCCATTGACATCCGTGCTTATCTTGTTGGTGTGGATAGAATAATGGTGATGTGGAGGAAACCCGTTCAACCAAATGGAAGAATCACTAGCTTCACTGTCTACTACACTCACGAGCCAAATTCTTTAACTGAGGGTACATGCTAAATTCTCAAAAGCAAACTTATAAATTATTTTTTTATTTATGTAAACTGTTATTTTTTTGTAAAGGAAGCGTGGGAGAATTGATTGCCTTGCGTTTTACCAAAGATTTTTTTGTAATAGGCCTGTCGCCAGAGTGGTTAAAGACATTGATATCGGCGCTGGAGGTGTCGGGTTCAATTCCAGGTCGATCAAATTGAGCACTGCGTCGCCAACAGTTCGCCGCTGCCGCGATGTCTTTTCAGAGCTGCGTAGCCCAGGCGCTAAGCCGGTGAGATGGGCCACGCCACTCGTAACACCGCGAGTGCAGAGAACATTTCAGATTTTTTTGATTTGATGTTTTTATCTATGCCACAATTAGTTGAGAATCGTCATCTTTTGTTTAGAATGGAATCAACAAATTGTGACGGAAGAGAAACTTCTTACAACTTTGCCGGATTTATTGACATCAGTCACTTATTCGATTCGTGTTTCCGCCGTCAATTCAGCCGGGGAAGGCCCGCTTTCGCAATCAGTTCGAGTTATAACAACACAGAGCAGTAAGTGTGTGGTTGGTGCTGAAATTCGTGGTATTTTGTTTCATTTTGCTTGAGTATTTTGTGGTGTGGCAACGGGAGCGGATCCAGAAAATTTTGGTGGGAGAATGCAGTTTTTAAATTAGGTTTGATGTTAACTAAATACAAAGACATTAGACGATTAGACCCGGAAAATAGCGTAAATAAGCCCTTTGAAAATGTTTCATGTCAAGGGCGATTTCAGAAGTACTTTCCGGGGGGGGCACCGAATTGTGACATTTTTTAAGCGTAGTTTTTGACGTTTTTTACCCCTGGATCCGCTCCTGTGTGACTGTGAGGAAGGTATGAAATGCAAAAGGCTTTGTTTTTAAACTTTTTTGGTTTCGTAAGAATGGTTTGCAAAATGCATTTTTCGATACTCATTTTTTAAACACATCGCTAAGATGCGGCAGGTCTGGGGTTCAATTCCCGGGCTAATCAAACTGGACGCAGCGTCGCCGACAACTCGCCTCCGCTGCGACGTTTCTTCGGAGCTGTGTTGCTCGGGCGTTATGCCGCAGAGATAGGCCCCGCCACTAGTCACACGCTTCGGCGTCATACCGCGAGCATAGTGATGATTTGATTTTGACATTTTAGGAGCGTTTGTGCTTCACTTAAAAACTGTTCGAGCAACGATATCAGAAATTTGTGAAAAACCGCACTAAATTTCGCCAGGTTGAGTTGACCTTGACTTTTTATTTCTCACAAGACTTGATAAGCTTACCTCCGTAGAGATGTACTGTATTTCGATTAAGACTCGCAAACGGAAGGGTAGAGCGGTTGTTTTGAATTAGAGTGATGGTCATACCCAGCAAAGTTTACAGATTAGAGATTCGCAGCATAAGCGTACTTTAATCGGCACCGAACAGGCGGTTACACGATTTGCGATTTATTATGTTAGCACTGCAGCAGGGTTTCGCATGGTTGACATAAAATTTGTCGCTTACCTCGCGCTGCTGCCTGTCGCGTGCAGATACAAGCAGCTTAAAGTCAATGTAGCAAAAAGATCTTTCTGGTTTGCTTGAGTAGTTTCCATTTGCATGTGTTTTTGTTGCATAATTTTTGTTTAGTTCCCTCTCAGCCTCGGAACTTCAAAGTTGCCGAGTTGAGTTTCAACAGCATCCGTTTAACGTGGGATGATCCTGCTGGAAACACGAATGATGATGTCATAAACTACGTCATAAAGTACAACTGCACCAGTTCAAGATGCAAGGTATAAAACATTCATAACTGCTAGCAGCAATGCTCAATTTACAAAAGTTAATGTGGAAAATTTTCTTAACGCTGGCGAAACTTATTTTCGCCAAAACAGATCATGTCTGTTTCTTATTTATGCAAAATCTACAAGCTTCAGTAGCCGAAAAGTTTTATTTTGCTTAAAATTATGCGCGACTGTTTGCAGTGCAGCGGATTGAAGTGTCAATTTTACGATAGCGATGGATGAAAGTCGTTGTATCGGTAACAAATTCTCCAAGCTTTTACTGTTGCCTTAAACAAGATGATCCGCAGGGATTTATCTGGGCTTAGTGGGTTCTTATGAAAAACAAAACAAAAAAGCGAGAAACAAAACTAAGAATATTCAGCAGATAGTGAATTCCAGTAGCTGAAAGCATTGCTACTGTACGTAATTGCAATAAGATTAAAGATAAACAAAACAATATAAAAAACGAGAAAATGAAAATAATGGATTTGTCAATTAATTTTAGGGTGAAAAACGCTATACATTGCAAGAAAGCAACGAGTATACACTGGGAAGTCTGCATCCAGCCACAACCTACAATATTAGACTAACTGCAAAATCATTTCATGGCGAAGGCCCGTCCACTCCCATAAAAACTGTGACCACCTATGAAAATGGTAAGACTTGCAATGCTTTTTTCAGTAATAATTGACATGATATCCTAGGTCTCTAGTTAAAATACAGTGGCCTGCTTATTAAGACTTATCGTTAAGCGTTTAAAGATGCACTGGGCTGACATGACTAACGAGCCATTGAATGACTATCTCTGTGGCGCACATTTACTTACCTGACTTTGGTCAGGTGACAGGCAACCTTTTATTGCTGATAGTTCCTTGCGTTGAGTCTTTTCGTTGGCTTGCGATGTTTATTGTGAGAGCCAGCTAGTAGGAGGTAACAACTTGTCCAAGAGACACAGCAGGCCAGAGGAGTGTTTCTCGTGTTATGAGAATATCCGTTTGGTTCTCCAACTGCTGGAACCATGAGCGGTTTCTTTGCTTTTTTCGCGTCAAAACAACCAAACATATCGAAAGTTTAAGGAAGATAACTTAATGAAAAAATTAAGCTAAAACATTGTAAATTTTTTGATCTCAACGGGAAGTTTTGTCAATAAATTCAGCTTCCATCATCAGCAGTGTAAACTACCTTATCGGTAGTAGGAATAGCATTAAGATGTAGTTTTTCACATCTTTCTAAACGTTCAGTTTCGTTGAATAAAATCACTTCAAATGCTTGAAAAAAATTATGTAGTTTAATTGCATAAACTTTATGTTTGAATGAACTAGTAAAATTTGATGTAATGTTGGATAGAGCTTGTTTTTGTTGAGCATGTTGCTGTATGCTGGTTATTAATGTGTTTTTGTTGTATATTTTTGTTTATTCCTCTATTCTTGATTTTTTTCTCTATTTCTGTTCTTACTGAAACGATGAAATTATGCTTGTGTTGATGCTGTATTCAATTTCATCGCGTTTCTGCCGCCTGTGGTTTGTATTTTCGGATCTTTTCGTGGCCTCTTGATTCTTATAACTCAGCCCCTTCTGCCCCACCCCAAAACATCTCCTCCCAAATGCTCAATGAGCACTCTATCGACCTCTGCTGGAGCCAACCTCCCGATGGGAGCAGAAATGGCAACTTAACGGCTTACACGGTCTATTTTAAAATGGCGTCGTTTGCCGATGGATTGCCTTCGTCGTTACGAGTAGCACCTTACTTACACCACACGACCATCGACCAGCTGCAACCTTACACTGACTACTTGGTTTGGATAAGTGCATCAACTGCGGCCGGAGAAGGTCCAAAAAGTGAAAAGTTTCGAGTAACTACGGACGAATCAAGTGGGTAGAGTATATTTTTGCGACAGAAACTTTACTTGCAGGCGTTTTAAGAACCCAGTTATATTCTTAAAATGATAATCAAATCTCCTGAATCTGAACACATAATGAAGCGAATTGCATGTTCGTTTTGGGCCCCTGTTTATTTTGGCTCCCAATACTTTCGTTAAAAGAAGCTGTTTATAGTTTTAAATTGAAATTGGCATTGCAATACATGCACTACTGTTGCGGATGGAGAATGCCTATTGGTTGTAAAGCATGTTTATATATTATTTTTTGCTGTAGTGGAGTCAAAGTAGCTGCAACTTCATGTCAAAATTTTCTGAAAAAATGAAACCAGATTTGTGTTTTACAGTTCCTGGTGGTCCTCCTCGTGACGTCACAGCTGAGGCCGTAAATTCGACTGCTATTGTTGTCCGCTGGAGGGCGATAGCGGAACATCTTAGTTACGGAAACGTGCGAGGTTACCAGGTTGCTTACATCATCACTGACGCACTGACGTCACGCAGTCAAATAATAAACACATACGAAGGAGAACTTGGAAAAATAGCAAGTGAAGAAACTATGGTAAGTTTTAAAAAATTATTGTTTTATTATTTTGAAAAAGATTATATTTTAGGCAAAAACTTTGGGTTACCAAAAGCGAACCCTGGTCCCCAAACTGAATGAAAAAAAAAATTGTTGAGCAAACTAGTTTTTTATTTTTTGAGTCCATGCAAGTTACTTTTGGGTCCAAGCAGGTTGCTTTTGGGTCGATACAGGTTGCTTTTGAGTCCATACAGGTTGCTTTTTGGTCCAAATAGGATGCTTTTGAGTCCTTGCAGATTTATTTTGAGCACCTATCATTTTTCTTACAAAAGACCTAATGTTCTATTCGCAAAAGAATATTTTGTAGGCAAAAATCTAACGTTTTGGCTTGTATTTTCAATTTTTTGGTTTGAATGTTATTAAATTGTACATTATTTAAGTCTTAAAAAAAAGAGAACTAATTCAGGAAAACAAAATGCGGAGTTGTCCAAAAATTCTCACTTCAGCGTAATTTTACAGTAAAGACATTTTTCATCGTGGTGGCTTTAAGCTGTATCTGCTGTAGTTTATTGAAAGTAATCTTATGTTTACACCCAGTGGCTAATATTATACTGCAATGCATGGTTTAGCTTGCTGAGGACCAAACCAAAAATTTTAAATCAGAATCAAATCTTCATTATATTCATTCATTTATTGACGTACCAGTATCAAGTCAGCACAAATTTTAACGATGCCAAAAACAATGAGTATAGCGTAAAACTTGATACAAAGGCACGCTAGGAGACCATAAAAGAGCAAAAGCTCACCGAGTCATGGCCACCCATTGTTATTCATCCGCATTCATCTGACTCTTTTAACTCAAAAAATATAAAAGTAAAACAAAACAAAAAAAACTCTCCGTGTTACGGCCAAGAATGTAACGAGTGGAGGAGTCCATCTTTGCGGCTTGGCGCCTGGGCAACACAGCTCCGAAGAAACGTCGCTGCGATGGCGAGCCGTGGGCGACCCTGTGTTTGATTTGACTGACCCGGGATTCGAACCCCAGACCTACCACACCGATAGCAATGTCTTATCAACTCAGCCAACTGGCCGATACCACCAAAACAAAAAGTTTGTAGAATTATTTTTAAATTTTTAGGAGCATGTATTGACGGGACTGCAGCCCAAAACTAAATATTCCATATCAGTGTCAGCATTTACTATTAAAGGAGCTGGCCCACCCAGTGACATACAATATGCCGTTACCAGAGGTCAAGGTGTGTGAATTGCTATTGTTTTGGTAATTACTAATCAGTAAACCCAGTTAATAAACTGTTTTAAAAGTGAACTGATAGACGTATTTTGCATGCTACCATGACCATAATTTGATTTTGTACACATAGCATTTGATTCCCATTGGAGTAAACCTATGTTGTATGCTATTGTATGGCGTTAATATTCTAGATTTATGATGGAAAAACTTTACAATTCAATACATTAATTGGGTCAATATAAATGACCTCGTGCTTTGTTGATGACAAGTTATTCATCTATGTTATGTCCTAAATGATCAATTTTTTACCAAAAATATAATCAATGACATAAAAAATATTGCTTGACTTGACAACCAAACGGTATGTTTGCAATCTCCTTGATCATCTAGTTTAGCTCTCTCTGCGTTGGGCATCATAGCTGCTGAAATAAACTTGTTGGTATTCGATTGTGTTGCTTGTTTACCTTCAATTACGCTATTTGCAGCGCCAAGGCGACCTCGGAGTTTACTGATCACACATGCTAATGGAGAATCTCTACTAATGTGGCAATCTCCCGTTGATGACGATTTTAATAGCTACTTGCTCAAGTACAGGTAAAAAAAATCAAATCTTTACTCGCGGTGTTATAGTGAAACGTGTAGCGAGTGGCGCAAGGCCCATCTCCGCGGCTTAGCGCCTGGGCAGCACAGCTCCGAAGAAACGTCGCAGCGGTGGCAAGCTCTAGGCAACACATTTGAGCCGACCGGGAATCTAATCCCAGATCCTGTAGTGTATGCTCTTTTCTCATGGCTTTTGTGGTATTATGCCCCTTCCTCCTTTTTAAACTTCTCGCAACGTCACTGCTCACCATAGTAACAAGGTGTTGAAGTCAAGTTTGCAAGAGTACTTTTTAAGTTTGGTTTCGACTAATTTTTGTGCTCAGATGTGAAAACTGTGCGACGACAAGCGATTCCAACACTTGGTGGAATACTCGTCGATTTGACCGAAATGTAAATCAATTTGTTCCGTCAGTAAGCGATAACGTTGTCCCGGGATGGAACTACATCTTCAAGCTTGCTGCGGTTAATAGTGAAGGTCATAATTTTTAATTTTACAAGCTCTGTACCAGCTTAATAAGTCTAAGCTTAAGATGGAGTGGAGAAAGGACTTACGACTCATTAAAAAACGAAAGCTCTCTAATACGGCAAAAGCGGTGAGATGTCATCGCGCATTTTTTACTGGCCTCAATATTTGCATGCTATGGTTCTCTTTTACCGCAGATTCATTCCGGTGAATTGCAGTCTTGTGTATTGCTTGGTAAACCGAATAAAACAACCTAACCTTTTCATTTCTTTACTTGTATTACTTGCAATACCACTCGAGTTTACTTAAACTGCAGACTGCTTCGACCTTTCAGGTCTCATCAGTGCAGTTGGTGTGACCGGCATTTACTCAAGGCAGCATATATGCACGAGAAAGGAATTTTTTGCTTGCAGTTTGCAACTAGACCAGTTACAAGAACCTGCAAAAAACTCTCTGCCAAACCCGTTTGCCCGTGAGGAAGTAACTTGTACAGTTACAAACCATAAGCAAAAAAATTCTTCTTGGGCATATTATACTGCCTTTAGTAAATGACTAAATGTCGATCACACCAACTGCACTGAAAGGTCGAAACAGTGTTCGCTGTCCGCAGTTATCTATACTTACTTAAACTTTTGCATTTGCATAGTTTTTGCATATTAAAGCTTTTGCATAGTTTAGTTATTGTATTTTTTTTGCTTTGCAGGACCAGGGATAGAAATCAGTAAACGAATCAACATTTCTGCCCAGATACCTACTGAACCACCCATGGGTTTAACAGGACGAACTATTCTGTCTTTGGACAGTAGGGCTAATGAAGGAGCAGTCCATGACATCAGATTAAAATGGACTCCATTGCCTTGGACAGCAAGCAATGGAAAAATAATTGAGTACATCATTTATTGGAGGGAATCCTTGATAGAAGAAAGTGAATACCAAAATTTCACATCTCCTTATCCCTACTTTTTGTTCGAGGATGTTCGTAAAGGGGAACAGTAAGTAGATTTTTACCTTTTCTGATGGTTAAAAGTTCGTAAGTTAAAAGCTAGAAAAAAGCAAAAATGATGAACAAGAGAACATTTTTTGACGGTAGCTTTCTTTAGACGAATTCTATCAATAATTTTTATAACCTATGGTTGCTACCTAACGTTAACTTAGGTGTAGCTAAATGTAATTATTTTCATACGGTGTGGCAAATTTGCCAAAGCTGTATTTGCTTATAGAAGTGAAATGAATTCAACAGAATTTAATGAAGCTGTTTCATGAAACTGTTATTATCAAGATTTATTATTGTCATATTTTAATGAATTGCTAAACTAGCAGCGATTTATATGTGGTTTGCAGAATTTAAATTCTATTGCACTATGCGATAACGTTGCTTTGGCTTCTCCGTGTTTTTCACTTACATCGAACCGTACGCTTGGTGTTGTGGTAAGAAACTACCGACATCGTTATCCGTGCGGAAGGTCTCGGGTCCAATTCCCCGGGCCGGTCAAATTGCATACAATGACGCCACCGCTGCGGTGTTTCTTCGGAGATGTGTTGCCTAATTAAGAGCCAAGCCGCGGAGATGAGCCCCGGCACCCGTTCCACGCTTCGGCGTAATACCGCAAGTATGATGAAGACTTGATTTTTTCATTGATTTCAGGTATGACTTTATGGTGGCAGCTAAAAATTCAGCGGGACTTGGGCCAAGAACTCCTCCGTTTATCGTGGAAGTTGATGACGTCATCAATATCAACACAACAGTAAAAGGTTTTCGAATGCTTGAGGCATCTTCAAACACAATATGGCTGGCTTGGGATCGACCAGAAGATATTGAGCATCCGCGTTATCTAGTCACCTATACGTAATTATTTTTGTAATTTTTTTGTCAAGTTGTCAGCAGTGTAAGAAAAAAGCGTAAGATTTTTGGTCAATAGCCAATTTGGTGTTATTTTTTAACCCATTGTGAGGAAGTACCTCGTTATAGACGATTTGCAGTTACTCCATCCACATGTCTAGTGTATGACTGCCTGCCACTGTGCCCTGTTTACTACTGCACTGTCACTCTGTCAAAAGCAGATACAGGGCTCGCTAGCGTAAAAATTGTGGTGCGGCAGTAAGTGTTTTTGTATCGCTATTTTTTTGGTATATCAGCTGAGCTGTTGCAAAAAGCAGTATTACAATTTATAAATCTGTTTCAGACCGTCCAATATTGAACGCCCTCATCAGCAAGAAGCTTTTGGTTCAAACACAACAATTTCAGATCTTAATTCCAGCTCTGCTTACAATATGACTGTGACACTTTTTGAAAACAACGAAGGCATGTTTTTTATATTTTTTTAGTGTATCGATATTAAAATCTATTAGTAGGTGATTTGTGGTACAGAAATTACGGATGACAAGGTAACTAGGTTCATAATTTCTCCAAGCTTTTTGTTTGACTTTTTCAAAGTTCTTCTGAGGGTTGCAGTCAAAAAGCATCAAGAAAGTATGTGCCTACTCTGTCCTGTCCTATTAAAATTACTTTAAGGGGGAAAACGCAGAACGTTTCGACAACATGGATTCAGCTGTCATCATCAGCAGTTTAGCAAGGCAGAAGTCGAAACGTTTACTTTCAAGAAATACTGTGGCGTTATTTCTTTCTTTGCAGTTTATTTTTCTCTCATATTTACTCTACGCCGAAGCTTTTTACAATCGATGTTTGCAATATGCAAAGTTTTGTGTATTTTTGCTTGTTGCGGTGTTTGAGTAACTTTTGGTTTCGGCTTATGCTAATGTTTTTACGATGAAGGTTGATAAGCGCTTGCTAATTTTGAATACCTTATTGCAGGGCAGTCGTATCAGCTTGGTTCAATAACTGAGATATATCGTACTTCTCGTCGTTTGTTTTCGCTGGATCCTTACGTTCAGGGTATACAAGAAGATGGGACTGTTGCTGTGGGTCTTTTTCAAGCTGATAATGCAAGAGTGGTAGAAAAGTAAGCTTGTTGGGGATATTGTGAGTTATTTTGAGAAAAAATGAGGCTTTTATGTAATCACATGTTGTTTCACTCCTACTCGTATCATCAAAATGCTTGCTAAGCTTATGAAAAAAAATTTTGTTTATCAAGTGGTGGTTGTGCTTGATCCGAGTGTCAGGCAAATACTCGTCGCGGCGTTTGGCCGAGCATCCACTCTGAATCAGGTGGAAACACCTCTGAGGCCAAGGATTTATCCAGTTACCACCCCAAGTTGAGGCACAGTGATGTTGCTAGCAGTGTGTGGTAGAGCAACTACTGAAAATGTTAAATGTATTAAAAATTTTGCACTTTGGCTGACTTACAATTATTTGTTTCTTCGTTTGATCAACTACATCAATCTAATTTGTCACAGGAAAAGTCTAATCTTATGTTTTTTTGTGTGTTAGATATTCGTTGATAGTTGTTCCTTGGGTTGAGAATGATGAAGCTCGAAGTTCGGATTCATACAGTCATAGAGAACTGGAGAAAAACTCACGAACTCTCCGCAGAAAACGGAGAAGCGTATATGCCAAGCAAAGAAAGCGTAGAAACGTAAGCATTTTGATATAGCTGATGGACAGCGGTGTACTCAAAGGGGTCCTAAGCGCGCCTTCCTGGCCTCTTCGATAGTGCCTTCTGTGAAATCTCTTTTATGCGTCCCCCTCCGGAAAATTTTTCTGATATAGTACATTGATTTAGGTTTGAGTCTGATAGGTTTACGTTACATCTTTGAAGTATATCCATTCATGATACATGACGGATTATACTAGGAGTTAGGAAAGAAAATGCTCCTGGTATTTCACATTTAGGTGGTTTTGATTGTGTGTAAACATTCACATTTTAAAATGGTTTCGAATTTTGGTTTGGAATTCCTTTCTGGAGTTCAATTTTCGGTTTGGACCTGGTTTAGTCTTTCAAAATTCGGTTTAAATTTTGTTCTGGTGGTTTTGGAAACATTTTTGATTCCCGCCTATAGTCGGTACTGAGATCGCGATTTCGCTTTCAATTCTGCTGTCCTCAGATCCTTGGTCAAATTACGAAGTAACAGTAATTTTATTGTTACCGATACTCTGGTTTTTAGGTATCACGTACCAAGCCTTACATCGCAGCTGAATTTCAAAGCATACCCATGCAACTTTTATTCACATTGGGCGACGACACAAATGTTGGTGGATATATTAACAAAGCTTTGCAACCTGGCGAACAACATCGGGTTTTCCTTCGAGCTTTTTTTCGACCACCGGTAAGAAATAGATACAATTTCATTTGCAAAGGTTCTGAAATCTGGCTGGCTTTTTAACTCTATTTGGCGGTTGTATGGCGGCGTTTAGGTTGTGTATATTTTTAGTCAAGTAATTGGGTGACCGCTGTGAGTGTTCAAACTGCTCAGAAAACCCTGAGTTTCTTTCACAAGTACACAGTTTCTGTGATGCCTATTTTGAGAATCGAACGTAAGTGCACTGCCTACTTTAAGTCAGTTCTAAGAGCTTCAGTTTTTGCTTTCAAAGGTTAAAATAAAAACTAATTTTGCTCAATTAAATTGCAATTTGTCATAATTTTGAAACTGCTTCTGTCGCCATTTCATAATTGTTGTGGTTCCCAACATACTTTGACTTGTGGTCTTAGCTCATCTCAGGACTCCAGCAATGGGTAAATAGTTGGCCGTGTCTGGCTACCTACCAGGTCATGTTAAGCGTATTCCCAAACAGCGACCAAAATATGGCATCGGGTTATACCACAGCAATGTTGCCAATTCTTGTGGATTTTTTCGATTCCATCGTGTTCCAGTGTCGACGGGCCTAGTTGGTTGCCTGCGATACTTCTTACTTTTTTCCTGCGCAGAATTGTTTTTCCTTTTAAAGCAAAAAGTCAGTATTGACTGATGGATCTTTCCAGTACAAGTTAACAACGATAACTTATTATGAAGTATTTTTATGCAAAACACTAAACTAAAAATTTGCATAAGAAATACAAACATGTGATATACATGATTTAACAACAGATAAAAAATTCTAAGGAAGTACAGTATATTTTATGTTTGTTTAGGGTTATTCTTTTTCTTCGTCTGGTTATACCAGCGTTATTACTATCCCGGGAAGAGATGATTCCGACCCCGATCATTTTAATTCCACAATGCCGACTGAAAAACCTGTAAATGAAGCCAGCTTCACGCAGCAACTTTGGATTATTGGCCCAGTAGCTGCTGCAGTTGTTCTGATAATTATAATCATACTCATCGTTATTTTAAGAAGGTATTGTTAAATTTTATGCTTGCTATTTGGGCATCAACAGTGGCCTATGCAAGGGAGGGGGGATCTTATGCAGGTGCCCCCCTCAGGCCTCTCTTGGTACATGGTAGAATGTGTTATTGCTCAGCTTACCCCTGAAACTTGTGCCTTTTTGCGGTATTTCACTTTTACGCGCCTTTACCTTAACAGAATTTCTTCGTACGCCCCTGGGTATCAACAGTGATGCGGCTGTTCTATTTTCTTAAATAATTGTTGGAATTTTACCTTGCGGGTATTTTTCCGTCGACGTGTCAAATTTTGCGTTTAGGGACAGTGCTATTACCGTAGTCATTTTTTTTTAATTCACAACTTGCATGTTCATCTATTTCATTCTTTCTTTTCTTGTCTTCTATTTTCTCTGCTCTTTTTCGCTGTTTCATTGTTCAGTCGAAATAAACTGGTTATTCTATTTCTTTTTCAATGTGGTTCTTGAAAAGATGGCTATTCTACTCGATAGTGAGTTGGCTGGGCTACTGTGGCTGCGATCCCTCATTTGGTCGATAATCACATAATGCTATGCGGTAAAAAGAAAGGCATTGCGTGTAAGTGGCTTCATCCTAGTTTTGAATCAGCCGAAAGCACTACAAATACCAGCGGGAACAGCCATAGCGTTTGAATTGCAGTGACGAACTCGGTTTCGATTCTTGGTCCAGTCGTACCATGAGATTAAAACAGTAAGTAGTTACTTAGCGTAGATAGGCACTAAACAGGCCTCTTTTCACCTAAGTGCAGTGGAAAATTATAAAAAAGTGTCAAAACTCGATGCCTTTACACAAGATTACAAGATACAGTGGAGCAGTTTAAAAAAAAACACAGCGAAACGCAAGGATTGAGCTGAGTTTTTCATTTTCTTTTCTCTGATTCTGCTGTCTATCAGAAACTTCTGTCCGAACACAAAACTCAGATGTTTCATCGCGGCTGGAATTGATTTTTAACGCAAAATCTTAGAAGATTAGTTTAATAAATGTGAGTGGATTTTATTACCTCCATAATATGCCATATTTTATTTAGGCGAAATGAAACACGATAAAAAGCTGTCAAAATGTTTTAAATTGAATGATAATAACTATAGTTTTGTAGTGTATCTTGCATTGGTATGAATATTACTGTATTTACTATAGCGCTGTGTAAATTTCGTTGTTTTACTAATTTTTATCATTCTTGCTTACATGCAAGTAACGACTTGCCTATTATTAGCTTATATATTGTTTAACGTAGTCTAACTATTTATTTTAAATTTTTATTTGCTTTTGGAAGGACTCACACCGAGTAAGTGCAAAAAATTACACAAATTGCTCAAATATCTACTCTGTGTAGTTGAACTTTCGACAATTACTTTTTTTATTTCAGAAAAGGAACTGAAAAAGCAAACGGAGTCAAATACACACCTGCTGCCCCAATCACGAAGCCTCCAAATAATAAAAGAGTCGATCATGATCCAGTGGAATTGAGAAGACAGAATTTACAAAATCCTGGTATTTAATGACATATCAAGGCAATAACCATTCGCAATTACCCTGTCCACATGCCCAGTATGAATGGCTCCAAAATTCACCGACTTTCTGTATTATAATCAAATTTTTGACGTTATAATTGAAAAAAGTGGTTGTGACGTCAAAAATTGAAGGCCCACTTATGCTGGACCTGTGGACAGAATAAACCTGTGTAGCAACATCCACGACTGCATAGTTACTTTTTGCGAACACGCAATTAAAAAGTAATATGAGTAGCGGCAGTGAATTTTGCGTTTTTGATTCACGGGCAATTGCGACAAACAGGTTGCAAAAAAATTTTGGCGGTCCCTGTATTTCGTATTAGTGAGAAAAATGACGGTAGTTTAGTTTAATGTCTTAAACTTTAAAACCTTTGTCCTTTAAATAACATCAAATCCTCAACCAAACCTATCAACATTGGTGTTTCCCAGGGCTCTATCTTGGGCCTCTACTCTTTCTCATTTACATTAATGACCTTCAAAACGCTACTTCTTCTGACCCTCGACTTTTTTGCGGATGATACTTGCATATTCATAAGCAACCCCTCATTAACTAATCTAGAAGCAAAATGTAACGAGGAATTAAAAAATCTCCACGAATGGTGTTCCGCAAATAAAATACAAATCAATACCGATAAGTTCACGTATCTACTTCTTTCCCCTAAGTCAAAAAACCAAATCCTCACGTAAATCTAATGTATAATAACTCCACAATGACCTGCCCTGACTCTTATTAGTATCTCGGAGTGATACTCTATAATTAGCTCCATTTTAAACCTCACGTTGCATTGGTTCAAACCACGCTGTCCAGAGCTATAGGAATTATGAGCAAACTGCGTCACTTTTTTCCTTCCTCTACCTTGCTTCAACTCTACTATGCCCCATTTCACCCTCATCTTTTGTATGGGCTTCCACTCTGGGAAAACACGTTTTTCTCTTACTTAGAAAAAATACAGCGTCTCCAAAACAAAGCTATACGAATAATAGCTAATTCAAGTAACAGAGCGGCTGTTATCTCAAACCTTTGTGAACTTGGTATACTTAAAATTACTGACCTCTATCAGTTTGAAATTGCTAAAATTATAATCGCTTCCTGTCTGTTTCGCCGATCTTTTTGACAGTGTTTCTGATATCCATGACCGACAAACTAGATCCACTGTAAAGAACGATTTGTACTTCCCTAAATTTTCGACGAATCGTTGCCAAAAGTCAATTCAGTACCAGGGGGTGAAGATTTGGAATAACTTACCAAATGAATTAAGAAATCTATCCCTCCGAAAATTTAAAGTTCGCCTTGAAAACTTACTAGTAAATAACTATAACTGACTTCACTAAAACGAAAATCAACCAACGTAGTTTAAATTTATATGCATCGTCTTCCAATTGGCTGCGGTGAAATAACTCATTCTTGAACGATTTAATTCTTAAATTTTATTTATAAATGTTAACACTATTTTAGGGTGGCTGCTTGACTTGAAGACCCTAATCGGTCGTTTTCGTGGTCTCCCTACGAGTAAATTCACGATATCTGCTTTATTTTCTTGTTCATAATTTTGTTTTTGCTTAATGATTGCGTGATCTTCTTCGTAAAATAAATACAACGTACATACATTCATTTCATTGCATCTATTGGATGTATTTTGGTGTTGAGCCAGATGAAATGAAAGTTTCGTTTAAAATTATTTCTCTCTGAAAAACTAACTTGGTGTCTTCAAAATAAGTTTGCGCCGTGATGAGTCAAACACAGAATAACGATCGATTGGCGTTTTGATAATAATATCGCTATTCGAATCCGTGTTCAAGAGGCATTGGACTCGATTCCTGGGCAGGTCAAGTTGGACACAGTGTCGCCAACGGCTCGCCTCCGCTACGACGTTTCTTCGGAGCTATGTTGCCAAGCCTCCGCTGCTATCGTCTCGGCAACACAGCTGTGAAGAAGCGTCGCAGCGGTGGCGAGCCGTTGGCGACATTGTATCCGATTTGACCGGCCTGGGAGTCGAACTGCAGACCTCCCTATCGATAGCGATGTGTTACAAGTGAGCTAACTGGCCGGTGTAATGAAGATTTGTTGTAATTTTCAGGGATGATGAACCACCCACCAATCAGCTTATCAGAAATGCAAGCTCACGTTGATCGACTGAAATCAAATGATAATCTCAAGTTTTCTCAAGAATATGAGGCAAGTCATCCACTATCGCTGTGTGTGTTATTTTTGCGCAACAGCGGCGGAACCTGGATTGGGGTTGGGGGAGGCGGTTTATTTTTGTGATTTTATTGCACATGGTAAGGCCTATTTATACTGTTTTAGGCATTTCAGGAGAGGGGCGTTTGCTCCAATCACCTTCTCTGGATCCTACTCTATTCCTGCATTGTGTTTGACTGTTTTCATTCATTCCAAAATGGTGGCAAAGCGTAAGGGTGGCTAGTTTTGTATCAGTAAAGTTTTTTTTTACCGTGACCTGACCCTCGTCTGATATTTTTAGGCGTTTTGTATTCCGCAACATATACTGTAGGTATGTTGCGAAATTACTGCATTGCTGGAACCATTAGGTGAAATACGAAAGAGATTATATACAAGCAATTTTTTAGTCAATTGACCCTGGCCAGCAGTTCATGTGGGAACATTCAGCTTTGGAAGTGAACAAACCCAAGAATCGATATGCAAACGTCGTCGCTTACGACCACTCGCGTCTCATATTGTCGCCAATAGATGGCGTCCCGGGGTCGGATTATATCAATGCAAATTACATCAGTGGATACAGGTAAAAAGTGAAAATAATCTGATGTGCTGCTTTGGTACTCGATTTAAGCAAAAATGATTAGCATTAAAAATATGTGTTTAACAAATAGTGTCAAATTTTGTCTCTTTTTAACGAAACAAATGGAAAGCCTTGGCCAAGGATAGCACTCAATCTCTTAAACACAAATTTAAACTAGATGATGTGTTTGCATGTTTTATGCAAATAATAAATACTTTTGAGCAATGGTTCTGAGCCTTTCCAATTCGTGGGACCTTTATCCTTAGATATTTTGGCTTGAGGACCGTTTGTCTGCTCAATCTGCATAAAAGGTGTATTGTATGCAGGTGGGTGTTCGGTTTGGGTCATTCAGATTTGTACTGGGTACCCGGTTAAAAACTATTACTTCAGAATTACACGCATGATCAATCAACAAAAATTGAAATCTCCTCACAAGGTGTTTCGAAAAAAAAAAAAAAAGAAAAGATAGAATTACAATCGCTTTTGAAAAGTTTGATCTTTACTTTAACATATTCAGACGTCAGAATGCTTACATAGCGACACAGGGACCGACTCGGGAAACGATCGAGGACTTCTGGAGGATGGTGTGGGAGCAAAGATCATCCGTTATTGTGATGATGACAAAATGTGAAGAAAGAGGAAAGGTTGGGATACCTGGATGACGTCTATTTGCAATAAAAATACATTAAAAATCTTCATAAAACAGCAAAATCACCAAGTAGTTTTTGAAATAAAAATAAAAAACCCCAACAGGCTGTTTCGTGGAAAAACTTCTCAGAGAGAAGCTATAACTATAAAACCTTATTTAAATAAATCTGTGCTAATATCTTTTATTTTAATCAGATTTTACAGTTTTAGCTCGCCCCCTGAAGAACCTTGCGGCGAAACAGACTGTTGGGAGTTTTTAATTTTTAAATTCCTGGTAATTTATTGTTTGCTGTTTGTAGTCTTTTGTAGTCTGGCGTAAGATATCGGGCTCTCCGTTTGGTTCAACGGCCCATTCACTGAAAGATCTACATGTTGGTTTTTGTAACAGGCCTGTTGACGCAGTTGTTGAGTCCATCGCTATCGGTGCGAAAGATGTGGGGTTCAATTCCCGGGCCGGCCAAATCGGACACGGTGTTGTCTATGGCTCGCCACCGCTGTAACGTTTCTTTGGAATTGCGTGGCCCAGGCGCTACGCCGCGCTGATGAGGTTCGCCACTTGTTACACGCTTCAGCGTAATATTGCTAGTATAATGAAGATTCGATTTGATGTTGATTTGTCGTTGTCTTCGTACTTGTAAAAATGCATCTATTTCAGGTAAAATGTGACCAATACTGGCCACTAACTGGACATGAAACCTATGGTCTGGTGAGAGTTTCATTGATTGATGAGATGGAGTTGGCTACCTACTGTGTGCGGACACTAATGCTCGCCAAAGTAAGTCAAGTAACTGAAGTTGATAGTCATAAAGCTGAGCCTGAAAAACCAGCAATAGCAGGAAGTCAGATTCAGTGCGTTGGTTTAAGAACTAGTGTAATTTTGTATATATCAGTCGTTTTGGCATAAAAATTTGGATTATGTTTTGTTGAGCAGTCGACTTAGGGGGACTGAGCGTTTATCAGAGGAGACCAAAGTTTGAATTAAGCACAAAAGCCACTGTCTTCAAAAGAGTAAGCTTGCTGATTGGGGGGGCCGGGCCCCCCTGGCTCCGGCCCTGCTATCTGAGCCGGTCAGATGGTACACGATCGCCAACGCCTCTCCCCTGCTTCTGCATTACTTCGGAAATGTGTTGACACGGAGATGGGCTCCACACTCTTTACACGCTTCTGCGCAATACCGCGAGTATCATGAGGATTTGATTTTTTGATAATAATGGCTCTCTTTAACTTCATTTCGCTGTAGTTACACTTTTTAAAACTTAGAAAGTCTGCATAAAAATTCGGCAAAGTTTTAAATGTTGACTTTTTTGCGACATTGAACTATACTAAGATGAACTTACTCTTGAGTTTCATTTAACTTAGAATGGAGGCAACGAGCATCGTGAGGTTAAACATTTCCAGTACACTGCCTGGCCAGACCATGGCGTGCCAGAACATCCCACTCCAGTGTTGAATTTCATGAGAAGAGTAAAATCTTCATACAAACCAGATAGTGGACCAGTGGTGGTACATTGCAGGTAAATGACACGATGGTGCTACATAAACCTAATGGAAGTGCAGTTGCTATAGTTTAACGTTAGGTCCATCAAAATGGTGGGAAAATGCTTCGAACAAAGAGCTGAAAGTTTGAAGCGATTATAGCTGTAACCAATCGATAAAAGCAAGGCCTACAGCTGTTAATGCAAAATGTTCAGCGGACAATTGAGAGCGGAGGAGCAGTAATGCACCAATTGCTTTGTTGCTTTAACATCTTTTACTGAACTTACATCTTTCTCTATTAAAGTCATATTGATCATTCCTCCTCTTTACAGCGCTGGAGTTGGAAGAGCTGGATGTTTCATTTGCATTGATGCAACATTGGAGAGAATGAAACATGAGACAAGCGTCGATATATATGGACAAGTAACATGCATGAGGGCGGAAAGAAATTACATGGTATCCAAAGTGTGATTTTCTTTATTTGAAGCTGTTTTGGTAAATGATTTTTAAAACAGAAACTGACGGATTGAAGTTAATATTTGTGTGATGTTACGAGAATTAACGGTATGGGTAATCGGGTGTTTATGAGATATTTATTCAAAGATAGTTGAATCTGTATGAAATCTACTATTGGTATGGCTCTCTGATTAAACAAGATGCTTTTGTTTAGAATATTCCCACGAAATTTAGTTTGAAGTGACCATGAGGCAAAAAGTAAAAGTCCTCGTTGAATATGTATTAATGTTTGCTTTTTCTCAGGTTCAAACTGAGGATCAATATATTTTCATTCACGACGCCATCTTGGAAGCTGTAAATTGCGGCAACACTGAACTTCCAGCTCGAAATTTATTCAATCATTTGCACAAATTAACTTCCCCCGATAATGGAAGTAATATAACTGGAATGGAACTAGAATTTAAGGTAGTAGAACATTTGTTAAAGGGAGCCGTTTTTATAGCTAAGTACCTGACTACAGTAATAAGTTGTTTTCTTAAGCCACATTATTGCAGCATAAGTTTTTATATTAGTGAATTACATGCATCAAGAAAAATGACCTAGTTGAGCACTGAACCCGCGAAATCAGTTCCGGAGCCCAATGACCCAACCACTCGGCCAACTCCATGCGCAAGCTGTGATAGATTGGCGTATGCTTTGAAATGCGTTTGCCGATATGCGACAAGCGGCAACGCGACGCACGACACGCGATAATTACTTTTCGCACCTTGTTTGTTTTATTATTTCTGTCATTGACCCCGCGAAACCTTTTCAGATTTTCTAGCATTAAAATCACTGTCGCGTTTTCGCCTGCCGCGCGTCACTTATCGGTAAACGCGTCTTTAGGATACTTTCACTTATTGTGCTTCTATCGACTGGAGGTTGCCTGGCATAAAGCATGAAAAGGGTTTAACAAACCTGAGAAATTCTGTTCGCACTTTATTGTTGGAAACTCAAATTTCTAATTTTCTTCGCCAGCACTGCCACTGAATTTTCGAGAAAATTTTCTTTGTGCAATATTGCGGAAGCTTTTTTAATCTTACAGAAACTGGCTGGTTCAAAGGCGTCGGCATCTCGTTTTGTGAGCGCCAACCTTCCGTGCAATAAATTCAAAAATCGTCTCGTCAACATTTTACCTTACGAGGGAACGCGAGTCTGTCTTCAACCAATTCGCGGAGTAGAAGGCTCGGATTATATAAATGCTAGTTTCATAGATGGATATCGGTACGTGCTGTTTTTTCAGTTAATAGCAATGTGTTTAATAGTAGACCACTTGGCACAACCACTCGAGACAGTGCAACCATTGTGACTGCAAAGACATTTTGCAAAGTTTTATCGCAAAACTATTTTCCACAATAGCAGCTAGAAATAGCGTCTACTCGGCTTTGTACCAGCGACTGTTTTCTCCGCACTGCTCCCTGACACAACCTAGCGTTACTGTATGTAAGCTAATGGCATTCTGCGGGATAAGTTCGATACGCGGCTGGAGAAGATCGATTTGACAAGTGGCTGAGGGGAGGAAGCTGCCGACTCTAAAAGCGTAATCTCACTTCTCAGTCTCTTCTTCCGCACTGTCAAATTTTAACTGTGGGTTCAAATATCTTTATGGTGTTTAGTTTTTAATATTTGTCGTTCTTGATTACGAAATTAGCCTTTTTAGACAAAAAGAAGCTTACATTGCGACGCAAGGTCCTCTTCCGGAGACGACTGAGGACTTCTGGAGAATGTTGTGGGAGCACAATTCTACCATCGTGGTGATGCTGACGAAGTTACGAGAAAGTGGAAGAGTGAGTTGCTTTTCTCTCAAGCACTGGAGCGTTTTTAAAATTATTTAACCATTTCATTCATACTATCTTTTACTGAAAAACACTGCAGTGTCGGAAAATTTAGCAAGTTAATGAAGGGGTTTTCCCAATATTCTTCGCAAAAAGGGGATCAGCCCCATACGCAACTGAACGAATTGTAACGCTGCGGCAGATTCTTAAAATCCATGACAGAAAAAATGTTGCAAAAGCTTGAATGAAATGGTTAAGTAATTTTAAAAACGCTCCGTTTCATTCAAGTTTTTGCAACATGTTTTCTGTCATGGATTTTAAGAATCTGCCGCAGCGTTACAATTTGTTTCGTTGCTTACGCGACTGATCTTCTTTATGCAAAGAATATTGGGAAAATCCCTTCATCAATTTGCTAAACTTTCAGACACTGCAGGGTTGTTTAGTAAAAGTTAGCCTGATTAACACCAACCTGCTGATTGAAATTAGTATAAGGCTACATTTTCGTTTCAGGATAAATGTCACCAATACTGGCCAGTTGAAAGATCTGCTCGTTATCAGTATTTCGTGGTTGATCCTATGTCGGAATACAGCATGCAGCAGTACATACTGAGAGAATTCAAGGTAAGATTGGTTCTAGTAACCGACCTTTTAGCTCAGTTGTTAAGACTTTGCTATCGGTTCGGGAGGTCTGGGGTTCAATTCCCGGGCCAGTCAGATTGGATACAGAGTCGCCAACGGCTTGCCACCGCTGCGACATTTCTTCGGAATTGTGTTGCTCAGTTGTTGAGATGGTTGCTGAGATGGGCTCTGCACTAAATTTATGGCTCTAAGGTGCTGAGATGGGCTCTGCCACTCGTTACACGCTTTGGCGTAATACCGCGAGTATGATGAAGAATTGATTTTTTTATTGGCATTAGTGTGTCAACTATCTTGCTCGGAAATATAAAACTCTTCCTAATCTTCATCATCTTTAGGTAACTGACGCCAGAGACGGTCACTCCCGGACAGTTCGGCAGTTCCAATTCACTGACTGGCCAGAACAAGCCGTCCCGAAATCCGGGGAAGGTTTTATTGACTTCATTGGCCAAGTTCATAAAACAAAAGAACAATTTGGTCAGGAAGGGCCGATCACGATCCACTGCAGTGCGGGGGTTGGCCGAACTGGGGTGTTTATCACCCTCAGTATAGCTCTTGAAAGAATGCGTTTCGAAAACCTCGTCGATATGTTTCAAGTAAGAGTGTTGCTAATTAAATTAGGTTTGTAGCGCACAGATGGACCTAAGGGTGTTCAAAACCCCTCTCCTAAATTTTGGATTGTGCAAATTGATAGATCGATACTTATACGCACAAAACTGGAGGAAGCATATACTCAATTCTTATCTCCTGCCCCCACTAAGAAACTTTTGGATCCTCCCCTGAACAAACTATACTTCTTCTAATAGCCTAAGTATTCCCCACAGAAGTTCTGAAAAAAACGACTTATACAAGACTGTTTCGGCTCCGCCGTTTACTGTGCTGTATTGTTAATAAAATGGCAATCGTCTCATTTAAAGGAGAAAAAACTCTACTCATATTTATGTATTTCCACGTAACTGTGCTTCTCTTGAAAATTCTTTTGACTATTTTGGATAAGAAACTACACATTCTAACCAAAAATTCAAATAGCGAACTAAACCATCCAAAAAGTAACTTGGATTACAATAAATTCGCGAAAAAAAATTAAAATATAAAAAAAAATTTTTCTCTTTAAAAATTCTCTCTGGTCAACTGGAATGTTTTGATTAAACTTTGTAACGCAGACTGTCAAAACACTTCGTACACAACGTCCAGCTATGGTGCAAACAGAAGATCAGTACCAATTTTGCTATCGAGCTGCTTTGGAATATCTCGGATCTTTTGACCATTACGCAACCGCTTAAGAGGCTTACCTGCGTGCAAAATTTTTCCACATCTCCGTGCCAAGGAAAGCGAAGAGCCGAGCGCATAACATCGATATTGCATCTTTCTCTAAATCTTTGGCTGCTGAAGTTAAATTGCAAACATTTTTTAGTTTGAAATAGCGTCGGATTTTCCATGACTGTTGATTATGTTGCTACTGTGCATTACTTTATTATGGTTTGCTGATTTACCTGTGTGATATTTGTTGCTAATCTAGGTTTGCAGACACCATTTGAAATTTCAATCGCTGTTATGCCAGTTCGTTGTCTTCCAATAATTCCAAATCTTATACTGTCACTAGTAGTTGGCAGGGCTGCGAATTCGAACTCGATGAACTCAATCTGTTTTGCCGAACTCGAACTTAAACTCGAAGAACAAAAGTTCCTGAACTGTAACTTGAGCTCGATCTCGAAAAAAGTTTTGAACTTATCCTAAATTTGACAAAAATTGCTTAAACTCAGCATAAACCGGATAAAAACAACTTGAATTTAGCATAAACTTGGTAAAAATCGCTGAACTTGAACTTGATTAAACTGCTGGAGAGTTCACAGCCCTGGTAGTAAGTGATACTTTATGTTCGGCTTATGGCTCAGTCTGGACTAGTGGGGCTGTAGCAGTCAATGTTTTAAATCCTGAAAAACTTACCACAATTTTCTCACTTTGACATCAAAAAATTCTCACTTGATGAGATTTAATAACTTTTATCACCATCACAATATTTTCTGCCATAGTAGCATTTCCCCCACCCCTAGGCCAACGATTTTTGTTACTAGTGCTAGAAAATTCATTTTTACTGCACCAAATATGTCATACTCCACAATTAAAACTAGAATTTTTGTATAATTAATTTATCATTTTTATATTAAATATCATACCGGATTTTCAAATTTATTTTGTGACTTTTTAAAATACGTAAGTGGATTCGTTGGCAATATCAAATTTGTGCCGAATTGTGGTTCTATATTTGCATTCTTTGTCTGTTATTTTCACGTGTTTTACTGTGTTTTTATTTTTTTGATAGTACTGCTGCTGACTACAACGCAAGTTGTTAAAACTGTGTTTGAGTAGAATGTTTGACAACGTAATTCACTGCTTATGAGGCTAAGTTTTCATTGGATCATGACATTAGACTTAGAATAATCATTTATTGACCTATGTTTGCCCACATTTGGAGCTTGGGCGCAAGTATGCTTTTTTGTAATTACCCTGTCGGTATCTCTAATTTTCATGGGCTTTAGACGCGCGATTCTTTGATCTAGTTTGCGCAGCATAATCAATTTTTTGATGTCATAATTAGAAAAAGTGACTATGATATGAAAAACTGCCAAAACTAGAACCGAGAACTGTGGGTCCAAAGACCAGGAAAATTTGACATGCGGACAGGGTAAATTTTTGTTAATCCATTTCATTTAGTGCTTAGCTTGCTGAACTTCTGGCAAGGTTTGGTTTTAAACTGTGGGTCCAAAAACCAGGAAAATTTGACATGCGGACAGGGTAAATTTTTGTTAATCCATTTCATTTAGTGCTTAGCTTGCTGAACTTCTGGCAAGGTTTGGTTTTAAACACACTCGGTTAATTAAAGTTCTCCTCTGTTTATCAATATCATTTCATCTTTTTATATCGTCATTATCCGGTGTTATGCCTTTGCTGGTTCGTTTAAAAATCTTTAACTACTTCAGCTTGTTGCTTTTCGTTGCGGAGTTAACTTTAAGTGTTGATTTACTGTTTGCACTGCCTGCTAGTGAAACTAACAAGGCTTGTTAACTTAAATAACGCTTCAGTGATGACAACTTGAACTACATATATTTTTTTTCTTCATTTAGCATAGTTTTGGAGAGTTTTTGACACCAAACGTTAAACCTGTGTCACACTACAGTTTTTTGGTCGTAAGTTGAAAAAGTTTGAACTTCGTTCGCCTACTTTCTGTTAAAATTGTGTACTTCCATTTTGTCGAAACTTAAGTGTCGTAAAAATCAAATTACAATTTGTAAAAAATCAACATTATGTTGTGGTTATGTTAAAGCAATTTTATTAAACAAGATCTGCAGTGTTAAGCAAAAGAACTCCGGCTGATGGTCCAGCCATGTTACGTTCACTCAAAAATTGGCAAATTTAATTCTTCAGTATTGTCAAAGCAGTCGACTGCGTTCCAGATTGAACTCAGAAAATCTGACCGCGTTTTTAATCTACATGCCTGCATCGCTTTACGTCTATGCCAGTATCCAGAACTTTAGGAGAGTATTTAAGGGGATAGGGCACTGTGCCTTGTCCCCTTTTTGACTTTGCCTTGCGGTAAAGAAAGATCAAATATTGCTAAGTGACTAAAATATACTAGTCTTTTGGGATAGTTTTGCATAGGGTTACCATACATAGATGGCGGAACCGGGGGGGGCTGGGGGAGCCATAATTTACGCGTTTATTTTTACAATATTGCTTCTGCATGAATGTATTTGAAACTTAATAGGCCTACCATCGAAATTAAAACCCAGGGGTGAGCTTAAATTCAAAGACGTCTACTTTAAAATTTTGTTTGTTGTGTGGGGGGAACAGAAACTAGAAGCAAGAACTGTGGGTCTGAAGCCCACATAAATTGGACATATCACGTGTGGACAGGCTAAGTATGGATTGTTAGCATGTAAACAGGCTGAAACCTAGGGCCTCGGAGAAAATGGGGGACCTTATCACCATTAATAAAGACCTTTTTTTTGCTCTTCACTATACCGATATTTTCAGTGAAAACAGAATATCTGAGGACGTGAAGACCATTTTTTCCTCTTCCAATCAGTGTGATCAAATAGCCTGGGCCTCTCATTGTCTACATCCGGCCCTCAGTAGCGTATTTAGGGGCGGGGTCATTGTGCCATGCCCCCCTTTTGACTCTGCCTTTTAGTAAACAAGAATAATACTAATGGTGCCAAGTGACTAAAATATGCCAGATTCTTTTAATGATTTCTGTAGCTTATGGCCAGGAGCGAATCAAAAGGGGTAGGATGAGGAATGTGCATCCTCCCACCATCCATTTTCAAAAATGTTTTTGATGCATACAATTTTTCCATAATTTCGAACCTCTTCGATAGCTAATAAGCCTGACGCCGTAAGCACGCATGATTAAAATTGTGCGAACAAAATGCATCATATTTGGCGAAGCACTCAGAATTAGGGTCAAAAAATTTAAAACACTATTTGCTTGAAAATTATTCAAAAAGCACTAAAATAGCCATTACAGCATGTAGATTTTCAAAAATTTTCCGGGGGAGCTTGCCCACGGACCCCCTAGAGCTTTTCTTGTCTCTTAATCAGCTTCAAATTAGTTCTGCCGAAAAAAAAACCCAAAAAATGTGGAAATTATGCCCCCCATTAAAATTTCTTGCTGCGCCACTGCCCGCCCTGGTTGTAGGTGAAGAAAATCTGGTCAGGGGTTTTGGGCCCCTTCACTTTAGAAATGCTTCCGCCATCGCTGTTACCATATTTTCGCTGCGCAAAAGGAGGACAGGTTCTTCAAAGGTCATCACGAAGGTAGATGCCCAATATTCCGCCCAAAATCAAGTGAAGAGCGAAAATAAAAGGTAACCGCGTCCGCAGGCCGTTGTTTGAACTAAAAATTCCCAAAATTTTTTGTGTAAGAATGATTTGACATGTTTTCACGGTTCATAATGCCGAAAAGGAGGACATTTGAGCATTTTTAAGCGTCCTCGGAGGACAACTTATTTTTTGTTAAAAAGGAGGACATGTCATCCAAAAGGAGGACGTATGGTAAGCAGTGGCGGCGGCAAGGGGGCAATGAGGAAGACTAGTCCCCCCCCACTTCTATTCAGGCCCATTGTTGTAAATCGTGCAAATTCGTTAAATTTTGGAAGTAGGGGAGGGGGCAGACGTGTACACCCTCCTGGCCTCTTTCTTTTCCTGTCTTTAAAACACGAGTATGTGTGGCATCATGTGAACGTACACACAGAAAGTGAAAATCCTTAATAATTATCTGTGATCTTCCATGTCATCAAACCGACCCGAAGATCTTGTTTAGCCTAAATTAGTAGTGAACGTGACATAGCCGACACTATGAAGCTCGAAACATTGGTTGATGTTTTTACATAATTGAAGAGCCAAAGGAGAATCAAGCTATAAGTCATATACTGCCATAAGATAAGATAAGATAATTTTATTTTGAACAACTCAATACACCACACCAAATCGAACGCGTTTAGATAAACAACAACAAAAATACACTAAGCAAATCTAAGTTACAATAAACAACTGTAATAAACGGATACGGAAAATAAACGCGCACTTAAACAAAAAGGTAAGGTTTCATGAATTGTAGCAGGAAGCTGCGAAGGGACCTTTCGGTGATCGAGTCGAGCAGCTCCCTTGTAGTCAATTTGAATTAATTTTTGTGCTATATTACATTTCATTGTATTTCTCTTAATCTTAAGTGATTTGAATGCTATCACATTTAGATAGTACAAGGTATTAGTCTAATACTTTGAAATTAAATGCTTCTTGAATTTAATTTTAAACTGATTAAAAGACAGTATTTTCATCTCTTGTGGTACCGAGTTCCAAATTATGACTCCTTAAAATTTATAAGATCTCTGCAATTTTTCTGTTCTATAAAACGGTAAGGTCAGATTAAGTCCAGATGATGCCAACAGGGTTGTTCATGAGTGTATCGCATTTATGGGGGTAAAAAAGGATGAAAGATTTTTCGGCAGTTTATTTTGCGAATATTTGTGCATCAATTTAGCTACTTCGTAAGTATAAAGATCTTCTAATTTTAAAATATTTAATTGTGAATAATAAGCAGAGGCATGATCCTGCCATCTGCCACCGCCCAGTACTTTAACAGCTTTATTTTGGAGTGTTCTTAATCTTTTTAGATATTTTTGTATGTACTCCCCCAAATAGTAATACCATATAGCCGATGTGGATGAATCATGGAATAATATAAGACCAGCAAAGCTTTTGGAGGTAGCACGTTTCTAAGTTTACACATTACACCTAAGGATCTAGAAATTTTTTTTGCCACTATGCCAATACGTTCTTCAAAATTTAGTCGTGTGTCAATAGTGATGCCCAAGTACTTGATTTGATCATTTGCTGAAATTGAGGTGTTTAGGAATTGTATTTCAATATCTGGGCTTGGTTTGGTAATCTCGGGAGGTACAATTAGAGTCATAGTTTTTTGGGGATTAACGGTAATTGTATTGGCGTTTGTCCAAATGTGCATCTTTTGCAGTTCTCTAATTATGTTGTTTCTTAATAAACCAGGATGGGCAGAATGAATTACTAAACACGTATCATCGGCAAATAGTCTGGGGATTGAAGTTAAAGCGTTAGGTATATCGTTGATATAAATAAGGAAGAGTAAGGTCCTACATTGTTTTATACATTTTCGTTTTCATATTCTGCCTGTCAGGAGCGTATATTTAGACGGAGGGGGCATTGTGCCATGCCCCCCTCCCTTTTTTGACTTTGCCTTTTAGTAAACACGAACGATACTAATGGTGCCAAGTGACTGAAATATGCCAGACTCTTTCGATGGTTTCTGTAACTTATGGCCAGGGGCGGATCCAGGGGGGGTAGATGAGAGGTATGCATCCTTCCACCAGCCACTTTCAAAAATGTTTTTGATGTACACAATTTTTCCATACTTTCGAACCTCTTCGATAGCGATAAACCTTACACGCCTTGAGCACGCATAATCGAAATGTGCGAAAAAAATTTTCTAGGCTGTACATTTTTATGGAACTTCTCCTGTACATGATTTTGTAGTAAGACCCCTTAGACAGATAAACTGATTTTTTCTCGGTGAATCTTAAGGGTATACAAGTTTTTCGTTGTTATTACTTTTATTATATTTGGTGATGCAACCTACTCAGAATTAAGGAAAAAATATTAGGCAATATTTACGTGAAAACTATGCAAAAAGCACTAAAATAGCCATTACAGCATGTAAGTTTCCAAAATTTTTCCGGGGGAGCATGCCCCAGGACCCTCCTAGAATCTTTCTTGTTTCTCAATCAGCTTCAAATTAGTTCTGCCGAATAAAATACGCTACACAAAATGTGGGAATTATGTTCCCCCCCGTTTAAAATTTCTCGCTACGCCACTGCTGCCAGCCAGTGCCATTGTTTTTTTTTTTAACATTTTCAGGATTTTTCAATTGTCTTTTTCATCTTTTACTGTGATACCGTAACAATACGCCATGTGCTTCCCTAAATTTTGTCAATTTGCCGGGTAGACTGTTTTTTTTTTAATAGCCTACTTTGAAATAGTACACTGTGCTACAGAACCGGGTTACTAGGCCCGATAACCGAAGGCAATGTCAATTTCTGAACAATTATGCTTACTAATATCCCATTTTTACCTCATAATTAAGCCCCCATTTCGACGAAAAATTCTTCTGGATATACGCCAGAATGCACAAAATCAACTCTAAAATTTTGAAATTTTCTGGTGGAGGCTTCCCAGACCTTCTTGAAAGAGTCTAAATTCTTACTAGTTTTCGTCGCTTGGTTTGCCCCCCCACTTATTTCGGGCTGACGCCGCTTTGATGGTCAGCCTAGTTTTACAGTTTATGCTCCCCCATCTTTTAAAATTTCTCGCTACGCGGCTGTCAGTATCTTCTTGGATTTTTAAACTACATACAAATTCCCGCTCACGTTTTATATTGGTGAAGTACATGCATTATGGAAGGTGATGTACCCGAGCATCGAACCTGCCAAACCAGCTCCGGAACTCGGCCAACTCCAAGTACTCGTGCTGACAGTACCGTGCTTGAAATGCAGCTTAATCTGTTGTTTCGGCGATGTGATTGCACGGGTTGAAATTATAGCGGTGCGACTCTAATGGCACGTTCAGTTGTTTGGCACAGTCGCGATCGGTGGAGGTTATTTTACATTTTCTGCGAAAGATAAACATCATTGAGAGAATGTGAGATAAGAAGCAAGCGCGACGAGACATGAAGTACAATATGAGTGTTGCCGCATCGCAAGTCATATCAGAGATATATAAAATTGAAAGCAGCGCACTTGCAAATGTCGATAGCTGAGTAAAGTCAGCGAGCACTTTCTGTCTTAAAGGTAAACATATTTTGACCTTTTCGGACGTTAATCAAGAACTCTTCAAAACTTGGCACAGTCCCTTCAAGTATCAAACTCACACCTCCTCAGCGTTTACTGCTTTGCGTAATTACAGTTACCTCGCAAAGAAAAGCATGTTCAGAATATCTAATTTTTGTCTTTGCAATCACAAGCTTTGAGCTGGCAAGCAGCCATGAACGTGTTGTTATTCCTTATCTTCGCCTCAATACTGCAGCTAACAAGCTAGACTCTAATGAACAGCTTTTATTTCTCTCACTTCAAAACCAAAAAGACTTTGGAATACAATAAATATGGGACGAAAATAGCTTAAGGAGGAAAAATAAAGCCGCTATAAATCTCAAAACTGGACGTTTCGACTCAGCTGTCTTCATCAGCAGTGTATGCAAGGCAGTACAAAACTGTAATTTTTTTTTACCGGTATGTGGATGATTGCTTTGCTGTTTTTGATAGCCTTGATTCCATTAAAATATTTTGTGACAGTTTGAATGAAGCACATCCTAACATAAAGTTTACCACTGAAATTCAAAATAACAAATGTAGGCCTATTAATTTTTTGGATGTTTTTGTAGATAACAGTTCAACGACAGTTACAACCAGTACATTTCGCAAACCGACCAACACTGGATTATATTCCAAATGGAGCAGCTTTGTACCACGCCGCAATAAATATAACTTGGTAAATTGTTTGCTCGATCGTGCTTGCAAGATTTGTAGTTCTTATGAAAGCATTTGCTCAGAGGTGGATAATATCAAGGTTAGGCTTGGTCGCAATAGCTATCCTGCTTATTTTTTAAATAGTTGTGTCAGGAGATTTTTTAATCGTAAATATGACAAGATGTTGAGTCACCTTGAAAAACGTAAAAATTGTAGAACAGTTATTGCTCGGTTGCCCTTTTTAGGTGACATGTCAATGCAACTCAAAAAAGAGCTGTCCGCCTTAGTGGAAAAGCATACATGGAACCGAGTTATTCTACGGATTATCGACACCACCTGGAACATCGGACATAACTTTCGTCTGAAAGATAAGCAAAAGACCTTGATGAAATATGGGGTTGTATATAAATTAACGTGTTCTTGCGGTTCTAGCTATATAGGACAGACTAGACGTAATCTTATTAACAGACTTAAGGAGCATTCCAGTTCGGATAAATTTGAGGTGTGCCGGCATTTAATGGACAATCCTGACCATAAAGTGGACTTCGCCAAACCGAACATTCTTAGTAGCTCTGGTGATTCTGCACGCTTATTAATTCTTGAGTCACTTTTTATTCAAAAGTATCAGCCATTGCTTAACGTTGACTCCAAATCCGCTCCTCTTTACTTATTTCATTGGTAAATTAACTACGTCAGTCTTTTTATTAGCTTTTGGTTTACGACGTTATAATTATACTACTTATTTTGACCGGTTGCCTGGGTTATGCTATTACTTGTAGTTAGAATTGTAAAATCTAGTTCCTCAAAAAGAGTTAAACATGCACAATGCAATCAGTTCAACATCAATCGTCTATGACGTCACAAACTCCTGAATCACGCATTTGAAATGCGTGATCATAGCACGCTGCTAGAAACGTTCAAAAAGCAAAACGTACATTTGTTGCACGAGTAGCTTGAATAGCTACTAGTTACAGTTGGCAGGACATGTCATGGAATGGAAGGCTATTTTTCCATATTCCATACTGCAAAATTTCTTCCATTCCATACTTAAAATTTTTTATTCGATATTCCATTCCATATAAATTTTTTTTCCATATTCCATTCCATTCTTCCATGCTAATGTAATTTAACGTAGTGGTAAATATACTAGCAGCAAATTATGCGGCACGCGCGTTAATTGCAGGATAAGCAATAGCCTAGGTTTGATAAAAATTCTTATCTTGGTAATTTTTGCATAACCTCAATCTTTCTAATTTTTCAAGTCTTTTTCACCAAAGACTTTGCTTCTCCATTTTCCAACTACTGTACCACTCACTTGGCGTATATTTCTTGGACAACTTGGTAATGCGAGGGTTAAGTCTGCCATATTTTTTGAACTCATGTCTTTGTGTTAACACGAAAATTTACATTATGTTTGGGGATATCTATTTTCACCTCTGTTGGTGCAAAAAGTCTGGGTTTGATTCCTTGTCAGGTCAAATCGGAAACAGTCGCCAACGGCTCGTCACTGCTGTGACGCTAACCTTGACGACCTCGCCTTTCCTGCAACAAGCCCAGTGCGATGTTCAGGAAAAAGCCTTAGGTCTTTCGCAACTTCTCATTAGAAAGATATAGCTGTAATTTTCTTTTTTCCATTTACTCTCATGATCGATGGTGTTATTAAATTTGCAGAGTATCGTTGAAAACAAAAATGATTGTTGCTACTACTACTAACCCACAGAGACTGGCCCCACCACTCGCTTCGGCGCATCACCAAGAATATGATGCAGTTCCATCTTGGGCCTGAGATTTCGACAACTAAGATTGCAAAAAATTTGAAACCCAAATTATTGTATTAGCGTTTGTCTCAACATTAACTGCTCTGCGGAAAAGGACCTTTTCCATCGCATTCTTTGTTAGGCCTATAAGCCTACTTTATTTTTTAATAATGGAACGAGAGTTTATTGCGATTCAAAACAGGTTCTCAATGGGTATGGTTACTGCTGCATTCAACCACTCGTCCAAAGAACAATTGGCAGTCTGCTTATCAACATATATTTTCAGCAACAGTTCAAGCAGCTCGATGGCTTTACAATTTCAACGATAAAAACAAACGACTGTCACAAAATCAATTGCTTTTCGCACACCATTAATGTAAATAATCTCTCGCCAATAACACGGTAATAAGAGACTACTAACTATTCAAAATGAATTCAGCTGTTCGTGTTTGTTTGTTTTTTTTCGCACCTTTATGCAAATTAACTCTAGTTGTTGATCGCAAACTGGTAAAAGAGAAACGCTAGGAGATAATGATTAATTTCATGGCGCACGGCAGGCCTACCAAGTAAAATGAAGAATACCACATTGCTTACGTAAATGAAATAGTTTTGTATATACACTACAAAAAAGGCACGCAGAAAAATATTGCAAAAACAAGAAAATTTGAAAACAGACGGAATGGTAGGCTAGTTGTAATAGGCAAATATTTAAACTCATAAAAAAGTGATTGTTCTTTAAAACAGTAGTATGATATAATTAAGAGAGTAAATATAAACATATTGCACTTTGAGCAACTTTGATCAATAAGTTACAGAAGATTTTTACTCACAAAAAAGCAATATAAACGTTACGACAAACATCGATTAGTACTATCAAAATATAAGCTAGAACACTGTTAGTGCGTCAGAAGCCACGCTTCCACAATGTAAAGCGGCAATGATTGCTGTCCTTTGGCAGCGACAAAAAAGACAACTGTAATATCGATTAGATCGCAATGATCTGTTTATCACACCCTAACTACAATGCATATGGTTTATAAGAGCATAGGTCGAGGACGCGTGCGGCTCTTTGTGGCTTCCCTTGAAGATCTGTTTTTTGGAAAACGCCTTATAACGACTTGCTTTTTGCCGATCATTTATGACAAAAAATGGCTTTGCGGCTCCGTATGTTTTTTAAACTTAAGATTACCGGACAGGTTGACGCATTGCAATACAACAAAAATATAAACAAACTTGGTAGGCCTAGTTCAATTCAAGCACCGTTAAACTAGAAAGTCTGTGTGCGTGTTCAAAAGATTCTATTTTACGCCTTGCGGTCAATTAATTATGTCATTCCAAATTGCACGTGTTTCAGTTTATGACTGTTTGTCACGAATTCAATCCTCTATACCAAGAATCGGCAATTTTTTGGACCTAAATAGCCAATTCATCCAATACTCCACAATTTAAAAAACAATAGCAACCACAAACCCACTTTTTAGCCATAAATGACCGACAAAAAGTCCTCTAAAACAGTGGTTTTCAACCTGGGTCCACGGACCCCTAAGTAGTCCGCAAATGACTTTAAGGGGGCTGCACTGGCTAAAGGGTCCGTAAGGAGTCCGCTAAAATATTGAAAATTTCATCAAAAATAGTGCAGTGTATTGAAGGACCGATATTAATTAATTCTTAATGCATTTTAAAAAAACTATCTCTTTTTGACCGATATAAGAATATGAAATAGGTACCGGTAGTTCTAGAGCCCAAGCAACTTTTTCCGACCTTTTTTTGGTAAGGTTGAAGCTGCCATGGAAACTCTGCAAACTCACACATTAGGAGGCACTGCTTAATTTGTAACCAACAGCTAGGGCTGAAACTTTTTGCTTTGGAATGGCTATTTGTATGTCAAGTTCTGCATAGAGAAACGTCAGATAATTGCTCCCTCACATTGAACTACTGCCTGCAATGCTACAATTTTACCATTTACAAAGACATACTTAGCTGAAAATACTTTCAGTGCTTCGACACACATTAAAACAAAAGCGAAACAATTAAAACAAATGATTTGCACCTTGCATTCACAATTTTTGATCCAGATATCAAGTCATTGTGGTAAAAATTTGCAGAGCTTAGATTAGGCGTTGGCAACCTGCGGCCCGGATCCAGCCAGTTAAAACTTTTCGGCCCGGGGCCTCTTCAAAATTTTTATGCTAAATCGCCCGCAGAAACGTTTAAAGTGTTAGTTAATTCCAATATTTATTTCTTCCGCATTGCAATACAACAAAATCCGTATAACTACGAAGTTGCACAGACTTTGCAATACAGTACTCCACTTTTTCAAACTAGTTTATAAATTTCTGGTACTAACAATAATGTGTGTGAAATAGACCAGCAGTGACACGAAACGATCAAAACGTCATTAAAGAAGGCTAAGTAGTGAATGAGATCTTTTGTAAAAAAAAACGCCAGTAATGCATAAATGGTTGATTCAGGAAAAAACACCTCCGGTACGCTTGAAGTACCACAGAGAGGTTGGGATGTTTTTTGGCAAGAGCTTTCTACTCCAGCTAGTGCGCCTTCTGTCTCCATGAGCAATTATGTGGGTACCAAACTCGTATCAGACCTTTGCATCAAAAAGGTTATGTGCGCATCTACAGCGTCTCAGCACCAAGCTCTATTCTAGAATAGCTAGACACCAACAGTCTGCAGATCAAGAAGCTCAGTGACGCAATCATTTGCAGGCTATCAATGATGATAATGGAGTTCCTGAGATAATTGGTAGTTAGGAGTAAAAAAACAATATTGGTCGAATCCCAAAATACAACTTGCTATCGAAGCCAATGCCAAAAATTGAGCTGTTTCAGCGTAAGCAGCGAGTCGTGTCTAGTGCAGTTAGAAATTTTTACTTGAAAAAATAGGTATGGCCCATCATATCTCAAATGGTTAGCTTTTGGCAAGCGGCATCAAAAAGGCATCCCTGGTGAAGGTAGCCTTTGATTTCTACCCAAATTACTTTCAATAACAATTCTAAAATCGTGTCTATTTGTATTGATTTGTGTGGGGTTCGCAGCAACAAATTGCTTAACTTAGGGGTCCGCGACTTGAAAAGGGATGAAAACCACTGCTTTAAAACAATGAAAAGGTCTCTGTAATGCGAAAGAAGGGAGGCTTACAATAGAAAACCAAACAAAACAAAAACTACACAATGCACTTGGCGCTTAAGCCCAGCTGCTACGAGTCAAATAGTGGCGACAAGGCAGAACTGCCATAAAATGAATATACTATTCAAAGCTTTTAAAAGTAACACTACGAAAAATTTCTAACAGCGTCGGCGTAAATATTGCATCTACATAAGTAATTTGCGGCAAGGCAGCACAGTCATATCAACTAATTCCCAATTGTAATGTGGGATCGTCCAATAAGAAATTGCACATTGTTTTGTGATCTAATCTTCAGTCTTAAGCGTTCTAACCTTCCCATAGACGAAAAATGCTAATTGCAAAAACAACCAGAGACAAAACGACGAAAGAAACTAAATATTGAGGCATTACAGCCAATGTTTAATTCTAGCAATATGCTAGGCTAACTATGCATAAACTTGTTCTTCCGGTAATCGAAGAACTCCAACTTTTTTTATTGATTTTTCCACCCTGGCACCTGTTATTCTGAAGCTCGGCGTAAATTGCTCAGGGAAACGTCAATAAAAAAAGTTGGAATTCTTGTATTAGCCTCTGTCTTTGGTTACCGGAAGAACAAGTTCATGAATAGTTAGCCTAGCCTACTATGCCCGGTAAACAAAATCCCCAACAAAACGTTCCCTATTATGCAGTGTTTCCAGCAATATCTTTAAATTTCAATATTGCAAAAACAACACTTCAAACTAATAGCGCTCAAGAACAAATTTATTACCGTGTCTCAAATTAGAAACTAAAACTTAAAATTCTCTGTAATTCGTATTTTTCAAAGTTTACCCCAACTTGATTCGTCTTCTTGTCGACCTTCCGGGGTCTTCAAAAAAGGTTAAAGAGCACGCTTTAATTTTATCCAACTTTCGCTTTCGAATCGTGCTTGAATTTGCGAAACTGTTTTGTTTTTTGTGTTGGGAATATAAAATCGCAGAAACAAAATCTGAAAAGAAATTTGCCGTTGTTACATATCAGTTTCAGTGAACTAGTATTTGCTTTTCGCTGTGATGTATCGTCTAGTTTTAGAGCTGGAAAAAGCCCATTCTTGAGTCAAACAAATGCCTCGAATGAAGCTCAGCATTACAGCAACATTGTGAAAAACCAGTAGATTTCCCTTTTCGTACGTCTGGAAACGGCACATAACGAGACCATTCCAACTTGGAGAGATAGGCATTAGGGTGTAGTGAATTTTGTTTAATCTTTAACACTTGAATTTAACGCTGAAAACAACCATGAAACCAATTTTGGTCCTCCTACTTGAGATCAAAAGTCACGCAGGATCAATTTTTGTCAAAATTGCTCTAACTTCTCTCCTACTGGTCGTAGAAAGCTGATTATTGGCTCAAAAGATTCAGAAGACCCATGTTTCTATCTGTTCTGAGCAAACTTTTCTTTCTATAGCAAATGGAATTTGAGTTATTTCAAAAAATCCAGATTTTAGGTAGTTCTACAGCATATTTCGTGAATTTTCACGGGTATTGCATGATCTCGCATTTTTATCAATGTCTGTTCTTGCTCTGAAATGACTAAATGACACTGAATATGAGTATTAAGCATAAAAGGTTCATTACTGTCCACTAGTCAAGCATTTATGAATGGTTATGTTGGTGGGGTTTTTTGATCAACAACCATAATTCGAATGAATAGTGAGTAAAACTGTGAATGTACCTCACTGTATGCATTCAAAGTTACTACACTTCTCTTCAAAGACTTGTAACATTGTCTTTTGTTAAATGCATACTGGCATACTAATTTTGCTATGTATATATACGTATTCTGTAGTTAATTATAGTAATTCAGGCCTATTTTAGTGTTTTTGTTGGTGTTTGCGGTATTTTCTTCTAGTTCGTGATTATAACTTCATCAATAGCAACAAGCATGCTTACTAGAGCAATTCTGCATCGGATCCCTGGTATAAATTCCAAATCACTGATCAAATCCGAAGAAGTCCTTCCAACAAAACGAGCTGTTTTGCAAAGATTGTAGCATGAACAAAATAGTCATGGCAAGAATGCAGTCCTAACTGTTTCAAGAGAACATTTAAATATAGATTCAATCGAATGTGTACCGAACAAAATTGTCATGGCAAGAATGCAGTCCAAACTGTTTCAAGAGAACTTTTCGAAATATGGATTCAATCGAACGTGTACCCAATGTCAGAACAAGCAGTTTCACAAAGAGCTTTCGATCTTGCCAATACGTTCAAGAAAATCGAACGCTATCCTAAATGAGCTACATTTTGAAAAAGGGTGGAGGACTTTATCAATGATACACACGACTCGTGCGATGCGATTAACCAAAATGACTGAACAACATAGGAAGAAACTGCAAAAAACATACAGACTGCGTATGAATGAATCCGCCTGGAACTTTTATCATCATCAATGTGGTCCAAGAATCGGAAAATGTTATAAAAATATACTCAATCTGATTTAAAATTTATTCGTAGGATGAACCTAGAATCTCGAGCGAAAATGATCACGATCAACCATCGACTTCTATTTTACATGCAGCAACATATAGTGACGATGCAGTTACAACATTTGATTCCTCTGAATTTTCTCCACCGGCCAAAGGTGCAAGTACGCAAAGCGGGAAGATTTGACCTACCTTGCCCTAATGTGGGAACGGTTTGATGAAATGAAATAACTGGGGGGTTATTTTCAAATTATATTGAACTGAAAATTCAACAGTAATTGAGGGAGACTGCGAAGTGAGCTTGCGCTCTTCGAGTCAGCAGCCACCCGTTATATATGTCAAATGCGATCGGCTCCACCCGCGAATCGAACTTGTCACCTAGGATCTGTCACCTGTGCGTGGTACCGTTAGGCCATGTCGCTGATGTTTCTGATAGTGCAGGTGCTGCCATTGCGTCTGCAGTTTCAAAAGATTTCGAAGTGATTGGTGATGACAATTTAGCAGAAGGTAATCATAGACTCTATTTTGAAACAGTTCGGACTGCATTTTTGCCATGACGATTTTGCTCATGGTACAATCTTTGCAAAATAGCTCGTTTTGTTGGAAGGACTCCTTCTGGAAACTGATCAGTGCTTTAGAATTTGTACCAGGGATCCAACGCATAAGTCCTTACAATTGCAGTTGCTCTAGTAAGCATACTTGTTGCTATTGATGAAGTTACAGTCAGGAACTACAGGAAAACACCACAAACACCAACAAAAATAATCAAATAAAGGTCTGAATACAAAAAATAACTTTAAAATACGTATATGCTTAATAAAGTTAACATTTAATAAAGCACAGTGCTACAAATCTTTGAAGAGAAGTGCAGTAACTTTGAATGCATGCAGTGAGGTACATTCACAGTTTTACTCATTATGGTTGTTGATCAGAAAACCCCACCAACGTAGTCATTCATAAATACTTGACTAGTTGACAGTAATGAACCTTTTATGCTTAATACTCATATTCAGTGTCATTTAGTCATTTCAGAGCAAGAACAGACATTGATAAAAATGCGAGATCATGCAATACCCGTGAAAATTCACGAAATATGCTGTAGAACTACCTAAAATCTGGATTTTTTGAAATAACTCAAATTCCATTCGCTATAGAAAGAAAAGTTTGCTCAGAACAGATAGAAACATGGGTCTTCTGAATCTTTTAAACCAATAATCAGCTTTCTACGACCAGTAGGAGAGAAGTTAGAGCAATTTTGACAAAAATTGATCCTGCGTGATTTTTGATCTCAGGTAGGAGGACCAAAATTGGTTTCATGGTTGTTTTCAGCGTTTAAAGCCAAGTGTTTTAACACCTTAAATACAAATCCAAAAGATTAAGTAAAATTCACTACACCCTAATAGACGTATATGTCCGGCAAATGCTAGGCTATTATACCGCTTTTTCATGACTGGAAAACTGCTACAAAATAACAATGTGGTAAAAATCTTGGACCTTCGTTCATACGGTATTGGCCCATTGCATTCGTCCATTAGATTGACTATATAAGAGGATTAGGCTACTAGATTATCATAAAACGACCCATCAGACAGCTGAATGGAATGAGCGTCTACTTCTGGAGCGATAGACTCTCATTCGATTCCGAGTCGGGGTAAGCCCGTGACCTTAAAAGTGGTTATCATAGCTTCTCAGACACAATTACGACAGGAAATAGCAGAGGAGCTGAGAACTTCGATTTTAGCAAAGGAAAAAGCGATATAACTAAAACGGCTAATTATCATTAGGGATGTGCCGGATAGCAAATTTGCCGGATAGCCGGATACCGGCAAATCCAGCTTACCGAATATCCTGCCGGATGCGTCACTATCCGGTATATATCCGGTATCCGGCGCTTTTTGATTCACCGAATTAAAAATCACTTAACTTACCTCAGAAACTACGAAAACAAGAAATATTACGTAGGTGTAACCTCCCAAATATTCAAGAGCAAATGGAGCAACAAAAGCAACGAAACCGGCAACCACCCAAAAAATTATTCCACAAACCCACAGGATGACAGGACGAGTTGTTTCGGTAGTAATTTCCGATGACAAAGCCACAAAGCACAACATTGGCCCAACGCCAGCACCAATAAAGTACACAACCAGAGCAGCTAGACCAAAGAATTTGGTGTCGGGATCTTGCCAAAATGCTGATATGGTCAATAACAATAACCCCAATGCCACCATGCCTAAACCAACGATCAGCATTTTCTTGGAACCAAAGCGGTGTAGCAGCGAAGTCGAAATAAGAACGCTGAGTGCCAGCACCAAAAACAAACCTAAACATATATTTAAACTCAATAATTACGCAACAATTCACAAAAAGCTCTGATTTGAAACTTTTTCACATTTTTTCAAATTCACACCAGAAAACGGTACGTGCATAATCCATATACAATATCGATAGCAGTAATTTTCATTACCTACGGTGTAGACAGTAGCCATATCAGCTTCCACTCCTGACGTTTTGAATATATTGTTTGTATACTGCAAGACCGCTTGTAAGCCACAAAATTGAATTGAGAGAAGGATAATAAGGGAAGCAAAAAATTGCCGCCGGTACTTCTTCTTTGTAAGAATCTCACGAAACGTTGCCGTGTGAACGCTGTGATGGCTAATCATTTCTGCGTGAAGCTCTTTATATTCTTGCTTCACAGTAGAAGCATCAACGCAGCGAAGTTTGTACAGCAATGTTAAAGCTGGATGGTCTTCGTTTGAGTCATCATTTGGCGACTTTGTCAACAAATAAACAGGAGTATTCGGCAGCCAGGGAGCCATAAACAAAGAAAAAAGCAAAGATATAGATCCAGAAACAATCATTAAATAAGGCCATGTTGATACTTGACCCAACACCGCTGGATGACCCAATGCATTTCCAAGTGCAGAGCCTAACTGTATATACATTCCCGTAAAGGTTTGGTACACCGCAAGAGTTTTTCTTGAAACTAATTCAGAAACATACAATGGCAAAATTGTAAAAGTAAATCCACGAGAAATGCCATTGAAAAACCTCCCAACGATCAAGGCTTCATAAGATTGTCCGACTTTGGCAACAACGGACATCAAGATACAAGACAGAATAGAAATCATATGGATCACAACGATACTAGTACGACGACTGCAAAAAATTCAAGTAATGTATTTGATATCAAAAGCAGTCAAACTAAAACATTTAATATGCACAAAAGTTAATACCACTACTATGTATACATTTGTCAGTAAATCAATACCAATGCTAAAAAGATGCATTTTAGCTCAGCACATGTGATGAATCAGTTGCAGTATAAATAAAAATAACCTGTTTACATCGGTACAACAACACCATTACGTCACATCATTACTCTTTCTTATTTTTGATGTATATGCATTAGTACCGTGTAAGCACTTTCAAAACGGAGTATGCAGAGTCGAAAAGTACCGTGCTACTGTAACGCCGTATTTTTTCGTACCCGTAACGATTATCGGTAGCGTCAATGCTTTTTTTAAAATGTACTGTCTCTGGTACCGACATTACTTTTTAAACTCTTTCACTCGATATTTCGGTAACTTTTTTTTGGAATAAATTTCAAACGCAAGAACGAAAGATTTCTCATAACTGAACACAATTTTCACTTCAAAATTGATCACTAAATCGTGACCGTTGGACCCACCGGCGCAGCCAGTGGGGGATTAGGGGACCAGTCCCCCCCCTTTTTCAAAGCACAGATTTAAAAAAATATTAAACAATGGATTCAACATATAAAACACTTTTTAACCTGAACATCGATTAATCGCCAGAAAAGTCTGAAAGTGGAGGTGGGGGAAATAATTTGTTGAATGATCGATTTGATCACAATGATTATACTTTCCGCAAGTAGGCCTAAACATGGGTTGTAATGAGAATAATCAAGGACGTTAAAGGCGTTTTTTTAGCCCCCCTTAGAACTTTCAAGTCCCTTTTTCAAAGTTTATAACTACACCTTATTACACTTGAACGATGACTCATCGTGAGATGTGTTAATCGTTTCTCTTTTTAATTTTGAAATGCTATTTCTGCTCTTTATTTCTACTTCGAAGGAAAAAAAAATGTTAGGCTGCATTTTTGTAACCAGGCCTCAACAAATCATGTTAGTTGGCCTAAATTTTCATAGATAAGTCAAACGTGTATACAATGGACTAATTGTATATAGATAGAGCCTTAGTAATGGTCCAATGCGAACCCGAAGAGCTTACCCTATTTACTTGGCAAAAATGGTTTGATTCAATAATCAGGGTGTTTTCACTTTTTGATGGCTATTTAACATTAACACCTCTAGCGGCTCTATTATTCCAGATTAAAGCAGCAATTACCACACACGCAACACAAGGACAATGCTAATTCTCCGGCAATGCACTTGCTTCTTCTTGAAATAGGATGCTATTTATTCACTTTGTGACGTAAAATACTGTATGTTGATGCAAAAAAAACATGCTGACACGATTATACTGTTAAGTATCGTCCTGACTACTGTGTTTATGCTGCAGGAAAGCTTTAGTTTATCCAGTAGTCTTTAAATCAGTGGCGTGTACTGCAGGGAAGTGGAGTGCTGGGTTGAGCACCATGTAAACTTTAATTTTTTTACAAAAATACTTTTTATCTGGTACAAAAATACCCTGCCCTTCAACAATTACCAGCAATCAAACCGCGCAAGGAAAGTAAAGCTAAAAACAGACGCTAGTTTCTTGTTGATCGTTCTGGTTAATTTTGAAAACTTGAACCGCCGGAGGTTGGTGCTGGAAGTTTAGCCCAGTTTTTTCATCTGCTCCTAGCTTTTGTGCCGTAAGTTCTTGTTTGAAATATGTTTATCCGTTATAAATTGCAAATACAACTTCTTCAAAATTTTGAACCCCTTAAGCCTATGTGGCCAGCAAAAATGCTACCTGTTTGGTGAAGGACTCAGAATTAGAAGCAAAAAGTTAAACTAAAAATTGCTTTAAACGTTGTTCAAAAAACACCAAGTTAAGCCTACAATTACAGCATGCAATTTTCAAAAACTGTTCGAGGGGCATGCCCCCTTACCCTTCTAGAGTCGTTTGTTTCCTCATTTAGCTTTAAATTAACTCTACTGATGCCACACGCCAGAAGAAACCACGTCTAAAAAAAGTCTCAACTTGGCACGCACCACCCCCCCGCGAGAAATTTTTTTGGATACCGCACCGTGTTAAGCTAAATCTACTTCCACAAAAGTGAAACATATCATGTATACGTAATTTGTAAGTTGTGATAATGTCTACGTTCGTATGGTAATACATAGATACATAGACATAAATTTACTCCTTACTCAATAGTACTTCTAACGCCTCTGAGAATAATCTGTCGTGTCCATAACCTGCCGCAATGTATTGCCATTGCGTTGAACAGACTGCCCTCCATACTTCATAACCAATGAACGCAACAAATAATTCAAAATCGAATATTCAATGAAAAAAATTGTTCCCGCCCCCTTTTTTTGATACGCCGGTGGTTGGACCGGCCATTAATGCATGATTGCAGCAGACTGAAAAAAAAAGACATACCTACACGGAAAATAAAATTGTACTTGTAACCTGTAAGTGCTTTCAAACATTGATTTCTAAAAATTGGACTAATTTTCTTCGACAACGCTGGCCCCATGAAGAAAATTCTGGTTATGCGTCTCTTCCCAAGTAAACTATTAAAAATTTGCCGAAACAATCAACAACCATGCAGCAAAACTTGCATATTGTAACATAACACATCCGCAGCTACGGTAGCAGAGTAGACTTGTATCGAAATCATCAAGATTTCTTACGGACTATTTTAATTTTAAAAAAAGTCAGCATTTTTGCTTTTCATTTTATGAAAAATCAATTTAAAAACAAGGCCTTTTAGATCAAATGTATTCGCTACCGGTACGCCTTTTAGGTAATGAACCGGCTATCCGGTACATGACAACTGACCGCCGCAAACTGGCCGCGAGACAACTGATCGCCGTAAAGTCGCCGCCATGCAAACTGACCCCAAAGCAAACTCGCCACCACGAAAACTGACCGCCAAAGCACGAGGCTTGAAAAAACACTTTGCACCTTACCGCTTTGCCACAATTGTCTACTTAATGACTGTGTGAATTTGGTAGTTACTTCGCTCCTTACCACTTTTCAAATAGTTGTTTACTTGACGTCCTTTAATTATCAGCACTCGTGCTGTGAGCCTTCACCACCGCGACATCACAGCCATTTCCCAGAGGTTGGAAAAACGTTTTGCATTAATTATTAGGCGCCGTTTGGAATAAAAATAATTTAGGTTTTTTCACATGTTTCTTAACCAATTTAAGCTACATTTTGTCCTATATATTATATGGGAAACTTCCTATGTATATATTGGACAAATACGTGGCTTAAAATAGTTCAAAACACTGACACAACATATAGTATATAGGAAATTGCCTATATAAGACAAATTAATTATTGCACAAATTAGCCAAAAAAAGCAGCAAAAAATATATGGGAAATATTCTGCATACTATTTAAGACAAATCATCGCACAAATTAGCCAAAACAAGCAGCACAAAATATTCTGTTTCTGAAATAGTTAGCCTAGCCAGCACAAAATATACAGGAAATTTTTTATATACTATATAAGACAAAATGTCACTCTAATTAGCCAAAAAAATCAGCGCAAAACATATAGGAAATTTACTATATAATATATGAGGCAAAACATGTTTGGCGTTGCGTTTTTTGGATAATTTGAGCAATAATTTGTCTCATACATTTGTAGGAAATTTTCCATATGTTGTGCGCTGCTTTTTTTTTGGCAAATTAGAGCATTTTAAACCACATATTTGTCCTATATATTTTTAACCATATATTTGTCCTATTTTAAACTACATATTTGTTCTATATATACATAGGAAGTTTCCTATATAATATACCGGTATTGGACAAAATTGGTTGAAAAAAAAGATGTGAAAAAACATAAATTAGTTTTTTCCACACGGCGCCTCATACTTAATCGCATATACAATGTGTAGACTTCCTTCTGCTGGAGTTGATACTTTGAAAGATTTTTTGCGTTTTAGAAATGATTATTACTTTGTTTTTTATCCATGTATTTTGAAATGCTTTCATGTGAGATCTGTTCACAAGCACCCCCACCGAGCAACTGCAATTTGGGACATTTGCTTCAAATCAACTTCATATCATGAATAAAAACGCACCAAAATTATTACCAAAAAAACGGGCGGACTTAAATATGCATAAACTGACTAGCATGGAAATTGTCAGTTGCAATTCACTGACGGAGAGAGCAGAATATTGTCGAGTAAAATAATGTCCGGCCATCTCGATTAATTAACAAAATTTTGAAAATATTCTATGCACCATCATTAGCTGTACCGGTACCTACACTTTTCAAAACGATGAAAACTTCTAAAATGGACTCTTAAGCAGTGTGTCTTTTTGTAAGAGCGCGTTTTTTTTTATATTTTTACTTCATAATTAATACTTTGAGCGGTTACAATCATTTCAATAAATATATTATGACTTGCAATTTAAGCTGTGTCTTTTTGTAAGATCGCGTATAATTCATACTTTAAGTGGTTACAATCATTTGAACAAATATATTATGAATTGCAACTCAGAAATAGAAGCGTTATTATACTGCAAATTCACGTTTCAAGCAAACGCGCTTTTGCAGCTTTAGGTTTTCACTTTAGTTATTATCAAGTTAAAAAAATTTGTTGTAAACCACCATTCGAGAAGCAGTAAGGAGCGAAGTTACTATCAAATTAACTCGGACATTAAGTAAACAATTGTGGCAAAACGGTAAGGTGCGAAGTGTTTTTTCGAGTCTCATGCTTTGGCGGTCAGTTGTTAAGGTAGGAAGTTTGCTTCGCGGTCAGTTTGCCTGGCGGCGACTTACGGCGGTCAGTTGTCTAGCGGCTCGTAAGCGGCGGTCAATTGTCCGTGTTCTTGGACTATCTAAGTCAGGGGTGGGGAACCTTCAAGGCATAGCGGGCCACATTGCACGCATGATATTTTCAGCAGGCCACATTTGCGTTTCATGCGCAAACAACAAAAAAAGTTCCCCAGAAAATTTAGTGAAGAAAAAAAAGGTCATCACGTCCGCAGAAGCCCAATTTTTCGCTCAAAAACAAGCGAAGAGCAAAAAAAGGTCAATACGTCCGCAGACCGTAATTTGAGCTTTGTGACTGCGTTTTGACATGTTTTCACTGCTTAATATGCAATGTTAAAAAGGAGGTCGTATGGTAAGCCTAACATTACATGAGCCAAATGTACACGCGGGCCACACCGCGGGCAGCAGGTTCCACACTCCTGATCTAAGTCATAATTTTGCCGAAAAAAAAAACAAGTAAACTTTTTCATTTGAAAAGTATCAAAAATCGGTAAAGAATATCGTTATTGTCGCTATTTTTTAAAAAATGTACTGTTATCAGTATCGACGCTACTTGTTTTTGCAAAATATCGATATTGACATTTCCATTACCTGCAAAGTACCGAGTGCCCAGCCCTGGGAGTACAAGACTATTCCCAAACGAAATAGACGCCAACACCAAACTCTGGCCCCAACCCTAAGCATTAACTCTGAATGTACTAACATCCTTACTTTGAACCTTTAATGTAAAGCCCTGTTTTAACACTGAGTCGATTAAGCAGAATTGTCCCACCATAAGGTGGCAATGCCGAAAAGTTCTGTCTGGTCCAAAATATGTACCGCTAATCAAAGATTTACAACAGTATTGGATGTTACCTGAACGTTGAAAGCATCTTATGAACAAATATAACACCAAATAAGGATCCAACCGCAAGAGATGATTGTGCTATTGCGATTATAAGTTCCATATTGCTCTCAGTTGCAGAAACATTATATCTTTGCTAGAAAATAACAACATTATCATCAACTATTGCCACCATTGTTGACAAAGATTGTAGTTTATCTATCACCTACACAGCAATGGCGAAAGCATTTCTAAAGTGAGGGGGCCCAAAAGCAATGACCAGATTTCCTTCGCCTACACCCCATATTTAGCCTGTCCACATGTGACATGTCCAGTATCACATATGGACCCCAGCCGTCAACGCATTTTTACGGTTTTTACATAAAAAAACACTTATTTTAGCACACTTTTTTATGGAAAATGGGCATGCAATGAGTGCAGTCATTATGGACAATGCAAAAATATTTTTGCAACTTATATCCAGAAGCAGAAGCTTGGCGAAAATGAGTGAAAGTAGGCTGCAACCATTATTAGTTTGAGAAACTATACACTGAAAGTTAGTTTTTTGCACCTTATTACAGAACTAATAGAGGGGGGCATGGCACCGTGCCCCCCTTGCTTGCGCCTATGGACATGTCCAATGTATGTGGGCTTTAGACCCACGGTTCTTGCTTCCATGGCTTCTGCATCACAATAAATTTTTGATGTCATAACCACTTTTTTAAATTATGACATCATCAATTTAATTGTGATGCAGAACTGTGGGTCTGAAGCCTACATAAATTGGACATGTGAACCAGGTATTATAATTGTGTAGCTAAAGTTTATTGTTTTAGCAACCCCAACAGCAACTGCAAATACCATAACCGTCCGTAAAACCTCTATTTCAGCGCCACTACAGGAATAGGATTGAAAAACAGAGCGCCACCTTCTAATTGAACACCAGCAGTCTGTAACGCCACTACAGAGGAAGGTGCTGAAAAAGACGAGGACGGCCACACAGGGCGTGTCACCTGATGTTCCGCATTGAATTTTTGATTACTTATCAGTAACTGTGTTACGGTAGATGTTTTCTTTCCTTCTTTAAAGGTTAAATGTTAAATCTGTTTTAATTTTTTCTTTTCATTAATTAAATTTATTTTCCCAAAATTTTTACCAACTGGTGAAAAAATATAGCACCATCCTCTACCTGAACACCATCTCCAATAGAACGCCACAATAAGAGAAGGGTTGAAATATAGAGCACTGTAGCCGTGTGGCGCTCAAATAGAGGTTTCACGGTATGTCACGTATACGGTCACGGAAACTACGAGAACAGTAAGCTTTTTCGAAGCATATGAAAAGATAAAGTTAGGATGATCAATAACTCAACTCCAATTAACGTCATTTCCTACATGGATAAGGTGATGCGTAGAGATAGTAGAACTTCATAAATCGCATCTCCACTCGTAAAACCAAAAATCGAAACGTTTTAATTGCTTTCTTTGACTAAAATAAGCATTTTTGTGGGCAAAGGAATTGCTAGAGTTAGCACTGCACAGCAAAACGAAGTGAATTAAAAAATTTAAAAACTAGGCTATAGCTATTTTGCACAGTGCGCCGTTTTTATTTTATGACCGCTGCTTATTTTATCAATTTTGAAGGTTAGTTGTTAACATCAAAATAAAGTCTGAAAAAAGCAAAGCTACCACCTCCCGAGAATTAGACCCGCTTCTCGCATTATGAAAAATTACACTGCAAATGCAGTAGGCTACATTTCTTTTGAGTGACTGTCTACAAAGTCAGTGCAGATAGTAGGGTATACAATGCGTTGGTGGAGGGGCCTAGTTTTGAGTTTAGTTGCTATTGTTTACTATAAACGACACTTGCAACAACTACTGTATCTCGCTTTGTCTCAAAACGTACTGTAAAATGCTTTTTCCATACTGAAAGCTTAGATCAGTGATTCTCAATTTTTTCTGAGTCGTGGCCCCTTGACTGTACCTTTAAATGACCGTGGCCCATATACTATAGAGTGTAACTTTAAAAGTCCCAGTCTGTTATAATTCATTAATGATTCCTACTGTCGTGGCTGTCAAGAGAACACTCTGCGTTCTGTGATCTCTTTGGGGGGGCCAAGGGACACAGTTGAGAACCCCTGGCTTGGATGCTACCAATCGCTGGTTTGCCTTTTATATGTTAAGATGCTCAATTTTTTTTCTTTTTATTATTTCCATCGAGCTGCATTGAAGTGAAATAATTATAATAGACCACGCACTGTGACGTTTCCTACCCTTGCACTATAACATAGCGATGTTGGTAGCTGCGATGCTTCCTGTTGTCTTTTTTTTTTTTTTGTCCAACCGTCGTTTTTAATCACTTTTATTTTTTTCAAAATCTCTGCTTCCGACCAGGGTGTTGCAACCATGCCCTCTCCTGTATTCTGTTAACTCCTCTTCTCCTACCTACATGCCATATCATTAATGGTTTTGTTGCTTCTTCCCTTTTTCTGTACCGCGTTATATTGCCTTACTCTTATCGCATTCGTTTATTGTGTTGATGGTGCAAAAATAAAAGACACTACTACTACTACTACTACAATAGATTCCGCTTAACTGGATCACTTCGGGCAGAGAGCTTTTGATCCAGTAAGCCGAATGATCCAGTTAGCCGAAAAGTTGCATATTTAAAAAAAGATCAAGTCATCAAAGGCAATCAAGTTGTTTTATTGTAAAAAAAAGTTAATGCTGCGGAAAAAAAACGACACAGAGTCGACTGTTTCAAGTCTGCTGTGAGAACATGACTCGAAATCTTCCTATTGTTTTTGGTTCAATAGTAGCTTACCCGCTTACGATTCATGGATCGTTTTAGAGCGTCCGCTGGGTAGCCGGGAAACTTGGGTTTTATTACTGGTCAGGTCATACTAAAGACTTTAAAAATAGTATTCGCAGCTTCCCGCCAGGCGCTCGGCTGATAAAGCGCGAAGGGTTAAGTGTATGTGTGTTGTTTGTTATGTATGTCCTCTAACAGCGTACAATCATTCAAGATTGAAAATTGTAATGGGCCGCAATTGGTCTAAACAATTTGTGCTTGCACTCGCTGTCTCGTACCTTTACCTTTATCTGCATAATCACAGCGTGGCAAAAGCATGTTTTAGCATGTGATCATTCAATGACTGAGGTACGCGCCATTCCAAATACGGGATTTTACGGTAAGTTTCAGTGTAAAAGTGATCCAGTTATCCGAAATAGTGATCCAGATAAGCAGCTTACTTTTGCATAGAAAAGGTGCGTCTGATTGGGGACTTTGAAAAAATGATCCAGTAAGCTGAATGATCCAGTTATCCGTGAGCCAGTTAAGTGGAGTCTACTATATTTGACATTTACAAGCCGCAAATTATTTTTTGCTACATGAAGATTAAACTTTTCTGTTCCCCCCACCCCACAAACAAAATTTTAAAGAAAACATCTCTGGATTTGCGCTCTTTCCTGGTTTTCAATTTCGGTGGTAGGCCTATGAAGTTTCAAATACATTCACGTAGAGATATTATTGCAGAAATAAACACGTAAATTAGGCCCCCCCTGAAAAAAAAGTGGGGGGGGGGGCCAGGGCCCGCCCAGCCCCCCGCTTCCACCACCTATGCACCTACACATTAAAAACCAATATAAGCCATACTAAATTTAGCAGCACTAAATAGACTAGTATTTAAGTTTGAGTTTATATTGTTAGTATACAACTTCTTTTGAAGGCTAATTTTTTTATTATGTGTTTTTGTTGTAGCAAATGCAGAATTACGCTTAGTTACATTCAAAGTAAAGAAACATCATCACATTACCAACCAAATACATTTAAGCTATCGCATTTTCTTGAAAGCCGCCGCCACTATTTTATATTTTTTAACATTTTAAGCGGTTTCTATTTGACTTCAATTCTATTATATGAATATTTTTGTTTTAAATTGGTGTTCCGTAAGGATTCAAGTTAATCTACCATAAGTGATAAAAAAACGAAAACACTAAATCAATTCTGTAGTCTTCTTTGAGAAACACTCATAAGTAGTCATTATTAGCTACCATACCATTGATTCAACAGCTGCTATTCCTGTCCCGTCGGTGCAAAGCACTCAACAAAGACAAACGAAGGAAGTGTTAATTACTAGGTAGCAACAAAAGCAGCATTTACTTGAATGATATCAGTATTATTGATGATGATGAAAATGACTATTGATATAATAGCTGAAATAAAACACCCAAATTTGAAGCAGTTTTTGTTGCGAGTCACTAGATTTGTTTGCTTTGCTTTCTTGTATCACTAAAGAAACGGTTTGGTCTGTTAGGACTTCTTTTAAGGGCGGCTTTTATTGTTTTTTTTTTAATCAATTTGTGCGGTTCTAATCGAGGGCGATTTCTATTCAAAGGCAGCTTCTATTAAAAAAAGATATGGTATTCAGTTATAAAGCAAATGAGCAAAAGCGAAAAGCCATAAATTATCGGTAAGGCTTGGTAGTACACATGTACTTTACATCAGGGTTTTCAAAATACTGAAGACATAACTCCAGTCTTTTACCAAGTATAGCAAAATCATCACCAATGAAGATACAATAGCATAACTGCAGAACTAACAGCTTAAAAGCAGAAAAAGTATATTAGTGACAGGATCTAGCAGTACCTTCAGCCTTTAAAACAGGGGGTCTAGTCTAGAATAAGCCGTCTGCATCTAGAAAATGCTGTCCGCGTAAGGCAACAAAAGACACAGACCGCTTATTCTAGATGAGACCCTAAAACAGGTGCTGTTCTTAAGCTGGAGCAGATACCAGTAGCATTCGACAAATATATTGGGTAACTGCAGCCTGCAGACACAAACATGACTAGTTCACTTCTCAGTACCTCAACTATTGATTGATTTTTAGTGCAGAAATAAACAAGATGTAAAAGAAGTTTAAACAGTCAACCCAAATAAATTTGGGCCTATGCTGATTAAGCTGCCTTGTATTACAATAAATTGTTTACTTTAAAGCAACAAGCGAGAATTCTCCAATACGTCATCGCGTAACCCAGACACGCATTGGGTTAGGATAAGAGCATGTTTGCAATGTACTGTGCATGACGTTTTGAGGAATTCCCATCAGCTTTAAAGTGAACCATTGATTGTTTAATTCATACAGTTCATATGAGCCTCAAAAGTTGAACCAGAATGCTAGTAGCCTATACCTATCAACATAGTCTAGAATTTGGCACACAACCATGGCTGCATAGGTGCAGTATATCTTACCTTATAAGTGTCATTGATAAAAACTTTAATTGCAGGTGTTGATGGATTTAAAGCTGTTAAATTCATACCAAATGGTATAAAAGCTGTTAACTGTGTTAACATGACCAAAATTGTACACCAGTTGGAATTGATGCTCTTCATTTTGATGTCAAATTCACTTTTTTTTAATTTGTCCACATTCTCAGCAGTTTCACTTAAAACTGATAGGCTAGGCCTACTTTAAGCATCTAAAATATAAGGTTGCCAGTAACTTCGCTACACTTTCAACCATCGAAAATTCACATTGCCCGCACCGAGAAAAGACTTTAAATTCCCGGTTGACGTAAAAAAATTTACGAAGTGTCTATTTCACTCAAAATTCCGGTTACCGAAGTTTGAAAAATCGTAGTTGCGTAACCGTTTTCGGTTCCTGTAGTGCGACTCTCACAGTAGGGGAACCGTTAGGGGATGTTTCCGGTTCCGCAAACCACAATTTTTGAACTTCGGTAACCGGAATTTCCGGTGAAATAGACGCTTCCAAAAATTTATCGGGCTTTGCCAACTAAATTTATGAAGGTAACATCGTCACGTGGTAACTTTGCTACATAATCGAAACTGTGGGGGAAGATGTGGGGAGAAGTGTGGGAGAGGGCATAGAGGGTGTAGGGGGAGGTGAGGGGAGCTGTGGGAAAAGGTATGGGGGGTGTGGGGGGAGGTGTAGGGAAGTGTGTTGGGGGAGACAAGGAAAGATGTGTGGGGAGTGATGTGGGAGAGTGTGGAAGTGTGTTGGCGTGTGGGGAAAGGATGTGGGGAGAGGAATGGGGGAGGTGTAGGGAAGTGGATTAGGGTATGGGGCCCCAACACACTTCCCCACATCTCCCTTACCTCATTCCCTTCACCTTTCCTACATCTCCCATTACCTCCCCCACACTTTCCTACACCTCCTCTCATACCTCTTCCCACATCTCCCTTTCCTACCCCCACACCCCAACACATTTTTCTGCCATCCCCACATCTCTCCTCACCTTCTCAAAGTGTGGCAAAGTTACCATGTGACGAAGTTATCATGTGGCAAAGTTACTGGCAACCAAAGATAGGTGCTCAACAAAATCAAGCAAGCTAGATGGGGTCTCATCTAGAATAAGCAGTGTGCGTCTTTTGTTGCCTTACGCGGACGGCTTTTTCTATATGCAGACGGCTTATTCTAGACTAGACCCGCTAGATGTAGTCCTTTCAGAGCTTGTGTGAATTAAGTCGCATCTTATAACAACTGTAACGAGCAAATATACCATGAGCACAAGGACTGCTAATGAGTTATTAGTGGGGTTTAGGGCCTAGCCCTAACCCCAAACGTGAACCCTAACCTCGAACTCAAACCCTAACCCCAAACCACAGCTTAATTCAAACAAGCCCTGTCTCAGACCCTTCCACAACAAAAGTAAGTGGCTGGTGGCTTGAGTTTTCATAACACCGCAGTCCAGTCCAAGTCAAAGTCCGTATAACTCACGTTTAAGTTGAGCGAATCATTCGTTACATTGTTAAGCGACAATGGAGCAAAAATGTGTCCAAAAAGACAATCGCCTGCCTATCTTTCGTAATGTAAAAACGCTTGAAAGTGCTACAAAAAAGGTCATAACTTCGGTTATGCTTGTTGAATTTTAACTGCATCATGAAGCTCTTGACTTACGCTATCGTTTAAAACAAATATCAAGAAAATTGGTTGTGTTTTAAGCACTCTACATTGTAAATAATTTAAACAGAGATAAAAATTTTTGTAGCGGTTTTTTGACTAGTAGCGTTTCTTGTCATTTTAAAACATAAATATAGGGCAGATTTGCAAAGAGTTAATCTGATTCAAATTAAATAGGTTCAATCACAAAAATTTAAACTTCACTATGAAATTAGCGTAGCTATTGGTCGTGGTTTTTCAAACCCTTAAAACTTTTTCGCTAGAAAATGATTGCATAAATTGTTTTAAATCTCATGTAAAATAAGGCTTCACTATATAGAATTAAATTTTTACAACCGTGTTAGGTTGGTAGTGTGGTTGTTAACTTCTGTCGTGCTTCACCCTCGGGCTTTGGACCATTTGTTAAACGAAAAATTCAATAAGCAAAATTTAAGCGGGAAAAATATACCGGTATCTATTTTACTGTTTCATATCCATTAACATAGGTCTACGTCGTTTCACGGCCGCAGCTTCTTGAATTTCAAACCTCGGGCTTTTAAAATAAAATATTGTGGGCCAGAATAAAATTAACTAGAGGCTCGTTTTACACATGGTCCAAGGGTGAATCATGATAGAAGTTAACAACCTCACTCCAATCTGGTGAATCTACCATGGTTGCAAAACCTAGTTCTACGCACGAATAGTGAAACCTACTTTTATACGAGGTTTAAAACAATTTACGCAATCATTTTCTTGCAACAAATCTTTGAAGGCTTGGAAAACTACGATCAATAGCTAGGCGACTTTCATATTGAAGTTCAAATTTTTGTAATTGAACCTAGTTTAAATCAAACAATAACTTTTACTTTTTGCAAATCTGTGCTATATTTATGCATTTAAAACAGCAAGAAATGCTGCTAGCGTAAAAATTGCTTCAAAAATTACTAAGTATGTCCAAATTATTAACCATTTAGAGTGCTTAAAACACCATCAATTTTCTTGAAATTTGTTTTAAACGATAGCTAAAATCAGGAGCTTTACGATGCAGTTGAAATTTTCAAAATCGAACGAACGTAACTAAAGTTATGACCTTTTTTCTAACACTTTCAAACGTTTTTGCATTATAAAAGATAGGCAGGCGATTGTCTTTTTGGACACATTTTTTGCCCCATTGTCTCTGCTCCATTCCTGTCCGCGCAACTTATACGAAGTTATACGGACTTTGGTCCAAGTTATAGATTACCGGTACCAGTACTAATTTTTTCCCCATTAAATACAATTGCATATTTTACCCAATTGCATTTTTTGCCCATTAAGTCATAAGGGCTGGTAACTTTACCTGACAAATAGGTTGTTTTGCCTGACAAACACTGTTAGCGCTACGGATTAATATGGCGCACTAGTTTTCATCTGGCAACACTGATTGTTTGTGCCATGAAGAAACCGGCCGGTTGGCTCAGTTGCTAAGCCAGGCCCGTAGTTTGCGGGGGGGGCTTGGGGGGGCATTGCCCCTCAAGCTTTTGAAAACTTTTTTTTTATTTTAGCACCAGTATATCTCACAAAACCACGGAACCCTATTTTGAACAACCCCCCCCCACTGCGACTGTTTAGCGTCTCATTCAGAACAGTCGTGGTTCAGTGGAATACTCACTTTAATGGCATTCGCAAAACAGTCGCAGCTCAGTGGGATACGGGCTTCAGAGAGATAGCGGCTATGCTGCTACCATATTGCTACTGTTTTAATGAATGAATCATTTTTATCTTATGAATGCGCTCAGTTTACGTCACAATTGCGTTTACGAGTTTTAAAGTCCTGGTCTTAACATCACAGTAGATTTGTCGATAGTTGACCTTTTCCTAGTAAATTGTCTAGTGGGGGCGAGAAGAGAAGGTAATATATAAACGTACTATAATAACCGATTTTCCCAGGTTGCGGGCCTAGTCTCTTGGGTTTTCGGATGATATGGGCCAGATAATTGACTTGTTGGTTTTGTATGTAAAGAGATATGTTTTCAGTTTGGCAAATTTGGTGTAATTGGTGATTAGTTATCTCAAAGCGATAGTCATCGTTTTTCTAGTCAACTCGTTTAAAGCCACTTCTAATCATCTTCCGCAGTATCAAACGATAGCACCTGTCCAGATTGTCATACTGTCAGTATCTTTTGTTGCACACCAACACTGGCAACCATAAGTAAGTCTGCTGCGTACATAGGCGTTCAAAAAGATTACACGTGTTTTCAGATTGATGTGAAAGTTTCTCAGTAGATTTTTGTGATGTTGGAAAGCTGCATTACCAGAGTTTATGCTGTTGTTGATTTCTGAATGTCCTATTCCTGAATGGTTTTAGTCGATTTTGCATCCCAGATATTTAAAAGTTTTGGTGTTTGTGATCTTGATGCCTTTTAGAGAGCATATAGATTCAGGATAGTTGTTATCTGCACCAGAAAAATTAAAGATCATTGTTTCCATCTTCTTGCTGTTGATAGCAAGGCCAAAGCGTTTAAATACATCATTTATGATAGAGAGTGCTTTTTGAAGGTTTGCAACAGTTTCAAAAAAAGTAATAATTTACGTAAAGTACTCCAAAGACATTTCAGGGATGCATTATTGTTTTCGTTGGTTACCTAATTATACGGTTGCAGTGGGCCTCTGCTTAGCCACGTTGAAGATAAATTCTTCGTATTTCACCCTAGACGCTACGTGACATTCCCTGTATAGACTTCTCAATCTTTTCAAATCTAGTTTTCACAACATTGTATTTATTTATTATATCCATTTTTCATTCCTGAGCAATGCTTTTCCGGCTTATTTCCAAGTGGCAATTTCATCGCAAACTGGAAATTTTTCCCATGTGAATTCAGAATTTTGAAATAGTGTAATTTTCCATGTCCAGCTCCCAACGTGGCAATGGTTTTTTGGTGTTTTTAAAAATGCAGCGCTTGAAAAAATTGATTCAGATGGTAAAAAATCAAAACGAGACTCGTACTGAAACACTAACTGTTTGAAGCCGAGGTGCGAAATACCGAACTCACAACAATACTAATGCAAAAGCTATGAAAAATACTGAGTAATACGCACTCCAGCACGGACATTGGACCTTGACGGACCAAAATTGACATTACTTACTAGTCCACCAACATAGCCGTTTGTAACACTAAACTTTCACAGAATGTTTATTGCGGTATTTTTGATGCTAAACTTACCCAAGTTTTTCTCAATAATTTACTTTAATTTTGACCAAAAAATCTCGTCAGATATGCGCCAGAATGCACGAAATTGACTATATTTTCAAAAAATTTCCTGGGGGGAGAACCCCCCCAGACCCTCCTTGAGAGGCTTGGCCCTAACGGGCCTTCGCTCTTCCGACTAAGCTAAACGTTTTATCGAACCGTTTGTGATGAGCCCCCCCAAGCTAAAATGTATAACTACGGCCCAGTGCTAAGCGCACGCTACCGGTGCGGGAGGTCTGGGGTTTGGATTTCTGGGCCGGTCAAATCGGCACAGTGTCGCCAACGGCTCGCCACCGTTGCGAGGTTTCTTCGGAACTAGGCAGCCCAGGCGCTAAGCTGCGGAGATGGGCCCCGCCACTCGTTACACGCTTCGGCGTAATACGGCGAGTAAAATGAAGATTTGATTTTTGGAAGCTGAGTTGTTGTAGCATCTTCATCTTTGTAGACCTAGAGGTTCAGCGGTTGTGGGTTTAGTTATCCATGTAGCGTGGCGTGTAGTAATGCGTAGGGTATTGCTATATACATGTCTTACCGATGTTTTATATTCCTGAAGTGTTACCATTGTTACCATAGTACTGAAGTGCAGAGCTGGGCACTCGGTACTTTAAAAGTAACGACGATATCGGTACCGATACTTTGCCAAAAAAGTACCGTCGGTAATAACGGTACATTTTTAAAAAAGTTACGACGATATCGTTACTCGGTACCGATTTTCGGTTCCTTTCAAGCGAAAATTTTTTTTCTTAAAAACAAATTTTTGTTTTAGTTTTCGTCTTGCAAAGCAACAAAATTAAAGCCTTATCAAGCTTTTTGTCGCATCTGGTGCTAGTGTAAGGTCTGAGTTGTAGTCTCACGCGAATATTGATACCGCAAGCGAACACGTCGGTGATATCAACAAGGTGACAGCGGCACGCTTACCAAAACAAGCATTCTCAAAGTATGGCAACATGCATAATAATCTGTTGGTCTCATTCATTAGTTATGAGGCTAGGTAAAAAGAGTATCTGTAGGGAATTACCGTTTACAAGTAAGTCCGTACATATCATCATCAGAAACAAAAAAAGATCTGGCGTTAAGGAATTTTGTTATGATTTTTTTTTCGATAAAAGTTCGCTAAACTGAGTGCTTTTTATGTGAAAACCGCAAAAATTCGTTGGCGACTGAATATGCGTCAAACGTTATAAAATGTTTCGAATTCAAAGCATTTATTCTGAAAACGCATACGGACCGGTCACAAACTTCGCACGTAGTCGCAGCCCTGTGGCTGCCGACCACCGATCCACAACAACGTGGTTTCGCGGTACTTTTCACTGATCCACAACAACGTGGTTTCGCGGTAAAGGAGCAAGGCATGACGTGAACAATTATAGACCTATTAGTTTGCTCCCAGTTTTCTCAAAAATCTTAAAGATAGTATGTCGGCGCCTTTTAAGTTTCTTAACCAGACATTTTTTTCATGAAAATCAGTTTGGCTTTCGAAAAAATTATTCCACCAGCCACGCAGCCACGTTACTAGTTGAAAATATTACTAATGCATTTGAAGAAAAGAAAAAAGTTATTGGTGTATTCCTAGATTTGTCTGAAGCCTTTGATACCATAGATTATAATATTTTACTTCGTAAACTACAACATTATGGTGTAAGAAGTCTGCCCTTAGACTGGTTTTCCAGCTATTTAAGTAATCGCTTTCAACAAGTTTTGTGTAATGATCATCTATCTGACAAATTATTATTAAATTGTGGTGTTCATCAAGGTTCTATTTTAGGACCACTACTTTTCTTGATATACGTTAATGACTTTTCTAGGTGTATTTCAACTGGTAAAACTATAATGTTCGCAGATGATACTAACTTATTTTTTAGTGATAATTGTTATAACCAACTGTTTCGAGTGGCCAATGAGGAACTGATCAATGTAAATCACTGGCTTACGGCTAATAAGTTGTCACTAAATATCAGCAAAACGAATAACATTGTGTTTCGTACTCTGAATAGCAAACTGCCTAGAAATCTTCCGAGTTTAAAATTGCGTAATAATAATTTAAAGAGAGTGAGTAACGTTAGGTTTTTGGGTATCATACTTCATGAGCATCTATCATGGAAACCGCATATGGCAGTGTTATTGCAAAAAATTAGATTAACGACCAGCGTTGTAAATAAAATTAAGAGCCTTTTGAACAAGCAGATTCTGTTTACACTTTACAATTCGTTGATCAAAAGTCACATTCAGTATTGTATATTAATTTGGTGCAATGGAAATAAGACAATGGTGCAAAGACTTCAAAGTGCGGCGAATAAATTCGTCCGGTTAATTTTCAAACTAGGTTTAAGAGAGAGCGTTAAAGATTCAATGCAGCAACTCGGCATTCTGACTATAAATCAATTGGCTGAACTAGAAACCGCTAATTTTATGTACAAGTATTTGCATAATAAACTGCCAATAGTTCTTAACGGATTGTTAGATAAAAACACAATCAGTGAAAAAACACATGATACGAGAAGCCAATCAAAGCTATTTCCCCTATACCGACGCATAGAGTTAACCAAGCAATCAGAGGTGGGCATTTTTTAAAAATTGATTGAAGCGCAGCGCAACAAAGCGCAAAAGTTCTGTTAAGTCATGAAACGCAACGCAACTAGCGCAACCTAATTTTTAAATTGACTGAAGCGCAACGCAACTTTCGCAATCAATTATTTTTTCGCATTAAAGCGCAACGCAACTTCCGTAATCAATAATTTTTTTGCATTAAAGCGCAACGCAACTTCCGCAATGAGGTTTATACAAAAGAAAAAGCGCAACGCAACTTTCGCAATGAAAAATTTAATAAAGCGCAACGAGTAGATGCATAAGCAATGCAATTTTTTCTTGAGTTATTTTTATAGGTGCTTTTAACAGCACCAGTGGGCTACAACGCGACAACGATTTTAATGCAAGTGACTGTAACAGGATTTTGCGTGGTCAATGAACAGGAAAATTAGATAAGAAGCGAAAAAAGATGCGTTGCTGATGATTGCTTTCTTCATCTTCATTCTCTTATCACGAGAAAGCGAAGGAGGCGCTGCTTAGGACGAATCCAGACTCGCTTAGGAGTTGTCTTTGTTTCCGAGTTTTCCGGTTGAATTTTGCTTCTGACTTATTTAATTTGCCGCGTACCAGATTTCACCAAGCAGAGATAACCAACGTGAAGCATCTTATCCAAGGAGGCAACAACGAGACTAGGTTGGGAGTTGAACCATCAACCTTGCGATCATGGTCGTCGTAAAAACGACGCTCCAAACCACTGCGCCACGTTGCATTGTCGCGTGCCGTTAAAAGCACCTCATCGCGGTAAATCATAATTTGCATATGCGGCGAAGTTCTCCACTACAACAAGTAAATACGATTTATTTAACACTCAATAATCTCTTTAAGCACTTGGAATTATTTTAAAAAGCAAAAGACTTTAGTGTACCACATTTCTGATGAGCTGAAAATTTCTGCTACAATAAATTGACCTATAGGCCTATTGCACGCATCAAGAAACAAACTGCTATTCTATTAAAAACAGTTACAAAAAACTGCTTACTCCAGCACATTGCGCTTTAATTAATCCGACAAAGCGCAACGTAGTATTTCATCTTCCGACAGTGCGCAACGCAACAAAGCGCAAGCAACTAGATTCTTTTCAGTTCGCAGCGCAATAATGCGCACACCATTATATATTTTTTCAGTTCGCAACGCAATAAAGCGCAAGAAGGATTTATTTTTCTTGAAGCGCAGCGCAACTTGCGCAATGGCTAAAAATAATTTGTTAAAGCGCTTCGCAACTTCCGCACGTGCGGAAGTTGCGCAACTAGCGCTTTGCGCTTCAAATTGCGGAATGCCCACCTCTGCAAGCAATCAATGAAATATAGAGGTCCACGTGCTTGGAATGCTATCCCGATATCGGTTAGAGAAAGTAAATCACTTAAATCTTTCAACAAGCTGACTAAAGCTCATTTAATGTCTCTTAAGTAGCTACTATTGTTTCTAAAGCTCATGATACGTATGCAATCAAGGCCTCTCTCTGCTCTTTGCTTTCGTATGTCGCAGATTAAGAAATTTCTGAAGCGTTGAAGATCAGTGTCGAAGAAATCGGAACGTGATCAAAGTTTGAAGTATTCCAAATTGACTAAGCTACAATCTTAAAAGGAATGAAGCAAATCAACTGACTTTTTCTACAAAAATCTGTTACACCTTAGGTCTAATTGCGTTGCGTTTGCAGTTTCTAGTTAGAGTAAAACGTGAATTATGAAATTTTGAAGTGCTGGCAGTTTGGCCCAGCCCCTCCTCGCTCGGGAAATGTGTAAATTTGTCTCAAATGCTTGGCACGTGTTGCTTGCTTTCTCCAAATTTGTCTTAATTACACAATTTTGTTTGATTTCTTTTTGGCTCATAAGCTATATTATGCTTTAGGTGCAGTGACCATGCTTCTTTTAGTTTTTAAATTCATTGTAGGGTTGTATACTGCATGCTTTAACCTTAACGGTTCGCGTTTTGTCGCTGTTACCTTTTTTTCGGCCGAATGTCGTGATATGCGTTGTTTCTATGTATTTTGATGGTCGTTGAATAAAACACTACTACTACTACTTTTCGAAGATGCTTTTCGCGGAAAAACCCGGAAAGTTTTCCGCTTTTGCTCTTTTAAGTTTACTCAAAAAAGTTACCGAAATATCGAGCAAAACGGTCTAAAAAGTAACGACGGTACCAAAAACGGTACATTTTTCAAAAAGTACCGACGGTACCGATAACGGTACTAAAAAAGTACCGCGGTACTGCCCAACTCTGCTGAAGTGTTACCATATGCGTGTATATAGCTCACATTTTGATAAGCTACTGAATTGGAACCTGATTATTACCATGTGATGTAAAAGCACAAGTGCTTATATCATCGTATTTCATTTATTATTATTATTAACCAGTGGAGACCGGACAGTTAATGCTAGCAGAGATCCTTTATTGATTTTACGAGTTAGCATAGTCAGCTGTTGGCATCCACGTGACCGGGTGATTTACTGTTTGCTAGTTTACGTAAGCTTAAGTTAGTGCTGAACTCGGCTTAACGGATTCAGCTGTGTTTGTTGGCATGTTTTCATTTAGTCGAGTGATTAAGGTTTTTTAGTGGTGTGAATTGGGATATAGTGGACTCTGTGGAGTGGATTGTACTGTGTATTGGATTGGAAATTAATGTTTGACTTTGAATGTTTGACTGTGTTCCTGATATCATAATCTGCCAATTGTATTCCTTGGCGTGTGCTCTCATTAGCCAAGTTCAACCTGCGAAGACAGTGAAATTGACGAACACGCGTAGGGCAGACATTTTTCTCACTGATTAATAAAGTTCACAACTAGATTAGAAATAAAAATCAATGCACCACCAATTTTCACCTCAACTAGGCTAACAGGTTAAGAAACTAAGAAAGTTCATAAGGTTAAAAATTGACTTGTTCTGGTCGGGGTCACCATCTATTGTAGGCTACAGGTACGCACAGAATCAGCTTTTGGTACAGTGGCGTGATAAAAAAAAATTGTTGAGTAATAATAATTCATGGGAAACCTGCCAGTGTTCCTGCAGTTGTGTATAGCCCAAAGCCTACCGCCTTGCTAGTGAAATAAAGAGTTTTTTTTCATTTCAGAGCGAGTATTTATTCTGGCCAGCTTTTCTAATCATGTAGCCTATCTGTTTAAAATAGTCACGAGCCGCCACTGATTAATGATATTATAGGTAAAAAAATTTCTATTTCGCCAAATTGCGTAAAAACCAACGACAAACTGCTTACCGACCCGCTAGAAATGGCTGAGTCGTTTAATGACCACTTTTCTTCCATAGCTAGTAAATTAAGAGCCAAACTAGACTTATCTCATAGTTCCACGCTTTTAAAATCTAAATCTATATCTTCAAAAATTTCCTCTTCTTTTTTCTTCACGCCTGCAACTCCCTATGAAGTTAAAAAGATGATCTCAATTATTAAACCTAAAAGTAGTTGTGGCCTAGACGAATTCCCAACTAAACTTCTGCGGTATTTACCAAATTCAACCCTTGACTTACTGGCTCATTTATTCAACCTATCCCTTTCTACTGGGAACTATATCTCGGTTTTCAAAGTTGCAAAGGTTACACCAGTTTACAAAAACGGAAATGCTCAGGTTGTCTCAAATTATCACCCAATAAGTGTGCTTAGTGCCTTTTCCAAAATTTTAGAAAAGTTGATTCATAAGCGTATCCTATCCTTTCTTGATCAGAATAATATCCTATCCAAACTGCAATTTGGCTTTAGACCTACCTTTTCAACCCAGCTAGCGTGCTCTTACTTATCCTCCAAAATCTCTGATCTTTTCAATAATAACCTCTTAGTTTTAGCAATCTTTTTAGATTTAACAAAAGCTTTCGATACTTTGGACCATGACATCTTGCTATCTAAGCTTAGTAACTATGGATTTCGTGGTGTTGTTAATGATTGGTTTCGCAGCTATCTCTGTGATCGCCAACAAAAAGTTAGAATTAACGATAAATATTCAAGTTTTAAGCCTACTTTATATGGCATACCACAAGGTTCGACCCTCGGCCCCCTCTTATCTTTAATTTATATTAACGATATCTTCCAAGACCTTAGATATGAAACCATTCTATATGCTGACGATGCAACGATCCTTGTACACTCTAAATCACTCTCCAATCTTTTTAGTGCAGCTAATGATTCCTTAAATGAAGTTCACAATAACCTTCTTATCAACAAATTAACTTTAAACGTTTCTAAGACTAAATTCATGGTATTAACTCCACAACCCCATCGCTTGGTTCGAAATCCTTACTATATAATTTCTGTCAATAACGTTCCCATTTCTGAGGTAAACAGCTTTCGATTCTTAGGCACTATTTTCTCTAATAACTTCAGCTGGAAATGCCATATCGAATTCATCCGCAGCAAACTTCGCACTTGTCTGGGGATTATTCATAAAGCTCGCGATCATTTAAACATAAGCTGTCTAATGTCCATTTTCCACTCCCTTGCCTCAACTCATCTCAACTACTGCATCACCACATGGTGTAATCACCACGTGGTGTAATACAAATTCTTCAAAAATACCCCAACTCCAAAGCTTGTGCAATAGAATTCTACGATTAATTTTCCGACGTCATTATTCTCATGATAACATCGATGATATTTATAAAAAATATGCCTTGCTGAAAATTAGAGGTAAGTTTAAATTTGAAATTTGCTGTTTAGTTTACAAATTTCTTCATCAAATGTTACCTTGCTGTTTTAATAATTTTTTCCAGAGAAACGATGAAGTTCATTCTCGCCGAACTAGGCAATCCAATAATCTGCATCCTCCTCTTTTCAAAAAAAGCGTCTGCAAACAGTCTGTTAAATTCATTGGGGTCAAATTATGGAATGAACTACCCAATGAAATCAAATTATCAAAAAATTTGGCACAATTTAAAAAGACCTTCTAAATAGTTACTAAATTATTGCACCTCTTCTATAAGTGAATTTTTTTTAACCCATAGCCCTCTAGCACTCTCGAGTCCCTCAGTTTTACCACCTTAATCAACTTTGTACCTTTAAACGTATTACGCCTGTAAGCCGCTCCAATAGTAATAATGTTTTTCCTTCTTTCTCTTCCATGTTGAATTGTAATTTTGTATATTTATACGTTTGTTTGTTTTTTTTGATTCCTTTGCACAGAGTTTGTGAATTGATAGTTCCTCTTGTAAGTTCCAGGTGGAGCTATCAAGCAAAAGCCACCCTTGGGCTTCTCACTAACTCTGTGGCGTCGCATTTTATTTTATTTTTGACTGTCGTATTTGTTATGATTGACGCCGAATAAAAATACAATACAAATAACTCTAGTTGTTGATCGCAAACTGATAAATAAGAAACGCTTGGAGATAATGATAAATTTCATGGCGTAGGACAAGCTTACCAAGTAAAATGAAGAATATCATATTGCTTACGTAAATGAAATAGTTGTTTTTACACAAAAAAGGCACACAGAAAAATATTGCAAAAACAAGAAAATTTGAAAAGAGACGAAATGGTAAGCTGGTTGTAATAGGCAAATATTATGAATGGGAATTACTCTTCACAACAGCGGTATGATATAATTATCACAGCAGGGGCATATTCTCCATGCATGCAAGGCATGCATTGCATGCCCCATTCAACCAAAGAAAATTAATAATAATAATATTTTTGAAAAAATATCCAAATTTTCTCGATTTTAATTTGACGACTTTCACCGTGTCAGATAAGCATTAAATATGTAGACCATTTTGAATATGAATAAATGGCAACACTTAAAAGTAGTCGCATATCACCGCGGACGACCGCATAGGCAAGCAATTTTCGAAGTTGCTTTTTTGTCCCGCATCTAGTTGTATCAGCAGATTGGGGCTAAATATGCGACTAACTACGTAAGAAGGCATGCAATCGTCAAATTGCATGCCTATGCGGTCTACGCGGTAAGACGACGCAGTAACTGGTGAACGCTGTGAATAATCACATACGGTATTCAATACGGTACCATGGTACAACAGATTTGCTGTATAAGACTGTATCATACTGGTAAATAAGCTAGTTAAAAAATGATAGGCTGTGAGACTGAGATCAAGCTGCAAAATATAAGTAAGCAGGAATTTAGTTGTAATAGGTCTAGTTTAAAGGGGCAATAAAGTCAAAATCGTTGTTTATTTTATAAAACAAATCGTTAGGGAAAAATTTTTTCGCGTTGACCCGGTGCATTTTAATTGCGTAATTCCGAAGACATTGAATTTTAAAAATTTGAGAGTCCTCCGAGAATATGACGTCATCCATTTCCGCTACATACTAAAAGTCACGTGATATCAACTAAGAGCAGATTGCAAGAAGCAGCTGCTTATGGCCGAAAATGAATGAACAATGTGAGCAGATAAAACGCTAGCGTTAGCCTTTGGGCTGACCCGTAGCAGCGTTTGAGCTGGAGCCTATGTATCTGGAATCTGCCAACGTAGCCACACAATTTTTGGAGATCTAGGCTGCCAACATATTCCGCAAATAGAACGTTAACGAATGTTGAGTTTATTTTATTGCACGACCAAAAATACAAAACTAAATCAAGAAAGAACAGTAGCCTAACTGAAAGTAATAATTTTATTTGGAGAAGTCTTCAACGAATATGAATATTGCAAATGCTGTTGCTTTCCACACACTGTTCCAAATCATCAAGCGTGCATTCCTTCCTGTGAGCCAGCTGCAAATTTACCCAGCGTCCCTGAATGATGCGATCATTGTTTCCACATCCTATAGCTGCATGCTTTGCAATAGGTTACCTCAGACTCTTAACACAAGCATCAGAGACTGCAGTTCTGTCCTCTTCTTTATAAAGTGGTTTTAATAAAGTGTTGTTTGGAATTTATATCTAATTTTTGTATGGTTGGTATCATTTTGTCCAGCAAAGACTCCTTGGGTTTCAGAGTTTGAAAATGGAAGTTTCAAATAAAAGCAAAATTTATAGAAAAATTTTATTACCAAACCAGCATGAAAGCTGAAAAATAATATATGAATATAACCAAAGTCTCGTCAGCCTTGCTATGCACAGCCAATCCAGGCTAAACTCATTCCAGACTGCAAAGACTCTGTTTTTGCATTGCTTTACCTGTACATCTCGACTTTATCTCTTTTCTAGGTTGTGCCCTATTTTTCGCAGGCGACTGGCCCCAAACAACGATACCCAATGAAAGAACCTATAACCACTAACCCACAACTCAGTTACCGGTAGCCTAACTAGCCCACATCACTAGAAGCCCCCATGGCAACCCACTCATTTGCAGCTGCAGACGCGTTTCGACCTTATTATGGTCTCATCAGTGCAGCATAGCAACCTCCCACCTTCCTGAAAAAAAAAAAAATTCTAACCTTCAAAAGAACTACACACTCCAAATCTAAGCCTCTACTCGTTCTGCTCAAGGTAGAAAATTTGAAATAAAACCTTCAAGAAAATAATACAGGCTGGATTACGATGTCACAAATTCCCTGTAAACAATCGATAAGAATAGAAAAGTCCGGTTGGTTTAAACATTATTTTCCCGGTAATCTGAGAAGGAATTTTTTGTTTAAGGTTTGTAACTATACCAGTCACCAAAACCTACAAAAAACCTCTCTGCCCAACCCGTTCGCCCGTGAAAAAGCGGGGGACAAGGCAAGCACTGTGTCTGCGCATGCAGCCCAGAAAACACAGTGAACGTCAGCGCTTATCGGTGGTTTAAACATCAATATCCCGGTACGTTTGTCGAACCGCATGTACAGTTACAGGATCCAGCAAGATGATACAAAGAAGGATATGTAAGTCAAATAGAATTCTTCTTTCCTACACTTCTCCGATAGGCACCCCCAAAGTCAGGCAACAACAAAGCCCAATGTGTCAGGGTAAGAATAGGTCCAGCAATAAGAGTACAGTCTTTTAACGGAATGGAAAATGGTACTCCCCCATACAGGTGGGAATTGAACCATCCATTTCTGTCATCAATTACGAGTTAGATGAGAAATTTGCAAGGGACAAATTAATGTTTCGACTATAACCAAAGTCTCGTCAGCCTTGCTACGCACAGCCAATCCAGGCTAAACTCATTCCAGACTGCAAAGACTCTGTTTTTGCATTGCTTTACCTGTACATCTCGACTAGTACATTGCTTTACCTGTGCATTCTAGTGATGTGGGCTAGTTAGGCTACCGGTAACTGAGTTGTGGGTTAGTGGTTATAGGTTCTTTCATTGGGTATCGTTGTTTGGGGCCAGTCGCCTGCGAAAAATAGGGCACAACCTAGAAAAGAGATAAAGTCGAGATGTACAGGTAAAGCAATGCAAAAACAGAGTCTTTGCAGTCTGGAATGAGTTTAGCCTGGATTGGCTGTGCGTAGCAAGGCTGACGAGACTTTGGTTATAGTCGAAACATTAATTTGTCCCTTGCAAATATATGAATAAATGAATTTATTTAAAAACACAAAGTATTTTTAAATATATACATGCTCTGACCTTGGTCATTGAGCCCTTTCGTTACTGGAAGCAACCATTTCCCGTAATTGTATGAATAAATGTATAATTAATCAAGAGATCATCATGAATATTGCTCACCGGTACACTAGTATAGGAAACCGTAGGCTATGATGTCTCTGTGATAAACTAATAAATTAAAAAACAACATTTTACAAATTTAGCCAGGACTTACAACAGCATAGGCCTAAGCTTATCAATAATAGCTACAAAAAATCAATCATAACAAAATGTAGACTAGCCCATTTATTTGTTTATGCCTAACACATCCAACTCAAACAGAAATAAATTCGCACCTAAAGAATATCCTTTTGTGGCTAAATGGATAAAGTTTTGTCTAGTCTGTGGTCCAATCAAAATTTCGCATTCAAAATAAATATCTGCAAACCCAGTCACAGTTTGAGAAAACTCCCCTTAGGTAGAGTGTACCAGTGTACTTTGATCAGGGTAGAAAAGGATGGTGCTAGCTGTTCAAAGTATGTAGATATGGACCAAAATTCCTTTTTAACTTTGCAGTTTGGAAGTTTCAGTCTTACTGATCTTTCAACCAAGAAGCACTGGTTGAGAGAGCCTACGCCAGCCAGGGTGTGCTGGAGGTACAGTGATAGTCTATCCTACAGTACCTCAGTACTTTGCTTGATAAGGCTAGCTAGACCAAACGACCATGGTTACCATAATGATGAAAAACAAAATGCCCGCCAAAACCAACTCCTCAGAGGACTATCCATTCCATGGTGGTCGGAAAGCTGCAATAACTTTTGAAACAAGGCGTTTCTGGATGTAAATCACACACCATTCAAAAACATAATTTTTTTTAAGTTTTTAAGCCAAAGTGAAAATTTAGGGTTTATTGCCCCTTTAAGGATACCGGTATTGTATACTTTACAGGTTCAAAGGGGTTAGGTATAGTATCAGCCCCCAGGTTCGGTTTGGTTGAGATTAAATTGGTTAGGGTTAAATTTAGTTGGGTTCGGTTAAGGCTAGATTTGGTTAGGGTCAGGTTGAGGTCATTGGTTAGGTTAAGGTTGGCAGACAGAAAAAGCGTGGGGGCTGATGCTGGACATGACCCTTTTGAAGTAGGTAGACTTACCAACCCAGGGGGTCTGAGATATCGGTACCAAACAAACCAAAACTAGCTTAAGAAATTTTACTTCAGAAATTTATAGTGTCTATAACGTTTGTAAATATTGGATCTGCGGAAGCTCAACATCAAACAAATTGTGCTGCTGGCCTTGCTTATTATTTTTTAAAGACAACACTAGGCCTATATGGCTTGCTGCATTTTTATTCCTGTCTAACTTATTTGCTTTGTATGATGTTACAAATTAGGTTTTGACCCCTAAGTTGGTTGCTTACAATTTAAACATAAGTTTACCCTGTGTATTTTCATTTGCTGGTCATGCTGTACTTGTGACTGGCGAACATTATGACTTTTTCGGTTAATTTGTTGCAACTGCTTTATAGAGTAGTTTAGAAACACTTGGACATTATTTTAATTAGCTTTGTTTCCATGCTTATTTCATTAGGTTGGTTAAAAGATGTGATGTAATTGAAGTTGCAATGCAAATGTTAAAACCTTTATCTCAATTTTGAATGATCAGATTCATTATGCTTCAGCAACTGTTACCCTTGGAATCAAAACACAGGTTTAACATCTTGGTTTATTGTCAAAACTGCAGAAATTAGATTGCTCATGTTAACAGTGCTTCCTTGTGGTTTTACACCAGTCACTAGAAAATTATCTTCTGCTTTTTAATTTAAACTTTTAAGCACTAATTTCCAATGATCATTTGTAAATTGGTGTTGGTTAGTGGTAATTGTCAGCTGTGAATTGAATAACTGGCTTGTCAAAATATAGTTTAAGTAGGACGTTGTATTGTTTATCTATAGCTTTTTGTACGTAGAGTGACTGTACAGTGTACGAGGTTTTTGGAACTTTCTATGTAAGTTCAGCTACAGGTGTTGTTGTAGTATGTTTTGTTACCACTGCATAAAAGCTTCAGAATATCATTTATCAAGTATTTTTAAATTATATTGTTGCCCATCACCACATGTACACTTCAACTTCACAGAGTCTTATAGATTTCTATGGTTTTGATTTTCCAATAATCTGTAAATATGTTTTTAAGTATCAGGGGTAAGATTTTTTATTAAAGCCTGGTTAATGGAGTACCGGTAGTGGAATAGATACTACTGCTGTGAAAAACTTCCAAGTTGTGCAAATGATTCAACAATACCAGACTTATGTATCTGAAGAAAGAAAAACTCTTTGTGTAACAAAACAGCATTTAGTTTAAAAAAAATGGATTGTCATTAGAAAAGCATTTGGTTAGATTCACAACTGCTGGTAAACATTCGATGAATGGGATGAAAGTTGATACATATTTGCAATTACATTGTAGCGAGAAATTCTCAACAACATTCTCAAATCGATCGAAATAACGTGCGCAGAATTCCTTTTTGACTCAATAGGGTGGCTTCTGACTCGAAGACCTCACGGTCCTTTCGAAGTCACCCTGTCACTAATCCTTATGTTATTTATCTAATGCCTGTGTTTTTGTCTCATCCGTTGTGGTTGGTGACGAATAAACAAACTTGAACTTTCTGAAACCAGCCATTAACCTGAAAATTCAGGCCATCACGGGCATGAGAAATGCAAGGGCCATATCATTAACAAAGATTGTCTTAATACTACACTGTGGGACATTTGACGTACGTACCATTGGATATTAAAGGATTAGGGTGTAAACAGCGACAGACACTTAAAAGTTATCTATTTAGCTTTGTATAAACGCTATTATTATTATTGTATGATTTATGATCTTTGATTTGTGTGCGTTATAGCGCAGTCGTTAGGTTTCAACAATTGTATGACGTCATGGGGCCTCCTTGAGATATTTAATGGAGCCCTCTAACCGACGATAAAGTAATGTATTATAGACTGGATTACCAAAGAATTGAAATCATATTTTTTGACATACAGTGTACCCAATGGTGGGATTCAAATTTTTTATAAGCCGGTTCTGTCACAAAAGTTGTTTTTTTTCACCCGGTTCTGTTTCAACTAATGGTACAAGTTTAAACGGCAATGCTGGCCAGTTCGCTGATCAAATAAAACTTCGTGAGACGGTTCTATAGAACCGGTGCGAACCGGCTCAATCCCACCACTGAGTGTAGCCTACCTTATTACCTTGTGAAATAAAAACTGATGTTCTGTGTGTTAATTTTTCGCCTACCTAATACGCTTGAACGAATTCTAATGAGTACATTGATTTAGAAAACTAATGACGTCATCATAATTGCATGCCTCATCTGGCAGGTCACGCTACGCCACTGTATCACAGTTAATATGTATTGAACTTTGGGCAACTTTGATAAATAAATTACAGAAGATTTTCACTCACAAAAGAGCAACATAAACGTTACCAAAAACATCGATTTAGCACTATCAAAATATAAGCTAGAACACTGTTAATGCGTCAGAAACCACGCTTCCACTAAAGTGGCAATCATTGCTGTCCTTTGGCAGCGTTAAAACAAGACAACTTTATTATCGATTAGATCGCAATCATCTGTTTATCTCACCCTAAACCCGACTATGCTTTTGGTTTATAAAAGCATAGGTTGGCGACGCATAAGGCACTTTGTGGCTTCCCTTGAAGATCTTTTTTTAAGAAAACGCCTCTTAACGACCTGCTTTTTGCCAACCATTTATGACAAAAAAATGGCAATGTGGCTCCGAGTGTTTTTAAAATTTTGGAATATGGGATAAATTGACTCTTCGGTGAAATAGGTAGCCGACTCGTGGTTTAGAGGATTGGATTCTTGACAAACAATCAAGAACTGCAGAGGTGAGCAAAGTGCGGCCCGCGAGATCATTTTAAGCGGCCCGCGGGCACTTACGGAAATATACACTTGTAACGTGAATCAAGCCAAAGACGATTTTTTTTTCTACAGCTCTGCGCTGAATGTCATTGAAAAAAGAACATCTGCGGATGCAGGAGCGTATTTAGGGGGGAATTGTTCAAGGGCTCTCCCCTTTTGACCATGTCTTTCAGTAAAAAAATCAAAATTAATGGTGCCAAGTGACTGAAATATACCAGACTCTTTTGATGGTTTCCGCAGCTCATGGCCAGGGGCGGATCCAGGGGGAGTAGGATGAGGAGTATATGCATCCTCCCACCAGCCATTTTCAAAAATGTTTTTGATGTATACAATTTTTTTATAATTTGGAACCTCTTCGATAGTGATAAGCCTTACGCCTTAAAAACGCATAATCGAAAATGTGCGCACAAAATGTATCATATTTGGCAAAGCACTCAGAATTAGGGTCAAAAAATTTAAACTAAATTTGCCTGAAAATTTGTTTAAAAAGCACCAAAATAGCCATTACAGCATGTAGATTTTCAAAAAATTTCCGGGGGAGCATGCCCTCGGACCCCCTAGAGCCTTTCTTGTTTCTCAATCAGCTTCAGATTGGTTCTACCAAAAAGAAAATACGCTTGAAAAAATTTTGAAAATTATGCCCCCCTATTTTTTTAAATTTCTCGCAACACCATTGTGCGGACGTGATGACTTTTTTTATTTTGCTCTTCACTTGAATTTGAGTGGAAAATTGGACATCTGCGCTGATAAACTAGAACACATATAATTTTGGAATGACTTAACTAATTGACCGCAAGGCCTAAAATAAAATCTTTTGAACACAAACAAACTTTCTAGTTCAATGGTGCTTGAATTGAACTACAAAGCTTGTTTATATTAATTAAAATATTCCATTTTACGTCTTGTGGTCAATTAAGTGATTACCAAATTGCATGTGTTCTAGTGTATGATTGTTTGTCAAGAATTTGATCCTCTATACCAGAGATCGGCAACTTTTTGCACCTAAATAGCCAATTCATCCAATAGGTCTACTCCAGAATCTGAAATACTCTGGCAGCCACAAAGCCACATTTTTGCCATAAATGGTCGGCAAAAAGAAGGTCGTTAAGAGGCGTTCACTAAAACAATGAAAAGGTCGCTATGATGCGAAAGAAGGGAGGTAAGGCAGGGGAGATCCAGAATTTTTTAGGTAGGACTTGGAATCAAAAAACGCTAATCTCGCTTGTTTGGGATTTAAAGGTGTTGCGGTATACACCAATGTACTAATACGCTTAACTCAAAATTGAGAAGGGGTTAAGCCATAGACTCCCGCTGCGTAAAAAGGTTTAGGATCAGTTCCTGCGCAGTAATTTTGATACATTTATAAGCAATGACGATCAACGCACCAAGATACTAGTATAACTCCATTTAGTTCCAAAATACAAATAACTGGTTATGTTTTTTTGTTTTCACTTTTGGGTGGGACAGCCTTGCCGTCTAACTGCCATTAGATCTTGTTTTTCATGTTTATGTTCGAGCAAGTCATTACACCAAGTGTTTTGCTGTCGTTCCTCTTTGTGCTGTTTTTCGTGGCACAAATGAAAATATATACGAATAAATCAATACGATAATGTCGAACAACTATCTGCGTAGCGATAGCAGTTTTACGGCTTACAGCAAAGAACCAAACAAAACAAAAATTACACCATGCACTTGGCGCTTAAGCACAGCTGCTACGAGTCAAATAGTGGCGACAAGGCAGAAGTGCCATAAAATGAATATACTATTCACAGCTTTAAGTAACACTACGAAAAATTTCTAACAGCGTCGGCGTAAATATTGCATCTACATAAGTAATTTGCTGCAAGGCGGCACAGTCATATCAACTAATTCCCAATTGTAATGTGGGGTCGTCAAATGTGAAATTACACTTTGTTTTGTGATCTAATCTTCAGTCTTAAGCGTTTTATCCTTCCCATGGACGAAAAATGCTAATTGCAGAAACAAACAAGAGACAAAACGACGTGAGAAACTAAATATTTAAGGCAAGGCCAATGTTTAATTCTAACAATATTTTAATTTTCAGTATTGCAAAAACAACACTTCACACTCATAGCGCACCAAAACAAATTTTTCAGCGTGATCCACACTTGGAACAAAATCTAGAAATTCTCTGTAATTCGTATTTTTCAAAGTTTACCCGAACCTGATTCGTCTTCTTGCTGACCTTCCGGGGTCTTCAAAAAAGGTTGAAGAGCACGCTTTGATTTTATCCAACTTTCGCTATCGAATCGTGCTTGAATTTGCGACACTGTTTTGTTTTTAGTGTTGGGAATATAGAATCGCAGAAACAAAATCTGAAAAAGAAATATGCCGTTGTTGCCAGAGCTCAACCGATATATCGATCAGCCGATATTTATCGGCCAATAACGAAGGTGGCCGATATATCGTATTGGCCGTTTTCTACCGATAAATTATCGGCAATCAACAAAAACGTTTTATTTACGATTTTGCTAATAAATGCAAGGTTTTTCGACGCTTTTGCGTGTGCAGTTGCGCACACATTCAACATTCAAGGACAAAAACGACGCTTCAGAAAGAGCGTGCACGCACACTCAAACGACAACGAGTAGGATCTTCAAATTTTTAGAGAATATGCATATCAATGAGTGGATTAAAAATACGCCCCATAATTGTCTTAGACCTGGGGTAATAATTTTGACCTTTGTAATACTACCGACCTTAGACTTGGGATAATTGTCTTCGACCTTTGACCTAGGGTCAAAGGTCGAATAAACAAATCTCAACAGTTTTATGTGCAGCCTCAGGCTTTTGAACCGCTGATGCTAGAGACTTCAAATTTTCGGGGATGATAGACCCTTAATGTGAACTTGAGTCTAACAAGTTTTGGGGGGTGGCGGTCAAGAGGTTAAAGGTCAAACGTAAATTAAAAAATTTGAAATCTTTCCAATCGCCAATAACTTGTGAATGGAAACAGGTGGGACCTTTTAATTTATCAAGTATATGCATCTCGATAAGGGTAAAAAATATTCACAGTGAATATCCGCATATGACGTCACTTGGGGTCACAGATCAAATAAGCAAATAAATTATGTTGTTTGAGTTATAACTATTAAAAACAGATAGGAACTTGAAATTTACAGGATTGGTGCATCTTACCAGGTTCTTGCATTGTACCAACTATAAACGCTCCATGTCACGTGACTCGGGGTCAAAAGTCAAAAAATTGATAAAATTTGCCAATATTGTGCAGTTTAAGGCTTTTGAACCGCTGAAGCCAGATACTTGAAATGTTCAGGGATGGTAGATCTTAATGTAAACTTGTGTCTAACAACTTATGGGGGGTGGCGGTCAACAGGTTAAGGGTCAAAGATCAAAAAACAAAGTTTATCAAAACAGAAGTAAAGTCTTCAGATAACGGTTATCGGTATCGACTTTTAAATTTTAAATATATCGGTATCGACTAAAAAAATTCATATCGGTCAAGCTCTAGTTGTTGCATATCAGTCTCAGTGAACTACAACTTCTTTTTTACTGTGATGTATCGTCTATATCGTTTAGTTCTAGAGCAGCTAGAAAAATCCAATTCTTGAGTCAAACAAATGCCTTGAGTGAAGTTTAGCATTAAAGGAACATTGTGGAAAACAAGTAGGCAAATTCACTTTTTGTAAGCCTGGAAAAGGCACATAATGGATTATTTCACCTTTGAGTGATAGACCCATGTCTGGCAAGTCCTACACTGGCTCATTAACAACGCGGCGGAAATCTTGAACCTTCGTTCATGCGGTATTGATCCACTACATTTGTCTATTTGGTTCGAGGATTAAGCTACTAGATTATCATAAATGACCCATCAAATAGCTAAATGGAATAAGCGTCTGCTTCTGGAGCGATAGACGCTCATTCGATTCCGAGTCGAGGCAAGCCCATGATTTTAAAATTGGTTGTCACAACTCCTCAGACATAATTACGACACAATCTCTGATTGAGCAGAGTTCCAGCAAGGAGAAGAAATCGAAATTCTGTAATTACACACAACTCCCTAACTACTTCTGCAGATAGCAAAGGAGGAGCTGAGGACTTCGATTTCAGCGAGGGAAAAAGCGATTGAACCAAAACGGCCAACTATCATAAAAGAACAATGGAAGGAAACTATGATTCACTTAACTTACCTCAAAAACTACGAGAACAAGAAATATTACGTAGGTGTAACCTCCCAAATACCCAAGAGCAAATGGAGCAACAAAAGCCACGAAACCGGCAACCACCCAAAAAATTATTCCACAAACCCACAGGATGACAGGACGAGTTGTTTCGGTGGTAATTTCCGATGGCAAAGCCACAAAGCACAACATTGGCCCAACGCCAGCACCAATAAAGTACACAACCAGAGCAGCTAGACCAAAGATTTTGGTGTCGGGATCTTGCCAAAATGCTGATACGGTCAATAACAATAACCCCAATACCATCATGCTTAAACCAACGGTCAGCATTTTCTTGGAACCAAAGCGGTGTAGCAGCGAAGTCGAAATAAGACTGATGAGTGCAACCACCATAAACAAACCTAAACACATAGTTAAACCCATGACTACGCAACAATTCCTAGAAAACTTTGATTTGAAAAACTTTTTCAGAATACAGTACGTATGCAATCCGTACACAATATCAATAGCAGTAATTTCATTACCTACGGTGTAGACAGTAGCCATATCAGCTTCCACTCCTGACGTTGCGAATATATTGTTTGTATACTGCAAGACCGCTTGTAAGCCACAGAATTGAGCAGAAAGAAGGATAATAAGGGAAGCAAAAAATTGTCGCCGATACTTCATATTGGTAAGAATCTCACGAAACGTTGCCGTGTGAACGCTGTGATGGCTAATCATTTCTGCGTGAAGCTCTTTATATTCTTGCTTCACAGTAGAAGCATCAACGCAGCGAAGTTTGTACAGCAATGCTAAAGCTGGATGGTCTTCGTTTGAGTCATCATTTGGCGACTTTGTTAGCAAATATACAGGAGTATTCGGCAGCCAGGGGGCCATAAACAAAGAAAAAAGCAAAGATATAGATCCAGAAACAATCATTAAATAAGGCCATGTTGATACTTGACCTAACACCGCTGGATGACCCAATGCATTTCCAAGTGCAGAGCCTAACTGTATATACATTCCCGTAAAGGTTTGGTACACCGCAAGAGTTTTTCTTGAAACTAATTCAGAAACATACAATGGCAAAATTGTAAAAGTAAATCCACGAGAAATGCCATTGAAAAACCTCCCAACGATCAAGGCTTCATAAGATTGTCCGACTTTGGCAACAACGGACATCAAGATACAAGACAGAATAGAAATCATATGGATCACAATGATATTAGTACGACGACTGTAAAAAAATTAAAATAATGCATTTGATATCAAAAGCAGTCAAACTAAAACATTTGATATGCACAAAAGTTAATAACACTACCATATATACATTTGTCAGTAAATCAACACCAATGCTGAAAAGATCCACTTCAGCTCAGAGCATGTGATCAATCAGTTGCATCTAAAAAAACTTGTTTGCATGGTACAACAACATTGATTACTCTTTCTTATTTTTGATGTGTGTGCATTAATACCATGTAAGCACTTTCAAAATGGAGTAAGCAGACTTGGTAAGCACTTTCAAAATGAATACGCAGAGTCTTATTTTTGATGTGCGTGCATTAGTATCGTGTAAGCACTTTCAAAATGGAGTAACGCGGTACTTTTTTAGTACCGTTATCGGTAGCGCCCGATACTTTTTTTAAATGTACCGTTTTTGGTACCGTCGTTACTTTTTTAGCCTGTTTTACTCGACATTTTGGTAACTTTTTTTTGGAATGGATTTTGAACGCAATAAGAAAAAATTTTTTAAAAGTGAGCACAATTTTCACTTCAAACAAAACCGTGACCCTTGGACCCGCCTTTAATGCATGACTGCAGCACACTGAAAAAAAAAAAAGACATACCTATACTGTAAACGTAATTGTACAGTAAGTCTTCCAAAACATTGATTCCTAAAAGTTGGTCTCTAGTTTCGACATCGTTCAAAACACGTTTTATTTGTTTCTAACGTCTCCCCTAAAGAACCTCACGGCGAAACAGCCTGTTGGAAGTTTTATTTTTAATCGGTGACCAACTGTGTTGTTTCAAGTTAAATAGAATGATTTTCTTCAAAAGACATAATAGAGTAGACTGCGCATGTTAGATCTTAAAAATAAAAAGTCCCGGACAATGGCATATGTAGCAGGTGTTCCCGTGCGCGCACCCCCTTTGGTTTCCTGCAATACACCGGTACGTTAAAAGCGCTTATCGCTCAGATTATATTTTAGAAAAATCGTCTTTAACGTGGAAAAAGTCCTTCACGTATCCTCCTTTTAAAAAATTTCTGCGAAAGCTCCTGGTCTCGAACAACAAATAGAAAGAGGTATTTTGCAGACCTACTGTTCAGTCTGGTTTCGCATGCTTAGTTTCGAGTCCACATTATATCAGCATTTAGCATGATAATATAATGAAATGCATGTTACAACCAGGTATAAAAACCGCATCCAGTCGAACGTTTTACCCTCAAAATATCGCATCGATACGCATAAAAAGAATCACATCAATTATCACATCGTGTAAATGATTAAAAAATATCTGCGATTATTGTAGGTTTTAAAACCCCAGTTCCACTGTTTTAAAAAGTGGAGCAACTATTAGTCGCAGTGAAATTTAATCAACTTTGCATTACAACAACACTCACAAGAACAAACTGTCAATCAAATAAAGTACTGGTACTTTTAAAATGTGACGGCGTCCGGTGGTTTCGCGCGAAAGAAATTTTTACCCCTTCAATATTATTTAAACTTTGTTTTACTTCCAAGACGATTTTCATTTTACACATTCGATAATGCTTTGATTTTAATCGCGAGTAATGAGTACTTTGAGGTGCTAAACGGCAAATGCAAGCTCACGCAACTCGAAGAGGTACTAAGAAAGCCGGCCGAGCAAATGGTCAGTTTTTTATATTTCGTCTTAGCATGATTCACGTTTGTTGTACTCCTTTACAAAAGTAACTAAATCCAATTCAAATGCCCGATAGATTTGTTAGAATCGGAAAGAATAATGGCAGCTATTCACTATCACTATCGATTTTAACAGCTCAGATGGCCGAGTGGTAAGAGCGTCCGCCTCTGAAGCTGTAGACTTGAGTTTGATTCCAAGTCGGGTCAAACCCATGACTTTAAAATTGGTAATTTTAGCTTCCCTGCTTGACGCTAAGCATTAAATGGACAGCGTAGACAGGAGGCTGGCAACTCCTAAGCGAGCTCGTATAGCGCATTGATCGCTTTCTTGTGATGGGAGGGTAAATATGCCACAAAATACAAAAATACTTATTTTAGTGATTTTGAGATTTTTTGAGCTCTGCAGTCTGCTCATAGAAATGTGTTAACAACAATAGGAATGTTTTTTTCCGGATTGGGTTTTTAAATCTGAAGAGTTTATTTTCAAAACTTGAACAAATAAAATGACGGCGTTGGTGTCAGTTCAGTGGGCTATCTATCGGTAGTCCTTTAAAAAAAGTCTTGGTTCAGCAAGACGATCAAGTAATAAAAATTTTCCTACATCCGTTCACTTGATGCTCACGCAAGAACGTTTGCTTTGCAACCGGAATACTGCCGTTTCATTCTAGGTAGAGTCTCTGACTTACAAATTCTTGAGACTGCGGACTTGCTGTTTCGGATTAAGACTTTTAAAAACACCATTGCTGACTTGCGGTAGTGGATTAAGAATTTTAAAACTTGGTCGCGGAATTACAAACTACGGACTTAAAAAACCCCGCACTGGTTTAGCACTGGGTTGATTCAAGCAGAATTGTCCCACCATAAGTTGGCCATGCTGAAAAGTTTTGTCTGGTCCAAAATATGTAATCAAAAATTTACAACAGTACTAGTTGTTACCTGAACGTTGAAAGCACCTTATGAACAAATATAACACCAAATAAGGATCCAACCGTAAGAGATGATTGTGCTATTGCGATTATAAGTTCCATATTGCTCTCAGTTGCAGAAACATTATATCTTCGCTAAAAAATAATAACATTATTATCAACTACTGCAACCTATGTTGTCAGAGATTAGAATTTATCCAACATTGCAAGTTATGACAAAAATCTTTACCCCGAAATCGCCTACACATTAAAAACTAATTTAAGCCGTATTAAATTAAGCAGGACAAAATAGTGTTTAGACTGAAGTTTATATTTTTATTATACAACTTCTTTTGAAGTAAGGCTGACTTTTTTTATTACGTGTTATGTAAGAAATGCAGAATTACGCCTAGTTACGATCAAAGTAAAGGAACATCATCACATTACCAACCAAATACGTTTAGACTACCGTATTTTCTTGAATAGAAGCCGCGGCCACTATTTTCTATTTTCAAACATTTTACGCAGTTTCTATTTGGCTTCAATTTTTTGATATAAACGGTTTTGTTGTTAAATTGGGTGTCTAGTAGATTCAAGCTAATCTAACATAAGTGCAGGGTTGGAAGTCGATAACAAAAAAGGTAAAGAATAATTCGATATCCCAAAAAAGTAAAGAATAGCTGAATTCGATAACAAAAAAAAAGTAAATACTAATTAATAATCGATAATTTCAGATCGATACTTTTCATTGACGCAAACAATTGCGTCAACACATTTTAATATCATGGCTCAAACTTAATATGAGTATGTAACTGATTTAATAACTCCATTGTATCTACGCACAAAATTTAGATCTGCGACAATCAGGCGTAGGCAAAATGGCACAAGTCCCAATACATAATCACAACCTGAAGTTCTAGAAGATAACAATTAGCAGCCCAAAGATACTTCAACAGTTCTTACGTCCGTTTCGTCAAGAATAGGTTGTAAAGCAGTGATGTAGACCCATTTTTGCGGTCTTGGTCTCGACATGGTGCGGTATTGGTCTCGTACTTTCAAAATTGGTCTCGCGACCGAACATTTTTAGGTCTGTGATACACAATGTAATTATTGTTAACAAAGTGCACTATTGCACCCTCACAGGCCACAGCAGCATGCTAATAAAACAATCTCACAAGTCTTGAAGCAGAATAAACAAGCGAAATTCTATCTGTCTCCGTCTTTTGGCGCTGCTTGAGTTAAAGTATTGCACGTCACCGTATCAATACGTTTAGTTAAAATCCAAACGATATCAAAAGTATAAATGAATTAACAATCAAATAGGTGTAAAAATTCTTCCGCCAAAATCAAACAAAAATTCTTATCTGGCGGCGTCCCGCTGCTTTTGGCGCAAGAATTGTCACACCTATTTGATATTGCTCTGTTTTTGTTTCACTTCGACGGCGATTTTCCATCTACACGTTTGATATCGCTTGGATATTAATTAAAGGTATTGACTTCATTCAGCGAGCAGAGACGGGGGGGAGCAGAAAAAGAGTTCGCAGAGCTATGACTCACAATCTTTGTTTGTTGCTTTTTTCTCATGATTCAGGTTCTTATATTATCATATTGTGCGAAATTAACGAAATGTAATTTTCAAAAATTCCGTGTAAGTGCAAAACGCGAAACTGACGAAAGCGTCGTCGAGGTCGAGTAGCGTTACGGCAGCCATTCTCTATAAGTTTATTGTATTTATTTTAAGTTTTTTTGAAACTCTGCAGATTCCAGAACTTTGTCAAGCATAAAAAAAGTTTTTTTTTTTTGAAGTATTACAGTTTTATTAGTTCTGAAGAATTCATTCTCAAAAATTGAAACAAACGAAACTACGGAGTTGGTGTCAGTTCGGTAAGCTACCGATAGTTGTTAACAAAAAAAAATCCGTGATTTAGTAACCCGATGGTTGGAAAGACTTTGTGACACAAGTTAAATGCATGAGATTCTGCATTGCAACTGCACTATTAAATAAGTAGCGCTAGCAAGCAACCACTTTCTAATAAACTTTCGGCGCAAACGTAAGTGATCTGTTTTGCCGGGTTCGTGTCATAAACATACTTGGATCAAATTTAGCAATTTTAACAAAGATATATGCAGCCGAGCGCCTATCACTCAATTCTATAGAAACACAGATCGAGCAGAGTCATTCCAGCAGCAGCAGCAGCTGTTCTTCACCAGCAGAGAATACAACCGACGGTTCAAAAGTTTCGTAGTTTACAAAAATTTTTGCTCAACATGCCAGCAAAAGACAACCGGAAAACTAAGAAACGTCTAAGGCAACACCAAGGGCACAGCTCACGAAATATTTGAATGAAGTGGCAACAATAACCGTGCCTTCAAATGTTTTTGAATTTGGAAACAGAGAATAGGTGAATTTCCTGCTTTTTTCAAACTATCCCAGTACACTCTATGCATGTATATCAGCTTATTCGGCTCCGGTAGAAAGAATGTTTAGCACAAGCGGGTTGCTAATGCGACTACAGAGAGCAAGGCTCTCTTCGGAAATGTTAGAAATCCTCGTTCACTTGAAATGTAATTGTAACTTTTTATAAAAATAAATTGATTAAACTTGGTGATAAAGATTTTTAGAGGCCGAATAATTGCCGGTCTCGGTCTCGATTATTCCTGGTCTCGGCTCTCGAAAGACGACCGGTCTTGATCTCGAAGCAAGTGGTCTCGACTACATCACTGTGGTAAACCATATGAATGCTTTCAAAACAATTTTGTTTGACCTAAGCAAAATATTGATTAATTTATTCCGATTTACCAGGCAAAAAAGTAAAGGAAAGGCGCATTCGATAATAAAAATAAAAAGTAAAGATATTTTACATTCGATAACCAAAAAGCAACATAAAACGGTATCGATTACTTCCAACCCTGCATAAGTGACAGGAAAACGGAAGCAATAAATCACAAGCAATTTTGTTGTACTCTGGTTTGTGAAACACTCATAAGTAGGTCATCATTGTGCAGTCTACGGCATTTGGGCGCGAAATGCGTTGTAGCGCACTTTCCGCACCTCATTTCTACCATTTTCAAAAAATTTCATAAACACCATTTTTACCAAAATTTTATATTTGCAACCGTGTTAGTGTTTCAATTTTGCTAATTTCTTAATTACTGCAAGCAATAAGCGAACGAATCAATTAATGCAGGCTATACTTATGAAATCGTTGTAGGAAAAATTATAATGCGAAGTCAAGATCAAGTTACCGACAAGCAAAGACGTATTTCTATGTTTAATTAATAGTACAATTCAGAGGACATTGCGATGATCATAATTATTTTGTGCAATAAAGAACAAACAAAAGTTTTGGATTTATGCAAGATATTTTTTGTTTGCGCCGATATTTTTATTTACTTAAGCTAAACTATTTAATTGCTGCAGAAAACAAGTGAACCAAATAAGAGATGTATACTTACGGAAACGCTGTAAGAAAAACTTATGAGTAGTCAAGGTCAAGTTACCAATAAGCAAAGACGTATTTCTATGTTTAACTAATTGTTTAATTCAAAGGACTTTGCGATAATTATATTGCGTAATAAAGAACAAACGAAGGCGTAGCATTTGTGCAAGATATTTTTTGTTTGCGCCGATGTTTTTATTCACTTAACCTAAGCTATTTAATTGCTGCAGGAAACAAGTGAACCAAATAAGAGATGTATGTTTATCCAATTGCGTAATTCGAAGGACTTTGCGAAGGACTAAGAGATGTATACTACGGAAACTTAAGCAAAAATGTAATGCGTACTCAAGGTTAAGTTACCGATCAGCAAAGACTTGTTTCTATGTTTAATTTATTGCACAATTCGAAAACTTTGCGATAATTATTTTGTGCAATAAACAACAACTGTTGTTAATAATTTTGTTTTTTAAAGTACCGTATAAAGATGATCGTAAAAAGTGCGCTGCAACGCCACAACGCAATTTGAAATGTTTCCGTAAAGATACATCTCATATTTGGTTCGCTTGTTTCCTGTAGCAATTAAATAGCTTAAGTTAAGTAAATAAAAACATCGGAGCAAACGAAAAATATCTTGCATAAATCCAAAAATTTTGTTTGTTCTTTATTGCACAAAATAATTATCGCAAAGTCCCTCGAATTATGCAATTAAATAAACATAGAAATAAGTTTTTGCTTATCAGTAACTTAACCTTGACTACACATTAGTTTTTCTTGCTTAAGTTTCCATAAACATATATCTCTTATTTGGTTCGCTTGTTTCTAGTGATGTACCGATACTTAAGTATCGGTATCGGTGGTATCGGCCAGTTTTTATGGTATCGGGTAGTAGTATCGGTATCAGTTATATCTAGCCGATACCTGCCGATACCTTTAAAGGCCACACAAATGGTGAAAAAATATTTTTTCATCAAACTCATGTTTTTTCATACCGGTAGATGATAGGAAATTTCATCAGGAAGCCAAATATGTAAACATTTCTGTATATTTCAAACCCCTCAGAAGTGGCCCAGAAATGATTATTAAAAGCACACTTTTAGTTGAAGTTTAAACGAAAGATTATGTAGTTTCATTGGGCTGTATTACTGATTTTGTAGTGCCAGACAGTTAAATTGATTCTATTGCGTTGGTTTGTGAATTTTTACGATTTTGAGAAAAGGAGTGAGGTTGAGGTATACGAGAGCAGAAAGATCAAAAGAACTTTTTTAACAATTTTTCTGGTATGTCTTTACAGGAGTCCACATTGTTCTTTGTTCATTCATAAGTCTACAGTTTGTTGTTAGGCTGAAAAGTGAAGTAAATCAAAACGAGTTGATTTTTAATTTAGCAAAACCCAGTCAGTAAAATGACTTCTAATAAAAGCATTGTGTGGAAATTTTTTTAGAGTTAAAGCCTCTGATGCCACGAAAGTTATTTTTATTTTTTTATGTATATACCCTTCTAATTTAAACTTACCAAAGTGTTTTTTTGATGAAAAAGCTGCAATTTGATAATTTTTTTTGTCAACTTTTTTAGTTTTGACTTCAATGTGCGTGGCTGAGGGCAGTTTGTTTGATAAAAAGAGCTTGCAGTTGGCGAATGTTTTTGCTTGCTGAATAACAACACTATTTCCCAGTTTTGACTTATTTGTGAATGCTGTTTGTTCACTAATAGTTGCAACTAGCTTAGTCTTTTTCGACATTTAATTTGCTCAACTTTCCTTTTTCAGATTTGCTACAACATTGTAATGAATAATGATAGATACCATATGTAGAAAATATTCCAAATGTAAAAACATGCTAGATTTAGTAAATGCATTCTTTGGTGCTGCTTACAAAAGCTTTTATTTATGGTACCCAATAGATGGAAAAGTATCGGTGGTATCGATAGTATCGGCTCTAAATGTTGGTATCGGTAGTAGTATCGGTATCGGCTAAAAATGTGGTATCGGTACATTACTACTTGTTTCCTGCAGCAATTAAGTAGCTTAGGTCAAAGAAACAAAAACATCGGCGCAAACAAAAATATCTTGGATAAATCTAAAACCTTCGTTTGTTTTTTAATACACAAAATAATTATCGCGAAGTCCTTCGAATTATGCAATTAGATAAGCATACAAATAAGTCTTTGCTTATCGGTTACTTTAACTTTGACCACACATTAGTTTTTCTTGCTTAAGTTTCGGTAAACATACATCAATTGGTTTGTTCGCTTATCAGCTACTTATCATAATTAAGAAATTAGAAAAAATTAAAACACTTACCAGCACGGCTGCAAGTATAAATTTTTGTAAAAATGTTGTTAATAATTTTTTTAAACAAAGTAGAGAGATGATTGTAAAAAGTGCTGCAACGCATTTCGCGTCCACATGTCTTGCGCCGAAATGTCTCGCACCCAAATGTCAGGTTTTGTCATTGTGCTACCCTACCATTAATCCAACAGCTGCTATTCCTATCCCGTCTATGTCAAGCACTTTATTAAAACAAACGAAGAAAGTGCTAATTACTACCGGTAGGTAGCAATAAAAGCAGCATTTACTTGAATGATATCAGTATTTATTGATGATGATGAAAATGACTATTGATATAATAGTTGAAATAAAACACCCAAAGTTAAAGCAGCTTTTGTTGCGAGTCATTATATTTGTTTGCTTTGTTTTCTTGCATCACTAAAGAAGCGGTTTTGTCCGTTGTGGCTTCTAGGGCGGCTTCTATTGTTTTTTTTAATCATTTTCTTAATTAATTTGTGCGGTTTCTATTCAAGGGAAACTTTTATTCAAAAAGTACGGTATCCAGTTTTAAAGCAACGAATTAAAACCAGGGGCGGCGGAACAAAATTTTTCTGGGGGGGGGGGGGACGGCATCAAAGGCGGATCCAGGAATTTTTGAAATATTGTGTTTTTTTGCAGCAGTGAGATACGGTAAGAACTGAGCTCTTGTTAAAGAATATGTGGAGATTCTTCCAAACAAAAAATTGAAAAGCAGAATGAATTAAGTGCAAAATTTAGTGACATTCAAGTTTTTTTTTGGTGCGAGATGAAATGAACGCTAACATCAGAATACAATAATTATGGGTCAGAAATAGCTTAAGGAGGAAAAATAAAACCGCAATAATTCCCAAACCTTCCGTAAACACATATATCATTTCACCATGCACTGTGGAATGCAGTGAAAGGGCATGGCTCACCGAGTCTACTGCATCCACTTTTTAGGTTAGTATAAACGACAGAGTCTTGAAGGTAAATAAAGGTAGTATACAATAAAGGTGCAGAACTGATGAAAAATGAATGAGAGCAATATCTTATCGAAAATTTGCATTATGTTCTTAAAACAAAGAGTTCACCAATGCAATGTCACAAGGAGTTGACAAATTTGTCAAACGATCTGTGGAAGAAACATTTTTGACCTCTCACCTTCAGGAGCGGACCCAGAAAACTTTGATGGGGGATGAGGTTTTAAATTAGGTTGAGTGTTTACTAAATGCCAAGACGTTAAACATTTAGACCCCAAAAAGGGCGAGAATAAGCTCTTTCAAAATGTTTTGTGTAAGGGGCGTATTCAGAATTTTTTTCAGGGGAGTGGAAGGGGACCACATTTTCACATTTTTTTCTGGCAGAGTTACTTCGAGGTAAATCGAGGAACAAAAACAGCTCTAGGAGGGTACGGAGGAATGCTACCCCAGCGTAATAATAATTCTAGTGCTTTTTGTATAATTTTTAAGGAAAATTCTGTTTAAATTTGTTACTCCTAATTTTGAGTTCTTCACCAAATACGATGCAATGATGCATTTTGTTCGCATATTTTGATTTATGCTTACTAGATGTAAGCATTATTGTTATCAAAGAGATTCAAAATTACGGAAAATTGTTGGTCTAGTCATCAAAAACATTGTTGAAAAATGGCTGGTGGGGAAATGCATACCCCACATCCCCCTCCCTGGATCCGCCCTTACTCATCTTTAACTTAAACTAATTGCCACACTCTGCAGCTGCTGATCTACTTTGAAATGGCTATTTTTTAAGGACAGGAAGACCGACGGAAGAAACGATTGTATCATCATAAACAAGTTATCAGAATAACCTTGTGATTGTACATTCGTCCATTATTCTACATAAAATAACGATCTATGAGACAAATTAGCTTGATAACTGAATTATTATTTTTTAATCAGCTATATATATATGTAGGCCAACATTGTGCCATACTCATTAAAACTAGACGTTTTTTTACCAAAAAAGCCTCCCCCCTGTCCCCCTCTGGAAATCTTCTGGGGGGGGGGGGGGCGCATCCCCCGTGGTTCTGCCGCCCATGATGAAGATGTAGTGGCATACATGTACTTACACCAGGATTTTAAAAATTACTGAAGACATAACTCTTAAGTCTATTACCCAGTATAGCAGAGTCATCACCAACGAAGATACAATTGCAAAACTAAGAGCACAAATGCAGAACAATTAAAACCAGTGAGGCAGTGACATGGTGGTAACATCTAGTATCAGCCCCCAGGTTCGATTTGGGTTAGTTTTGGTTAGGTTAAATTTAGTTAGGGTTTGGTTCAGTCACAACCTTAACCCAAAACACTAACTGAACCTAATCCTAACCCTAATCAAACCTGGAGGCCAATACTAGATGTTACCCTAGTACAGTTCATTAATTTTCAGTTCAGAAATATAAAAAAAAATGCAAAAAGTTTAAACAAATAACCCAAAAAAATTTAGGCTTGTGCTTTTTAAGCCACCTTATAGTACACTGGATGGTTTACTTTAACTATTTCACCGAAAGTTTCGGTCACTGAACTTTGAAAATTGTAGTTGTGTAATCGTTTTTCGGTTCTCGTAGTGCAATTCCCACTGTAGAAGTTTTCGATTGCGCAACAACGATTTTTGAACTTTGGTAACCGAAAATTTCCAGAGATTTCTGGTGAAATAGAAGCTTCCTTACTTTAAAGCAGCGAGCAAGAATTTTCCAATATGTCATTGCGTAACCCAGACACACATTGGGTTAGGGTAAGAGCATGTCTGCATTGTGCATGACGATTTGGGGAATTCCCGTCAGCTTTAAAGTAAACCATTCATTGTAATATGAAACGACTCAATTCATACAATCCCTAAAAGTTAAACTAGAATGTTAGTAGCCCATACTTCTCAACATACACAGAAATGATCAAGATAGAATTTGGCACACAACCATGGCTGCATAGGTACCGATACCATACATCTTACCTTGTAAGTGTCATTGATAAAAACTTTAATTGCAGGCGTTGATGGATTTAAAGCAGTTAAATTTATACCAAATGGTATAAAAGCAGTTAACTGTGTTAAAATGATCAAAACTGTACACCAGTTGGAATTTATGCTCTTCATTTTGAAGTCAAATTCACTCCATTCTAATTTGTCCTCATTCTTATCAGTTCAACTTAAAACTTACAGACTAGGCCTACTTTAAGCATCTAAAGTATTGGTGCTCAGCAAAATCAAGCAAGCTAGGCACAGCCCTTTATCGGACCCTCCCACCAAAAAAATAAGTGGCTGGTGGTGGCTTGATTTTTCATGACACTGTAGCAGAGTAGTCCAGGCCAAGTTATAGTTTACTGGTATTGATTTTATTTATTTTTACCCCTTTACTCATGAACAGTACCGGTAAACTTGAACTGTGAATGTACCGTACTTTAGTACTGTAAGACATTTTGGTCTTCCAACTGTGTGACTTATTTCACTTACATTACTGCATTAGACTTTTGGTTCTGTGCACCGACGCAGCCAGGGGAGGGGATTAAGCAGACAGGTCCCACCCTTCTCAAGGTGCAGATTCAAAAAAGCTTATTAAAACTCTGGTATTTCCATTTAAAATATTTTTAGCCTGAGCATGATCAAATTGCCAGAAATGCAGAGGGAGGTGAATAATCTGTTTAATGATCATTTTAATTATAGTTTTTGTACATAAATATAGGTTGTAGCGAGTCCTACTAAACACCGCAAAGGATTTCAATTGGTGTACTAAACTGCTAAACACCACTGTTACGCTCACTTGTTTTATTTTCTAACAATTTGTTTTGTTATGTCATTTCCCAGTTTAACTAGGACCTTTATATCATCATAATGTTTTGCCCATTGTCGCCATTTTGTGATTTTAATATTTTTTGGTTAAAATTAGTTAAGGCGTAAAAGGAGACGAGCGATTAGTTAAAAAGGACAGTTAATTATGAGACATTAGTTTTGAGTAAAGTTATTGAAGGAACAAACGGACAGTTAATTATGAGACATTAGTTTTGAGTAAAGTTATTAAAGGAACAGCCGGCCCAGGGTGAATTTAATTGTTTTTGCTTTTAGCTAGTCAATAGGTTTTGTTTTACCGCATTTAAGTTACACAATATAAGCTCATTAAACTGTAGCTGTTTGGTAAGCGGTAAGACGCTAGCTAGCTGAATAGAACTACCCCTGTTGGCTTGTGCGGCCAACATTCGTAAAACAAAACCTAGAATTTTTGCCTATGTTTGATACAGTGGTATGGCTGGCAGTCAGAAGACATCTGCTGAAGAAGAAATCAATGACGCGTGTGACCAGTCCATGCCTAACCTGGCCAGAGAGGATGCCCGAAAGCGTTTTGGCGGGTATCTTTCCTATTTAACGAAGCTGATGAAAGAGATAGACTTTATTCTCAGAAATGAAAGCCCAAGGAACCCTACAACATTAAGAGAGCTCATTAACTTAACGAAGAAAGCCGACTCTGCCCTAGCAGTATATGTAGCTGCAGTTAAAAAATTTGGGGCAGTTGGTGACGAATTAGAGACTTCCAATTAGAGGCAGAAGAGCCAGTTAATGAGTGAGATCGGAGCTCGTTTTACCGCGTTTGTTGCAGCCGCCGCTGAATGTGGCTCAATTTATGATTCATTGACTTCTAGCAAGCGCCGTAGCAAGTCCGGATCTACAAAACTTTCGATTGCGAAATCTTTGATAGATGCAGCTGAGGCTAAAATCAATCTTGTCGAAACCCAACGCATTGCCACCCTTAAACGTGACACACTGCTGAAGAAACAATAAGCCGAAATCCGTCAACGCCAAGCAGAACAAGAAATGGAGAAGCTACAACCACAGTATACTTATCTATACAGTAGGCTCACTCCTGCAAAAACCATTGTGACGTGTGTCCACAAAAAAAGCCTCTCTCGAATCTGCTAGAGCTCTTGGTAAGCGCAGACGCTGCAGCAATTTCGAAAAAAATTATATTTTTAAACTTTTTGCAAGGAGTTAAAAAAGGGTTTAACAGCAAAATACAAGCCAAAACAGAAAAAAATGTCTCTAAATCTTTGAAATTTTGAATTTTTCTGCTTATTTACGCAACAGTTCTTATGCTATGCTAGGTAAAGCTTGAAATAGGCATTTTAAGCATTTCTGTGACTTTCTCTTCACTCTCTAGGTCTGCTTTGAGTCTAATTGAACGACTAGCTGGCGAAGCAACTTCACCTGGAGTCAAACTCCAAATCTTAACATTGAAACAATTAAGCTAGGTATACCACATTTTAGACTGCTTGAAAATGAATTGCTAAGCGGAGATAATCACTAACCGAGTTGGCAGAGCATTTTTAGAAACCAGGAAAAAATCTATGGATCCAGATAGTGTGCCACTAAAAAAAAAAACAGTCCATTCTCGTGCTGTTCGGCATTCAACTGTTCAAGCTCCAGTTTCGGTTTCCAAAAGATAAAAAACGGTGAGAAGCTAGTGGTGGACAAAGCCATGAAAGGATTGAAAGCTATCCGTGTTCTCATACCCACTGATAAGCATGAATTGAAACCAGCTGCAAATCGCTCAGCGTTGACGCAACCATTCCCGGTAGAATCAGAATCAGTTTTATTTTTGACGCAAAAACACAGTGCTGATAGAACAACAAATGGCCTGCGACAAAGGAAAGGCTGCGAAGGGACCAAAGTGGTCTTCGAGTCAAGCAGCCACCTTAAAAGCAGAATAAATTGAAAATCTGTAATTTATATTGTGACAGAAAGCGTATAAAATAACAACTGTCGAAGAAAAAAAAAAAAAAAAAAAAAGCAAAGCCCCCCCCCCCCCCCAAAAAAAAAAAAAAAGATAAAAAACAAAAAACAGCAGATATAAAAGCAAGTTTTAGTTTGGATATTATTTAACTAATGTTTATACTTTAATAATGCTGCAGTGTTTAGATAAAATTTAGTAATCATTCAATCATAGAAATTTGTAGTTTGTTTTGAATTGGTTTAGTGACTTCAAATTTCTAATTTTTGGATCAATGCTGTTCCATAATTTAGCACCCTGATATTGAATTGAGTTTTGTAGGCGATTTGTTCTGTAAAACGGAATGAAGTAATTGTTTAGGTTTGCAGTACGTGTACATTTTGTATGAACTTGACTGGTTTCTTGAAATAAATTATTCATACCTGCTGGTAATTTATTAGTTCTATATTTGTACATGAAAATTGCAGTTTCAAGTTTATATATATCTACGATTAGTAGGCTAGCTTACCGGTAGCACTTGGCATACACTGCTACCTGTATAGGCCTACTTATTTTTCGAATTGGCATAGAATAAACAAGCGTCACTTTTCATAGAGGCCTTCACAATTCAACTGCTTTTCTCCTTCTTGATTCTGACCTGCCGAGCCTGAGCTATCCTGTTCGAACTTCACCTTAAACTTAGACCAGTCTTCGCTTAGACCTTGATTTTTTTTCTGCGGGTAGGCCTACTGCTTCAAACTAACTTTATGTTATGAAGACGTTGATTGACCACTGACTCAATAGGCTTCACTTCTTCATTGTTTCGAGTATGACTCGATAGGCCAAACTAGTTCATTAATGCGAATAGCTATATGGATTGTGACGTTTACACGATATGGCTCGATAGGCACAATATTGTAATTGGGCTGAGAGAAAAAAGAAAAAGTGCGATAATTCAATTGCTTGTTAGAGTTGAACCATAATAGATTAGGTTGAGCTAATGCAGGCAATCTTACAGTTTTCATTAGTCATTCCTTTAGAGAATCATATTGTATAATTTTTCTGGTCAAGGCTCTGGATCAAAAAATCAATCAATCAATTCAACTTTTAAAAACATTAAAAGCATTAAAATACCCTGGAATCTTCTACATCAATCAGAAAGACTGGATCTTCTACATCAATCTGCGGAATATTTATACAAAAATTGCAGGCTTTGCTGATTACATTTCGAGCCGTCAATGCTGCTACCTTCGAACTAAGTTTTCCTGTTATTGGTGTTTTATTCTACTAGTCATTTCCATATTTCAATTTTTGCGACTGCTCAGCTTTCGGTTGCGCCCTAAATAAATGGAATTAATCACTTTATTTATTGCTGGTGTTCTTTCTGTTTGATATTTTTTTGCTCAACTTTCGGTTGCGCACTAAATAAATGAAATTAACGGTACGTGTTGCACAAAACTGCATTTAGGCAAAGAATTTAAGAATAAATTATCGCTTTTTTTTGTTTTTTCTCTGGGTGCAGTTACAATAAACCAAATCGTGTAAACGTCACAATCATTAAGGCTATTCGCATTATTGAGTAGGTGAAGCTTATTGAGCCATATCGTGTAAACGTCACAATCCATATATTACTATTAAAGCAGTGTCAGAACTGTGATTAAACTGTTCGAATCAATGAAGAAGTGAAGCCTGTTTAGTGGCTGGTCACTATAGTCAGTAGTCAGTGTCTTTAAAATGTAAAGCTAGATTGAAGCAGTAGGCCTACCCGCACAAAAAGAGTCAAGGTCTCGGTTTAAGGTGAAGTTCGCGCAAGTTGACTACTGGGACATGCTAGACTACTGGAACATGCTAGACTACCGGGACATGCTAGACTAGACTGCTGGAACTGGTTGTGTCAACGCTGAGCATTTAACGGCTAGTTTATTGGTTCAAATGCGAAAATCTTGTTTGTTTGCTTTTAATTACCTAACCGTAAATTCCTAATTGAATCGTGGGTGAATTACACGTTGAAGCAGACTGAAAGAGTGAAAAGTTACAGCTATGTGTAAAATGACAGTTTCACGCATCGCTTTAGCGCAGGATAAGAAATAGCGCGTAAATACGAAAAAATGTCATGATCTGAAAGGTTTTTGCTGCTTTTATTTCTTTATCAGCTTTTACTATTCCTTTAGAGCTTTTTTCAACTCCTTGCAAAAAGTTAAAAAACAAAGCTATTTATTTTCGAAATCGTTATAGCGTCTGTGCTTACCAAGAGCTCCATAAATTCGAGAGAGTTATTTTTGTGGACACACGTCACAATGGTTTTTGCAGCAGTGAGCCTACCGTAAAGATAAGTATACTGTGCTACAACTCGAGACCGAAGCTGGCTTAGAGATGATCCAAGCTGAGGCAGCCGTCCAGAGAGCTTGTGCCGCTGTAGCCGCAGAGGCGGACACTTCACCGATGCCGTCTGTGACTGAGGAGGTGGCGCCGGCCATGTCTACCGCGGAAAAGGTCAGTAAATTTATTGATTCGATTTCTTGTGACGATCGTGTTTCGAATGGGCGTTTTGCCGCTCCCGGGGCTGGCGTTGCACGCTTTGCTGGGGAAGCAGTGGACGATCAAGTTGAGTTCACTGGCTCCCTCAGAGAGATGCCACTGCTGGCTTCGGGGGGGCGAGACGATGGTTGTATGGTGGTCGATCCTTTGAGTAGTGATAGACGGGAAATTTTTGTGAAATCAGGTTTTTCGCATTCTGCGAGCGGACTGAAGCGTAATGCAGTGGCTGAACCTTCTACCTTGAATAGGCAAAGGGAGGTAGGTCCCTTGGGGTATTCGAGCATACCGGAAGATGGCACCGCAAGGGCTTTGCCTTGTAGTATTTCTTTACCTCGACCCGTTTCAGCGATAAATTACTTACCTGACCAAGTTAATCGGCCCCATTCTATGCTAGACGCTAACAAGCTAGACAGCGCTGATATGCTGGATCGGGCACGGCAAAGCTGTGGGAAATTGCCTGGAGGTACTGGAGACTCAGTCGACAGTTTGGTTAAAGCGTTTGCACGAGCTGGGCTTGGAGTTGTACCGAAGCTTGCGATTAAATTTAATGGTGCCAGTGGAGACTATTACCGCTTCAAGGCGCAGGTGCAGACACACCTTGAAGATAGTCATTTGGCTCTTAACCCCAGTAAGGCGCTTCAGTTTCTCTTGGATTCCACTGAAGGCGATGCTCTTGAATTGATAAAGAATTGCACTATGACTCGGAACAAAACTGTTGCTTTGCGCCAGGCCTTAGACCTGCTGGAAAAGGCTTTTGGCTCCAAAGACGTCGAGTACAGAGAGCTCTTTGAGGCAAATCTGTGATGGACCATTGATAAAGAATGAGCACAAGGCTCTCTTGAAATTCTATATTGGTCTGCAGGGTTGCAGCCGAAAACTCAGATGCCCTTGAGGAACTGAATGCCAACTCGACAATTGACGCTCTGTTTCAGCGCCTTCCGTGGGATCTACGTAAGGATCTGCATTCCCGAGCTGTTAGAAATAATTTAAAGGATAGAGTACCCTTTGACTTTATAATGGATTTTGTCTTAGAAAGGGCTGAGGCGGCAAACTCTCGTTGGGGCCGGCTCTTAAGCACGCTCAATCAGGCACGTTTTCTGCCGAAAACGCGCTCTGTGAGGTTGAATACCTTTCAGGCCTCCAATATCGAACCAGCTAGAAAAAATGATGCTAAGAGCGGAGTGAACCTTAGTAGTTTGCCCAGGCCCAAGAGTTGTTTATGTTGTAATGCTGAGAGCCATTTGTTGCACCAGTGTGATGCGTTCAAGAAGAAGGATCTGCCTCGGCGCCGAGCATTCGTTCGAGAAAAGCAATTGTGTTTTAATTGCTTGGGCGCAAATCATCGGGCAAGGCAGTGTCCTAGTAAAGGGCGTTGCTCACATTGCCAAGAAACGCATTACTCGCTTTTGCATAAAGCAGCTACTAATCCGGCATCCCCTGCAGAAGTTGCTCAAACAAACTCTGAGTCATCGATTACAGCTTCACTTCACTGTGATAAGACACTCTCTGCTGGTATTGACACAGGGCCGGTAAAGGTGCGCAAGCTTTTGCAGGTTTTGCCTGTTTGTGTAAGTGACCACGATCGCACTAGGTCTCGGCAAACTCTTTGCCTTTTGGACGTGGGCTCAGACACTCACGTCATAACACGAAACTTTGCCAAAAAACTTGGTTTAGAAGGCGAACCTATTACCTCCAGGACGCAATATGCAGACGGCTCAAGTTCAGGAGAAAAGGTAACCGAAAGGGTCTCGTGTCAAGTACGTGGTGTTATGGAAGCCAGCAGCTACCTACTTGATGACGTACTGGTGGTCGATACTATTGCAGACCTAAAGAGCCGCTCGCCCCGGCCCAGCGACATTGATGAAAGTGAACATTTGTGGGGAGTGGAGATTCCTCTTATCGAAAATTCAGCAGAAGTAGAGCTTATCATTGGAGGAGTAGACCCCCGATTTCATAAACAATACGAAGTTAGGGAAGGAGGTCTTTCGTCTCTGTGGGCTGTTAAGACTATTCTGGGGTGGACTCTATTGGGTCGTAGCTGCAATGCAGATTCACAGTCACATGCAGAGCTGGATGATGAGATTCATATTCAGCTCTTGGTGACCGATGAGCTAGAGACGGCTATGAAATCAATTTGCTCCTGCGGTCCAGAGTGGGCAGATCTTCACTCTGATCCGGACGCTCTTCTACCCTCTTTGGATGACGAGAGAGCGACTGAGATAATGAAGCGCACGTGCAAGTTGGTTGATGGCCACCAGCAAATCGGGTTACCATTTAAACGTGGTTGTCCCAAACTTCCTAAGAGCCAGGACCTGGCTAAATCTCGTCTTGTGAGCTTAAAACGCCGTTTCATTCGAAACCCTGAAGCGCATTCTCTGTACAGAGCAAAGAATGATGAGATGATAAAATTAGGTCACGCCAGGGAGGTAGAAGACACTATCCCTTTGGAAGAGGAAAAAAGAACTTGGTATATCCCTCACCATTACGTGGTCAACCCCAAGTTCAGAATGGTATTTGACTGTGCGGCCTCAGTAGGTGGGGTATCACTAAATAATCAGATTTTACAGGGACCTGACAACACTAACTCACTGCTGGGCGTTTTGTTTCGTTTTCACTTTCACGAAGTAGCGTTAGTAGGAGACATACGCAATATGTTCCATCAGGTGAAGGTCCCGCCGGCTGATCAATCGGTGTTGCGGTTCTATTGGTGGAAGAATGGAGATTTAGACTCCCCTATTTTGACTTATCAACTCACAGTTCACTGTTTTGGCCTTACTTCTTCTCCCAGCGTCAGCGGGTTTGCTCTGAGGCGTACTGCTGAGGAAAACCGTTCTAACGCGTCAGCGCAAACGATCTCGGCCGTTCATCGGAATTTTTATGTCGACGATCTTTTGGTGTCGGTCCCCACCACCAGCGACTGTGTGAAATTGGCATGTGAGATGTCCCTTTTGTTGCGCTGTGGAGGATTTGAAATCGCGAAGTTTAGCAGCAACGACTCGGGAGTATTGCAAGACCTTCCGAAGGAGTGCTTGACAGCTGCCCTTCAAGAGGTAGATATTGAATCAGATGCTTTGCCTTCTCACAAAGTTCTGGGGTTGGCGTGGGATCCTAACCGAGATTCGTTCTGCGTAAAGGTTCGCTTGCCTAATTCCATTAAGTGGACCAGACGCTCACTTCTGTCTACCTTAATGAGCGTCTACGATCCCTTGGGGATGGCAGCTCCCTTCTTGCTACCAGCTAAGGTTATGATGCAACAGCTAACTCAGCAAACGGTAGATTGGGATGCCCGACATCAGCGAAGAACATCGATTTCAGTGGAAGAAATTTTTAGACGCTCTGCCATGTTTAAACGAGTTAGCCATGCCCAGGCTATATCGGGGACTGACGTGCTCCGCAAGAACTGAGCTTCATGTTTTTGCTGACGCTAGCAAGCTCGGATTTGGGGCAGTCTGCTACATGCGCACCTTTGATGGGGCTGGTTACGCCGTAACATTCATGATGGGAAAGAGTAGAGTTGCACCTATTCCTTGTCAGTCTATTCCAAAATTAGAACTTTGTGGCGCAGTAGCCGCTGTTAAGCTCCTCAAACTCATAAAGCAGGAGCACAGTTTCAATGTTGACAAAATCATATACTGGACAGACTCAACCACAGTGTTGAGTTATGTTCGCTCTACGTCCAAGCGGCGTCCCGTTTTTGAGACCAACCGCATAAAACTGATCCGAAATCTCTCGGATCCTAATCAGTGGCGGTGGGTCGACACAGCTAGAAACCCTGCTGATTCGTTTTCAAGGGGCGTGCACCCATCTCGTGTGCAAGGATCTACTCAGTGGTTGGTTGGACCGGAATTTTTACTGGAAGAGGAAAGGGCTTGGCCTAAACAGCCTGTAGCAGGAAGCGCAGAGTCTTACTTTGAATCTGGCTATGTAAATGCAGTCACCAACGAGGTAGTTAATAATTCACGGGCCGGCCAAGAGATCTGGGAACGTGACAATCCGCTTAAGCGACTTACGACTCGTTACAGTTCTCTATACCATACTGTAAAAGCGACAGCGTGGCTGCTCAGAGTCAAGTCGTGGTTGCGGGAGAAAGCAAAGGCCCGAGCCCGCAACTGCCTTTCGGTGATGACTCCTTTGAGTCAGGAGGCTATCGGTGGTGAAGAGTATGAAAACGCCTTCATGGCAATTTTGCGACTTGCACAGGAAGAGGCTTATCCAGGCTTAGTGGAGGCTTTAGAAACTTATTCCGCTCATGAAGTGTTTTCCCGAAAAGGAGTTATGCTGCCTCATTGTTCTCCTCCTCCCATTGCGGCTTATTGTCCGTTTGTTGCAGATGATGTAGTACGCATTGGGGGAAGGTTGCAACGGGCAGATGCCCCAGTTGACTTTCGCCACCCTATTGTCTTGCCGCGTCGTCACCATTTGACTGGTCTGGTGGTGGAGGATTTCCATCGACGCAGTGGACATTTTGGCGCTCAGTATGTGGGAAATCTTCTACGCGAAAGGTTCTACGTCGTGGGAGGCGGCCGCACTATTAAATATTATATCAGGACTTTATGCATGAGCTGCAGGAATCGTAGGGCACGTCCGGGGCAGCAGCAGATGGCTCCATTGCCTTTGAAGCGAGTCACACCTAAGCATCAAGTGTTTCATAGTGTAGGCGTAGATTTTATGGGCCCGATTTTGGTTCGTATGGGCAAACGTACTTCATTCAAACGTTATATCTGCGTTTTTACGTGTTTGGCCACGCGTGCTACTCATTTAGAGGTTGCATTTGATTTGAGTACTAGTACCTTTATATCAGCACTGCGACGCTTTTTGGCCGCTCGTGGCAACGCGACTCGTGTGATTTTTTCTGATAATGCTACTAATTTTGTGGGTGCTGAAGCTGAGTTAATGCGTGGGTTGCGGGAGCTCGATCGTCGTAAAGTAATTGATGACTTGGCTACCCGTGGAACTGTTTGGCGTCATTCTCCTCCGTTAGCCAGTCACCAAGGTGGTGTGTTCGAATCAATCATTCGATTGGTTAGAAAAACAATGACCGGATTGATGGAAGATCGATATTGGCGGACATTGAGTGACGATCAATTGTTAACATTGGCAAAGGAGATTGAGCACATTTTAAATTGCCGTCCGCTTACTCGCTCCAGCTTGGACCCAGATGATTTGTCGGCAATCTCACCGATGACGATTCTTACCTCATGTCTGGCTCCTGCGACGTCCCCTGATGTCTTTCATGACTCAGATGGCCTTCGTTTAAACTGGAGAGCAAGCCAGTTGTGGGCGGAAAAATACTGGAAACGGTGGAAAGCAGAATATCTCCCCATGCTACAGAGACGACACAAGTGGTTGGCTCCCCACACCAATTTCGCGGTGAACGATCTGGTATTGATGGTTGGGGAAGACTCGCCTAGAAACGACAGGCCGAAGGCCATTGTTACTGAAGTTGATGGCAAGGTCCGGCGGGTGAAAATCCGCACGGCCAACGGTAAAACTTACGAACGTGACGTGAGAAAACTGTGTCGCTTAGAGGGCGATCTTTGATTTGTTGCCAAGCATGGTTGATTTGTTGCATGCCTGTATATAGTTGTGTTTTTGAGTTCGCTTTCGTTTATTGTAAAATCGTTGCGTGTTAACACCCGATCGATTTTAGGGCCGGCTATGTTACGCTCACTTGTTTTATTTTCTAACAATTTGCTTTGTTATGTCATTTCCCAGTTTAACTAGGACCTTTATATCATCATAATGTTTTGCCCATTGTCGCCATTTTGTGATTTTAATATTTTTTGGTTAAAATTAGTTAAGGTGTAAAAGGAGACGAGCGATTAGTTAAAAAGGACAGTTAATTATGAGACATTAGTTTTGAGTAAAGTTATTGAAGGAACAAACGGACAGTTAATTATGAGACATTAGTTTTGAGTAAAGTTATTGAAGGAACAAACGGACAGTTAATTATGAGACATTAGTTTTGAGTAAAGTTATTAAAGGAACAGCCGGCCCAGGGTGAATTTAATTGTTTTTGCTTTTAGCTAGTCAATAGGTTTTGTTTTACCGCATTTAAGTTACACAATATAAGCTCATTAAATTGTAGCTGTTTGGTAAGCGGTAAGACGCTAGCTAGCTGAATAGAACTACCCCTGTTGGCTTGTGCGGCCAACAACCACAAAAAACGACAAAGGACTTGATAACCCTAATCTAACCTGTAACCCTAATTTAAAGTCCTTTGTCGTTCTTTGTTACCGTCAGAGATGGGCAAGATCACGAGTTTTGGTGATCTTGAAGATCAAGATCACCTAAACTTGTGATCTTGAAGATCAAAATCACATCACCAAAACAAGGTGATCTTGAAAATCAAGATCAAGATCGTAATCTTAAGATCAAGATCACTTATCTGCTTATTATGCAGTGTACTAAATAGAAATTGGTTTAGAAGTTAACAACAATAACTAATGTAACTACACGCTGGACGGCAGCTGTAAGCACCCGCTTATGGCTTCCCTACAAAGCTTTCTAGGGACCCAAACATCTAAGGGAACAGTAGAGTGACTTCGCTATTACAACTTAAAAAAAAAAAAGCGTAGCAAAATATAGGTGGGCATTAGCACACATGAAGTAAGTTTAAATTTCCTGTAACCTGTGCTCCATAAACTTAACAATATTGTAACGACTTCTTACATTTCTGTAATAAATTGATCGAAATTTCAATAAAACTATTACCCTCGAAGCCCAGACCTCCCGCACCGATAGCGTGTGTTTAGTAACTGAGGTACAATGCTAAACAAGTCTGCAGCAAAAAGATCTTGCTTGCATGCAGAGATGGGCATTTACCGCGATAATTTATCGGCGATAACTTTTTATCGATGATCGTTATTGCTTAAAATAATTTTGATTTATCGATTACCGTTATCTCTTTTGTTATATATTTTGTTATCGCCGATAAATTATCGCGATGAACAATCTTTTATGCACGCAGTGTTTAAACTTTGAAGTTAGTGAGTTGGCGGTATGGAAAAAAACACACGGTGTCCATTAAGACTTGTTGTAATTTTCAAAAATTATTTCTTTGTTTTGCTTAATTTCACAGCAGAGTCCGTGAACTGCTCTCTTTTGAAAAATCTAAAAAAAACATTTCTGCAATTCGACTTACAAAAAAAAAACTTTGTCACACACATTGAAAATTTACCGCAGCATTTATCGGAAAAATTTATCGGCGATAATTTATCGATTACCGATATCGCTTTAAGAAATTGAAATTTATCGATTATCGGCATCGCCCAGGGCTTTTTTGAAGGTATCGATGATCGTTATCGCTTTAGTACAGAAAGGTTTATCGTGTCCATCACTGCTTGTGTGACATCTCAAGCAAGCTGGCAAATCTTGCAGTAAATTCAAACAAAAAACGCGATGATTCTTGAAGGATTTGTGCAGCTGCAAGGACGACTGCACTCATACAAAAAGAAATTAAATCATCGAGCTTGTGTTCGATTCTAAGGGCAAGAAATCGCAGCATAAAACTCACTTTTAAAGCTGCGATTACCAGATTACAGTGCTTAACAATCTGCGCAAAAATTCAGTCGGGGCCACCAGTGGTATACTACGATCGTATCATAATGCGTGACACGTTGCATAATACGACTCTCGTAAAATATTACGAATCATTATTTTTTTAAAACAATACCCCAAAACTGTGAAACAAAGCCTGATCATCTATCCCTCCAAAAAATATTTTCGTTCTGCAACAAGTCTAAGGTGTTTTTTCTCTCATAACGCAAAAGCCTCCACGCAGCTGTAATACGGCATTTTTTATCGCTGCACACCGCGTCATGCAAATCAGAGCGCTTGGTATGAAATCCGCAGGATCTATTGTTGGTTCGATACTGAGCTGAGCAAGCGGATGGTTGTCCACTTTCAATGCTTTGCTGAGCAAGCGGATTTTTGTCCACTTTTGATGCTTTGCTGAGCAAGCGGATTTTCGTCCACTTTCGATGCTTTGCTGAGCAAGCAAATTTTTGTGGTCGTTCGCTACTTCGCTGCTGAGCAAGCGCATTTCCGTCGATAAGTTCAGAAGGCCAAAGTCAAATAACGCATGTTTATGTCGTTGCAGGTTGTTTATTAATTACGCTTGTAACACAATTAGAATTTACAAAAGCATAGTACGATCAAAGTTAAGCTGTATTGGCTCACAGCAGCAGCAATCAAGTTCAGTTCGTAGCAAAGAATAGCAAAATTGTTATGTAGTTTCTTGGACGCTTCTTTTTTTGAATACCTGAACTTATAGTACTGAAACTTCTAAATCTATACCTGTGATTGTTTGTATTCTATTATTTTTGTAAAATACATTTAAACCTCTCTTCCATGAGTGTTTTCTTACTATCACCTATCTGAAAGACTTCACAGAAGAAAACAAAGTCTCTGACCAGACTCAAAATCGAACCGGGATCCAGAAGTTTTTTGGAGGAGGCTAAAAATCGAGAAAATATTTGTTTTGCAGTTTTGTATGACTAATATCAAAGCAACTATGTAATATTAAAATGCACGCCAACGGCCGGCTTACATAATGGTTAAAAACATCAGCGAGTGAGAGGACTTATCGTTCGATCCCCAAGCTCATAAAATCAAACACTGTCGCCATCACTGCAAAGATTCTACGTTGCCCAGGCGTTACGTCGTGGAAACTGTTCTCACCATTTTGGTTTTGACAAATACCGCGAGCGGCGAGAATAATAAAGATTTGTTTTTTTTTATATACATCGGGTACATGCCTACATTTTTGGGGGAGTTGAGCTACCCTACATCCGCTTATGTAGCCTGCAAGTTCGTTTCCTCTAAACGCGATTTTTGTCCAATTCGTCGTCGTACTAGATTTTATCCAATTTTTAATGTGCGCAGTCGACGGAATGACCATGGATAAACATGCTTGCTTGCATTGTCTAAGGAATGACTCATCTCTTCAAACTCTTCCATTAGTGTTTGTTTTCTAGCCTACCCTCCATTTGAGAAAAGAGCTTGCTCAGGAATTTTCGTTCTGTCTTCCCAACACCGTTCAGAAGTGAAAGATTCTAGTGACGACAACGAAAAGTCTCCGATTTGACGAGACTCAAAAGTGTTTTTTGGAGAAGGCTTAAAGGTCGAAAAAATATCTAATTTGCAGTTTTGCAGGCCTGAACAAAGCAATAACGTGCGGTACGTATCGTTAAATCGTCACCGACCGGTTGACTTATTGCTTAATGACATCGCTGTCGGTGGCAGAGATCTTGAGTTCGATTTCTAATTAGGTCAAATCAGAAACGGTTGCCCACGTCTCGCACGCATTGCTGCGACGTTTTTCTGTAGCCCAAGCGCAGAGCCGCGGAGATGCGGGCCCCACCACTCGTTACACGTATGCTTTTGACATCTGATGAATACCGGTAGTTAATTGTTTTGAATACATGCCTAAAATTTCCGCACATAACCTATTTAGTCTTCCAAGATTGCTAAGTGGCCCAAAGGTTTGTTACGGTAAATGCCATTTTTGTCCAATTTATTGTCGAACGTAAGTTGTCCGATTTTGACTTTGACGGACATGGTTTAACCGTTCAAAATCATACGATTTTGCTTTGATTGTTTTAGCCAGTTGGCATAGAGGTTAAAGGCATCGCTATCGTCGTGGGAGGTCTGGGTTTGATTTCCGAGCCAGTCAAATCGGATGCAACGTCGGCAACGGCGACCAACAATTCGATGCTTTTTTGAACCTGTGCTGTCCTGGCCCTAAGCGGCGGAGATGAACCCCGTACCCGTTACACGCTTCGGAGTATTATGGCACATGTAACGGAGATTTGATTTTTTTTTTGATTTGCAAAGCACATTACGATGGTTTTTTACTCTGTGCAAACAAACCTTAACCCCCATTGGCACGGTAAATGTCATTTTCGTCCGATTTATTGTCGAACGTAAGTTGTCCGATTTTGTCTTTGACGGACATGGTTAAACCGTTCGAAATCATACGATTTCGCTTTGATTGTTTAAGCCGTTTGGCATAGCGGTTTAATACATCGCTTTTGGAGTGGAAGGTCTGGGTTTGATTCCCGAGCCAGTCAAGTTGCTCTGCTGTCCTGGCCCTAAGCTGCGGAGATGAACCCCGTTACACGCTTCGGCGTATTACCGCACATGTAACGGATATTTGATTTTTTTTTGATTTGCAAAGCACGTTGCCATGGTTTTTCATTCTGTGCTAGCAAACCTTAACCTCCATTCTACCATCATCAAGTTACAGCCAAACAGTTTTGAATTTGTCCAATTACCCAATTACATCAGGTGTGAATGAAGTAAAGAAAACAAGTGCTGAATACAACGAATTTCTCAAAACCACAAGCCTGATGATCTGAGAACGGACTATGCTAGCAATTGATTCAGCAAACTCTTCGCCGCAATGCGAAGACAGTTTCAATGCGAGGAATCCGCGAAGCTAAGTCAAGAGTCCAATGTACCAACCACTTGGCCAATTCCCATGTGCCCCTTATTGCTGCTTAAAATGTCAGTCTAAACACAAACTCATACCGCTCACTCACGAATGAAAAAGTTTTAAACTAAAATAGCTGAAAAACAAGTTGCCCTACTGCCCTCTAGCGGATAAGAAAATTTGCTTGAATTTCATGAGGTTTCCTGAAAATTCACGTTTTTTACCTTTGACTTCAAGTCAGGTGCTCTGGGGAAACTCTTCATTATATTAATCGTTTTGTTACCCACATTGAGATTAATATCCGATAATTTGAAGGTCCTAGCTGTTGTCATTCAAAAGTTATGAGCTTGTGAGTATTTTCCTATTTTTGACCTTTGGCCCCAAACCACTTGACCGCCACCCTCCGAAATTTGTTAGACACAAGTTTACGTCGAGGTCTATCATCCTTCAAAATTTCAAGCTTCTAGCATCGGCGGTTCCAAAGCCTTAGACTGCACAATATTGGCAACATTTATCAGTTTTTTTATCTTTAACTCCAAGTCATGTGACATAGAGCGTTTATAGTTGGTACACTGCAAGAAACTTAAAAGTGCTGTGACACACCAACCCTATAAATTTCAAGTTCTCATCTGTTTTCTATCAATAGTTATAAGCCAAACAACATATTTGCTTATTTGACCTTTGACCCCAAGTGACTTCACACAAAAGCAATCACTGTGGGTATTTTATTACCCTCATTGAGATGCATCTGCTCCGTAAATTCGAAAGTCCTACCAGTTGCCATTCACAAGATATTAGCATTTGGGCAGATTTCTTTTCAATTTATTTGATTGACGTTTGACCTTTAACCTATTGACCGCCACCCACCAAAAGTTGTTACACACAAATTCACATTGAGATCTATCATCCCTGAAACTTTCAAGTCTCTAGCATTAGCGGTTCAAAAGCCTTAGGCTGCACAAAAAACTGTTGAAATTCGTTCATTTGACCTTTGACCCTAAATGACGTCACAAAAAGATTATTGTTGTGCGTATTTTTGTTCCCCACATTGATATGCATATACTCTGAAAATTTGAAGGTCCTACCTGTTGCCATTCAAAAGTTATTAGGTTTTGATAAATTTGGTTTTTTGACCTTTGACCTTTAACGTGTTGACCGCCACCCCCCAAAAGTTGTTAGGCATAAGTTTCCATTGAGATCTACCATCCCTGAACATTTCAAGTCTCTAGCATCAGCGGTTCAAAAGCCTTAAACTGCACAAAATTTTTTTTTCTGAGACAAATAAATTTTTTTCTAGAGAGTGGGAGGTTGTGGGGGAAAGTTAGGCCGACCAAGGTGTAGACCTAGGTGGGACACACATTTGAACTCTTGGTCACTTTGGAATTGGAACAGTAGTTTAGCAGCTACAGCTGTTAGAAGTGTCAAAAAGTGGAGAAATAGCCAAGTAAAAACAATATGGCTTCCCTTTTTGGGAAGCCATAATTACATGGCTTGATCCAACGTTTGAGGCAGCAAAAAAGCACATTATGAGAATTGCGAGTTTTACAGTACCTTTCAGTAGTTTTTAAACAAAAGATTAAATTTGTTTATACTGCTTATTTTACTCTTTGTGTACAACTTGTTCCTGACAAACAATTATGATTAGTAGCACATTACTACATTTTGAGGTTATAAAAAATAATTGAAGTTCTATTAATATGAAAAACATTTTCCATCTTTTTCCACAATTTCACTATGCTGCAACCAGAGATGAGCATTTATCGCGATAATTTATCGGTGATAATTTATTATCAATTATTGTTATCACTCAAAATAGTTTGGATTTATCGATTACCAATATCGTTTTTGTAATATATTTTGTTATCGCCTACAAATTATTGCGATAAACCATTCTTTATGCACACAGTGTTCAAACTTCAAAGTTAGTAGGCCCTAAGTTGGCGCAAGTACGGAAAAAATACACGGTCTTGTTGCAATTTTTAAAAAACTCTTTATTTGTTTTGTTTAATGCCACGGCCTAGTCCGTAAACTGCTCTCTTTTCTTGAAAAATCTAGACAAACACTCGTCAAACACATTAAAAATTTACCGCAACGATTATCGGAAAAATTTATCCGCGACAACTTTTCGGTTACCGATGTCGCTTTAAGAAATTGAGACTTATCGATAATCGGCATCGCCCCGGGCTTTTTCAAATTATCGATTATCGTTATCGCTTTAGTTCAGAAAAGTTTATCATGCCCATCACCGACTGCAACGCATATCCTAGGTAAAGATATAACAGCTTAGTGCCTACCCTACAGTCCTTAATAGAAATCTTTACAGCAGATGGGTGAACTTGACCTTGAAGATCAAGATCACTTAAAATACGTGACCTTGAAGATCAAGATCAGATCACCAAAGCAGCGTGATCTTGATGATCAAGATCATGCCCATCTCTGGTTACCGTATGGCTCCCAGTCCTTTGTGGTTCTTTGGCTCTTTGCAGTGTTTAGTAGATCAATTTGAAGTCCTTTGTTGTTCTTTTGTGGTGTTTAGTCAGTCCTTTGTTGTCCTTTGCGGTGTTTAGTAGGACCGGGTTGTAGTTTGCTACTTATGCCGCTTGTCGGTACCTTGCCGTATCGTATTGCCGTTCATGAACTGACTGCCCCCAATACTTCAGAATCAGACAACCGAATGCAACGTATGATCAATCGCTGTTAGTACATTCTTTCTACTTAAGAGTGCAATAGCGCCCTGCTCCTGAAAAGTGTGCCATCAAGCCATCTACCGTGCTTACTGCTCATGCGCACATGTTATCAGATACACACTTGTAAAAAAGAAACAAGAAAAAAGTGGGCAATTTTACTTCCCGCATTAATCAGAGCGCAGTGGTTAGAAAAAACAATTCTAGTCTTGGAGAGGTAAAAAAAACTTTTGAATTACGGTCTGACTGTGGTGCAACTATGAAATCAAATCACTTATTCTTCAATATAAACTAATAGGTCTGGATGAAACCTTATTAGTAGCGGTATGGTAAGTCAACGAAAAAAAAATTGTATCCCCCTTTTTTCATTTCTGGCTGCGCCGGTGGTACTTGTAAAATGTTTGATCAGTGAAAAATTGATACGTTCATATGCTGACAAGCCAAGAAGCTTATACAATCAATCAATGCATTTCTTTACCAAAAGCACGTAACGAAGCACTAATGGAAGGGCACAGCGCAAGTCCTTACGGTCATCTAAGGCTACTGTACCTCTCGCCAGAACTTCACAAACACAAGGTAAAAAAAAGAGAAAACTTGAAGCATTTCCCTTTACTATAAAACAAACCAATTGTAAATATCTTAAAAAGTAAGACTGTGGCGAATTTTTGAAATTGTAGCAATAATTTACGGACATCCTGTACAATGACATGTGCGATACTCTGTCATGTTAGTCGTGCAATTTGATGCTGATTGCCTTATTTTATCTTAAAAACAAACTTTTTTTGTTTTTGTCAACTGCGAAAACAAAAAAAAAAACAAAAAAACGTAAAAAAAACAACGGAACAAAACAAGCGAAAAAAAACACGTTTTTTTACACCTCTAGTCCTTATACAGGGCTAAAACCGAAGATTTGTAACGTCGTTTAAAGGTTGAAAGCGAGCAGTTTTTTTGTTTGACTGATATTGACTCTCATACTTTTAAGCAAATATGATGCAATCTTTTTCTCCTAAACTCACTATTAATCGTGCGATAGAAAAATCCTCCAGCAGACTTTTGCCGGAACGGTACTATAATTATGTATTGATTCCAGTTTGATAAAATAATTGTCAAATGATAATGGTAGCATATGATTTTCGTACTTACTCATGAACTTGGCGAACTTCATGCTAATCATGTCCTTTAATTTAAGTGCTTGAAGATTTTGAGAATAAAAGGTTGACGTGAGTTTTGCGAGGTTGAAATAAACAAGCTCTGATAAATTTGTTTTGTGAAAGTTCTGTTTTACGCAATAAAGAATTCGAGGCTCTTCCCCAGATAATTAGAGAGTACAAAGTGATTACGAGAAACATTGAATAATATATAATCTGACAGGTGGATAAAAGAACGTTATGCCTTAGTTTGAAAATTAATCCACTTGTTTTTGAAAGTTTTTTCTTTAGGTTCTCTACATGAAATTTCCAGGAAAGTTTTTCATATAACTGCACTCCAAGATAATCGAATGTTTTCTGTTCGTTTAATTTTTACATTATTTATAGTCAAATCAAATGATGACAAGTCTATTGGTTTTCCACATACAATTATAATGTCCATTTATCGTAATTTAAAATTAGTTTGTTTATTTTCATCCAGTTATCGATTATTTTAATTTCTTTATTTATCAGTTTTTGTGGAAATTCTGGTCGTTGGTGAGAAAGATGCAAATTTGCATCGTCAGCTAATAAAGTGATTTTAAACTTTGAAGCATAAGGCACATCATTTACATACAATAAAAACAGGAGTGGGCCTGATACAGAACCTTGAGCAATTCCATGGGTAATTTTACAAAGTGAAGAAGTTTTTTGATTAATTTTGGTGCAAATTTTTCTATTCTCCAAATAAAACTTTAAAACATTCCAGATTTCTCCGTGAAAACCATAATGATATAACTTTTTTAGTAAAATTTGATGATTAATATCGAGAAATATTGCACATGTACGCAATTTACGGTCAAGATTTTCGAGAAACTCATCATAGATAGTTGTTACGGCTAGTTCAGTAGAATTGTTTGCTCTGAATCCATATTGATTGGAGGATAATACATTGTTGTTATTAATAAATTTCATAATTTTATCTTTCAAAATTTTTTCAAATTTTTTTGAAAACAGGTTCAAAAGAGTTAAATTCACTTTTAATTTCTGAATCCTTTGGCCCTGCTGCAAATACCTTCAGGTCAGACGATTCTTGTTTGCTGTTGTCTAATTTCATAGTTTACGAATGGTAGAAAACAGAATCAGTCTGCCAATTATAAAAAGATCTATTAAAGAAGATATATTTCGCTATAACAGCATCATCAGTCCTTATTTAAATAGAATCTATAATGTGTTCTAAAATAGAATAATATGTTCTAATAGAATAATATGTTCAAAAGAGAAATAGGTCTAAAATCTACAAATAGAATAAAATGTTCAAAAAAGTAATAGCTCTAAAATCTACAAATAGAATAAAAAGTTCGAAAAAGAAATAGGTCTAAAATCTCCAAGTTCCTTTTGAGCAGCTGTTTTAGGTATAAGTATAACCTGACTAACTTTAAAAACATCGGTAAAAAATTCCTGAATTAAACATTAATTATATAATTTGGTTAATAAAGGAATCAAAAATATTTTCGCCATTTTCACAAATTTGGGAGGAATAGCGTCAATTCCTGGAGCAGAGTTTGACTTAAAATTTTCAATTGCAATACAGTAGATACCTCATTTTCAGAAAAAAATTATGCATCATAAAACTATGAAGGCAGCTTTTGGAAGTAATTTTTAAATTCGAATCATGATCTTTGCTTACTTTCTTGGCTAATGTAGAACCAATGTTTACAAAATATTTGCACATATGATCTAAAAATTCATTACAGTCGGTTTCGTAGGATTTGTCATTAACTCGTAAATTTGGTGGTAATTTAATGTTGGAAGTGCTTTTATTATCTATGATTTCTCTAATAACCGACCAAGATTTTTTAGGATTATTGCCATTCTTTTGTAATAACGTTTCATAATACTGCCGTTTAGCAAGAGCTTTAATGTGGGTTAATTTGTTATACGGTATTTTTTGTAATGCTGAATTTTGACTGGATCTTGGCATTGATAGCACGAATTAAATAATCTATTTCCTGTTGTAATCGATATTAAAATTCCTTTTGTAATCCATTTTTTTGCCCAGAGCCGGCGGCAGAGCAGTCGACGTAGGGAGGCCAAGCGTTTATCAGGGGGGGGGCAAAGTTTGAAATTAAGCACAAAAGCCACTGCCTTCAAAAGATTAAGCTTGTTGATTGGAGGAGTCCAAGTATGTCGATTGGGGGGGCAATCCCCCCTTGGCGCCGACCCTGGTTTTGCATTTAGTTTAATTTCTCTCCTTGACATGGATTTCAAGGGGGCATGTTTGTCTAAGGTATTTATGAAAATGCTGGTTAGGTAAGAAACGTCATCATTTACTGAGCGGTTTGGATTTATTTCGGGGTAATTCTCTAGCGTAGATCCTAGATCAATAAGGAAATCTTCTGTGACAAATGAAGTCATACATCTTTTCAACTTAATCTCGCCTTTTTTGTTAGAATTAAGATTTCTTATTATAAGACAGACAGGTACTGAATGGTCCGAGATTCCTAATTCTATCAACGTATTCGTGATTAGTGATGCAAAAAAACGTATTTTTTGCAGTTGTTTTTTTACCTCGTTTTTTGTTTTTTTTTATGCATTCCTACCTGATAAGCCTAATCAAGTTTGTTTTTAACGCAAAGCTTGGTGAGTAGCATGACATCGCGCTAACATATTGAACGTGGCAGTAGGTGGTGGAATAATATTGCTTAATTTTCATTTTTTATTTGTAGCCTAGTGTGAACCTTACCTAACGTTTACCATGTAAGCCTATTTTTCGATTTGCACTGTTCGACTATGCTAAATTTTGAGTTCCGTAGCCCAACCACTAGGTGTAGACTCAGGGCCGGCGCCAGGGGGGGGGGGGCTGAGGGCCTGGCTCCCCCAATCGACGTGCTTGCCCCCCCCCCAATCAACAAGCTTATTTTTTTGAAGATAGCGGCTTGCATAATTTGCCCCCCCTCTGATAAACGCTTGACTCCCCTAAATCGACTACTCTGCCACCGGCTCTGTGTGGACTGTACCGGACGTATTATCGGTTTTTATTTGAATCAAAGCACTATAATATTGCATATATTTTGGCTGAAAGTTCAAATTTAAAGAAAACTTTTTCTGATTTAGTTACGATTATTTTTAAGATACGAGAGCTTAGTAAAACATATGACTGTCAGTGCAATTGACACCACTGCACTTACGCTATAGTTGCATTATTGGGAAAAATGAATGTGGCAGTTACTGTATTACAAAATATGCAACTTTAGTTTACATTCATTGAGGAATATGTTCTTGCGCTTTTGATTTTCTTCGTGGCAGTTATGTGTTGCAATTTTATGCTTTATTTTTCAATCTTTGTTAAATTTAACAATCATTAAGGTTTCTGCAAGTTTATAAATACTTTCGTTGGAAGTGTGTTCAGTGATGGTGAACGACCGCTACCGCATAGTGGAGTAAACGAGGATGTTTTGGGATAAAAGGAGGGTTTTTGTCGCCTTGCATAGCGGTGAAATATTTTTCTGCGGTATATGGCTTCGTGGTGTTAAGCTATAAAACCTAAGCCTGTAGAACTAAGCACGGACAAGGTACTTTCCGCTTTAAATTTGGTGAAAGGTTCTTTCAGTTACAGACTTAGAAGCAAAATTAAACGCCGCTCCATTCGCAAAACATTAGATCCATCTCTACGAAAAGACCAAACAATAAAAAGTTCCGTGGCCACGTAGTCAGAAATTTTAAAAAGGAGGGGCCATATTTCTACATTTTTCAGGTGTATTTTATTTCGGTGGAAGAAATTTGAAGCTGATTGAGAAACAAAATATCTCTAGGGGGTCCGAGGACATGCTCCCTCTGAAAAAATTTACATGCTGTAATAACTATTTTGGTGCCTGTTTGAATAGTTTTTAGGCAAATTTTGTTTAAATTTTTTGAACTTAATTCTGAGTGTTTCACCTAACAGGATGCATTTTCCTTATATGCTTATGAGATCAGCACTGTTTCCATTTGGTTTAATCTTGAAATCGATTTTAAAATGTTTAATAGGCCTATTATTTTGTTAGTCTAATTTTGAATTACTATCTATCGCAGGGGTACCCTAAGTTTTTGCAGGGCGGGCCGCATCACACTTTTTTCAGGTTTTTGCGGGCCGCGCAAAAACTACTTGCATACTATGATTCTGGAAACTATTAAGCGATAACACCAAATGTTATTAATATTATTCTAGGGTTGCCATATTTTTATTGCGCAAAAAGGAGGACAGGTTCTTTGAAGCCGAGGGCCAGGTCATCACGTACGCAGATGTCCAGTTTTTCACCCAAAATCAAACAAAGAGCAAAAAAAAAAGCAGGCCGCAGTTTGCCCAGGTCTGAGCCAAAACTTCCCAAAAGTTTTGTTTTTCCCAAGAAATGCCGAAAAGTAGGACATTTGGGAATTTTTTAGTGTCCTCGGTAGACAAATTATTTTTCATTTTAAAGGAGGACAAAATCATCCTCCAAAAAAAGGATATATGGTAAGCCTATATTATGCGCAACAATAGTCGAATATTTTTTTATTATATATCAATCAATCAAACAAATTTATTTTGGTACACGCGCGGGTTAAATCAACACATCAATGAGTAAAATAATGACGCATATCGCTATTACACAGTAGATAAAATATATGCCATATTAGCTCCAAACACTGAAGGCCTACAATTTACAACATCAGGTGGGTAATAAAATTAAAAATACAATTTCCGTATATTTTGAAGGATGGTATGAATACATGCAATAATTTTTATTAACAGGGTAGTCTGATTAGGTGTTTGCGATGTACCAAGAAGTCGTGAAAGGACCTTTCGGTCTTCGAGTCAACGACTACCAACATCGTTGTATAAATTGAGATAAGAATTTAATTAATTATATAACAAAAAACAAAACAAAAAAATAGAAAACAATTTTTTTGAAGATTAAGGACTAAAGGTCTATTCATTGCTGAGTAAATAAGTTTTATGTTTACGTTTAAATTGGGTGTGGTTTAGTTTTTTGAGTTCTTCTGGTACACTGTTCCAAACGTTGAAGTTTACTGGTTGGAAATTGAGGAATGAAATATTGATAAAGCTTCGAAGAGTTTCTCGTCGTGCGAAAATGCACAGACGAAACCAAAGTAAAATAATCATTGAAATTCTTGGGCAGCTTTCCGAGATAATGTTTATACATAAATTTAGCAATCACGTGAGTCGTAAGTTTATTTAGACTTAAAATATTTATTTTGGAGTATAGTGGGGGTGCATGTCTGCACCAGCTAGCAGTCGAATAGCTTTATTCTGAATTCTAATCAGTTTTGTTAAATTCAACATACACAACAAAAACTTTTTTTTTCATAATGCGCCATCACATTTTATGAGAAATATGCTGCTGTGACTTTTCTCCAACAAGTATGTCGTTTGGTACGTTGCGTGTGGTAGAAATTTGAAGGATTGATTGAAGAAGATCGTCAGAAAGTGCTGCCCTCTTTTAGATACAAATGCTACAAACTCCTTATTTCGTTGCTTTCTTGTGGTCAATAAGGCAACATGACGGCTGCCTTCGCCTTATCTACGTATTAGTGGTAGAACTCCCTATTATTGCATCTTATTGAAAATGTTGCTGTTTTGAAAGAAGTGCAGAGCCAACATAGGCTATGATTTGCCGACAAAATCCCAAATACAAAATTTTTCTTTGGAGAATTCCTCCTCCCTGCGTTGATTTCTTTTTGGTGAGTAATTCCCTCCCCCAGTTGCGAAATCCTGCTGTATTGCTTCCAAAACTAGATTGAAATTTTATTTGAAAACTTAAGGTATGTAAGTAGGCTATACTGTATATACGGCATCCGTTTTTTGGCATAAGTTTACACGCAGGTATAATGTAAATTATCCGGTCGCAAATGGTAAAATCAGTTTAAATTTTAAACAAAAAATCTGAAATCTAATGAAAAAAAATTATGTCACGAGGCCAGTCGCGCGCCGCAAAAGTCCGTTGCGTGGGCCGCATTTGGGCAGCCCTGATCTATCGGCACAGTGTGTCTATGTTACTAAAAGTGGAACCACTCTATGTGCTAGGTGTCCGGAACGAAAATCCAAGCTTAGATGTTGTGTTGCCATTTTTTGTTTTTGTTTTCAAATTTTTTTGATAAAGTTTTACTAGGAGTTTCCAGTGCACTTGATTGCTAGACTCATTTGGCAATAAATGAGAAAAGTGAGAAATTTTGGTAAGGGGTAATCTAAATGATAAAGTAAATATGGGGAAATGTTGGAGGAGGTGTGGGGGTTGTGAGGAAGTGTGGGAGGAAATGTGGAGAGTGATGTGGGGAAGTGTTGGGGGAGGTGAGTGCTGGAGGGAGATGCTGTGGGGAAGTGAGAAAGAGATAGTGAGGGGAGATGTGAGGTGAGTATGGAGAAATGTGAAGACAGCTATCAGGTAAATGTGGAAGAGATGTTGGGTGAGTATGGGGAGAAGTGTCGGGTGAGTGCGGGGGGTGTGAATAGAGATGTGGGGGAAGTGTAGAAAAGTGTGTGGGCTACCAACAAACTTTTCCACCCCTCCCCACACACTTCTCCTTACCCCAACACACTCTCCACAATCTCCACGCCCACCCCATATGCATTCTTCCACACCTCTCCCCCCACATTTTTTCACACCTCCACACCTTTCCCACACCCCAACGCCCACACTCATCCGACACCTCTCCCAACACCCCCCAAAACCTCACTCCACACTTCCCACCTCTGCTTTTTTTCAAAGTTTTGTTTCGGTCATTTGACCCATTTTAGCTAAATCTGCCCAATTCTTTTCGGTCAACTCGATAATATTTTGGTCAAGTTTCTAGGACTCATGTAGTGATCCCCCAAAAAACGGTCTCCACCTTGCATACGGCAACTATGCAGCTTTCGTCTGCAGCATTTCTTCAAAATTCAAGTTTTTTTCGGTCATGGTGACCCAACGGGCCTAAAAAATTTCGGTCAATGCCCGACCAATAACAAAAAAACCTAGCTTCCCAAACCTTTCCTCACCTCCCCCACACACCACACTCTCCTGACACCTCCCCCTACACTTCCCCACATCACTCTCCACACTTCCTCACAACCCCCACACTCCTCCAACACTTCGCCCTACTCCCCCATATTTACTTCATCATTTACCCCTTACCCAAATTTCTCACTTTTCTCGTTTGTTACCAAATTAGTCTAGCAATCAAGTACACTTGTAAATTTCATTTAAATTTCATCTCGTTTGTTGCCAAATGAGTCTAGCAATCAAGTGCACTGGAAACTCCTAGTAAAACTTCATCAAAAAAATTTGAAAACAAAAACAAAAAATGGCAACACAACATCTAAGCTTGGATTTTCGTTCCGGACACCGAGCACAGGGAATGGTTGCACTGTAATAATATAGATACACTGTGCCGATAGTAATCCAAGTTTGGATAAACAAATATTAAATTTTTTAAAATCAATTTCAAGATTAAACTAAATGGAAACACTGTTGATCTCAATAGCATATCACCGCAGCACTTCAATTTTTCGCGGCACTTTAGCTAAACGTCGCTGCTATTTATTAAATATCAGCGCTATTTATTAAATATCGCTGCTTTTTATTAAATGTCACTGCTATTTATCAAATGTTGCTGCTATTTGTTAAATATCGCCACTGCTTAATGAATGTCACGTTATTCATTAAATATCGCCGCTATTTAATAAATATTGCTGCTACTTAATAGATGTTGTTGCTTTTGGCTGTTATTGCATTTTTCGAAGCGTTTTAGCTGCAGTTCACTTCACTATAACTCAGGGATGCGGAAGCTGGAAGCGGTGATATTTTAATGGAAGCTGAAGCGTAAGGGCGAAAAAATAAACAATCTCCATCGAAATGGAGAGAATTCATGAGTTATGGAAAAATAAAGAGATGTCTATACAAGGAAGTGACAATAGATGTTTGCATCGGGACCCCGCCTGGCGTAGTTACGGCCCTGCCCCTCGGCCATCTTAGTTGTAACTGATTCAAACAAGGTGAGCTTCAAACAATGTGAGCTGTTTTGTTTTGACCAGCTCGTGAAATAAATCTTTGTCTTGTCTTAAGAGCTTCAAGCTCCGCTGTCCCAACTTCTTTCGCTCACAAATGGCGAGAACGTAATCACGAGACTGCAGGTTTGCAACAACTCCGTGTATATTCATATAAAAAGAAAAACTTCATAAATCAATACAAAAACAACTGGACAACAAACCGGATCCAAGGGAATTAAGGCAGTAGGGTTGGGTTGGGGAAACTAGAGAGTTGGGGGAATAGAGTTTGGTTGAGGGGAATGGAGTTTGGTTGGGGGAATCAGGGAGTTGAAGGAATAATGGTTTGGTTGGGGGAATAAATTTTGGTCGGGGCAATAAAATTTGGCCGGGGGAATAAAATTTGGTCCGGGGAATAGGGAGTTATGGTAGTAAAGTGAGGGTTGGGACGTTGTTGTTAAATGAAGCGCGTCTTATCCTCCGCAGAGGGGATGCGGAAAATAAGAACTGCGCTTCATTGACATTGAAGACAGTGCATACCTGAACAATGACTAGTTGCGAAAGAAACAAAATTGATTTACTAATAGGGGAGCTAGGGGAATAAGGTTGGGTTGGGGGAATAAGGGGGTTGAGGGAATACGGTTAGATCGAGGGAATAGAGTTGGAGCAATAGGTGTGGAAATAAAGTTTGGTTGCGGGAGTAGAGTGGAGGGTTGTGGCGTCGTTGAATGAAGCGCGTCTTATTCTCCGCATGGGGGACGGGAAGAATAAGAACTACGCTTCATTGAGTTTGAAAACAGCAGGTTTGGACAATGACAATGAAGAAATTATTGAAATCTGAAAAATAAAAGTTTACATTACAGTGTTGCTTGTTGCACTCCGTTAGTTGCCACACTAATCATTTATTTGATAATGTTGTCAGCTATTTATTAGTTACGGTCAAAGCCGTATTTAAAAAAAGGGGGGGGGGAGAAGGGTGTTTAACCTCCCCCCGAAATATTTTTGTAATTTTGAACTACGACAGTCCAAGCCATGCAATCGTCAAAACGTAGCATAGTACGCAGTGGTAGGATGTAACATTTTGACCGGCAGGTCATTGTTGCGATATGCGTTTCTTGATAAATCGTAAAGGTCAGCGCTCTAAGCGCAAGGTGCCGCTTCAAGCGCAAGGTGCCGTATCATTTGATACATCTGCCATATGGTTAATTAAGAAAGCCGCATTAAGGGGAAGATATGGGGGGATCAAATCTCCTATAATATTTTTGTAAATTTTAACTAATAGACACTATCAAGTCCAGTTATCATCAAAAATGTGGTATGCAAGTACTGTAATAAAATGTAAAATTTTGTCCCTCGAGTCATCGTTGCAATGATGCGTTTCCTTATAATATCGTTTTGCGCTCCGGGCACAGAGCGCCGCAACGTTTCGTACATTTGCCGTCAATGGCGTAAAAAGAGAAGGCGCCTGGCTTGTGCTAAAACTGTCGCCGTATGTGCACTACTCGTTTACTGCAAATTTTTCAATAAAGTTATGTTCAACCAATAGATGGCTTTGATTATGTGTCGGATGATACTGCTTGCTTGAAAAAGAAGTCACATTCTGCATAATTATGCTGAACAAAGCTTGATATTTACAATTATTTTCGTGAGCTATAGTGCAAATAGAATAGTATTAACGGTGCAAACGTTACAAATAAATTGCTTTTCTATTTTCTAAGGAGATTATCGTATTACATAAAATTAATGCTTGCTCACAGAACACAATACGAGTTTACATGAATGCAAATAAGAAAGTGATATAATTCCTCCCTTACTCTTTTTCGAAATTCGATAATTTTTTCTCATTTTGTGCTCACAGCTGCAGCGAATCCTTTGCAGTGAGAATTAGTTTAGATACAAATATACAGTGATCTTCAACCAAAGGGTTCCTGCCCTGCAGCCTGCATGAATGCAACAAGCTGAGGGTCTGTTTTAATTTGAGTTTAGTCTACCGGTATATGAAAATTTAATCGCCAACTTAGTATATCGCCAACTTAGTCTGCCACTTCCGGCGCAGTACCTTTAATTATGCTCTGTACAGATTGAAGCTATCTATTCACTCTCTGTTTACAAGTCTGTAAGCATCGAGGCACTGTATGCATTTGTATTTGCATTGTACTCGAGAAGTTTTGGTCACAGGAAAATAGTTTTACAAGAAATATGCGTAGTTTTGGCAAAATTTGCGCCTCAAGGTTCGGAAAATTGCAAAATTTGGGCTCGTATTCTGGCTAAGATTTTGCTTGAGTTTACAGCCCTAATACAATAACAAGTAACAACCATGCATACAAGTACAGCAGTGACTGTAGCGCATAGTGAATTAAGGTACCCTCATTGCAAACCAGATCTTTACTGTGGACAACGTAGCTCACGCATTTCTCACACCTTTGATGAAAAATACTGGAAGTGCTTTCGATTGTTTTTTATTTCGGGCCTTGCTCACTGGACCGCGTAAGTTTAAGCTCAAAACCAGGACCAGCGGCATAGGCGCATTCAGAGAGAGCGACGGTGCCATGCTTCCCGCTGGCCCTGTCGTTGTTGTAGATTATTAGAACACACCTACACCTCGTTCAATCAAATGCGCCAAAGCTAACAAATTTGCATCCTCTTTTCATTTATTTTAGCCAAGCTTCTGCTTTTAGGCATACCAAGGCTTTTAGGTAGGCCTACTACGATATTTTTGCATTGTTTATCAGAGACTGCACTAACTGCAGGTATACAGTACGTCCTCTTTCGATAAAAAGTGTGCTGAAATGAGTGTTTTTTTTATGTGAAAACTGTAAAAATCTATTGGCGGTTGGGGGCTCCGCCTTGCCACTTTGCCAAATCCTTGGTGCGCCACTAAACCGCGGTAGCAGTGACAAAGAAAAAATTACAAACGAGATGGAGGGAAGGTGTGAGAGCGATTGCGGAGGAGATGAGGTGCATCCGGCCACCTTCGCGAACGAGGAGCAAACCGGATTGAAACTGGATAGAAGAAGAAATTTTAATGTTAATGCCAGAAAGCGTTAATATGGCGATACACAACTTCGTAAAAATTTACTTTAAAAATTTTGCTATACCGGTAGTGAATACTCATATCAAACCCCCTTAAATTATTTTCTAGATACGGCCCTGGTTACGGTATAAAACTTCCAATAAAAATATATTGACTGATGTCATTCGTCAGCGACTTGGTTCAGAGGCGTCGTGCATACAAGTTTTTAATGATATAGGTTCGATTCCTGTTCAAACTCATTGCTTTTTATTGTAATACAGCAAGCGATTCGAAGAACGCGAGCTCACTTCTTATTTCCCTCAATTACAAATAAAATTTCATATCAATAATATGATAAAATTAGTACGGTAAAAATTTAGCTTAAATATCAATGAATATTATTCACAAAAAGTTGTGGTAAAAATTATATGAAAGTAACAACAAATGCGTATTTACCTGTATGGCCTAGTAGAGTTGTTGCTTTTTTTTTGGTAGGCTAATCTTGATACAGGAACTCTGAAACAAAATGACAAAAACTAAATATTTCGATCAATAAAAACAAAATTTAACGCAAAAAATTCTATTTTGGGGGTGTTTTCTGCTTCATAAGAGTGAAATATGAATTGTCGAAAAAGTTTTTGGATAACTTTTTTTTTTAAGTTTTCTAATTTAGATTACCGCAAAATTTATCAGATGCATATAATAATTGGCAAGAGTTGTTTCTGAACGCTTAGTTTGTTCAATAACAACAAATTGAGGATAAGTTAGTTTGAAATATTCTGAGTTTGAAATTGTAGTTATAAAAAATGTACCATGGATACAAGCTGATAAGCGAATAAAGTTACATATTCACTAGAAGCGTGTTTTAGCCGATACCGGTAACTTACTATCGAATTTGATTTCGTGAAGAGAAATAAATTCTTCCGGCCAAGGTAATTTTGGCAACGTTGGTTTTGGTGTCCTTTTGCTTCGCATGTTTCTGAATTTATTTCTGACTGATATGAAAAACTTGACTATATTTTTAATCACTTTTCGTTGAATGGCCATTTAGATTTTTTCTTCAATGAGAACAATGAACAATTAAGTAGTACCAAAAAAAACTTCAAAGCGAATTTCCACAAAATTGTTACGGCGTACTTGGGTGTTTCTGTTTTGTCACAGTTGCTATTGTTCACCAACACAGCAATGTTATTACCAACAACAATGGTTAGTCTTTTGCTATGTCCAAACTTCTGGGAGGGGGTTCCCCATGAATCCGCACATGAGCAGATGGTTGGCAACTCCTTAAAGCGAGCTCGTTACAGGGTTTCGACTACTTCCCCATAATAACAACATAATAATGCAACTTCTCAGTGACGATAGGTGGTTATCCTCAAGGTTAAAAAAAATCAAAAATCTTCCTTACGGTAACCTGGTGTTATGCCGTAGCGTGTAGGCTAACGGTTGGCATGGCGGCTTAGCGCCGCGGCAACACTGAAACGGCGCAGCGGTGACGAGCTGTTGATGACAGCGTCCAATTTGACCAGTCTGCTCAAGTAATGAGTTCAATGACTAAAAAGTCAGTGACGTGCGGTAGGGTTCGTGGTTGGGGAGGCACTGTTTATTTTAGCATCATGTTACCAGCAATTTTTATTCATAGTACCGGTATTTAATAACAAATAAAAGAAGTGCCAAAATAATCAAAATACAACCTCATGGAATGTTCTACATTTGCTCGTTATTTACTAAATCCATAAGTCCATTTTTTTGCACCATGATATCTATCTATCACTTTTCTGTAGACATCTCTTTATTTTTCCGTAACTCATGAAGTCTCTCCATTTCGATAGAGATTGTTCCAAGCTAATATGAAAGATGCTCTTATTCGGTACTATTTTCTTACGTAGTGCGAACAACATGTTGCATTAATGGGAACTTTTAAAGAAAAGCTGTTGAAATTAGGCAAAACACCGAAACAGAAAAAGTTAAAAAATTTGAAAACCATATGGCTTGCAATTTTAGCGCACCAAGTTTTAAAAATTTCACTTGCATTTTTGTCTCCCTACGCGAAATAGAATTAAAAACTTCTTGATTTTCTGCACTGCGGAACTGTAAAGGCTTATGTTAATTCTCAGCTGTTCGTTTTGAGCGAAATCAGGTTTTGATAGCAAAGTCTAGCTCAGGAGTGCTTCCCAACTGGAGGTCTATGGCAACCTGTTGAAGGGGCCCACGAGGCCTGTCGAAAAGGTTCTCGATCTGATACTTGCAGTGTTGGGTAGTACCTAAGTACAAAAGTACCGTGGTACTGTAATGCGGTATTTTTTTGCATTTCGGTACTTTTTTTAATGAACTTTGAGCGCAAGACCGGAAAATTTCTTGCATCAGATGCGCAACTTTCACCAGCAACTTCAAAGATGATGAACCGTGAGCGCTGTCATCAGCAATGGCGGAAGCATTTCTAAAGTGTGGGAGGGGGGGGCGAAAGCCAAAACCAATGGTCAGATTTTTTTCGCCTACAACCAGGGCCGGCAATGGCATAGCGAGAAATTTTATAAAAGGGGGGGGGGGGCATAATTTCCACATTTTTTTCAAGTGTTTGTTTTTTCGGCAGAATTAATTTGAAGCTGATTAAGAAACAAGAAAAGCTCTAGAGGGGTTCGGGGGCATGCTCCCCTGGAAAATCTTTGAAAATTTACATGCTGTAATGGCTATTTTAGTTCCTTTTCAATAGCTTCACGGCAAATTGTGTTTAAATTTTTTGACCCTAATTTTGAGTGCTTCGCCAAATATAATGCATTTTGTTCGCACATTTTTAATTATGCGTGCTTAAGGCGTAAGGCTTAGTGCTAACGAAGAGGCTCGAAATTATGGAAAGTTTATATGCATCAAAAACATTTTTGAAAATGGCTGGTGGAAGGATGCATACCCCTTATTCTAACCCTGTGGAATGCTCCTGGCCATAAGCTGTAGAAACCATCTCAAGAATGTAGCATATTTCAGTCATTTGGTATCATTAGTAACTGATTTTTTTTCATTAAAAGGCAGAGTCAAAAGGGGGGGGGCATGGCACAATGGATCCCCTCTAAATACGCTCCCAAGGGCCGGATTTAAACAACGACAGGCTCTATGTTACTTCATCACGCTGATTGGAAGGGCAAAAAAGGTTTTCACGTCCTCAGATGTTCTCTTTTTACTGAAAGTATCGGTATAGTGAAGAGCAAAAAAAAGATATACACGTCCTCAGATGTTCTGTTTTCCTCTGAAAGTATCGGTAAAGAAAAAAAAGACCTTCATTGTTTGTGATGTGGCCCCCATTTTCTCCGAGGCCCTAGGTTTCAGTCTGCTTAACCTATACGCGTAGGTCCGGCCCTATGCCTACAACCCGTATTTAGCTTGTCAACATGTGACATATGTCCAATTTATGTGGGTTTCATACCAACGGTTCTTGCTTCTAGTTTCTGTTCCCCCAACCCCTCAAACAAAAATTCAAAGAAGACATCTCTGGATTAAGAGCTCTTTCCTGGAAACAACTAAAAAGCAGTGTCCTTCCTGGCCTACCGGACGGGAACGCATGACGACTTCCTCTTGTTGGGTCAGAGGCTATAGCAGCACTCCATCACCAATAGTGCAAAGCACTCCAATAAATCGTACCGTAGAGCGAGACAGCGCTGTTTCTGACTATTAGCCTTCAGCAGCCGCCCTCAGGTAAGAAACATTTATCTTCCAGGACGAATGATCTTGCCAGGATCACTCATCCCTTCGGATAAATATTTCTTAAAGAATTTAATTTTTGTGGTACGCACATCCACTCGTGTGGCTACGTCACCATTCCAGTCAAACTCTTTACGTGGCCAGGGTGAAGATCAACAACTAAAAAGCAGTGTCCTTCCTGGCCTACCTGGCCCAGGTGTCCTTCCTGGCCCAGGTAGGCCAGGAAGGACACTGCTTTTTAGTTGTTTTCTCTTCACCCTGGCCACGTAAAGAGTTGGACTGGAATAGTGACGTAGCCACACGAGTGGATGTGCGTACCACAAAGATTAAATTCTTTAAGAAATATTTATGCGAAGGGATGAGTGACCCTGGCAAGATCATTCGTCCTGGAAGATGAATGTTTCTTACCTGAGGGCGGCTGATGAAGGCTAATAGCCAGAAACAGCGCTGTCTCGCTCTACGGTAAGAGCTTTTTCCTGGGTTTTAATTTCGATGGTAGGCCTATTAAGTTTCAAATGCATTCATGCAGAGGCAATATTGTAGAAATAAACGCGTAAATTAGCCCCCCTAAAAAAAAAGTGGGAGGGGCAGGCTCCCCCGCTTCCGCCACCTATGGCTGCCATCTGCGAACAGGATATTAAAGTCATTCAGTTTTCCTGTGATTCGTGATAGGAAAAAAAATCATATTTTAGAACGCAAAATTTGCAAGTTTATAAGAACTGCTGTAGGCCTACCATTTTCTGTCACATTAATACGTTATAATTCCAGGTACAACTCAAATGTTTTTTTTTAACAATGTAATTCATTTTTTAACTGTTAGCATTGACTTTTGTGTGATGCGTTGCCCCAAATACTCAATATGAGTTTCATCATGATACAGAGCCGGCGCCAGAGCAATTGACTTAGGAAAGCCAAACGTTTATCACGGGCGGCCAAAGTTTGGAATAATTGGCCAAAGTATGCACTAAAGTCAAAGTTTGGTTGTTGATTGGGGGAGGGAGCAAGCTTGATGATTGGGAGGGCCTGCCAAACTGCTCCCCCTCTTGGCGCCAGCCCTTTTACGAGACAAAAGTTTCTGGAAATGAAGTTTTTGCATGAAATAAAAATCGAAAAAGGTTTCATTGCTTTGCCAGCAAGAACGCAAACCTAATATTTTTTTAATTTTCATCTAAATTTAACTAATTTTACATAAAAACATGCCTAAATCAAAACGATAGCTCTCCTTGACCAATAATTTGAAAAAAACTACTACGTTGCCTACTCCAAAACAGCGATCCATAAAAAATAAGTCTTCATGTAGGCCTACTCTGTTTCGCCAAGTCAGACCTTTTCCCTTGAAAAAGTCCAGGATGCGCTCCTGTTTGCAAGCAAACAGTTAACAATTTACTTGGGGGTACTATTTACTTGATAATACAATTTACTTGAGGATACCGTAGACTTCGGTTCCCACGTGTTTCAGTTGGGATACATACTGTTTCGGTTTTTGTGCGTAATAATTTATGCTGTATGCATGATAATGATCAATAGGCAAGATACCTAAACGAATAAGTTTAAATTAAGACATTAATACAGTCTGCATGGACAAGGTTATGCTTGTATTGTTTTTTTTTAGCTATTTATTTATTTCATTTTTGTTCTAATTTCCACTTTTACGCTCGCTGCTAATATGGTAGGGATGTGCCTCAAGGAAAATTACTCGGACTCGCCGAGTAACGAGTATTCAAGACATTACTCCGCGAGTCGGAGTATCTATGACGTCACGCGAGATGGGAAGTACGCTTTTGCCCTTATGGTTTTCCTGCATTTAGCTGCTTCAGAAACATTGAGTTTATCAGAAACAATAGCATTTGGTTTACGTACATTGAGCTTACAGTCGAATGGTTACATCTGGGCAATACAATGCAATAATGACAATGTAATTGTACCCCGTAAGTACCTTATCAAGCAAAAAAGACAATTATAATGTTCATGAATTAACAGTCTTGTTTTGTGCTGTACGGTGAATTACAACCGTTGAGTCGGTAACTTGGGTTTAAGTAAAAAATGTTGTTCACAAATTAGTACTCGGTCGAGTATCAATAATACTTGGCCGAATAATGAAAATGCCTTAACTCTCGTCCGAGTAGCCTACTCGGACTCGACTCGGCACATCCCTATAGCAGGGGTCGGCAATCCCTGGCACGCATGCCAAAAGTGGCACGCCGGAAGGTTTTGCATGGCACGCGAAGCGATTCCAAGCGCATGCAATTTTTAAGCTCTTAAGATTTAACAAACTCACTTTTAAATCTATAAGCGATTTTCAGTGTTGTGGGTTCATCAGTCACTCAATTAAGGTATTTCTTGGCACATAGCAACTTTATTTTTTCTTTTTATCATTTTAGCCAATTTGACGCATGCCTCAGCAAAAGACTGCTGCCGCGATAAGCGACAAAAGTCGCGCATAATCATTAATCAACGCATCAAAACGCTGCGTAACTGACTTCTAAAAATGTTTACGTGATCTTGACGACATGAATGGAAAACAATGCGTGGGAAACTGTGGCAACTTCCATAATTGTTCAAGTTGTTTGAAGAACGTCAGCAACATACTGGATTTTGCAAGATTCGTTAATCAATGCGATTTCATTGCTGGTCCACTATAACTCGAAAAGCGTCTTCACAAGCGCTTTTAAACTCAACATTACTTCAATTTGTCTCCATGCGCAGCAAATATATAACGTTGCATGACACACAACTTTCATGAAAGCAGAATTATTCATGAATTCTAGTTGAATATCTATCGTGTTAAACTTGAATGACGATAAAATCTACATCAAGCATGGAAACACAATTGTTTGGCACGCGAAGAAGTGTTTATCTTGACACTATCAAAAAAATGATCGACACGCTGAGCTCAAAAGGTTGCCGACCCCTGCCTTATAGTATGGTTACGTACTTAAGGCGGCAGCGACTTAGATGAGCTTTGCTCCCCTCCCTTTGCTGTCTTCCTACGTAGCCTACACATTTCTAGATTGCTGTACTGTTACTTTTATTGATGAATGTAGTGAAAATTGTACATGAATAAATTTGAATGGATTGATTGAGCAATAACGGCCAGCTAAGATTGAATTTTTTTAATGCATTAGACCTACCTCGGCTGCAGCAATCGACGAGGAAATCAGCAGGATTTCTGGCAAACTTTTTGATGAGAAATGAACTATAGGGTTTTTATAGGCTACTAGAAGGCAACATTTTTGCAGAGCTGAGCATTCCGCAAACAGTTTCGCAAATTGCGCAATTTGAATTGCGATATCAGTAATTTCTTTCACCGACTGCGAAATTTGCGTTGCGCTAAATTTTTTTGCTTCATGCGCAATTTGTGTCGCGTTAAGCTAAATTTTTCGCCAGTTGCACAACTTGTGTTGCGTTTTAAGCAGAGCTGGGCATTCCGCAAACAGTTTTGCAAATTCAGCAAACTACAGTACCTATTCTGCCGGCAGTTATTGCTACATCGCTTGACGAATCCGTAGAACGGACCGGAAGGAAAGTGACGCCAAATTGCTTCTTCTCTTTACATCGGGAAGCATGGATCCACGTATTTAAAAAATATAACACCACGGTCTCAAACTCAGCAACAGTGGAAAGAGTATTTTCCGTTGGCTGGGAGTACGTTCTGCGGCCAAAACGAGCGCCGCCCACTGCAGAAAATTTAGAGCACTTTGTGTTGCTGCGGGAGAATGAAAAATTTTCCCCGAGTCTTCGTTCCTTTGGAAATAAATCATGTTTAAATTTTAATCATCATGAAAGCTTAGGTCTGGGAGTTAGCTCGTAGATATTTGTTTGTAGGCCCACCATTATTAGGGATGTGCCGAGTCGAGTCCGAGTACTCGGCTGAGTATTAATGCATTTTTATTACTCGGACTCGGCCGAGTATTAGTTGATACTCGACCGAGTACTAATTTGTAAACGATTAACGTTTATTTTTTTACTTGAACCCAAGTTACCGACGCAACAATAGTAATTTACCGTACAGCGCAAAACACGACTGTCAATTCATGAACATTATAATTGTCTTTTTTGCTTGATAAGGTACTTACGGGGTACAATTACATTGTCATTATTGCATTGTATTGCCCAGATGTCGCCATTCGACTGTAAGCTCAGTGTACCTAAACCAAAAACCATTGTTTCTGATTAACCCGATAGTTTTGAAGCAGCTAAATGCAGGAAAACCATTAAGGTAAAAGCGTAGCCTACTCCCCATCGCGCGTGACGTCATAGATACTCGGACTCGCCAAGTAATGTCGTAAACACTCGTTACTCGGCGAGTCCGAGTAATTTTCCTTGAGGCCAGTGGCGCACTTAGAGGGGAGGTTTGGGGGGTCGAACTTCCCCCCTTTTCAAACAGACCCTTGTTTTTAAAGTTAAGTGTCCACTGTCCAAGTGCAGTAGCATGCTGTTATGTTAAAACAGCTGTGGCAGAATTTGCACCACATCACACTGAAGCCAAATCGGCTAGTTGGAGTAGTGGCAAGACACTAGGAGGCATTGTTATCAGTGCAGGCAGGGGATATGGGGGATGATGCACCCCCCCCACCAGCCATTTTCAAACAAGTTTTTGATGAATACAATTTTTCCATAATTTCAAATCTTCAACAACTAAAAAGCAATGTCCTTCCTGGCCTACCGGACGGGAACCCATGACGACTTCCTCTTGTTGGGTCAGAGGCTATAGCAGCACTCCATCACCAACAGCGCCAAGCACTCCAGTAAATCGTACCGTAGAACGAGACAGCGCTGTTTCTGACTATTAGCCTTCATCAGCCGCCCTCAGGTTAGATACATTCATTTTCCAGGACGAATGATCTTACCAGGATCATTTATCCCTTCGGATAAATATTTCTTAAAGAATTTAATTTTTGTGGTACGCATATCCACTCGTGTGGCTACGTCACCATTCCAGTCAAACTCTTTACGTGACCAGGGTGAAGATCAACAACTAAAAAGCAATGTCTTTCCTGGCCTACTGGACGGGAAGTCATGACGACTTCCTCCTGTTGGGTCAGAGGCTATAACAGACTTTCTCTTGTCTTCCTCTTGTTGATCTTCACCCTGGTTACGTAAAGAGTTTGACTGGAATGGTGACGTAGCCACAATAGTGGATATGCGTACCACAAAAATTAAATTCTTTAAGAAATATTTATCCGAAGGGATGACTGATCCTGGCAAGATCATTCGTCCTGGAAGATGAATGTATCTAACCTGAGGGCGGCTGATGAAGGCTAATAGCCAGAAACAGCGCTGTCTCGTTGTACGGTACGATTTACTCAGTGATGGGATTCAAAATTTTAAGAACAGGTTCTCTTTTGTATCGTACTTCTTAACAACAGGTTCCTTCATAAAGGTCTGATGTCTGTAAAAAGAAGCAAGAACGGGTTCGCTGATTATCCTGACATTCCAAGAACGGGTTCGCGCGAACCCCCTGAATCCCATCACTGGATTTACTGGAGTGCTTTGCACTGTTGGTGATAAAGTGCTGTTATAGCCTCTGACCCAACAAGAGGAAGTCGTCATGACTTCCCGTCCAGTGGGCCAGGAAGGACACTGCTTTTTAGTTGTTGATCTTCACCCTGGCCACGTAAAGAGTTGGACTGGAATGGTGACGTAGCCACACGAGTGGATATGCATACCACAAAGAGAAAATTCTTTAAGAAATATTTATCCGAAGGGATGAGTGATCCTGGAAGATGAATGTTTCTTACCTGAGGGCGGCTGATGAAAGCTAATAGTCAGAAACAGCGCTGTCTCGTTCTACGGTACAACTTCAAACCTTTTCGACAACAATAAGCTTTACGCCCTAAACACGCATGATCAAAAATGTACGAACAAAATGCATCAATTTGGTGAAACACTCAGATTTAGAAAAAAAATTTAAACAAAATCCGTCTAAAAATCGTTCAAAAAGTACTAAAATGGCCACTACAGAATGTAAATTTCGAAAAAATTTTCGGCGGAACGTGCCCCCGGACCATAGGCGTAGCCAAGGGGGGGGACATGCCCCTTAAATTCATCCGGAACAAAAACGAGGATCTGAGCAGAGCCGGCAAGCTTACTCTTTTGAAAACAGCGACTTTAATTCTGCTTAAATTCAAACTTTGCCCCCCCTGATGAACGCTTGGCCCCCCTCAGTCGACTGCTCTGCTGCCGGCTCTGGATCTTGGAACTTAGGATAAACACTTGGGATTTTAATAAGTGTGCTTATATCGGAGAAATACAATAAGCTTACAACTTTGCTTTTTGCGTTGGCCGGAGTTATGATGGCGCAGCCGCAATAGCCAGCGAACAGTCAGGCGTCACTTCAATTGTTTAAAACGAATCTCCTTTCAAGTCATTTGGCATATTTTTTTCACTGCGCAATACAGGGATGTAGTCGAGACTGCTAAGTCCGAGACCTTTTTATGTTTTCGAGACCGAAACCCGAAAATTTCGAGACCTTTTAGTCGAGACCGCAACGTATAACAGTTGCGAGACCGAGACCTAATTGAAAACAAAAAAAAATTTTTTGAAATCGAAATTTTTTATTGAACCGTGAACACTAAACGCAAAAAATTACAATTAAACAGAGTTTTTGTTGCACTTTAAATGAACTAACATTGAGAGCAAATCGGATAATAGCCTGACCCGATGTGGCCGAAAAAGCAAACTACTTTGACTAAAAACTCGTTCTACTGGTGCAAGTCCAAAAGAAAAGACTGACTTCGGAAATGAAAAAATAAATTCATTGATTTAAGAAAGTTAAAATTCAAACACATCTACTTTGGATAACCAAAATTATCAACAAATGATGAGCGGATTCAAATTCAATCCAACCCTAGTACAGACGTAAACAATCCAATTAATTAATGCTGGAAAATAGTTAGGGGCTGTGATGACTCATTGCAGTGGCAGTGAGAGACGAAACTGTGTACTGACGTATCGTACATAATCCAATAAAATTAAATTAAGTAAAGCACTATCAAACAATTTCACATTAGGGCACAAGGCAGATACGCAAGTTAATTTTCTTACGCCTGCCCTGCAGTTTATAAAATGAATTAAACTTTTTTATCGCTATTTTCAAGTCTCAACACAACACCTTGAAACCAAGCAGATTTTGATAAGATTTAATCATTAGAAGAATAGTTGAAATCAAATAAGTGCATGTAATTCTGGCAAACGTCTTATTGAAATCATTTTCACGGGTCAGCATCGGATAGAAAATGACGCAATAGTGAGATTGGCTTTGATTTTGTAATCAACATGGAAGCGCGACTTCTTCGCTGACATGATGCAAACAACTGAAGTGCGGTACCAATAAAAGAAGTCTCGAGACGCGTTTTCTGCTTCGAGACCGAGATCCGAATTTTTCACCCAGTCTCGAGACCGAGACCTTAAAATTTAGGTCTCGAGACCTCCATCCCTGGTGCTATGCACTGCTTTAAATTTGAGCGCTTCCGCAGCTGTAAAAGTTTCAGCAATGCAAAATGGTGAAAACGCTGCTCGAAAAGTGGTTAAAATGTAGACCAGTGTGAAGAAAACAGCGTGGCTGAAATCCTGCATCAAAGAAGATGTCTCTAGTCACGGAGAAACAAAACGTTATCTTGTCGGCTTATGTGAAACCCGGTTTGTAAAATGCCATGTATCGATACTGGTGAAGCACCTAAAATTAGGGGCGAAAAATTTTAATGAAGTTTGCCCGAAAATTGTTCAAAATGCACTAAAATGGCCTTTACATACGTGAATTTTCAAAAAATTTCCGGGGAGCATACCCTTGGACCCTCTGAAGCCTTTTTTTGTTCCTCTACTTGCTTCAAATTAATTCTCCCGAAAAACATCTACGCTTAAAAAGATGTCGAAATTTGGGGCCCCTTCCTTAAAAAAATTTCTGATTACGCCTCAAACATGAAAAATTTCCGAAGGGCTTATTTAGGCCCTTTTCCGCGTCTAGATCTTTACCGTGTTTGTATTCACAGTAGTAAACATTCAACCTAATTCAAAATTGCATCCCACCACCAAAATTTTCTAGATCCACTCCTGGCCTGAAGTAAGCACGCATAAATCGAAAATGTGCCAACAAAATGCACCATATTTGGTAAAGGACTTCGAAAGAGGGGCAAAAAGTTTGAACAAAATTTGTTCAAAAGCACTAAAAAGGTCATTGCGCTATGTAAAATTTCAAAAATTTTCCAGGAGAGCATGCTCCCGGACCCCCTTAGAGTCGTTTCTTCCTCAATTTGCTCTGCCGGAAAAACATATGCTTAGAAAGATGTCACAATTTGGTGCCCTCCCTAAAAAAACTTTGAGCACGCCTTTGACTTGAGAATTGACGCCCTATTTCCAGTCTAAACGTCTGACGTCTTTGTATCAAGTTATCACTCAAACCTAATTCAAATCAGCATCCCCACCCCCCACTAAAATTTCTGGATTCGTTCTTGCTGTTAGGTAAGTTTTAACTTTAGCCCCCCCCAATTAAAAATCCGGGCTACGCCTATGCCCCGGACCCCCTAAAGCTTTTTTCATTCTCAATATACTTCAAAATAATTCTGCTGGGAAAAACACTGCGCTTGAAAATATATCAAAATTTGAATTTTTGAATACGTCGCGGACACGAAAACATTTTCCAAAGGGCTTTTACGCCTTTTTTGGGTCTAACGTTTTTGTATTCAGTTAGCATTCAACCCAATTGAAAATTTCATCCCCCCCACCAAAATTTTCTGGATCCGCTCCTGAGTGCGGGATTGAGTTTTTTTAGAACCCCTCCTCCTTTGAAATATGGTGGGTGCACCCCTGCTTGAGGCATATCCCTAATTACAGCTATTTCACGGTCATTTATAGGCCTACCAATCGTCAGACTGGCTAAGACTAGATTAGAACCAAAGACCTATTGAATGTTATTCAAATAGACCAACTAAACAGAGTTTAACTATTATATAACTTAGACACAAAAATTAAGTCGTTGGGTTAATATTTCGATATGGTGCAGACAAAAAAGAGGACAGTATTCAACCGCAATCAGACAATACAGGTCAACTGTTACCGAGAATGGAAAAGCGAAAAGGATGAAACGGCTGCTGGTTTTGTGATTAGCTTTTCTCATAGAAATTTTTTGGGACCGCTACACTCATCCCCTTAGGGGTTTACAAAGATACTCTAATGGATTCGCTTGATTGGTCAATGGCGCAGTGTCTGTTTGTACTACCAACCCACTGGGATCTACAGCTTTCGAACAAATGTTTCAGGGGTCCTTGAACTACAAAAGGTTAAGAACCGCTGGGGGCTCCACCCCCAGACCCCCTTAGTCTCCAGCGGCTTGGATGAATCCCCCAGCCGCCCCCTTTGTCATCATCCTGGGTGCGCCACTGGGTCTATGACAAAAAAGTTATGGGGCCGCTCGCTCATTGGTGACAAACTGGCCCGCGTAAGCAAATAGGTTCGTCACCCCTACGGTAGACCAATATTTACCATGAAAAATTAGTTAAAGCGTAATCAAAAAACGGTAAAACTGTGTAGGAGTATAAATGACAATGAGAACATTGGCTGACAATGATTACAATACAGCCAAAGTACGTCAAAACCCAGAAAGTCATTTTTCCAGCGTAAGCATTTATAGTCTTTGTCAGATAAAAATTCCCCCCTTCGCCGAAGCCTTGCCCCCCTCTTTCAGCAAAGGCTGGCTACGCCACTGCTGAGGAGTAGGCCTTACGATTTACAGAGCCAAGATTATATAAACTTGAAGCCCAATTTATTGTATTAGCGTTTGTCTCAACATTAGTTACACTGCGGAAAACGACCTTTTCCATCGCATCCTTTATAGGCCTACGCCTACTTTATTTTTTGATAATGAAACGAGAGCAAAGTTGGGAATCGATACCTAAAAAAGTAAAGAAATAATCGATATTCGATAGTTCACCAAAAAGTAAAGAAATAATCGATTTCGATAGTACAGTAGAATTTGCCTATATCAGCACCTCAGGGGGATTGCAAAAAAGTGCCGATATACGCGAACTGCCGATGTAGACAAATCATTATAAATCATTCCGAAAGTGCCCTTTTATTCAATACAGTGTTGCGTTATTCAGCCTAGTCAGCTTTGCCGCATAATATCATAATAACATGAAATCAGCGTAATGTACTGCACAAACGAAAAGTCTGGAAGCATGAAGCAAATGCCGATATAAATGAACAAATCACTTCTGCGGAATAAAAAAGAGTGCCGATATAGATGATGCCGATAAAGACGAATTTAAACGTACGTGAAACATAGGAATTCTACCGGGAACAAAGAAATTGTGCCGATATAGAAGAACTGCCGATATAAACGAAGCCGATATAGGCGAATTCTACTGTAGTTTGAAAAAATAAAGAATATGATAATCGATATTACACTGAACATTTACCGGTGTACGCCAAGCATATCTTGTGATGTCCTCACATTCATGCGGCAACTCACAGACAAACAACGGACATAGTATATGACATTATTGATGTGAAGCAACTTTGCCATTAAAAATATTATTTTTTTGTTTTGGCACAAAAAAAAAATTACCAGCAAAAACAAGGTAATGACATACCGACGATTGTTTCAAATTTACTAAAGTGAGATAAAATAACCTGAAAAAGAATCGAATATGGAATATCGAATTGCGCCGAAAAAAGTAAAGACAAGGCCATATTCGATACTTGTTCAAAAAAGTAAAGGCTTCAGTGTATTCGATGAAGAAAAAGTAAAGAATATTGCCATCGAATATCGATTACAATCGATTTTTCCCAACCCTGAACGAGAGCTTATGGCGATTCAAAACAAGTTTTCAATGGGTATGTTTACTGTTGCATTCAGCCACTCGTACAAAGAAGGATTGGCAGTCTGCTTATCAAGACACATTTTCAGCAACAGAAGCAGCTCGGTGGCAGCACAATTTTAACGGCAGTAACAAGCGACTATGACAAAATCAACTGCTTTTTGCACACCGTATAATGTAAATAATCTCTCGCCAATAACACGGTAATAACAGACTAATGACTATTCAAAAAGAAAGCCAAGAGTAACTTATATTGTAGATTCAGCTGTTCGTGTTTTTTTTTTTACGCACCTTTATGCAAATAAACTCTAGTTATTGATCGCAAACTGATAATTATAAAACGCTAGGAGATAATGATAAATTTCATGGCGTAGGTCAGGCCTACCAAGTAAAATGAAGAATACCACACTGCTGACGTAAATGAAATAGTATTGTATATACAAAAAAGGCACACAGAAAAATATTGCAAAAACAAGAAAATTTCAAAACAGACGGAATTGTAGGCAGGTTGCAAATAGGCAAATATTTAAACTTATGAAAAGGTGATTATTCTTTAAAACAGCGGCATGATATACGAGTATAGTATCACAGTAAATATATTGTATATTGAACTTCAAGCGACTTTGATAAATAAATTGCAAAAGTTTTATCACGCGCAAAAGAAAAAGCAATATAAACGCTACTAAAAACATCGATTTAGTACTATCGAGATATAGGCTATAACACTGTTAGTGAGTCAGAAACCACGCTGGCAATCATTTCTGTCATTTGGCAGCGACAAAAGTCAGCGTTAATATCGATAAGAACGCAATCATCCGTTTATCACACCCTAACCCAGAGTCTTCGACAATACCTACGATTTATTAGAGCATAGATAAACGACGCAAGCGGCTCTTTGTGGCTTCCATTGAAGATCTTTTTTTAGAGAACGCCCCTGACGACCTGCTTTTTGCCGACCATTTATGACAAAAATGGCTTTGCGGCTCCGAGTGTTTTCAAAATTTTGGAATACCGGATAAATTGACGCATTGCATTACAACCAGGGATGTGGAAGTGGTCATATTTTAATGGAAGCGGAAGCACGAAAAATATGCCGCTTCCACATCATTCAAAAAAACATAGTGTAAATAACTTATTACATAATTATATTTTATTCAATTTATTAGACATTATTTTACAATGCTAGATTCGAATGGATGCCAGATCTCACCACAGGCCATTACTCTTCGCTTGATTTTCAAAAAGCACTAACGTAGAATAGCTTTTTTCAGCTTTTTCTAAGTTTTAAAATAAAGCAACTAATTTATCAATAGCGCTAAAAACAATAGTTGACTCTTTTCCAATTACAATTATATCACAAAATAGATGGAGTACTGTCAGGAGCGTATTTAGGGGGAGGGGCATTGTGCCATCCTCCTCCCCCTGGTCCTACCCTTTTGATTCTGTCTTTTAATAAAAAAGAACACAATTAATGGTGCCAAGTGACTGAAATATGCCAGACTTATTTGATGGTTTTTGTAGGTTATGGCCAGGGGCAGATCCAGGGGGTAGGATGAGGCGTATGCATCCTCCTACCAGCCATTTCAGAAAATGTTTTTTATGTATGCAATCTTTTCATAATTTTGAGTCTCTGCGATAGCAATAAGCCTTGCGCCATAAGCACGCATATATAATCGAAAATGTGCGAACAAAATGCATTATATTTGGCAAAACACTCGGAATTAGGGTCAATAAATTTAAACAAAATTTGGCTGAAAATTGTTTAAAAAGCACTAAAATAGCCATTAGAGCATCTACATTTTCAAAAATTTTCCGGGGGAGCATGCCCCCGGACCTTTCCATAGCCTTTCTTGTTTTCCAATCAGCTTCAAATTGATTCTGCTGAAAAAAAAAACGCTTGAAAACAATGTGGAAATTACTGAAAAAGGTTGAAAAAAGCTGCGACTTGAAAAAGGTTGCAAAACCACCGCTCTAAAACAATAGAAAGGTTGCTGTGATGCCAGAAAAGTGAGGTAAAACAGGGGAGATCTACAGTTTTTTCAAGTGGGACTGGGAATTAAAAAACGCTAACCTTGCTTGTTTGGAGTCTAGAAGTGTTGCGGTACTATACACCAATGGACTAAGAAGCATAACTCAAAATTTAGAGAAGCCCCCAGACTACCGTCGCGTAAAAAAGTTTAGGATCAGTTCCTTTCTTTGATACATTTCTAAGCAATGGCTGTTAACGCACCAGCAACCAGCATAACTCCATTTAGTTCACAAAAATACAAATAACTGGTTATGTTAAACAATTTCATGCGCAGCGATAACAGTTTTTAAAAGACAGCCTACAGCAAAGAACCAAACAAAATCAAAAGTACACAATGCACTTGGCGCTTAAGCACAACCGCTTCGAGTTCAGTAGTGGCGACAACGCAGACTTGCCATCAAACACCGGTAAATACACTATTCAAAGTAGGGATGTCCATTTCAAAATATCGAATCCTATAAAACCAGTTCCATTTTTAGAATTCGGTTTAAAATTGCGCGTGATAAATCTTTTCAGACGATGCGCGTAAACCCATGTGTGACGTGAGTGTTCGGCTTCGTGTGCGTGTGATCATGCGGTGTTCGTCGGAGGCTGTAAAAAATTTGTGGAAGGCCACGAGTGCATAACATGCACCGCTTGTATATATATTGGAACCGTATTTTTTCATGTGTTTCTAAAATTTAAGAGGGGGCATGGCCCTAGTTAGCTTCATGACTACGTCACTGCGCGTATTATATGCTTTGAATATATTTTGCTGTAATAAATTGGCTATAAATCCATTGAAAATGCTGGCTATAGATTCATTAAAAATGAAACAAATGGTCGATTTTTTTTTGTTTTGCAGTAGTCGAGCGGTTGCGGGTTTAACTGATATCAAAATAGTACTATCGGCCATTTTATAGATTTAGGATTCGGTTAAGGATTCAAAAAAGAAAGGATTCGGAATTGCTCTAGAATACGTAATTAATCTGAAATGGGCATCCCTAATTCAGCGCCTCAATAACACCACAAAAAATTTCTAACAGTGTCAGCTTAAACATTGGACATACATAGGTAATTTGCTGCAGGGCGGCAGAGTCATATCAACTAATTCCTGCTTGCAATGTGGGGTCGTCAAATGTGAAATTACACTTTGTTTTGTGATCTAATCTTCAGTCTTAAGCGTTCTAACCTTCCCATGAACAAAAATGCTAATTGCAAAAACAACCAAAGACAAAACGACGAGAGAAACTAAATATTAAGGCAATAAGGCCAATGTTTAATTCTAACCATACTCGAAAGCTCAATATTACGAAAACAAAACTTCACACTTACAGCGCTCAAGAACAAATTTGTTATCGTGTCTCAAATTTTGAACCAAACCTAAAAATTCTCTGTAATTCGTATTTTTCAAAGTTTACCCGAATTTAACTCGTCTTCTTGTCGATTTTCCGGGGTCTTCAAAAAAGGCTAATCAGCACGCTTTAGCTTTATCCAACTTTCGCTTTCGAATCGTGCTTGAATTTGCGAAACTGTTTTGTTTTTTGTGTTGGGAACATAGAATTGCAGAAACAAAATCTGAAAAAGAAATTTGCCGTTGTTGCATATCAGTTTCAGTGAACCACCAAATATCAGATCAACCGATTTAGCATAAAAACTGTTTTATTACGACCTCGACAGCCTGTTTCACGCTGAACGCGATCTTCAGGAGGTATCTGCAAATAAAAACTGGAAAAAAACTAAAATCTCAAAAAAACACTAAAATCTCAAGTAAAATACATCTGCGGAAGAAAGCTATATTCTCGGGCTGTTGTTAACTCGGTGACATTGTGGTGACCAGCAAGGATTGTAGAAGTGATTGGGTATGACGTCACGGGAGGAGAACGAATAAAAAAAACAAAGGCACAGAGCAACCGTTAACTAGTATTTATTCATTGTGATGTATCGCCTAGTTCTAGAGCTGGAAAAATCCAATTCTTGAGTCAAACAAATGCCTCGAGTGAAGTTCAACATTAAAGGAACTTTGTGGAAAACAAGTAGCCAAATTCACATTTTGTACGCCTGGAAAAGGCACATAACGGATTACAGATGTCCGGCAAGTCCTAGGCTAGCTCATTATACCGCTCTCTCATGATAGGAAAACTGCTACAGAACAACGTGACGAAAATCTTGGACCTTTGTTCATGCGCTAGTGACCCATAGCATTGACTATCTCATTAGATAGCAGAATGGAATAAGCGTCTTTGGAGCGGTAAACTCTCATTCGATTCCATGTCAGGGCAAGCCCATGACTTTAAAATTGGTTGTCACAGCTCCTCAGACATAATTACGACACAATCTCTGATGGGACAAACTTCTACTATAGCTAGAAGAAATCTAAATTTTATAAGTACGCACAACTTCTCAACTACTTCTGCAGATAGCAAAGGAGGAGAAGCAGAGGCCTTCGATTTTTGCGAGGGAAAAAGCGATTGAACCAAAACGGCCAACTATCATAAAAGAACAATGGAAGGAAACTAAAATTTACTGAATTAAAAATCACTTAACTTACCTCAAAAACTACGAGAGCAAGAAATATTACGTAGGTGTAACCTCCCAAATACCCAAGAGCAAATGGAGCAACAAAGGACACGAAACCAGCAAACACCCAAAAAATTATTCCACAAACCCACAGGATGACAGGACGAGTTGTTTCGGTGGTAATTTCCGATGGCAAAGCCATGTAGCACAACATTGGCCCAACGCCAACACCAATAAAGTACACAACCAGAGCAGCTAGACCTAAGAATTTGGTGTCGGGATCTTGCCAAAATGCTGATATGGTCAATAACAATAACCCCAATACTATCATGCTTAAACCAACGGTCAGCATTTTCTTGGAACCAAAGCGATGAAGCAGCGAAGACGAAATAAGACTGATGAGTGCAACCATCAAAAATAAACCTACAAATATAGCCTAATTAAACCAATGATTACGCAGCAATTTCTAAAAAAACTTTGATTTGAAAAACTTTTTCACATTTTTAAACAGAATACATTAAGTGTATAATCCATATACAATATCGATAGCAGTACTTTAATTTCATTACCTACGGTATAGACAGTAGCCATACCAGCGTCCACTCCTGACGTTGCGAATATATTGTTTGTATACTGCAAGGCCGCTTGTAAGCCACAAAATTGAGCTGAGAGAAGGAGAATTAGGGAAGCAAAAAATTGCCGCCGATACTTCATATTGGTAAGAATCTCACGAAACGTTGCCGTGTGAACGCTGTGATGGCTAATCACTTCTGCGTGAAGCTCTTTATATTCTTGCTTCACAGTAGAAGCATCAATGCAGCGAAGTTTGTTCAGCAATGCTAAAGCTGGATGGTCTTCGTTTGAGTCATCATTTGGCGACTTTGTTAACAAATATACAGGAGTATTCGGAAGCCAGGGGGCCATAAACAAAGAAAAAAGCAAAGATATAGATCCAGAAACAATCATTAAATAAGGCCATGTTGATACTTGACCCAACACCGCTGGATGACCCAATGCATTTCCAAGTGCAGAGCCTAACTGTATATACATTCCCGTAAAGGTTTGGTACACCGCAAGAGTTTTTCTTGAAACTAATTCAGAAACATACAATGGTAAAATTGTAAAAGTAAATCCACGAGAAATGCCATTGAAAAACCTCCCAACGATCAAGGCTTCATAAGATTGTCCGACTTTGGCAACAACGGACATCAAGATACAAGACAGAATAGAAATCATATGGATCACAATGATATTAGTACGACGACTGTAAAAAAATTAAAATAATGCATTTGATATCAAAAGCAGTCAAACTAAAACATTTGATATGCACAAAAGTTAATAACACTACCATATATACATTTGTCAGTAAATCAATACTGACGCTAATAAGATACACTTTAGCTCAGCACACGTGATCAATCAGTTGCATCTAAAAATAAACCTGATTGCACCGGTACAACAACGTTGATTATCCTTTCTTATTTTTGATGTATATGCATTAGTACCATGTAAACACTTCCAAAATGGAGTACGCAGAGTTGGGGAGTAGACCCTACCGCGCTATTTTATCGCAGTACTTTTTTGGTACCGTTATTGGTAGGGTCGTTACTTTTCTAAAATGCACCGTTTTTGGCACCGCTGTTATTTTTTCGACTGTTTTACTCGATATTTCCGTGACTTTTTTTTGGAACGGATTTTGATCGCAAAAACGGAAAACTTCTTAATAAGTGAACACAATTTTCACTTCAAACGTTCAAAGATGATCACTAAACCGCGACCGTTGGACCCAGAGATGAAAACCGGTAGGGTCGAGATTCTTCGACCGGCCGGTTAAGCCGGTCGAAAAACCGGTCAAATTCTCTTTTCTTGCAACTAAAATGCTCCTAAACACCAATCGAAATATACCTACCGATATGTATTTTTTAAAATCAGTTTTATGAAAAATGGCACTAACGAATCACAGTTACCATCTGAAAACAAAGATCTGTTTGTTTTCAACAGTGAAACTTGCATACTTATTAGCATAGTTGACGTTCTCTTTTTTAGCAGGATTGTCATACTATTGTGATGTCATTCTATTACCGTACCGCTAAGTCCCAGCCTACACGCTTTAGCGTCTTTTCACTTGCGCGGGCAGGTCGGGTTGTGACGTAACAGCCAGGGCTGGTTGGGGCGTTCGTTAAAAAGGTTCAAAAAAAGAATGATTTTGAAGTAGTTAAAAAAAGAAATTCAGGGCCTCTTCATGATATACAGGTTTTACCACCTATCGACTTATGCCAACCATCCAAATGGAATTTATGTGCAGCGAGTAACATGTGAAGCAAATGTCCAAGTCAAATTTAACAATGCTAGCTTTGTGTTTATCCAAGTGAAACTATCAGCTGGTGAAGTTTACGTTCATTCAAATACTGTTTTTATTAGACGAAATTTTACGTGTTCAATACCAGGGCTGCGAACTCGAACTTGAACTCGATCTTTTGCCGAACACGAGCTTGAACTCGAAATAAGTCTGAGCTGAAAACTTGAACATAAACTCGCAACTCGTAAATATTCTGGGCTGAGAACTTGAATTCGAACTTGAAAATATTTTAAGAAAGCTCGAGTTTATTTTCATTTTTTTTGCGCTATGCTCAAGATAATCAGTTTTTTTTCTAAACTCGGAAGAACTTGATAAAATTTCACTGAACTCGAAATTGAACTCGCAAAAAATGAAAATGCTGAACTCGAGCTTGAACTCGTAAATTCAGCAGAACTCGAACTTACACTCGATAAAAAAATCGACCGAGTTCGCAGCCCGGTTCAATACATCTAGTGACAAAGTTAGAGTGAACCACAGTTTTTCATTAGGGATATTGACCACAGAACATGCCCTTCAGTAAAAAAAACGGTCGCCCAGGCCTGTCAAGGACCGGTCAACCGGCGTAAATTTTGAATTTCACCGGTCGGGTCGAGAAAATCCTGACCGGTTCCATCTCTGGTTGGACCCGCCATTCATGCATGATTACAGCAGACTGAAAAAAAAAAAAGATATACCGATACTGTAAACTACATAATCGTACTGTAGGTGCTCCAAAACACTGATTTCTAAAAATTGGTCTTTACTTTACTCGACAACGTTAGCCCCCCTGAAGAAAATTCTGGTTATGCGTCTCTTCCTAAGTAAACTATTAAAAAATTTCCGAAACATTTGACAACCATGCAGCGAAAGTTGCACATTGCATTTCTTGTTAAAAAAAACTTTTTCGTTTAAGAAGTATCAAAAATCGGTACCGAGTATCGTTATCGTTGCTACTTTATAAAATAATGTACCGTTATCAGTATCGCCATTACTTTTTTTGCAAAATATCGGTCTCGATGTCGTCGTTATTTTTAAAGTACCAATTCCTAGCTCTTGGAGTACGTGGCTATTCGCGAATGGAATAGGCGCAGACATCAAACTCTGGCCCCAACCCTCAGCATGAACTCTGAATGTACTGGAATCCTAACTTCGAACCTTTACCCTAAAACCCTGTTTTACAGTAGCACTGAGTCGATAAAGCAGAATTGCAACACCACAAGTTGACCATGCTGAAAAGTCCCTCTCGTCCAAAATATGTAACCAAAGATTTACAACAGTATTAGATGTCACCTGAACGTTGAAAGCATCTTATGAACAAATATAACACCAAATAAGGATCCAACCGTAAGAGATGATTGTGCTATTGCGATTATAAGTTCCATACTGCTCTCAGTTGCAGAAACATTATATCTTCCCTAAAAAACAATAACATTATCATCAGCTACTGTCACCTATATTGACAAAGATTGTAGTTCATGTAACATCGCAAGTTATGACAAAAATCTTTCCCCAAAATCGCCTACACAATAAAACTAACAAACGCTGTACTAAATTTAGCAGCACGAAATAGTGCATAGATTTAAATTTATACTGTTTGGGTATCTTAATGAAGAAAAGGGTATCTCGAAAGAGAAATGGGTATCTTGAGAAGAACAGAAAGAACAATGGTGAGAGCAATGTGTGGTGCCAAACTAGCGGATAGGAAAAAATTCAGAAGATATGATGGAATATGTTGGGATTGAATTAAACCATAGATAAAATGGCCAAAGCAAGTGGAATGAGATGCAGAGGCGTAGCAACATGGTGCGCCCCCCCCCCCAAACTTAACTCAATAGGCCCCACCAGCATTTATTGTTATACAAAAGCATTGATGGATACGTGTTAATGAGGTCATTGGCTAAAGATGTACGAGTAATGTGATGGCGTCATCACATGAAGTGCTAACGACAAAAAATAAAAGCTAGTATAAAGTTATATGCATGCCTAAATGACATGCTTATATTGAAGGAGTTTCCAGTTCATTAGCAATCAATTCTGAATATGTGTGCAACAGAACTTGCAAAATCACGCAAAGGTTCTGCAACGACCTACAGGTACATTTAGACAAGAAAAAATACTTTTCGAACTGTGGCATCAGCAAAGCTTTTAGCAACAGCTCTGTAGATCGTCTAATCGGCTTTATCTGATTCGATGTTTACAACTGCAAGACCATCGAGTCTTCCTTGGTCCATTTGACTTTTTAAGTAATTCATCATTAACTTCAACTTGCCGAAGGATCTCTCAGCTGCAGCTGTTGTAACAGGCAATGTCAAAAACATAACCTTTCTCAAAGGCAGAGTCAGAAGGGGGGGCCATGGCACAATGCCTTCCCCTAAATATGCTCCTGCCTAGGAGTCTGAGACTAGGGACTTGTAACCGGATAATAAGTTCATTTAAAGGAGGTTAATACGTTTACAAACGTCGATATAGCTACTGTGTTTATGCTAGCTAGAGAGAAATCTTGAGTTATCAAGCAGTCTCCGAATGACTTTTTACTGAAGTAAAACGCACGACATGCAAGATGTATGTTGCGATAACAAGGAGGGGGTCTGGGGGGCGAAGCCCCTAGACGTTGGCATGGTAACAAAAATTTCAGCCTCCCTATGTAAAAGTACTTCCAACGCCACTGGTTATCGGTATTAAACAAATGACCAGAAAACTAAGCTAACTAAACTGACCAAATAGAATGAGCTTATTCTTCAAAATTCTGTAAAATTTGATCAAATAATTATTTTTATACCAAAGGCACTGGTCTACAATCGACATTCTTCTGATTTTAAAATTTCATTCAAAACAATAATGATTTTCAAATTTTATGCTATAGGCAAGGCGCATGGCCTCCCATATCATGGAAAATCCGTTCCTGAGCTAAGTTTAATGTAAGCAATGCAAGTTTTGTGTAGCCTACATCTGTAAAAAAATTGTCTAAAAACTTGGGGCCCCTACCCCCGCGGCTGCAGGTATTGTGGGGGGGTTCCTACGCCACTGGTGGAATGGTTGGGACATGTTTTGAGAATAGAGGATGGTGATGTAGTAAGGAATGCTTTAGAATCTAATGTTGAGGGACGAAGAAAGGGAGGATGACCAAAAAGAACGTGGAAAAGCAAGTAAAGAAGAGCGCCGGAAGGCTGGTCTGAATTTGAAGGATGCCCACAATAGAACTAAATGGAGAGAGAGTTCATGCAATTTCCATGAGGTCAATCCGGCCACCTCCATTACATAGCATCAAACAACACCGGATAATGGCATCATCATCGTCATTATACAACTTCTTTTGAAGCAAGGCTAATTTGTTTAGGACGTGTTATGTAACAAATGCATAATTACACGTAGTTAAGTTTGAAACAATATCGTTACTACCAACCAAATACATTTAGACTTATTGTATTTTCTTGAATAGAAGCCGCAGCTACTATTTTTATTTTCAAACATTTTAAGCAGTTTTTATTTGACTTCAATTTTTTTATATGAACGTTTTTGTTGTTAAATTGGTGTCCAGTAGGATTTAAGTTAATCTGACATAAGTGACAGGAAAATGGAAACAATAAATCACCTGCAATTCTGTTGTCTCGTTTGTGAAACACTGATAAGCAGGTCATCATGTGCTACCCTACAATTAATCCAACAGCTACTATTCCTATACCGTCTGAGTCAAGCACTTAATTAAAACCAGTTTCCTCTCGGCAAGTCGGGACGGGAAATTTGGGGTTGTGAAATTTCTCGTTTCCTGGGAAATTTTTTTTACAGATTTCAGTGGTACTGATATATATCATTCAGATATAAAAAATGTGTTACTGCAAATTTAAAAATACTTTTTTGCTTACTAAAAATTATTTTTTTAAAATTTGTAAAATTTTACGACGAAATGCTAGTGAAATCAAATTTTTTTTTCAATTTGTTGAAAAAATTGAAAAACTCGAAAACAACATAACAAATTGATAAAAATTAGATCTGAAATGCTAAAAATCAAAAATGGCAAAATAATCAAGCTAGGGAAAATAACCTGGGAAAATTTCCCCAATTCCGGGAATCCTGAGGACTTTTCAGATTCCAGACATTTCCCGAGATTCCCGAAAAATTTTTCAAAAATTTTCCCGGAAAGTCAAAATCTGGGGATAGGGAAGCTCTAATTAAAACAAACGAAGGAAGTGTTAATTACTATGTAGCAACAAAAACAGCATTTACTTAAATGATGTTTCAGCTTTGAACTCACGTCCCTACATTAATCTTATTTTATTTCACAATTGTCATTAGCATAGTATTGTTTCTCAATCTGTAGGATTGTAACTTCTAACGTGTTGCAAACTGCAGCGCGCTCACATTGCACTTCTAAGTTTAGGTTCTTGCTTTTATGACGTAAGCGATTTATCTACAAGGATTTTAACTTAGCCATCATTCTGAGAAAAGACTCTGTGTACATAATGGCAGTTATCTTTTATTGGTTTTATGGTACGTTAAAGTCTTAGCCAGGAGAACGTTTAGTCAATTGCCCTCGTTCTGCGTTTATGAGTTATATTATTTCAATGCAATTTTTTTTCTAGAAGTTGGTTTGGAAGAAGTGAAGGCAAGTCTTAAGGACGGAAAGATTTTCTTAGGAAGTGAATTCTCCTGGGATATTTCGTTCTTCAACAAATGATATCAGTATTATTCATGATGATGAAAATGATTATTGATATAATAGATGAAGTAAAACATCCAAAGTCGAAGCAGCTTTTGTTGCGTGTCAATAAACTGTTTCCTTTGGTTTGTATCACTAAAAAAACAGTTGTCTGTAGTGGCTTTTTTTAAAGGCGGCTTTTACTGCTTTTTTTTATTCAATTTGTATGGTTTCTAATTGAAGGCTGCTTCTATTCAAGGGCAGCTTTTATCAAAAAAATACGGTATCCAGGTGCAAAAGCAATGAATCAAGGCATGGTGGCATATGTGTACTTTACATCAGGGTTTTAAAAATTACTGGAGACATAACTCTAATCTATTATCCAGTATAGCAGAGTCATCACCAATGAAGAAGATATAATTGCAGAACTAAGAGCACAAAAGCAGAACAAAACCAGTGACATGGTCTAGCAGGGGTAACGACTAGTATCAGCCCCAAGGTTCGGCTAGGGTTAGGTTTAGTTAGAGTTAAATTTAGTTAGGGTTTCAGTTCAGTTACAACCCTCACCAAACCTAATCCTATCCAACCCTAATCGAACCTAGGGGCTGATGCTGGTTCTATACGTTACCCATCTAGCAGTATCTTCAGCCTCTAAAATAGGTTCATTCTTAGCTGGAGCAGGTGGCATTTGACACATATATTAGATGACTGCAGCCTGCAGACACAAACATCACTAATACACTTGTCAGTCCCTCAATTATTGATTGATTTGCAGTTCAGAAATATAGAAAAAGACGTAAAAAAAGTTTAAACAGTCAACCCAAAAAAATTTTGGGCTTGCGCTTTGTAAGCAGCCTCATATTACAAAGGATGGTTTATTTTAAGGCAGCAAGCGGGAATTCTCTAATAGATCATCGTGTAACTCAGACATGCATTGGGTTAGAAAAAGAGTATTGGTATGTCTACATTGTGCATGGTTGTCAGCAACTTCGCCCCATGTAACTTTGCCACATAGTAACTTCGTCACACTTTCATACATCAAAAATTTACAATGCCTACACAGAAACAAGACTTTAAATTCCCGGTTGTCGTAAAAAATTTTATTGGGCTTTTCCAGTTAAATTTATTGAGGTAACATTGCCACAATCTTTTTTTGATACTGCCGATTCGAAATGAAAAAAACATATCAATGCGATGCAATGGCGTCACTTATCTTGGAGAATTAATAGTGTAAACACAGTCACGCATTTGCAATATAACAACAACAGCGCAGTGGTGCGCACACGTGTTTAAACAGGGACCAGGGTGCGCTGATATACAGTAGTAGATAGCGGTGATGCACACACGCAAGTAAACTGCACACACCTACTGCGCAAGCTTATGCGACAAACACATGCAATTGCCAATGACTGATGGCTGTTTGTGACGATCAAGCGTAGTAAAGGCGCATTTACTGACATGCGGCAACACAACTAAAATTATGATGTAAGTAAATGCAGAAGGATTTTGCAGGTTTTCGCGTGATTGGTGTGCAGTAAAATAAAACAAACAGATGCGATAAAGTTTTGTCGTGTAACGGTGAACGCACCTTAAGGCGTGTTTACCGATACGAAGCTAGCGGCAATGCGATTACCTAGTTTTTTGTTTATTTCATTTTGGGGTTGAATTTTGGTATGGCAACGCAATATAAAAGACGCGATACCAAGGAATTGTACCTGTACGATTTTTACCGCTTCATCGCCCGGTATCAAAAAATATTTGAAATTCTTAAAGATTCTTAAGATTTTGCGGACGCAGCCGCAAAATCCTCAGCGTCCTAAAAAAAGACTACTAGTAGGGGTAATCCTTTTTTTAGGATCCTGTAAACGGTTTGCTTTTTCCAACATTTTTTGGCATTGTCAGCTCCATTATGATGAGTTATAGCCAATAAACACCGGAAATGATCGATTTTTCAACCGCAACCTAACCAAAATCAATTTTGAATGCATATAATCCTCAGCGTCCTAAAAAAAGACCACCAGTAGGGGTAATCCTTTTTTTAGGATCCTGTAAACGGTTTGCTTTTTCCAACATTTTTTGGCATTGTCAGCTCCATTATGACGAGTTATAGCCAATAAACACCGGAAACGATCGATTTTTCAACAGCAACCTAACCAAAATCAATTTTGAATGCGTAAAATCCTCAGCGTCCTACAAAAAGACCACCAGTAGGGGTAGTCCTTTTTTTAGGATCCTGTAAACGGTTTGCTTTATCCAACATTTTTTGGCATTGTCAGCTCCATTATGATGAGTTATAGCCAATAAACACCGGAAATGATCGATTTTGTAACCGCAACCTAGCCAAAATCAACTTCAAATGCGTAAAATCCTTAGCGTCCTAAAAAAAGACCACTAGTAGGGGTAGTCCTTTTTTTAGCATCCTGTAAACGGTTTGCTTTTTCCAACATTTTTTGGCATTGTCAGCTCCATTATGATGAATCATAGCCAATAAACACCGGAAATGATCGATTTTGTAACCGCAATCTAACCAAAATCAATTTTGAATGCGTAAAATCCTCAGCGTCCTAAAAAAAGACCACTAGTAGGGGTAGTCCTTTTTTTAGGATCCTGTAAACGGTTTGCTTTTTCCAACATTTTTTGGCATTGTCAGCTCCATTATGACGAGTTATAGCCAATAAACACCGGAAATGATCGATTTTTCAACTGCAACCTAACCAAAATCAACTTTAAGGACGTGCTTCGTTTTACGCATTTGAAACTGAATTTCGTTAGGTTGCGGTTACAAAATCGATCATTTCCGGTGTTTATTGGCTATAACTCATCATAATGGAGCTGACAATGCCAAAAAATGTTGGAAAAAGCAAACCGTTTACAGGATCCTAAAAAAAGGACTACCCCTACTGGTGGTCTTTTTTTAGGACGCTGAGGATTTTACGCATTCAAAATTGATTTTGGTTCGGTTGCTGTTGAAAAATCGATCGCTTCCGGTGTTTATTGGCAATAACTCATCATAATGGAGCTGACAATGCCAAAAAATGTTGGAAAAAGCAAACCGTTTACAGCAGTGGTTCTCAAACTTTTTTAAAAAAATTACGCAACGGTCCCCTTGCAATTTTTTTAATGGCTCACGGTCCCCTTGAAAAATTAACACAAATAAACACAAAATAACACGTTGATTTTTTATTGTATCAATGTGACGAGGGCACTTGCTTCTTTGCAAACTTATTCAAGGAAAATGAACAATTTACTAGAGTTAGACTAAAACCACACATTGCAGTATCCTTCTCTGAAACCAATACTGCTGCCGCCACCCACCAGGTTTTTGCTTTTAAGCCATCCGCAAAAAAACTTGATCCTTTTTGCTACTGCACGTTCTCCATCATTCGCAGACTTCACGCTAAAGGAGCCATTGCACTAATGTGACATCAAATTGCTTCTTGTGATATCATAAATGCCTATGCAGCCTGTAAGGTTTCATGACAAATTGTGTTTGTTAAGTTGATTGGAAGAAAAGTTGCCTGAAAACTTAATTTTACACCAATTTTTTTCTTCTGGATCGTCGTTTTAATTTTTTTGGAAGGTGCTTCGCGGTCCCAGAAAATTTGTCTCGCGAACCCCAAAAGCACCGCGGACCCCAGTTTGAGAACCACTGGTTTACAGGATCCTAAAAAAAGGACTACCCCTACTAGTGGTCTTTTTTTGGGACGCTGAGGATTTTACGCATTCAAAATTGATTTTGGTTAGGTTGCGGTTACAAAATCGATTATTTCCGGTGTTTATTGGCTATAACTCATCATAATGGAGCTGACAATGCCAAAAAATGTTGGAAAAAGCAAACCGTTTACAGGATCCTAAAAAAAGGACTACCCCTACTGGTGGTCTTTTTTTAGGACGCTGAGGATTTTACGCATTCAAAATTGATTTTGGTTAGGTTGCTGTTGAAAAATCGATCGTTTCCGGTGTTTATTGGCTATAACTCATCATAATGGAGCTGACAATGCCAAAAAATGTTGGAAAAAGCAAACCGTTTACAGCAGTGGTTCTCAAACTTTTTTAAAAAAATTACGCAACGGTCCCCTTGCAATTTTTTTAATGGCTCACGGTCCCCTTGAAAAATTAACACAAATAAACACAAAATAACACGTTGATTTTTTATTGTATCAATGTGACGAGGGCACTTGCTTCTTTGCAAACTTATTCAAGGAAAATGAACAATTTACTAGAGTTAGACTAAAATCACACATTGCAGTATCCTTCTCTGAAACCAATACTGCTGCCACCACCCACCAGGTTTTTACTTTTAAGCCATCCGCAAAAAAACTTGATCCTTTTTGCTACTGCACGTTCTCCATCATTCGCAGACTTCACGCTAAAGGAGCCATTGCACTAATGTGACATCAAATTGCTTCTTGTGATATCATAAATGCCTATGTAGCCTGTAAGGTTTCATGACAAATTGTGTTTGTTAAGTTGATTGGAAGAAAAGTTGCCTGAAAACTTAATTTTACACCAATTTTTTTCTTCTGGATCGTCGTTTTAATTTTTTTGGAAGGTGCTTCGCGGTCCCAGAAAATTTGTCTCGCGGACCCCAAAAGCACCGCGGACCCCAGTTTGAGAACCACTGGTTTACAGGATCCTAAAAAAAGGACTACCCCTACTAGTGGTCTTTTTTTAGGACGCTGAGGATTTTACGCATTCAAAATTGATTTTGGTTAGGTTGCGGTTACAAAATCGATTATTTCCGGTGTTCATTGGCTATAACTCATCATAATGGAGCTGACAATGCCAAAAAATGTTGGAAAAAGCAAACCGTTTACAGGATCCTAAAAAAAGGACTACCCCTACTGGTGGTCTTTTTTTAGGACGCTGAGGATTATATGCATTCAAAATTGATTTTGGTTAGGTTGCGGTTGAAAAATCGATCATTTCCGGTGTTTATTGGCTATAACTCATCATAATGGAGCTGACAATGCCAAAAAATGTTGGAAAAAGCAAACCGTTTACAGGATCCTAAAAAAAGGACTACCCCTACTGGTGGTCTTTTTTTAGGACGCTGAGGATTTTGCGGCTGCGTCCGCAAAATCCTAAGAATCCTAAAGATCCTAAAAAAAAGGATGACCCCAGCATTGCATTGCGCTCATTTTGTTAGCCTCCCAAATTTTGGATTTGAAATGAAGATTCCAAATTCTGGATTCGACAATTGTGATTCGGATTCGATTCGGAATCAGCTAAGGTTTGGCTATGGCCATCCCTAGGTGTAGGGAAATGTGTTAGGGGGTGGGGCCCCAACACACTTCCCCACATCTCCTCACTCCCCTCACCTTTCCCTACATCTCCCCTTACCTCCCCCACAACCCAACACACTTTCCTACACCTACTCTCATACCTCTTCCTACATCTCCCCTTCCTTCCCCCACATCCCAACACATTTTCCTACAATCCCCACGTCTACCCTCACCTTCTCAAAGTGTGGCAAAGTTAGTGGCAACCTTGTGCATGACGTTTTGGGAAATTCCCACCTGCTTGAAAGTGAACCATCGATTGTAATATGAAGTGGCTTAATTCATATGAGCCCCAAAATTGTAACCAGAATGCTAGTAGCCTATATATACTTCTCAACATACACAGAAATGATCACGATAGAATTTGGCACGCGTTCATTGCTGCATAGGTACCGCACATCTTACCTTATAAGTGTCATTGATAAAAACTTTAATTGCAGGTGTTGATGGATTTAAAGCAGTCAAATTTATACCAAATGGTATAAACGCAGTTAACTGCGTTACAATGACTAAAATTGTACACCAGTTGGAATTTATGCTCTTCATTTTGAAGTCAACTTCACTTTTTTTTAATTTGTCCACATTTTTATCAATTTAAGTTAAAACTTATACATCAGGCATCTAAAATATTGGTGCTCAGCAAAATCAAGCAAGCTACAGGTGTAGCTGTGTAGCCCTTTCTCCGATCCTCCCACTAGAAACTGAAGAAGTAGTAAGTGGCTGGTGACCTGGTGGTGGCTTGATTTTTTATCACAATGTAGTCCACAGTCCAGGCCCAGTAATAATAATAATAATAATAACATCAGTGTTACAAGCACAATGTGCTTTTGCACCGAGAAACATTACAATGCCCACCACTTCAAATATTAATGCTAAATTTCGTTAAAAATTGTTGAAAGCATACATGCAAGATTTTGAAAATACACTGTTGGTAATAAATACCGGTACGTGCAATTATTGAATAGGCTACTGAGGTAAACACATCATACTATACTACTACAGCATTAGTTAAATCAATAGATACAGCAACAATTCATTTGGCAGTGTGCACAAAAACTTAGTGTGATAATAATGATGAATAGAAGCATAAAACACTCTAGCCTACTATCAAAGACAATCAGGATCAAACTTTAATAGATTATTGCACCAAAACTAGTCTAATTGATTTTTAAAGTTACCAGGATTAAGTCAGGGTGCAAAAACCACACCTTCTGGCAGAGAATTCCAATTATTGATAACTCTGACTTTATCTACCAGTAAATATTTTTACCCTTTTTCTCATGAGCAGTGAACTTGAACTGTACACGTACCAGTACTTAGTACTGTAAGACATTTTGGTCTTCTAACTGTTTGACTTATTTCACAGCAGACTGACATAATTGCATTACGCTCCTGGTACCAATAGTTGAGTGTTTGATCAGTTAGAAATTGATGCGCTGACAAGCCAAGAAGCTTATATACGGTAACAAGTCCGGAATTTAGACTGACCAATATTCACTAACCTGGCAAGACTATAAGTAGAGTATCAAACACTAGACTAACATCGTACTGGGTAACAGGCAGTAGGTAAGCAATTAATTTAACCTTTGCTAGTAGCCTACCTTCACAGAAGCCTAATCTGAACCTTGACACAGTACCGGTAATAACAAAAATAGGCTAATCCCATATACAGATACGCCACACCCTTTTACATTGCTTATTTATTAACTTACAAATTCTTCATGAGTTCAGCCTACTTTTTTTGGTGAAAAAATTACATCAAATCACTTTCAACTGCTGAAGCCAAAAGAGGCATTGCAGCTTGTAGCTTTGCAGCATTGCAGAATCTAGAAGCCAGAATCCCGGATACAACGCTTTAAAATCACCCGGTTACTGATCGATCAATGCATTTAGATGCAGAAAAAGTGTGCAAATCCGACTGCATTTCTTGACTAAACAGATGATCGTTTCGGCTTGAAGTTTAAAAGCCATGCTATGATGCAGCTGATCAGCTGATGTGGTGAACATGCTCATGCACATGATCAACCTAGCAAGTTTGTGATTGGTTATTTTCATTTTCAATGATGCGTGACCATGAGGTGACTAGTAATTGAAGTCAATAAACGAGTCTTTTTTTTCCAAAAAAAAAACACCTTTTGTTTTTTTTTAACGTGTTTTTTTATTCTTTGGCTTTTTGTTATACTCGTATGTTTAACAGATATATATTATATTTTAATAAAGTGCTACGTAATTTTGTTGCGTATTGCTGTTGCGAACATTTGGGGTTGGGTAAAATGCTGAAAAACACTTGGGAGAGTATTTCGGTAACACACTTTTTGAAATTGAAAGTTTATGCTAATCATAGTTGCATTTTAATACTCTTTTTATTTACTGTGTCAACAACGTACCTACGCTTGGCAGGGGTGCATCGGTAAAATTCGAACTATAGGGGGTCCCTGCGGTAGCCTACAGCCTAATGCAAAAAAATCTATTATTTTATACCAGATGTTCTTAAACTTTTTTGGTCACGCCTCTTTTTTGTCCACGCCCCACCACCAGTGCCGTGTGAAGATTGTCCCCCCTCAAAAAAGAGCTCCAGATGGGATCGACCCATGGCCGGATTTACCAATAGGCTAGGCAGGCTGAAGCTTAGGGCCTCGGAGAAATACGGGGCCTCGCCATGAACAACGAAGACCTTCTTTTTATCAAGACCTTTTTTTCGGAAATCGACCATCAAGACCTTTATAGGCCTAAACGTAAAGACAAGAGCGTAATTAAGGGGGGCATTTTGCCATGCCCCCTCCCCCTTTTGACTCTGCCTTTTAGTAAAAAAGAACAAAATTAATGGTACCAAGTAACTAAAATGTGCCAGACTCTTTTGATGGCTTCTGTAGCTTATGGCTAGGGGGGTAGGACGAGGGGTATGCATCCTCCCACCCAGGGCCGGCGCCAAGGGGGGCCAGGGGACCTGGTCTCCCAATTGACATGATTGGCCCCTTAATTAACAAGCATACTCTTTTGAAGACAGCGGCTTTTGTGCTTAATTTCAAACTTTGGCTACCCCTGATAAACGCTTGGCCCCCCTAAGTCGACTGCTCTGCTCCCACCAGCCATTTTCAAAAATGTTTTTGATGTATACAATTTTTCCATAATTTCGAACCTCTTCCATAGCAATAAGCCTTACGCCTTCAGCATGTAGTCGTAGCCTACATGGAAAACGTGCGAACAAAATGCATCGTATTTGGCGAAGCACTCAGAATTAGGGTTAAAAAATTTAAACAAAATTTGCCTTAAAGTTATTCAAAAAGCACTAAAATAGCCATTACAGTATGTAAATTTTCAAAAATTTTCCGGGGGAGCATGCCCCCGAACCCCCTAGAGTCTTTCCTGTGTCTCAATCAGCTTTAAAATCAGTTTTGCTAAAAAAAATACGCTTGAAAAAAGTGTGGAAATTATGGCTCCCTCCTTTCAAAATTTCTCGCTTCGCCACTGCGTAGAGATGAGTCTGATCGTTGCTCACTAGGACCTCATTGATCAAATAGCCTAGGGCCTCTCATTGTCTAAATCCGGCCTTGGGTGTCAGTGACTGAAATATGCCAGACTCTTTTGATGGTTTCTGTAGCTTATGGCCAGGGGCGAATGCAATGGGGTAGGATAATATGAGGGATATGCATCCTCCCACCAGCCATTTTCGAAAATGTTTTTTCATGCATACAATTCTTCTATAATTTCGAACCTCTTCGATAGCTATAAGCCTTACGTCTTAAGCACGCATAACTAAAAATGTGCGAACAAAATGAATCATATTTAGCGAAGCACTCAAAATTAGGGTCAAAAAATTTAAACACAATTTGCGTGAAAATTATTCAAAAAGCACTAAAATAGCCATTACACCATGTAAATTTTCAAGAAATTTCCGGGGGCATCCCCCGGACCCCCCGAGAGATTTTCTTGTTTCTTAATCAGCTTCAAATTAGTTTTGTTGAAAAAAAGACGCTGGAAAAAAATGGAAATTATGCCCTCCCCCCTTTTACAATTTCTCGCTACGCCACTGCAGGCCCTGGTTGTAAGTGAAGAAAATCTGGTCATTGGTTTTGGGCCTCCCCACTTTAAAAATGCTTCCGCCATCGCTGGTCAAACACATCAAAAATTTGCCGCAACATTTATCGGAAAAATTTATCGGCGATAATTTATTGATTATTGATATCGCTATAAAAAGTTGAGATTTATCAGGGCTTTTTTGAAATTATCGAATATCGTTATCGCTTTAGTACAGAAAGGTTTATCGTGCCCATCACTGATTGTACTCGAGAAGTTTTGGTCACAGGAAAATAGTTTTACAAGAAATATAGGCCTACGTAATTTTGGCAAAATTTGCGCCTCAAGGTTCGGAAAATCGCAAAATTTTGGGTTCGAATCCGGGATAAGATTTTGCTTGAGTTTACAGCCCTAATACAATAACAAGTAACAACCATGCATACAAGTACAGCAGTGACTGTAGTGCATAATAAATTAAGGTACCCTCACTACAAACCAGATCTTTACTGTGAGCAACGTAGTTCACGCATTTCTCACGCCTTTGATGAAAAATACCGTGGATGCTTTTGATTGGTTTTTATTTTGGGTTTTGCTCCCTGGACCACGTAAGTTTAAGCCCAGAACCAGGACCAGCGGCATAGACGCATTCAGAGGGAGAGCCACGGTGCCGTGCCTCCCGCTGGCCCTGTCGTTGTTAAAGATTAAAACACACCTATACGTCATTCAATCAAAAGCCCCAAAGCTAATGAAGCCAAAGCTAATTTAACTACAAAAATAAGAGCCAGTAATATTTGAAACGAGACGTTTCGATTTATGCTTAAATCATTGTCAATTTTATTCAAAATAAGATTGGCAATGATTTAAGCGTAAATCGAAACGTCTCATAAATTTTAAATGTTTCAATAGAAGAGCTTAGTTCTAAAAGTACTTAAGTCACAAAATACAGTTTCGAGATAATGGCATTTAAAGTTTTCCATATGACTGTGAAACCATATGTTGTGCGCGCAGCGATTACTAGTTAAAAAGAACTTGCGGACTTTTTAGTAGAAATTTGTTTTATTCAACATATAGAATGCATGATAAACAATCAGTATTTACTCTTCACTCATTTTTTCTGAAATGTGACTGAAGTACTTTTAGAACTAAGCTCTTCAATTATTATTGGCTCTTATTTTTGTAATTAAAGTATTCAAAAATTCCATAAATTGCGTTCCGAATTTGTGATAAAGTTGCATCCTCCTTTTATTTATTTTAGTCAAGCTTCTGTTTCTAGACATACCAAGGCTTTTTGGTACGCCTACTAAAATATTTTTGTATTGCCCAATAGAGACTGCACTAACTGCAGCTACGGTAGGCCTATACGTCCTTTTTCGATAAAAAGTGTGTTTATATGATGAGTGCTTTTTATGTGAAAACCGTAAAAATCTGTTGGCGGCTGGGTGCTCCGCCCCCAAATCCCCGGTTTTGCGCCACTTTGCCAAATCCTCGGTGCGCCACTAAACAGCGGTAGCAGTGACAAAGATAAAAATTTAACAAGCATTGTAATGTTTATGCCAGAAAAGCGTTAACACAGCAGCGTACACAACTTCGTAAAAATTTACTTTACAAATTTTGCTATTCCGGTAGTGTAGAAGTAGTAGTTCAAATTTATTCACGAGATGCAAAAAGAACGTACGAAAAGCAAACAAGCAAAACAAAATACACTTTCACAAACATATATAAAAATAGATAACGCATCTCGAGGGAGACTGCGAAGTGACCGATAAAGGTCTTCAAGTCAAGCAGCCACCCAGAGAATGTGTCAGTCGCCACATTTAAGGCGACAGATATTAATCGTCATACATAATGTTTAGAGTATACTAGATAAAAAGAAAAAAATAAATTTGAAATTTGGCGTTTTATGCCTGTGCATACCTTTCCAGTAAGTGATTTTTTAAGCTGATTTTAAATTTTTTATGGGATTGTTTTTTTAGATCCAGGTTTAATGAGTTCCAAATTTTAACTCCTTGAAACCTCAGACATCTTTGACAGCGGCCTGTGGAAAACTTGGGAAGATAAAGGTTATTTTTTGATTTTGACCTGGATTGTCGATCGTGGATTTTAGAAAGTAAACTGAAAAAGGTTGAAAAACACGGCGGAAGCATGTTTTTGGAATATTGATGCATAAGCTTAGCAATCTCATAAGTGTACAGGTCCGCAATTTTAAGAACATTTAAGTTTCGAAACTGTGGCGTAATGGAAGAACGCCTGTCTGAGTTGGTGATGACTCGAATGGCTTTATTTGGAGAATCTGCAGTTCGTCAAGGTAGGTTTTAAACGTGCTACCCCAGATTGGGAGTCCGTAAAAGAGGTGGGGATGTAGGAGAGCATGATAAAGGAGAAGAGGGGTGGAAGAGGGAAACAGGAACCTCAGCTTGCTAAGACTTCCTACTGACCTGGATACACGTTTTTCGAGGCTGAAAATATGAAGTTGGAAATTTAACTTGTTATCTAAAATAACACCGAGATATTTACAGGAATCATTTAAAGAAATATTTGCGGTATTACAAAGTAAGTTTATTTCTGGTTGAGGAGTATTCAGTTTTGGAGATACGATTATTGCTTCAGATTTTTCGGAGTTGGTTTGCAGTTCATTAGCACAGCACCATCGATTCAAGTTACGCAGTTCAGATTTACATTTGATTTCAAGCTCATTTAGTGCGTAGTTCTTTACTATAAAACAAGTATCGTCTGCAAATAAACGGGGTTGACAGGAGGGAGCATTTGGAAGATCATTAATATACATAAAAAAGAGGAGCGGGCCTAAAATAGATCTTCGAGGTACTCATGTACTAATAGGTTTTGGGGAGGATTCAACATTATTAATTGAAACAAATTGCTGTCGATCAGACAAATAACTTTCTATTAATGTGTAAGCAGGGCCTCGAATGCCATAACGAAGGAGTTTATGGAGCAATAATCGGTGGGATACAGTATCAAACGCTTTACGGAGATCCATCAGGAGAAGGGCTGTAAATTTGTTCTGCTCAATTGCATCATATCCTGGAGTAATAACATCTTGTAATGCGTGAAGTACGCTACGTTTTTCTCTATAGCCGTACTGATAGTCATAGAAGATTTTTTGCTTCTCCAAGAAACTAACGAGTTTATTTTTAATGATTTTTTCTAGCACTTTGGACAAGCATGGCAAAAGTGAGATAGGGCGTAAGTTATGGACTAAATATTTGGGATCGGATTTATGTATGGGAAAAACTTTTGCAGTTTTAAAAATTTTTGGAAAAATTCCAAGTTCAAACATCAAGCCAAAATAGAAGGACAATATGGGGGCTAATACTTCATTTCCCAAGCGCAAAAAAAAAGAAGATATGTCATCACAGCCCGAGGCTTTGTGAATGTTAAGCGAATTTATGGCATTGAAGACTTCGATTGGTTGTGGAGGGTCAAGGACTATGGTCTGGGATACAGAACTTTTCAAAAAAGATTTGAAATCTGGGTTTTCGTAGGCGCTGGCACTTTTAGCTATTGAATGACCTATTTCAACAAAGTAGTTATTGAAGTGTTCAGAAATTTCATCAAGATTGATAATTTCGGCGTTATCGACTTTTATTGTGGTGGGGGAGGGAGAAGAACGTTTTGAAAGAATGACCGAGTTAATAAATCTCCAAAGTTCGTTGGGATTATTTTTCTTATCATTTATTGCCTCATTATATAAAGCTTTTTGGCAAGGTTTTTTACTCTAGTTAGTTTGTTGGCGTATTTTTTGTAATATAATTTGCCGAACTCATTGTTGCCGAGAAAAAAGTTTTTATGTAATAATTGTTCATTTTTGATAGAGGTTAGGAAACCTTTAGTGAGCCAGGGTTTGCTTTGGATTCTTTTTTGCTTTCGGGAGGCAGTATGAAGGGGTGCGTGTTTCTCAATTATCTCGGACATTGTCGTGATCAGGTTGTTGAAGTAGAAATCAAGCGAAGAAGAAGTTACGGAAGACTTTGTTATGTCATTGATTTAAGGGCTACAGAGATGATTCGAAGTCAGTGCGGACGTTAGAGCCATCAACAGAGCGATAATTGCGACAGGCGTACGTATTTCTAATGTTATTAGTATTTTTAAATTTAGAGTGTGTAATCGAACAGTAAATGGCGTAATGGTCAGCCAGTTTATATAGGAAAACACGTGGTGTGATTACAGATTCGTTATCATTGGTGAGGATATGATCAATAATTGTTTGTGAATCAGCAGTCACACAAGTTGGCTGAGTAATTAAGTTTGAAAAAGCGTTACTTTCAATCAAATTTACATAATCAGCTCGTCGGGAGGAATCAGAATTTAAATCAATAATTAGATCGCCCATTAATACTACTTTTCTACGATTGTTGTTTAGTATTTGTAATTTATCATCTAGTGCATCCAAAAATATATTTACATTATTCTTTGGGTGACGATAGATAACAGCGATGGTGTATCCATCTGTTCGTCCACGAAATTGCACTTCGAACCATAGGTCTTCACATTCTTTTATTTTTAATTTCAGACACTTGATTTCAGTAAAACTGATGAGGTTTGAGAAATACGCACCGACGCCCCCGACAATGATAGGCGAGGGAAAGTGACAGGAATGTCAATATTGGTGTGCGGTTCTAAGTTTATTCTAGTTTCGGAGAGAAGGATTGTGGATGGCGGGGTTTTCATGCTCTTAAGGAACTGGGTTAGGTTTTGGAAGTATGATTGTAGGGAACAAATATTAACGTGAATAACTAAATGTGCAACATTACTGTTAACAGAAAACGTTTCGTTACTGATAAGATCATAAGTTTCACAGGAGTTAAGATTTGTTTTAAGTGATTGAAAAAACATGTCAGAGAAATTATCATAGTTAATTGTTACCTCGTTTTCTGTAGTGACTGCTTGACGAGTCACATCGCAGTTCAAATCAGCAGCCATAACCAAATAACGAGCTCACAAAAGTGGAAAACAGCCAGTGAATATGCCACTTGCCAATTGTATCGAAGTAGAACCAAAGCGAAAAGCAAGTCTTCCGCCTTGCCACAAATGGCAAGTAATTAAGTTTGCATCAAGTTTTTAGCCGTTCTTTTTTCTCAGGCGCCTATTGCACGATCGAGCCCCTTACCTAAAAGGAATCTCGATCGCGCAAGAAACGCCTTGGGTTTATTCTACGTCGTAGCAAGACTAGTTCGAAACCGGGCACAATCAAGAGACATGAAACAAATAGGCCGAGACAGTAGTTTGTCGAGCGTCATGAAATCCGACAAAATTTCTCATATTGTCATAAAACGGTGATCTTATATTGTCATAATATGGATGACAATGTCTCATAAGACAGTGGTCGCAGATCAGTCTGAGTGTGATATCATGTTGTCATTGTCAGTTGGCGAAATTGGAAGATCGACTTTTATGCCATTGACGTATAGCGAATATTGTCCATTTTCGGCCTTCCAAACCGTTTTTTGTTTTCTACGCTTGGGTTCTTTGAAAAATGGTAAAAGCAGTTTTCTTTCTAGTTGAAATTGTTTTGGAAGATGTTCAGTTATGTAAACAGAGCTTTGCTTATTCATTCGTCTTTCTTTGTTGAAAGCTTTCAGGTTTTTTACGTTGTTGGAGATTTTACGTTTGTCACTTGCGTTGGTAAGTTTGATGATGATAGGCCTCATTATTTTAACTCCCGTTCAGTCGTATTAACGTAGGGTCTTCAATACACAGTCATTTTTTCATGAAAGCATGTATGAGGCCGAGGGTTTGAAGAGGGGTCTCCCAAGCACTTTCTTCTTGTTCGGTAATGCCGTGTTTCAGAACATTAAACCGTTTTTCATACGACTCCCGCATTATTAAGACTTCGTCTTGTTTTTTCTTATCGCCTTCTAGCTTTGAGATTCTTGCTTGCAGCTTTTCAACCTGTTTTATCGGCTTTTAAAAGTTGATTTGACTTTATTTCGTCCTATTTTTCTTGAAATAGGTTTTCCAACACATTTAATCTGCAGGTGACGCCATCTAATTTTTCATCTAACTTATTTACTTTTTTGTTTAGCGAGCTGTTCAACTTGCCAAGCTTTTCCGATAACTTATTACAAACTTCTTCTAATTTTTTTATCAAGAGACGCTGTTGACATTTTAGAATTATAATTTGATAATTTTTGCTCTGAAAGCTCCCCTTTCTTGGCTGCAGAAAACTAAAAATTTTGTCTAGTTAGTTATTCGATGGCAAGCTGCTGTTCACACACGTCTGTACACTAGCATTGCAAAACGAGAGTGAATACTGATATCACCCCCCCGAAATATTTTTCTAGATGCGGCTCTGGCACGACGTTGTGGTTGGGCTATATATCGGGAGAAATCAAAATTTTGCCCGGTAGAACCGCGCAAATCGCAAAATAGGCCCAGATGGCAAGCTTGAAGCTAGATACGCACTTCTCTGCAAGCTATAACGAAGCCATAGGCTTATCACTACACTGCCTACAGTCTTGTTCAACGTGTTAACACGATTTGATGCTGCTTGCCAAGCTTTATATTAAAAACAAACTTGTTTAACTTTATATTAAAAACAAACTTGTTTAACTTGTTAAACAACAAGTTAAACTTTTTAATATAAAGTTAAACAAACTTGTTTTAATATTTAAACCGGGAAAATAATGTTTAAACCAACCGGACTTTTCTATTCTGATCGATTGTTTACAGGGAATTTGTGACATCATAATCCAGCCTGCATTATTTTCTTGAAGGTTTTATTTTAAATTTTCACCTTGAGCAGAACGAGTAGAGGCTTAGATTTGGAGTGTGTAGTTGTTTTGAAGGTTAGAATTTTTTTTTTTCGTGGGAGGTTGCTATGCTGCACTGATGAGACCATAATAAGGTCGAAACGCGTCTGCAGCTGCAAATGAGTGGGTTGCCATGGGGGCTTCTAGTGATGTGGGCTAGTTAGGCTACCGGTAACTTAGTTGTGGGTTAGTAGTTATAGGTTCTTTCATTTGGTATCGTTGTTTGGGGCCAGTCGCCTGCCAAAAATAGGGCACAACCTAGAAAAGAGATGAAGTCGAGATGTACAGGTAAAGCAATGCAAAAACAGAGTCTTTACAGTCTGGAATGAGTTTAGCCTGGATTGGCTGTGCGTAGCAAGGCTGACGAGACTTTGGTTATAGTCGAAACTTGTTTAAGTTTTTCAAGAAGGAATGAATAAAAAAAGCAAAAAAAAAAAGCCGCCCACAAAATTCTTTTAAAAAATCAATTCTTCACGGTGCTTGTTTGATTAAACTCGCTGCAGTACCGAAGCGTGGTAGCGAATGGCGGGGCCCGATCCAGCGAAGACCAACGTGAGCTGATGGCTTACGTCAGCGGGAAGCTTTTGCTGTTTTGCTTGGTTCGTATTTTGCAGCTCACTTGCCCTATTACATCTCATGAGTAGTAAATCAAACAGACGTTTTCGCAACAAAACCCATTTAATTGAACTGCAATAACTATGAACAGTTGAACATAACTAACACCAACTATGCTGCATGTAACATTTCAATTATAAAGCTATTGGATCGCAGTTCAGAGTTCACACAAATTAGTTAACCCAAAAAATACAAGCAAATCGGCAGAAGCTACAGTACGCTATTTGCCAGCAAACTACAGAAGCCAAGCCACAACTGTCTACTCCACAACCACAAACAAGCCGCAAGACATTGTCCAGAATTTTAAGAAATAGCAGCGACTTGGAGAGGCACACCACGATTTGGTTGATAAGGGCTTTTCCTCGTAACCATTGTAATGCAATCGACGATAGGACATACACTGAGACAGAGAGTGCAGCCAGTGCAAGTGTCCTGGACGATTGGCAAGTGGGTCTCCGGGTCAAGTGTAATTGCTTGGTATCCAGAATCGTTGCATGCCATGTAGCATTTTCCTAAAGCAAGCAATTCCGTGATTACAAAATGTCAGAAAATACGTTGAAATAACAGCGACCGATAACGCACTAGGTGTACTGGGCCACTAGACAACCGCCACGTTTCCAAAAGTAGGCATAACTGGCATATTTTCAAATTATATTGAACAGAAAATTTAACGGAAATTGAGAGAGACTGCGAAGTGAGCTTGCGCTCTTCGAGTCAGCAGCCACCCGTTAAATATGTCAAAAACGATCGGCTCCAGCCGCGAATCGAACCCGTCACGTAGGATCTGTCTCCTGCGCGCGGTACCGCTAGGCCATGTCGCTGACAATATACGTAATTTCAATACCTCCAAAACGTCATTGCTTATTATTTTCGCTAACAAAATGAGTTTGGCTTTCGTCTAGTGCTCACTGCTCACACAGCTCTTCACAAAATGCAACAAAAAGTGCTTCAGATCACAGACGGATGCTTATTGCTTAGCATTCAGCAAGCTAAACCACTGCAATCAGGAGGTGGCTTTGTTCAACGCAAGAGTAAGCAAAATTTTTCAATTTATCGCCACGTAACGGAACAGGAAGTTTCATCATGGGCTTTTTGACATCGCTATTGACATCCCTCCCAAAAATATTTCCGTACATTTTTTACTTCCGTCAAATAAACTTACCGCAGTTAATGCACATCTCGGGGTCAATAATCGCCACAACTTGCTGCTTGTTATCAAGATCATTGTAAGTGCCAATAGTTGAAAGTGCTGAACCAATGACATCTCGAACCTGCCCGAAAAATAGCATTTAAGCTTCATTGAACATTAAATCGGAAAAGAAATGTTATCAGTTTTCTTCGTACTTATTCTGTAGCGAGAAGGCGACGGAGGCGCTACACTCAGACTAGCTTAAGAATTATCTTTGCTTCCGAGTTTTTTGTCGAGTTTTGCTTCCTACTTAATTTGCTGCTCGTTAGATTTCACCAAGCAACGAGATAAATTGCAAAGCACCTTATCTAAGACGAAACAACGAGGCTTGAGCGGGAGTTGAACCATCAACCTTGCGGTCATGACAACGATGCTCCGAACCACTATGACACGCTGTTGTCCAGATGAATTAAGAAAAAACATAATCATCACGAGATGGGAAAATAATTATTTTCAACAGACAAAATTGAACTATCGAATCTGTTTTCATGTAAAACAAGCAATCGTTGGTGTGAATATTCATTCCGGAACCTCTGGCTGTAGATGCAACTGTTTTTATAATAATAAACGGAAAAGCAGTCCCTTTTATTGGCTGTTCACACGGGAAAAGTGAACTGGCAAACGCGTGTAAAATCTGCTGCTCAGGATTTGACTAAACTATTGACTTTTGCACATTTTTTTAATATTAAAGGCAAAACTTACTGATGGCACAGCTTTGGTAGGAATGTAAATTTTCTTTTCAGATTCTTGGGTTTTTTCCTCATGTATTTTGGGATCTTGCTTTAATTTAGCGACAACCGAATCTCTCTTGACTTTGTATGGTCCGAAGTTGGGCAAATCCTACGATATACGAGCAGTAAACATGCAAGCAAAAAAACAAAAAACACTGCCTGCTAGCGCATTGAAAAGCTTCATAAAAACTCGATTAAAATCAAACTCCACGTAAAACAAAATCTGAGAGAGCTAAACCCAACTACTTCAGGTATTTTAGACTTTGAAAAGGGTAGTACTAAAAACCGAATGGAGCCGTATGAAACCGCATGGGCACCGTAAGGTTTCACACGGTCCATACGGTCCCATCCGGTTTTTATACGGTCCCAGAAAGTTTTTAGAGCAACCGCTTTGAAAAGACAAAATGGTAAATTAGCAGTGGGATATCTTTGAAGTGAACAAAAACTTGACCAATTTCACGAAAATACTTAAAACCGAAAATAAAAACTAATGAATAACATAGCTAACCGATCCAATGAGTTCTCGCAGACGGACCACAGGTTTTCCAAGTTGATGCGCAGGGGTAGGTTTACTCTGTCCATCCCAGTGCTTTAGCTCTTTAATGCTACGAAGATAGAGAAGCGCTTTCAAGCCTGTCACGTAATCGTCAATCAACGTGAAGTCTTGATTTTGAATAGCGCTGCAAACCTGCGAATAACAAAATTCTTGGAATTAGCACTAAGTCATTACTTCCTTATTGGGAAGGGGGCATCCCAAGGAGTACTTAGCTTGGTGCTAAGGGTGTGAGAATCCATCCAAAAATACGCGCGCTAACCGCGCTTATTGCAAGAAATACAGAGGGTGCTGAACTGCTGGAACGCGTTAGTATATATGACCACTCATTGAAGAAAAGCGCACTAAAAAACACCGGGCTAATCTTGGTTAAAAAATCCTCGAAAATTTTCAAACTGCGAAAAATTAAAATAGTTCTAAGATTAGCCTTAAGACAAAATGTTGACAGTTAAATGCACGTTAGTGGGCCTGCCATGAAAACTTTTCGGGAAACGCAAAATATAACCTAAGAACAAGGATTTCAGCTTTCCATATCTTAAAACACAATGACAAAGGGCAAAATGTGGCAAAAGCACCTAATAGCAAGCATCCAATCAAAATATAATAGCAATCACTTACGTACATCTTCAAACTAAACAATTAACATGGGGCAAAAATATCATACAATAATGCGTTTAGCAACTGTTGTAATGCATTTTGCAAAATCTATCAAAAAGACAAGCAATGAATTCCAAGATGCTAATACGTTTAATTTGCACTGATTTTGTCACAAAACTAACCTGCAAAACCGATGCACCTCCCTGCAAATATTGGAGCCCAGCATCAGCTGAATCGATTCCTCCAGTAGCAAGGATTGGATAATTGGGGAGAGCTCGAGCTATCGCTGATACAGCTCTCAATGCAATTGGACGAATCGCGTTTCCTGTAATATCACATATATAGCATCACGAAAACCAAACTGATAGCCGAGTGGATAGAGCGGTTGCCGCTATATCGGTTGACTCGGAGTTCAATAATGAGTCGGGTCAAAACTATAAGTTTAAAATTAATATTCACAGCTTCCATGCTCGACATTCACAACATTAAAAACACGTGTGGAAAACAAGCCGGCAAAATTGTTGCACAGCTGGAAAAGGCACTTAACAGGATTCTCCCGATCCCCAATTTCGAAGTGGAAGACATGTGGCGTCCAACTCCTAAGCGGCTCATATAGCGCCTCAGTCACTTTGTCGTGAAGCATAAAAATGCTAATTATTGCAAAAAAATATTAATACATAGTCGCGTACGCACCAGAAACTCCACCGTAAGTTGTTCTTCGTTCCTTTCCTACGGCAGGCCATGCGCTACCACTGCTACGAAGTCCCATAAGGCCGGAAACTGTATTGGTAGCAGTGACCCCGTCTGCTCCACCTTGAAATAGAAAAAAGTAGCAAGATAGCGAAAAATATGTGAGTGGAGATGAAGCAATTACCGTCTTTAGCTGCGGTGGCGATATCGACGATATCAGTCACATTCGGAGTGAGCTTGGCAAAGAATGGAATCTTTACAGCAGCCCGAACCCACTTGCAAATGTTTAATACCATATCGGAATTTTGGCCACAAGCCAAACCCATTCCACGTTCACCCATTCCATGAGGACAAGACAAATTTAACTCCAAAGCGTCGGCTCCCGCTTTCTACAATAAAATAGGTAAATTAAGGAAAACATAAACGCAAAAGCAGGATTAATTCCATTCCAAGCATCCTATTGGTACTATTACGCTTTGAAGTGGAAGGCTTGGTTTTAACCACTTTAAAACTTGGATAGTGTTGCCGGTGGCTTGATTTTAACTGAAGCGACATACTACGAGTATGAATCTCAGACAATCATCGTTTTGGACGACGAAAAGCGCTTGAAGTTGGACACTACCAGTACCCACACTTCCGCAAGCAAAAACCTTTAGGCACAATCAATACACAACGAGTCGCAATACACGTAAAAATGTCTTGTAAAAAGGAATTTTCAAAACAAACCATTACTGTGAACTAACCTCAGACATTTTTGCTAGGGTAGTCCAATCTTCTTCGTTGTAACCACACATGATACTGGCGATCAAAATCTATACAAGATGTAAATAAATAAAAATGTGGCGACAGCAGACGATATTTTCATGAAGTACTATTCACACTATGCCAAAGCATTCATTGCACTGACGCAGAATTTGACTAACAATACGAACTTTTTATTTGTAATGAATTATACACCAGCGAGCTGGAAGCACGTTAATTATTGCGTTAAGGTACTTCAGTTTCAATTTATGAGTTCGAGTTTGGTCATTTTTGTGAACTGCATGCTAATGTCTGGGATTGTTACCGAGTTTCAGTCAAGTATAAGCAGTTTGCATCGAGTTTGAGAAACTAGGTTAACTTCATTTGAGTTCGAGCTCAAATTTCACAAAAAAAAAAGACCGAGTCCTGCGAGAGCGTAGCCCAGTTATTAACAACGCAATCACATACCCACTTGATCCTGGTTACTCCGTAGTTAATTCGATATGTGGATTGTGCCTTTGTCCCACAGCATTCAGTCATGAACTCAGCACATGAAGCTGTGAATCCAAGGCGAGTCCACAATCGCAAAAATTGACGTCCAAAATCTTTAAACGAACGTTTCACAAAAAACGCCGCGTTAATCATTCTTGTTTCAACCGATTTTTAGCCGCAAGATAGCGCGATGGAGCGATGATAGTATTCGTCAACTACAAGCCTTTGTTCATCAGCATACAAAAACTGATCATGCATCTGGCGGGCAAAGGCTTGCTGCTGTACACGAATAGCAGAATGTTGTTTTTGTTCCCGAAGACCGCCTGCGCGTTAAAAGGTGCGCCAATGATATTTAAATATTTAAAAGATTATCTAGAGCTTACGTGTTCTGGGAAGTCTTTTTTTAGTTCAGTGATACTCTTGCACCAGTAAGCACAGGTCTTCTCACTAACCAACTCAATATTGAGGAAGGAACCCTGTCCGGGGCCATACACGTGTCCAGAGGTAGTACCACGGACAATACGGGGAGAGACGTTGGTAACGATGTCCTGACAATTAAAAGATCAATTTTAATTTTGTTATGAATGTCCCAAAAATGAAACCAAACCAATATGCAAAATTAACAAAAAACAAAGTAGCATACCTTTTCCAATGTATAGGTCTTGGTTAAAGCAAAAGCCCAGCCTGCCTCAAACGCTCTTCGAATCATACATGATGACGTAGTAGGAGGGGCACTGGCTACTCCAAAAGGATTTATGAAGCGAAGGCCGCACATTTCTACACTGATATCAACCAAGTCGATTGGGGTGTAAAACTTCGGTAATTTTGGTTCAACAGGAATGGTAACATTTCCCAAACTCTGTGCAAAACACAAAAAATACTCGGTGTTTATTCAAAATACCAACTACAGTAAACAAATAGAGCGCTAAGTTAATTACTCGCGCTTGAATTTAAACCCAGCGGTGAAAAAACCAAGTATTTGTTAATACTTAATACTAGACAAGCAAAATGCTTAACGATCATTGGGAAGTTTACTACGACAAAATCAGACATATCGTCTAGTCAGTCAAAGACAACTCAGGAAACAAAATGAAACCAAACAAAGTAAATTCGAGTGCGTCCATTTTCTTACACGTACTTGGCCTACTTGAAATAAAAGTCGGTCAAGTAAAATCTTTCAGCGAATATCAGATAAGTACAACTAAAACTGATTTTAAATCTATACCTAAGCATTACAAACTAGGGGCAGCGGAAGTACACTGAACAGGTCGACACCATTATTTGGTAACCGAAGGCGCTAAAAAACAATTTCTGGTGCGACATCTAAATATATTGGTGAGCGCGAAAATGCAAAGGCTAACTAATGCAAACTAACTAAAAAAGGCTAACTAACTAATAAAACAATAAGCGTGTATGAGAGCACAGACCTCCACGTTGGAACGGAGAATCGAACAGAACACTTGCTTCAAGCTAATGAGCAAGAACACAACTTTAAGCCTTAGCTCGAGTTTTAAATCTTAAGTTCATTTTAGGTAAAAAAATCTTACCAAGTTTTGGAAATGAACTTCCTCTGCAGTTTTGTAACGTTTCTCAATGAGCGAGCTTACTACGCTATCCAAGAACTACATCCATACCTTGATACAAGTTCGTAATTCGACCTAACGACATACCTGTAAATAACGATGCATATGCCAAGCAGCAACCTTTCCATCATTAACCGATTCCACAGTTGTGTTTGCTACGCCTGCAACATCTCCTCCGAAATAAACCCATGGCACACTCGACTGTCCGGTGTTGGAATCTACTTTAGGCAAACCCCAAGAGTTCAGAGCCACTGGTTTTAATGCTTCCACAACTACAAAACCAAAATCGTGTTACATTGACTTTATAGAATTTCTGAAATATAGAAGCTTTCTGAGCTGTCCATTTTTTTATGTTGCTCGTGCAGATCTCAAAAATTACGAACGATCAAACTGATCGTAAACTTACTACTACGCCATTAACAAATTACACAAAAAATCTTAATAGTGACTGAACAATGCCTTTACCATATCCTGTTACTCTCCAGTTAAGCTCGTTTCAACTTACAAAAGCAACAGCGGTATTATAATTCAGTTTTATTTGCCAATGGCCTGGCTGAAACGATGGCTAAAGCGATCAAGCATATTCGCCTTGAAAACCAGACACACTGTCTGAAAAAACGAGACAGTCAGCTAACGCGTGTAGCTACGGCAAAAACATCCACAGCAAGATCAGCGGCATCACTTGTATGGCGCAGACAATAAGTATAATCCATGGAATAGTCACATCAAAACTATCTATTACATTTACATTGTCTTTATGATAAATTGTTACAACTTCTTTGTCAGTAACTGTATTTGAAACTGTTAACGGACCAACCACGCTTTTAACATTTCCTCTTAAACTGAACACGCTCTCGGCACCTGCACTGCTTCAGCGAGAAGTAAAAGCTGCCTTGGTACACCTAACCAACGCGTCACAACGCCAAACTTGAACTTACATTTCAGCAATCTTGTTTACTGCTGAGCACAACGAATTGCGCGTGACAATGACGTAGAAGGCAAAAAGAACGCGTTTGTTAGCTCTGGCTTGTTAGAAAGAGAAAGGCTCGAAGCTATCTAGATTGACTGAATCAACGATATACACACAAGCACAAAGCGCAAAAAGAGCGCGAGAACCCGTTGCTTGATAGGTTATGGTTTTATGCTACGTAAAACGACGTAGGCAAACAAAAATCTTCCTCTATGACCGTGAACTAGTTCGTTAAACAATGATAAGCTCAGACTCGGTTCGAATAAATAACGAGTAGATACACCCAATGTGTCAGATACTGTGAAGTATCCTGGCACCATGGTTTGAATAGAACCAAAAGAAAAAATTTTGGCTAAAAATTTTCAACCGGTGCAAGTTGCTGAATTAATAAGTTAATGCACACTCACAACACAGCAAGGTCGAAAATTAACCACCACTAAAAAGTTCAATCTAGCCTTTCAGCAGGGCTTTTCACACTTCTTGAATCATTTCAATAATACTTTAATTAACAATTTTATCAATACCGGTATCAGTTTGAATTTTTTTACATCAAGCTTAGCTAGCGTATTTTTTGGGGTTCCAAGCAGAAATGGGACGAAGCCCCCTCAGCAACTTGCGCTGCTGAGCATAAACCGCAGAGCACAAAATAAAGTCGTGTGCCCATCTAACACCACCACAACAGAATTTAACTTCTTTACACGATAATATTGTGGCCTATCTGCCCAACACATATCCCTTGCTCAGATAATCAAATTTTCTCTTAACAAAAAAACATCACTAACAAAGTACCAACACAAAATTTCTCAATTACCAAGTACCAACACAAAATTTCTCAATTACCAACAGTCAACACTCAAAAACATCTCTACTACAACTCATACCGCTTTAGTAGCAAGTACAAATTCACTGCTACTAATCCTCGATATTGTTCAAATGAAACAAAATTCGTCGAAGTGAGGACATCAATTCACAAATACGTCGACCGTTCAGATTTCAAAGCAAAATACGCTTGATTACTCAAACTAAATTACGTGCTAGTAACTGCACAGTTAGGTGCATTAGATTGCGCAGATTTTAGTTTATTAGAAGAAAATGACGTAATTACGAACTCGTAATAGGCTTGTCACTGCCATTAGATACCTAATGAAGATCGAATTCCTTGTTTGACTACGCAAAAGTACACTATTTTGATGACATCATTCTGAGATGGTAACTTATAAGAACTTAAACTTATATTCAAACTCTGCAGCAAAATAACAGCAACTTGGCAAGTAATCCGAGTGAAATCAATTTTTTTAAGCGGAAATACCTAAAAATTTGATATCTGTTTAAAAATCCAGAGAATTTTTATTGTTCTGTTAAACAGCGGCAAATGAACGAAATCCGAAATTCCAACTCTTATTTTAATTTAAACCGAAATTGATGCAGTGTAAACGAAAAAAAAAAACATGAGCGCCGCTGGAAAATCCCACACGTTCAACAATCTAACTTTGTTGACAGTTTCATATAGCCAAGGCTTCATTAACTTTCAGCCAGCTAGCTAAGCCTGAATCTCCAGCTAGATGAGGTTTCAAAAATTTCAAAATACGCGTCTCACAGCATTCATGCAAAGTTGGTATTTTTGTGAACAATTTTATATTTAGACTTTTTACTTGTCCTGAATTTTGCATGACTAAATGACGCAACTAATAATATGCATTTAGCCAAACGACATAATATAAAACCTTATAATCTGGCATAAGCTTTCTCAAGATATATAATCCACCTTGAAGAAAAGTACTTATTAAGCAATTTTAATCTTAAATAAATGAAATTTAAATGCAATTCGATCACAAATTATGACAATTTAATTGTAGGGCTACCGAAAATCATTATAAAAATACTGAAATTCAAGGTAAACCAGTGCAACGTTTCAATCCAACATTAACTCCTGACTCGACTATAGGCTAAGGGTTACAGGGTAAAAAGAGCAAAATCTATAAAAAATTATTATTGAAATAAACGGTTTGCTAACTTCAACGAATTCTAGCCGAATATAAACAGCTAGTCTCAATTTGATTCACTTAACTGACAAAACATGACAACCGACAAACAGACAATCTAATAAATTTCACGATTTTGACTTCACCTCTAGGCTTTCCTATGCAATAAGCGAACTGTTATGACCTTATTGATTAGCTTATACCTGGCTGGCTAAAACAAGCAAAATGATTCAACTCAGCATATAAATAAGTAATAAAACAGATGCTTTGTTGTTTAGGGTAAAAACTTAACTGCTCAAAACAGTTTTCATAAGGGTCGCAGGTACTCGATTACGATCGCAAATGATAAACGGGTCCTTACAATCCGTAAAATTAACAAAAAAAATAGCACTTTTTATTTCAAGTCCCTACAAATTCTTTTTTGCAACTAACAGTTTCTTAAAAATACCTTTTTTCCCAAAAAATGGTGATTAAAAAAATGTTGATTAGTGAGTAAAGTTTTAACCTCACCATTTTTGTCTGCAAGAGTTGATCCGAAAGCGGAGATAATGAAGTCCGTTTTCAAGCGAACTACTTGCTCCGTGTCTTCAATCCAGCGTCCAGTTTCCAGGTCCTGTTCGGTTCGGCAGAAACGGATTCCTGTAATGTGTCCAGAGGGTCCGGTAAGTACTTCCTGTGGAGCATGGAACGGCATTAGTTCGCATTTCTCCTCCCGCGCTAAGTCCATCTGAAATCAAAACACAAGCGTTTGAATGAAATTTAACTAATTGAAAAAAAAAAAAACGATAACCCAGTTTCAATATTTTTGTAAGCTGACTGGCTCAAAACACTTTCAAATTTAATCTCGTTAAACTTTGACAACTTAAAAAACAGAAAACTTGCCAGAAATTGATAAGCAAATTTGATGCTCTTGAATAATCTTCCGCATAATTGAGAATGTAAACCTATGATTTATTAAACTTAAAACTGCAACAAATTCAGCAATATTAAATCATTATGAGACACTGTAGCAAACAAGGTTATAACTTTAAGCATAGAAATTTTTACAGCTAAAGCAATAAAAGTAACTTCTAATGCATAAATTTTATAAATAAATTGTTTCAAATTATAAATACGTTTTAAATAAATTTTAAATACTCGTATGTTTTAAATTGTTATACATAAATAAATTGTTTCACTGCAAAAGCCAATCTATCAAGTTTTGCCTTCTTAGAGGTTATACTCCAACAGCTCGTCAAATCGATGACTTTTTTAATCTCAACCTTCACACCTTTAGCTGTTTAGACTGCTGTGAACTAAAATGAACAAAACTTTGCATTTATGAAGCAACGGGAAAGACCGGAAGCAAAAAAAGCTAAAATTGATCGTGTGCGCTGTACCAATGACTCATAACTGCATGTATATTTCGGCATCCTAGCCTTGCAAGCTCGTAGTAAACCAGAAAATATTTCTCCCTAGGGAGCCAGACCGCCGACAGCCCAACACATTTACAGCAAGCAAAATTGAAGAAATATCATCAAAGTCTAATCAAAGCAACAAAACATATTTTTTGATGCGGCCAGTAGAAGTTTAAAAACAGTTATGTCAAATTAGCAAATTAACTGTTTCCAATCAATGCAGTCACAACTATTATTGCAAGTGTAACTTGCTATAATACCAGCCAGGCTCTTAAATTACAATCTTCATCAAGCTCTAAAAACTTTAAAGGCATAATTGACTGTTATTACTATACTTGTAATTTTTGTGAAAACGATTGATCAACAAAACACTACGAGTAAAATTTTCATCACCAATAAAATTTCATCTGCGAAAACTATCAATACAACGTTTTCACAACTACTGCAGTCTATGACTGCGACTGTTGCATACTGAAGCGGCTTAAAATACCTCGCGTAGATCGCCAAATTTTCGTTCAATTTTAAGCTAAATCGTAGATCAATTCTAACGTTCAAAGTTGGAAATGAAAAATACAGCCAGGTAATACATGACCATTTTGTCTGGAAGTTTGATTGTGTTTTTCATCAAAGTTGCAAATTCAAAATGCTTCTAAACAAATAATGACAACAAATAGAGTCATTGCAATTTTCCAGAACACGATCGGTGCGGGAGGTCTGGGGTTCGATTCCCGGGCAGTCAAATCGGCAAGGTGTCGCCATTGGCTCGCCACCGCTGCAACGTTCTTCAGAGCCGTGTTGTCCAGGCGCTATGTCGCAGAGATGGGCCCAGCCACTCGTTACATGCTTCGGCGCAATAGAGCCAGAATAATGAAGATTTGATTTTTTCGGTTATATCGTTTAAACATTTGAAGTTTGTTACATAAACGGTAAAATGGTGATTAAAATAACGGTAATTCTTCTAATGTACAAAGTAATCACAAAATCAATAGCCGGACTCAGGTGAATCATTTCTATGAACGCGTTGAATCGTTTAGACCGAATATTGAAAACTTGAATTTTGTGTGATCTTTGTCATCAGTTACGGCCCATGTGAATTATTTCCGAATCATCCAATGCGGCGATAGGTTACACCGGCGGAAATTAACAGAATCACACATATTAAAAAATCAAGGTCAAAATCTAACTCTGCTATGATAGAGGAAAAGAAAAACTATTCATCAGTTTTGGATTAGCTTTGCTATATTTTGATGCCACGCCATACGAATGGACGGATCTCGAGGTCTGATTAATTGTGTGATTACAGCACTCGACAGCATACTTTATGAGCGTTTTTTTACAGCGGGAGTTAAAACTTTAACCGATTTTCGGACTGTATAATTATTTTTGTTAAAAAGCGGGGGGTGCTTGCTTACGTGCGATTTCCTCAAGAAAAATATCAAAAAACTTTGTTTCTCTGTAATTCATCAGTAAAAATTAACTGGTGGTTGCTTCAAATACGTTATCCGAAATAAATGCCACGTTAAACTACATATCGAACACAACTATGATCATGGTAAGCCGTTATGTCAACAATGTAATCATCTATCACAGAAAGTATTTTCAATCTTGCATTAACTTGAACTTCACGAATAAGCGACTTAACTCGACCTCAATCGTAAGGTGCGGATTGGTTAAAAATATGACATCATGCTTAAAGGGTTATCTTGGGTCAAAGTCGATGGAAGCAATTTCAAAATATCTGTTTTCAGCTACAGTATTTGCGCTGTGACGAAGTAGCCAAGAACGTTTTCAACCTAACCGCAAACTTTAAAAGCAAGCTTGTGAAAGAATTCAAAAAACCGTAAAAGACGAAGCTACAATCAAAGAACCATGAAGTGTGTAGTTTGTAGCATCAGTTGTGCTTTTTTTGACATTTTTTGTTTCTATAGATACAATCATTCATATCTTACTGCAATAATAAAGATTAAAAGCAAATAATTACAGTAGCCAAGAATTATGTAATATAAAGCACTATCAGCAACAAGGCCTGGCGATTAACGCAATAAAAGTAGGTAAGGAATCGATTCACAGAGAAACGACAGTGAATTATCGCTTTTGACTCAGAATTGAGAGGGCCAATGTCTTGAAGAGTGCAAAGCTCACTTCGCAGTCTACCTCACAGCTTAATTTAATTTTTTATTTAATGCTATGAATATGGTATAAGCTCAAAACGTCTTTCTACCCATTACTGATTACCCACTCCTATACGAGGTGGGTCTGAAAATTTCAGTAAGTCTGTAGTTGGTTTTGGCGAGATGTAACTTATTTACGTTAACTTAGACGACAAAATCTAAAGAGCAACAAAGTAGGCTCTTCATCCTTCCCACAATAGCATTTACTCATCGCGAGATTACGGTATCTGGAAAGACTTTAAAATCAAAAAGTAAAATTGATGAACTACATAAAGGTTTTCTAGGCCAGCTTTTAACTCCTTTGAAAATCGGTCCGTGGTGATTTAAAATCTTGTATAAGCATTGAGCACATGGTGACGTACATCAGCGGAGACCACACAAAAAGTTTAAAACAGCATAACAATAGATTAATCGGTCTGATAGCTCAACTTCAAATGCGAAAAACTGTTTTTTCTGTCCTTGAATGTGCTGTGAAGTCATCAATGTTAGTGATAGCTCATAGACATAGGGCATAGCTTAACAGCAAGTTAAGCCGATTATATTCAATTCACATGACCATATTGGCTTAATGATGACATTATGATAAAAAGGTTTCTTATTTTGACGTGGTATTGAACAAGCGTACTGTAATCGGTGAAGCTCAATGCGTTTAACATCGAAAAAGTTCTATCTGCCAGCAAAAAATCTATTCCAAATGTTCGTGGGACGACTTGGGATTTAAAAAAAACCCACAAAATATAGCCTACTTTCTAACCTAGAAGTTTTGCAACGGCAAAACAACATTGAGAAAGCATTCGCTGACTCACCGTCACACGGTTTACTTATCACATATTTGAAGTTAATATCATCACAGCAAAACCATACGCTGATGACGTCATCAAATTGAACGACTAATGACAGATAATATCTTTTGATCTCTTATCAGCAAAACTTAACTGAAGCTTGTTATTATTTGCGACATTGCAAAACATTAAAACAGAGGTTCTAAGCACTTCAGGGGCTGCGGAGCCCCCAAAACCTTTTCGGGGCTGCTGACCCTAGGGGATCTTTATTGAAGTCTATGGGCCTCTTCATTAGAAACATGTAAAAGACCCATAATAAATGATTATACCAGTAGGCGTCTAAGGCCGTATTTGTATTTAGGTTTACGGACGCCCGAAACCTTTGCGGACCGCACAAGGAGTTCGATACCCCACGTTAAGAACCCCTGAATCAAAAGAACATCTGCTTATTCTGTTTCAAACTATACAAATAAAATATTGGCTAAAACACAATCATTTCAACTTCAAGACAATTTTCGTGCAGGATTCACTTTCAATATCACGAATTCCTATTTGAACACTTAATTTTATGTAGTTCGAAGCTTAGAAAACAGTCAGTAACGGAATAAATTACGCGACCAATCGTTTTTTGAAGTCGGCAATTAATACTTGGAATTCCAGTGATTCTTGGGCTTATATACTAGTTCATAAAGTATTAATGACAGTTGCCAGTTATGCATCTACACGCAAGTCAACACAACGAGGCAGAAGACGTAAAAATAAACAAATTACACAAGCGAGTAATATATATTGGAACGACGGTATTTTCTGTACGAGCATTAGTCATATCTGTAATTTACGACACGAAAATAGCCATAACTGATATTTTGATGGGCTAATTTAAACTCTAGCATTTTCAACTCTGTAACACATTAACGTTAAATCACCTCTTCCGGTACAGCCCTGACGTTGGTGAAGCCCTTTCGGAATACCACAAAGACTCTTTTGGCGCCACAACGTAGAGCGGATGTTGCGCAATCAAAAGCCGTGTCTCCGGCTCCGAGCACCACGACAAGAGAATTCCTCATGTTTGGTAAGGTCGTTTGGTTGCAGCCACACATACCTGAGGAGTTACACCATTTACAAATTATTTCAAAATCAAACAAAACTTCATCATACTCGGGCCATTGCGAAAGGCGTGTAAAGACAACTCTTTGTCTCGTGGGCCATCTCAGCGGCAGCGCCTGAGCAATACAACTCCAAAGAAGCGTCGCAACAGTGGCGAGCTGCTTGCGACCCTGCGTCACACTTGATCGGCCCGAGACTCGAACCCAAAACTTTTCGCGCTGACAGCGATGGCTTTAACCACTAGCCAACCGGGTGTGACATCATTATCACTACCAGTTCGCAGCGCCTAACCCGACAACTAGGCTCAATATGGTCATTGAGGACGAATATACAGAATGCAGCAGCGATCATAAATTCATAGAAAATCAAATCAGAAATCTATAGAAATTGGTATTCCGAAAATGGGAATAAGACTAGAAGCTGGTACTGCGTATGGTGCACTAATTTTTAAAATAAGAATAGAAAACTGCATCTAAGCAAGACTGCAGCATTGGGCAGAGGGCAAAAAAAGACTGTGCTTACAGAAGTTTGCAGTTGCCTTTATGTATTTGCAAATACGGAAATTTTCTGTTTCAATGGAATAACATGGGACAGGAAACTCTGTGTAGTGGTTACTTTAGTCACACAACAAATGTAACTAGATATCAATTGCTAATTATACACTATCCACGTGATTGTGGATTAACCAGAGCCCAAAATAGAAACATTGCAAGTTTGACTGGTGTTTCGTGATTCTATGCTTTGTTTCGCATTCTGTACATCACGAGACCATACTAATGATGTGACAACACAATGAACTACAAAAAAACGCCGGTTCTCTACACTCGGAACATAAGGTTCACACCAAGGATTCTAACAGCAAGCTTGGTTATGCAAACGCGTACGAAATCAAGGATAAAAATCATCAAACCTTGTAAAGCACTCATCAAATACTATTTGAGTAGGTGGAACCTTCACTATCTTGGTTTTACACATTTTTGTATTTCGTTGCATATTTACTCTCCTATCACAAGAAAGCGATCAACGCGCTGTAGCGAGCTCGCTTAGGAGATGCCGACCACCTGTCTACCACTCCAAGATGGGGTAATCCCGTTAAGTCCCTTTCCCAACGGCGCAACAAGTAAACTTGCCGGCTTGTTCTCCACACTGTCCTTTTAATGCTGAGCGTCAAGCAGGGAAGCTGTGAATACCAATTATAAAGTCATCGGTTTGACCCGACTGGGAATCAAACCAGAGGCTACAGCTCCAGGGGCAGACGCTCCATATACTTGGCCACCTGAGCGTCTAAGCCATCTGCACCATCTTACATAGCCTGCGTTGCTTACCTGGCTTAGAAGCCCTAGTGACCAAAGGCAAAAAGTCCTTGGAGGTGTAAAATCCATGGTCTTGTTTAAGACCATCGAAGCATGGGATCTTCTTTGGTTCTGGAAGGCCAATTCCGACAAATACAGCAGCATAGCCTTCATCATCATGCATATGTTTTAAAGTCCGGCTGTCATCACCCAGGCCCTTATTCAACACCACCTGCAACAATTAAATACAACTGCTTCTGAAAAATTCAATTGCAAACTTATTTATGTTATAATTATTGCGCAATTATGTAGCAAATCGCCTTCTCCTACAGGAAATAAGGTCAAGTTCACTTTTCCATTTGAGAAGCATATTTAATAGTACAATAGCTAAAAAATAACAGTGTTCCATAAAATAATACAAAACCCCTTAATTTTTCAAGCCAGTCTTTCAGTTTTTAGTGAAACATTACGATAAATAAAGTCAAAAGAGGGTATAAGTATTTCAATGTCTACAGCTGCAATTTTTGAGTTATCTTTCGGGACCCTAATACTTGATTTTAAATTCAAATGAAATCTACTAAAATTAGAAACGAACAGAGGATAAAAAAGCCATCACATTAATTTTCCATTTTTTTGTATCAAACTCTTGCATTTTTCAGAAAGCATCTTGATTTTATCACTGTAAGAAGTCAAGATAAATTCCCTAAAAGAGGCTAAATAACTGCCCTGTATAAAGTAATTTACTGCATTAACTTACTAAAACTAGGAAAATCAACTTTCAAAAGTGTAGCCATTCCTGGATGCTACACTGCAATGATACAGAATTGCAACCAGTAAAGAACAAATGCAAAACCGCCACTCCTAGCAAATAATCTTCTATTAGCGGTTAGCCAAGCATTTTTTTCTTGGCATTGAATCTATGATGGCTGCTGTATAAATTTAAGTTAATGGAAACGCTTGAGGCAAAGTGGTGAAGTCATTCTCATGCATAATTGCACAATGGAGCTTATCTTATCAAGTTTGTCAAGTAATAAGTTAAAAAAATCAAGCCACGGTACCCACCTTTACATTTAGATCTCGCATCAGACGTATCTCGAAGTCGACTACATCGTAAGGAAGCCGATATTGCGGAATTTCTGAAGAACTGCAGTAACATATCTTTTCGTTAATTAATGAATGAAGAAATCAACTAGCTAACGGGCCTGAACAAAAAAATTTATATCTTACGTAATTCATTGTGCATGTGACTATGTCAAAATTCCATGGTGTTAAAATCGATTTTTTCACATCCAACAAACGCTGTTGCATGTAGCATAGCATTTTTAGGGCCCATGGGACAATAACCGATGCGTTAAGCTTATGGCAATATTACATCACATAGTCTATTGTCAAAAATTTGTCAGCAGCGATGCGCACTTGTTACAGAGCGGTTTCTACTAGACCGTAATCGCAAGGATCTTAGCTGAAATCCCACCTAGGCTTTACTGCGCATCAAGAAAAAAAGCATTCAACTGATTCTGCATCACAAATAACCAACATTTCATTTTTATACTTAACGCTAGAATCCACAAAAAACTTAACATCGGCAATTTTAAAGTGAGTTTGGATTTGTCTTTCTCGTGTCAAAAAATAAAAACGAAGTCGATCCATCAAATAGTAAGCTGATAGAGTAACAATTGCCTCTACCGATACGTTGTTTATGTTTTCATAATTGCTGCAATGCATAATCGTAATGCTCAATGTTTATGGAAACTGCTGTCATAAAACGTAACAGTAAACTGCCTTTTTCACACAAAAGCTTATCCTATCCACCTCGCGTGTGGAACACTAAGCCTTGTGAGCATTATAAGGTAAGTGCGTGCAAGTACACAGATTATTGCACACCAAACTTATAACTTACAGTACAGATACGTGTAGGGTAGCTATATTATTTGACCGAAAGAAAAGATATATACTTGAAAAAATATTAACAAGATTGCAGCTTATCTTGTAATAACTAGGTATGCATTCACTAGAAATATTAGGTTACTCCGAAAGAGATCAAAAAGACAAGACTTATCCATGGCAACGAATTCTCATTCAAATAATTACAAAAACAATCATATGCATGACTTTGCGTCACTTAATGATTTAATAAAAACAGTTTTGAGAAACTTTGTCAAATGAGAAAATTTACACAATTTTTAGCATTATAGCCTACAGTACATCTTTCTTACTAATTATTCTGTAGCAACTATAAATCTTTAACAGGCATGGTATATATGTTGTGTTTCGGAAATACTAGCGGGTAGCTATATATTGTGTATATTGAAAATATAAAGCGTATAAGAACATAAAAATTAAACACGATTATCAAAGATTTCAAACTGCCTCAGTAAAAACAAAAACTGTATAATAGCAACACAAAAAAGAAAGATCAATGAGTGTATCAAGCAAATTATCAAAATATCAGCGACATCCGGTTATTCCGGTACACATGGCCTTACCGGCGTGGTCTTCAAAAAGGTCATTAATTTATAGTCTCTAGCACACCTGCTGATAAACTGCAGCCATAATTATTCTCATATGTGACTCATATTTGCTTCGTTTAAAATACCAAGTCAATACGACGCATTTTTGTAAAATGTGTCACTACGCGCCCACGCACTATGACCGGATGCTAAGCGAATTCCAATGAAAAAAACCAACATAAATTCATGGTTATCACACCAAGCCAGCTCCAAAACGTTCAAGTTAAAAGTCAGACAGTTGGTCTAGCACAAACAAACAAGCATTTCGTCACCGAAAATGCGATCGAATTTCTTCGCGTCAACATAAAAGTAAGTTATTTGTGCTGGAGAAAAAAGTTTGATAATAAAAAGCCACTGAAAAGTCGCTATTGATGAACCTCGACAAAGAATCATGTACCCATTTTTCGTTGGGAGAAATTTACAGGTAAAATCTTTTATTGGCACGCTAAACTTGCCGAAAATAAAACCTAACACCTGTAACAACGCTTATTTGGCAATAGGATAATCATTTTCAAACTGGCAACTGAAGAAATATGCCACTTTTTATCTCTATGAATGTTCAGCTTCTTTCAACATGTAACGTAAAACAGAACGATACAATGTCAATGTTATCAATAACACGAACCACCATTAAATTCATGAAAATCTGCTGCTTGACGAATGAATTAAACCTTACCAACAAGCCTAGTTTACAAACACCAGCTATCTTTATTACCTTACAATGCCCCTATCAAGTTCACCTATCTAAACGCAAAAGTTGAAATGAGTTCGTTGCTTACGTAACGCTCAACTGTGCTATGTTTATTTAAAGTTCTTCGGCTGGGACTTGAAGTTTGCTTTGGCAAACATCAAGTCAAACCAATGAAGCGTAAAAATGCCTCAAGCTCAAAGAATCAGCAAAACATTGAACTTCAAAAATAAATGAACCTCACACGGCAAATCCGTCATTAACTATTGCACAACAAAATAAACAGCTACAGTGATGAGATTAATGAACCTAACATGATATTAGATTGCATTTTTTGCATTTGCAACGTCAAAAACCGCCATCTTAAACGAGCAGAGCAGCTAGCTTATAATTAGGCCGATGTCACAGACTTATTTCTGCTTTACAACCGCTGCAACATGCAATAATATGGTCAAAAGAATTGAAATGCAAAAAATAGTACTAGAGCCGCACAGCTTTCAAAATATTAACACAGCGACTTATACAAATTTTTGAAAATTAAACCCTGAGCAATTGTCGCAACCATAAATGTTTCATTTGCTCACCCAGTAGGAGTTACAGTATGTTTGCAACTTAACGCGAAAGATCAAGTAGGTTGTGATTTACTGAAACGAAAAAGGTTTTCTCTTGGAAAATTCGCAACGTCATGTTTCGCTTTCTCTTTCTAATTTTGGTTGTTTCGGTTTTAACGAGAAAAAATCTCCGAAGAAACAATTTTCGGTCGCGTAAACAAGCATAAAATATTGAGACTCTAGTGTCAGTGATTAAATAGACACTGACAAGCAATGGTAGGTATAACTTACGCAAACCGGCATATACTTGACCGAATTTTTAGTATAATACAAGAACGTTATACTATTGCTTCTCGTTTGGACTGAAGCTAACTTGGTTCTCGCTGATACAATTTTCTATTAGTTGTGGAAATATGGGGTCTTCATAACGCGAAGCTTCAATTTCTTGATAATTGCACAAGCTAATTTTCAACGTTTTTTAATATTGCAAAATTGCGTCATAAAATTATATCTATTTCTAGCAAATGCGGTGCTATGGACAATAAAAAGTTCTAACAAATCCTTTAGCAGTTCCAGGCCTTTACCCATTACTGTCTACAGCCATGAATCGAACCCGTCACGTAGGATTTCCCACCTCAGTTATCGCCAATTTTTTATCAAACTAAGCTTAATTCGTTTTAAGATTGAACGCTAAATCATTATTTTGCACTGTGTCACTCAAATATTTTAACTTCTCTATAGCTGCAAGAAGGCTCATTAAAACTTGAACAAATGATACTTAAGTAGGTTTACCTTAATTACAAGCTTACACTACATTGCCGTACGTACGTACTGTAATCAACTTGGCAGCAGCTTTTCAACGCCCAACTCTTTTCTAACCTTCAAAGCTCACCAAGGTCTCCAGATACTCAACAATTATTTTCAAAAATCAATTGGTTTATTTATGGTGTGATTTAGCTTTAGATCGAGTACTTGAAACTGGCTTTGAGTTTTTTTTCACAATTTGCTTGATTTCGTTTGAACAAGTTCATCAAATCAAAAGCTTTACTTCATTTTATGTACATGTCCAAGAACATTCCCAACCTACAATCTTGGACACTGAATGACATCCTTTTTGCTGTAGTGCTTTGTACATCGGGAATCTCGGCTTCCATTTCTTGACGGGGCAAATAGAATCAACAGTCATAAAGATTATTGTTACGCAACAGAAGATTCTTGTTGTTTTGAATTGCAAAAACAACTCTGAACATTTGAAACTGCATTAATCCATATTTAGTTATGACGTGAAGATCTGCTCAAAACTGTCAACAACACAGATGAAATGGCTGCACATTTATTACCTTCTTCCACCAAACTTCAAACGCAAACAATGCATAAACCTAATCATAGTTATCTAGGTTTAGATATCAGTTAACCAAACCAAGACCCCAGGGTTAACACTTTTTACCTGCTGACGAACTAGAAACCATATTATTTCAAATTTCTTTTTCTCACAGTCAAATAATTTCACTATGTATACAGGTATGTTTATGACATAACCATTTGGTTATGGCATCGTCTGGACCTTAAATCCTTAAGCCGACATTAGGTTAGAACGCTTTGAAGGCACCAAAGGATTAATTTTGGGCTGTCTAGTTTGAAGATCATTCGATAAAGTTTCGGTCTTTTAGTCATTTTTACAGCTACCTAAACTACGACTGAAAGAACTGGAACCAAGACATGGCATGCTAGCCTCATACTCTCTAACGTTATATCTAATCGTGATAAAAACAACTGCGAATACAATAACTGTAATTGGATAGTTTTGAATATGCTAAAGCAGCCAATAAACTGAGCAATTATGTGTTGAATACGCTTCATTCTGCTCCCAAGCAGAGACAAAAATAGTTCTTCATGAGCGCCCCCATTGAAATTGTGAATTTGAATTTAGCCTAATCTGCATATCTGCTTCACGGCACGCACCACTTCTACGTACTCAACTCTAAGTTTGAACTTTAATGATTAGAAGCATGAACACTAGGCATTTATGAGCGTCAAACAAAATTACAGACATCTGTTTAAACCAGGGATTCTCAACCGATTGGCCCTCCTCGGTGGGACATTACCCAGAGGGTCACAAACACATGATATATTAATGATAACTAACCACTTAAAACCAGCGGACGGCTGTAGCTACTGTGAATTAAATATCGACAAAAAAATTTCAATGCTGGGCAGATGCCATTGCTGTTGCGAGTCTCTGTAGAAGGGGCCCAAACCGCAAAAGGGTGAGAACCACTGGTTTAGGCCATTTGCGTAAGTACTGAAGGTTACTATGAATATATTCTCCCTTTTTCTTTCTTCTAGCTGGTACACTACCAGTGAACTGAGGCCACCTGGTGCAATACTGCTTTTTCAAGATTTAAAACTTTAAAACTGCTGAGAACATCCTTTTTCGCCATCTACGAAAAACAATTTTTGCCAGATCGCTGCAAACTGTGAAGTCCAATAATCCAAACGAAACGATCAACGTTTGCAAATAAAAGCAGTTTCAGAACAATAGATCCAGAAAAGAGTCCAAACGCTTTTCAGCCGTCAGCAAACTCAGAACATCTGCAATCTGTCGGTAGTCGTTACTAGACCGCAAGTCTGCAAGACGAGCTTCCAAAATTTAACAAAGTACTTGAACTGCAATTGAACTTCTCTTTGCCAACTGCGGTGCCATAAAAATCTCGTTTTTGTAGCGTAACGAAAACAAGAAAATTTCTTTTACAATTAGCAATAAAAATGTTTAACACCGATTTCTTGAATTCGCAAGTTGCCGCGACGAATTGTAAAGCAAAAGGTCTTTCAGCGGAAAGGCCAAACAGGAATGCTGAAGACAGCAACACCTGTATGATATCAAACAGAGATCTGCGCATGGGAGTTAAGGTCCTAAGAACGTCCTCTCAGGCCTCCTCTAATAAACGTTAAAATCCGTTATTGCTTAGGTTCTTTTAATCCTCCCTCAGAAAATCCATATGTACACCTCTGGACATAAGCACTACTAGCAGGCTCAGCAAACATAATTGCGGCAACCAGTGGCACGCTTTTGTTTATTTCAAGCAAAACCAAGCAGTGATGGAGTTACATTTAGAAGTTAGCAGAAAAGAGATAAGAAATCATAAAACCAATGGCCTTTTTTCAACGAACACAAAAAATCAGTGATGACCATACGTAACACAATTGTTTTATTTTAGCGTCCTCATTGATCAAGCGGTATTGCTTTTCTCAAAAATACTCATTTATACAATTCTAACACTTTATCTACACGTGTGGGCTACTAAAGATATAATTCTCATGAGTTCAAAGTTCTCAATCAATTTCTTAACACCTCTAACTAAGAATACATCAGTTTCTGTAATCAGTCATAAGTCGCCAAAGTAACTTGTAATTTTTCTTAATCCAAAGTTTATTGTGCTATACTTCTACAAACACAACAGTGGCGTACCAAGCTAAAAGTGACCAATCTCTTAAAAGAAACACCCACCACATATGATGTACTTGACTTTGCTTTTAAAAGGTCAGAAAAGTTACGATTACACTTCAAAAATTTGAAACAATATTCAAGCCGTTGAGCCGTTGTTCGTAATTTATATCAAAAACAACTAAAACATTACCACAAACAAAATAAACAGCAATATAGGCTTATACCAGTGTTTCTCAACCTTTATGGTTTGTCGCCCCTTTCTCGTGTCTCTCTACACCAGTGGCCCCCTGCTCAGCGATAAAATCTTCAGTTCGTATTTCATTCGTAGTGGTTACAGCTGCGGTCCGCTGGCCTCAAGTGGTTAATCACCACTAATAAATCTCGCGTTTGTGGCCCCTAGCTACGGTCCAGCGACCCTTCAGGGGAGCCCATGGCCCACGGTTGAGCCCCTGGCATATACCAATATCATCCGAAGTTACCAACTTCCAGGCTATTTTAAGCATACTGCAATGTGATCTTGATTTAGAAATAACTGATTTCAAACGAATTCCAGCTCATAATTTTTCATATACAGTGCAGGTAGATAAGTACATTAAGCACACACTTGAATCGTGATATTGGTTTGAAGTGAAGCAGATGCGTAAATTACTGAACAACGCTCTGATTTCTACTCTGTCGTTTTAGCCACCAATATCCAGCCCAGAATAGTTGAAATAAATTGCGCAATCGGTGACACTTTTGCAGATTTAGTTTGGAAATCCTTGACTTACAATAAAAAAAACTAGTTTGCAAAATTTCGGCCCAATGACAATAAAGGCAGAGGTATGGGAGAGCGGGTGCAAGCACACATTCTTTAGGCCATTCTCAATTGGCGGCCCATTACAATTATCAATCACGAATGATTGAACGCTGTTAAGGGACATACATGACAAACAACACATAGCCTACACAAGACCCTTCGCACTTCCGTTTGTGCCGAGCGTCTGGTGCGAAAGCTGCGAATACTATTTTTTAAGTCTTTAGTGTGACCCGACCGGGAATAAAAGCCCAGTCTCCCGTCTACCAAGCGGACGCTCTTAACCGATACACCAAGCGCCGGTTCCCAATGACCATAGAAAATCATTAATCTCCGGTGGGAGTAACAACTATGTAAATTGCAGTAGATCAGTTAAGATGCTTGATGTAAAAATTACCTGAGCCCTCCAATGTAGTCAGCTTTTTCGAATATAGTTAAATCAGAGTAGCCAAGACGAGCCAAGAATGAAGCACAGCTTATGCTGGCAGGTCCACAGCCAAATAAAGCCACTTTAGCGGAAAACGTAGCCGGAAGTTCACTCGCTTGCGGAAGGCTGGGATCACGGATTTGGGGAAGATGCATCGCTTGGAACATCTGTGCACAAGAAATAATTCTAGTCCATTTTTAACAATTGACCAAAACTACAATGTCGCTTAGATAAATGCAGAAAAAGACATCGTGTTTAAGAGTATTTGTCAGTGACATCGCTAGGCGGTATCGCGCGTAGGTAACAGATCCTACGTGAAGGGTTTGATTCGCGTCTGGAGCCGGTCGCATTTGACATATTTACCGGGTGGCTGCTGACACGAAGAGCGCAAGATCACTGTGCAGTCTCCCTCAATTACTGTTGAATTTTCTGTTCAACATTATTAGAAAAAATAACTTGAGTTATTAATTATGCAAAGTATTTGAGCTTGAAAATTAATGGTCTAATATTCAGCGTAATTTATGTTCTTTACCAGAAATGAATGACGTCATAAGAGCTTCAGTATTTTTCGCACAGAACTTTACGAAAAGGTAGTGCAGTAATGAGATTACTAGGAAAATCGTCCACAACAACATACCAGCTACATATCTCTATCTTTATTTTTCTTGCACCCAAATCTTTTGCAGAACTGATCGTGCATGTTTTAACATCAAAATCAAAAGTCTTATGCAAACGACAAAGTGCAAATTAATAAAAAGTTGCGAACGTAAGCCAGTCAATAATACAAGATGTCTTTAAACGAAGCTTACCAAAAACATGTAAAAATAGTTTAATATATGAAAAATATAACATAACAACAAAAAAAGTAAAATGTGTCTGAAACGCCCATTTTCTTTGCACTAATCGCACATGCATGCAAAAGCACATTTATTATAATCTGAAGTAAAATGATCGTTGCCAAAAATCATTTCCATCAAAATTTGAAAAGAAATGCGATGCAAGTATCAAATTATTTCTTTACGATTTAATGGTTCGACATTACACACAATAATCAGTAAAAAATAACCAATTTCGTCACACTAAAATTCCCGCCAAAAATAGAACGAAATAATTTAAGGTACTGTATATCATCCAAAAAAGCGGATATGTTTATCAAAACGATGAAACTAGCTTTGAAAAAATCATTTACATAGAGAGACGATTTTCACGGTGTCGGTTCAAGTACAAATACGCTACGGAAATTCCCGTTTTCAAATGATTTCCTACTTCGATTGCACAACGCAAAAAAGGCATTTTATACCGAGGGGACGCTGTAAACCAGTCCCAAGGGTAGAACAGCACTAACTAATAGTGGTTTATTTGGGGGGTGGGGGGATGGAATATTGAATATCAGTAAGTAATCCATACACACAATTGTATCATACTTGAAATTTAAAAATAGCGCGACTTAAAAACACGAATTTTCGCTCCCATAAATTTTTGTTTGAAGAGTGAATTCAAAATCTATTTTAAATATTGACAATCTATGTATTGGTAAACAAGTACACAAAAATAGCGGTAACTGTTCACGAAAAACAACTTAAAACATAATAAATTGTTAGGAAAAAACATCGTTAGCAAGACCATATCATCATAAAGTCAAGGAAAACGAACTGCATTTTACCAAGACGTACATTCGTCTAAATAGTGGGTGGACCCACAAGGAAAATACCGAGCAACCTGTTTCCGCATACTTTTTCAGCGGAGAGCAATTTTCATTCCACAAACACGATCAATTCTACTCAAACCGCAGAATTGCCAACACAAAGAGTTTGCTTGTACGTTCGTTTAGCTATGTTTGCCCACAATGCCCAGCCTGAACTCCAGTGGACTTGCTACCGGTTCTGTTTCGATCAACATTTGACAACACAACAGAGAAAATACGTAGAAGCGAGGACCGCACCCACTAACAAATACGATAAACTGCGGTGGTTAGTTGGGAAATAACGATGACAAATGACGAAAACTGAGCCGAAACCTCATTCTATTACAAAAATGGAAAGTAAAAACACTCGGTTTTGTATTTTTAACCCCCAAAAAATCTAACAAAATGGAGTGCGAAAATGTACGACTATCTTTGAAATATTCAGCTGTATTGCTGTTATACCTCATCTATGCTTTATATCTACGACGGACATTTTGGTAATTCATTGCATTATTAGTCTATTGTTATTAATAACATTCCAGACTACATTGAAACCAGTCGTGCAGGTTTGATGTGCGAGGAATTAAAGTCTCTTTTTCACTGCACAGATATAGCAGGATTTTATCCCGTAACTATCTTGTGCATATCGTTAAATCAGTGTGAAAAAAAATCGTATCTGGCATCAACTTGTTGAAATACATATTTCTTAACGAGTAGGTGCAAACAGATACATGTGCATTTCCAGTAAAGTTTCAACCTAACATTTTTGAATATGTTATATTTTAAGATGCAACAAATGGAAAACATTTCTTTCATTAGGAGAAAAATTTGTGTGAATAAGCAAGAAGCTCGCCATTTCTTAACACTCATAAAATGGTTCATGTTGAATGCTAGCCTGTTATTCAATCTCATAGCGAGTTTGCGAAGGTGATATGTGCATTGGCGAGTGAAGCATACAAGCAGCAAAATGAAATTGAATTCAAATTCGAGCGACATTGTTCGAGAACTAGCGTACTCTTATAAACAGCAATGGTTGTCCACTAGCGTCTTCTAGCGGCTGTGTAACTTACACAATTATTACCGGTACAATATGACAAAAACATTCTAGTTGTCGCGGTAGCAAACGTTTTAAAATATATCCACGTAAAATGTATTGGCCATTGCACTGGAATTTTTTTGAGGTGAGAAACTGCTCAAACAGTTAACCTCACATTTACTTCTCGATCCAGTGTATTTCTCCAAGTCTCAGAGCTGTTTACACTTGATTAGCAGTAAATGTTCGGCCAATGCCGACGAACCACAAAACTATGAGTCTAAATAAATCGTGCACACAAGATAAAAAGTATCTTATCCAAGGACGCAACAAGTGTTTTTTAATGAGAATGAGAAAATACTAAAACATAGCCTCACAACTATAGCTGTTTAATCAATTGATAGGCTACTTTTTATTCCAACAATGTTCTTTATGTTCTCATTTCATAGGCATTAAAAGAGTTATGTTGAAATAATAAGAAGTAGGTAAATGGCTAAATGTACAATGATTAATATCTTATTTTCGATACGCTGCTGTGGATTAACACTTTATTTTTGATGCGCTTATACCAATAGGGTGAGTATGGTACAAAAAATTACCATATTTTATGAGAAATACCACAGGAACCTCAAAAACTTAGGGTTGTCATTGCAACATATTACCAACTACGCTATGTTTTTACCGGAGTAGCATGTAACGAAAACCTGATTGCCGAAGACAAACCAATTTCCAGCCTGATCTCAGATTACGCAAGAGCACTTTCAGAGGTACGTATTAGCAGAAAAAAAAAACAACCGCCTTTTTGTAGACTGCGCTTACGTTATAACAGCTGTTCGTGCAGTAAAGCGCCACCAACGTCTGCTGCAAGAAAGAGACAGTGCCAACGTGCAAAAAAAAACACAACTTTCAGATTCTGGAAAACACACTAATTATAGCACACATCACAACCTGAAGGGACTTTTTCGGTATACCTTCGAAAAATCAAATTTTCATTATACTTGCGTATTTACGCCGAAGCGTGCAATAAGTGGTAGGGCTTATCTCCGCGGCTTAGCGCCTGTGCAAAACACTGCTCCGAGGAAACGTCGCAGCGGTGGCGAGCCGTTGGCGACGGATTTGATCGACCGGGGATTCGAACCCCAGACCTCCCGCACCGACAGCAATATCTTAAAAACTGAGCTAACCGGCCGGTTCGGTACGTCTTCGTTTAGTTACTTCAACTTGTAACTTTTACCTCAGTAGCAAATTGTTGAAGGCCTCCAATGTTAATAGGACCTTCCTCAGTTCCGTAAAGGTTGCACCCCCCCACGCACAAGTCACTGGTGGGGCAAACCATACCACAAGTCAGACCAAGAGGATTGTCAGAAAAAATTGCCTTCGCTGCTCCATAGTAATTCTGCAAAATAAATTGGAAAATTATGTGCTTTAAAAAGTCAAAGGCTAATTGCAATGACTTAAAAGTTACGAGATAACTCGGTTATGGACATTAAAATATTTGCTAATACCCGAGCGTATGGACAAAAAATGCAACACCGACGGGGCCTTATCCAGAAAATAATTCAGAGGAGGAGACTTTGCGGTGAGCAGATTCGCTACTGGCAGTGGCGTAGCTATGAGAAATAAATAAATTCTTCTACAGTAGATTTCAAAAAAAAGCCTGTGATGGTCGATCTTTAAAAAAAAAATTTCTGGACAGTCCACAAAAAAACTTTTAGCGGATGTTGCGTAAAAATATACCCCCAACCTGGGCATAATTCTAAATGATTATTAACACTGGCGCTTAAAATATTTTGGGGGGGCAACTGATTTCTTTGCCTAGGATAATGATCAACTATTCGGTTAAGGTTGACCCCCATATTCTCCTTTAAATAAGGCCTTGTGCAACGAGATTTGGCCTAAAACTGTATTAAAGTCATGAGGTGGTGCTAAAGGCAGAAAATTAGATCTAATTTTATGCGGAGCTTCTAAACTACACTTTTGTAAATTGGCCTAAACTTTGACTGAGGAATAGCAAATGAAATAATTGCCAAAGACAAATTAAACAAATGATTTATGTTATAGCACCTTTGCAATTGAAACACACTTGAGTTACCACCTGATTATCACACCGTCACCGTTGTTATGATAAGGTATGGAAGTGTGGTTACTGAAACAGCTCAATAACATAACCTATATCATGCTCAATTATGTAAGACCGAAAAAGAAAAAACATTCAGAACCTTATCGATGCCAAAGCATGTATTCCTACGATGGCCGTCTTTGCAGCTTGCTTATGTTTAACCGTAAGTTTTTTCTTATTATGGAAAAAATAATTTGAAATTGTGGCTAAATTTTTAAGGCTATGCAGACGAAGGAATAGAGCAATGCAAGTTCAAAAATATCTGCATCAAACTTTTCGTTATTTGCAAATTATACGGTTTTAAAAAATATATTTGCTACACCAAATCAATGGCAATGAATTTATAGAACATTTTCTAGTGACTTTTTTGGGTTAGAATCATCGTAAAGCTCTGATCTACGGCTTACAATAGCACAGTAACTTGCACTGCAATAAAGTGATTGTCAGAGCTTTATAGAGTCTATAGACCATAGGAATCTATCAGCAGCTAAAGCGATCAATTCACAAACCTGATGAACGTCGATGCCTACACCATATTTTTAGAATATTACACAAGCAAGTTTCTTAGTCTGCTGGAACGTGACTATAGACCAGCGACTATTATGCGAAAAGGATATCCGGTAATGAAGTGAACAATAGGTTTAGATCGTCAACTAAAGTCGTTAAATTGGCAGTAAATTAAAACTTTACCTACTCAAATGCCTTTGTATTAGCAATTCCTAAACCGGCAATGAGCTAAGTTGAAAAGAGTACAACCGCAATCATTTAATTACGAATGTATACAACTAAACATGCCACTCGCGACAATTTTCATATGAAACATTTTTGAGATTGGACTATACATTTCAATTTTACTTTATGCGACATATTAGACCAATATGACAATCTTTTTGAAACTGTTACGAAACATCGGCTGTACTCCTGTATGTTTGGGATAAAAGCCTTACACTAAACATGACTACGGCCTTGCCCTTTGCAGTTCACAAAATGTAATTTTAATCATTTATTGATCAGCAAGACCACCACAAATATCAACCAGACCCGCGTTATCACATTCAGTTGTTTAGGGCTACACTTTTTTACCAACAAAATTACTCTTTTAAATCCTCTAATTGTGATAAAGCCACAAAAAGACACTTAATAATGACATGGCACGGACCACTGGTACTACACCTAGTCTTCACTTCAAACAGGTTTAAGAACAACGTAGCCAATTAGCGCCTTTGATTGAACGCTAATCTAATTCAAATGGCAATGTACTCTTCTACAGGTGGCCCACAAGAACTTGGTATCGCTGTGCCTGTGAGCTGCGTCTTAACAACGTCAAGCTCCAGTAATAGCTCAGCAGCCGCGGCGCTGAGCTAGATACTTTTCTACCGATTTTCGTGACCAAGCTGCACTTCAGTACTATTACACTGAGCAGAAATTAGAATTGAAATTCGATTTTAAAGTCATTGCTTACACTGAAGAGCTTATGGGTTAAATCTAATTAAAAATGACCTACTGGAATTCGGTATAGTTGCGGTATTAAAATCATTTCAAAACGCAATAAGCAAGCTTGCCGGAAGTGTTAACCCTGTAAACAGGCAAAATACGTCAAAGTTACAAAAATAACCAGCTTTAGATGGAGTCTAATCACGAAGGCGGTCCTACAAAAAGGACTTTGACTGCAACGCCAAGTAAATTTCAGTTCAAACTTTAGACCTGCTGTTTGAAAAAACGTTTCCGATATCACATGAGCAACCTCAACTTCACCATTCCCTTGGATTGAGAAAAAGCTTTTTGGGCAATAATGATAAAAGCCCTTTAATCAGCTTAAACTGACAAAAATTTGCACATTTTACACCTAAATATCTTGAAGGCAGTCTATTGTTAACTAACCTTTGCAAAATTGCCAAAAATGTGAAATGATTTAGTTGGTGAAGCAGCATCAGAAAACATCGAGGTACAGAGCAATTGGTGACGGCTTTGGGTGTGAAGGCAAGCCGAGCAGTGGCGTAGGAGCATACGTTGCCGCCCCTGGCTTTCGTTGAAAATGCCGCCCCAAGTAGACCGCAGAAAATTTTGAAATAGTTTTGAATAAAAATAATTACAAATACTGTGCTGCGTCACAGAAGGTTCTATATCGCTTGGGAAAGCAGCCTCACTCTCTCAGCGCTAAGGCTAAAAATTAAATACGAAAATGGTGAACAAATGTATGAGGCAAATAAAGATCAATAGCCGCCTCAAAATTGAACTTTTCGAGCTTTCGCCGCAGCAAAATCAAGATGATATCTTCAATATCAAGTTTTTGAATGCAGTCTCTTTCTATAGAAAGAATTGATAAAGCCGATAGCCGATCATCACTCATGGTAGAACATAAATACGACTCTTTTGACTCCTCTCACAGCTCGCAATTGAAACACCAATGGTTAGATAAAGCTTCAGATAATTACAAATAATGTGTTGCGTCACAGGCAGGCATGATTTTGCTAACCACTGCAAAACATCAAACGTTGTGGCATTACGATCAAACGTGGTTTCACTGCTTCGCACCAGCCTCTTAAATCTGTCAATTTCCACAGCTAACTCCGAAAAGTCCACCTTGTCGTCATAAGTGCTTTTAAAAGCGTTGGTGAAACCTTTGTGACTTTAGCTTTGCAGCAGCGCGCGAGAGTTTAAAAATTCAAACATAGCATTCAATTGGTGTATACGGGTAAACCTAGTTTCAGCCTCAAGTCTAAATCTGTCCAAAGCTAGAAACATGCATCTTCTCACTTCTTCAACAACACTAAGACCAGCATCTTCTGCGCGTTCGCCGGGCATTCTCTTTTTTCTGCGAACTCTCCGATCTTCAACCGGAATTTCTAGCTCTGTGCATTTTTTAATCGCTGCATCTACAGAACCCTTAACTAGAATATCGCGCTCTTCCACTCTAAAGTGGACAAACGCTTTCATCTTGTTAGAGCATTGCACTAACAACAATCCTTTTTGCTGCAAGTAAGTTTGAGTATCGTGAGATTATCGCAGGATTACTTCCCAAAAACATAAGAAGGTAAAGAAAGCAAAATTTTGGATCGTTTCTAGGATGCTATGAGCGTCACCTCGCGTATTAAGATTTTCGTTCGGATTACATAGCTCCTCTAGAGCATCCATTATTCCATCAAAACCTGCTTAAAGGGCCTTTACAGCAGCGTGGTGAGCGCTCCATCGCGTATCAATCACTCGCTTCAGCGAGATTGGCGCATGCTTTAGAAGGACTTCCCATCTATGAGGAGAGGCAGCAAAAAAAGCATACAATCTTTCGAATACAGCGAAAAATTTGTCGCTCAAGTGCGACGATCCGACGGCATAAACACCTGCAAGATTCAGTAAGTCATTTCCATAAGGTACGAATAGTGTTTTTGGATTTATGTTTTTGTTTCTTGAACTGCAGCATGAATTCCCGACATCGTAGATGCGTTGTCGTAGCTTTGTCCCCTACACATCGTCACATCTAATTGTTTAGTTCATGTAGAATAGATTGAAAAATTTCAGCTGCCGTTTTTCCGCTCAACGGAAAGAAATTCTAAAACGATTCCTTCACTTGGGCAATACTGTTTTTGATTGTTACGTATCTGACGATAAGAGCCATTGGATCAGTATGTGATATGTCCGGAGTAATGCCGCACATAATCTCAAAATATTTAGCTTTGCGCACCTCTTGAAAAATGATGATTTTGACCTTGTTACTGAGAAGCAAAACAAGCTCGTTTTGAATAGTGGTAGAAAGATTAGTGGTCATCTTCTAAGAAATGCGAATGTCAGAAAGATGTTTGCTGAGTACGGTACTATATTTTGCCAGAAGCTTCACGGTCTCTAAAAAATTCCCTTGGTTGCTGGATTCAAAAGGACGATTTTGCCTATAAAATCGTCCTCGTAAAGGACGATTTTGCCTACTTAGAAATAATATGACATCAACGACGCTTTCTAAAATGGCTTTCCACTTCTTTCGCTCTTTATCAATATGTTTCTGCATGCTATTGTCAATTGTTTGTTGCAATTGTAGTCTCATTGCAAGCTCTTTTCATTTTTCTATGCATTCTTTGTTGATTTTGGAATTTTCACGCTCAATTATGCGTGGATTTAAATGCCAAAAATTATTAAAACATTTTGTGACATATAGAGCATTTCCAGTAAAGTGGAACAACATACAACAAAAGCAACACAATCCAAATTCTTTTTTCGAATATTACAACCATCTTCTCAAAATTCTGTCACCGTTTCCGAGTATTTTTATAAATCCATTCTTTGGAAACACTTAAACTTAGTGCTATCTCCAATTATAATTGTTCTGTGGCTGGAAGCAAATGGGCCTTGCTTGTTTTGATACTTTTCTGGTCCTGCTTCGACTAGCTCAACTCTCAATTGGTGATCTATAACTTCAGGCCAAGAGGCTACATCATTGGGCAAATTGTTGATTACTGCAACTACTTTGTCGTTATTTTCACCTTCGTCTCCAACTGGCACAGCATAATTGATTTCATTGGTATTCCTTAGGATAGACCCTGTTTCTTGCGTTGTTGCTGACAAGCTGATCTCTTCAATATCCTTCTGAAACTCAATATTATTGTCTGGGTTTTCATTTGAATCGTTCTCTGGTATTGTTAAAGAACCATTTAAACTAGAAGAGGTTACGAACTTTAGCATAGCTCCCTCATGCTTTTATAATTCTGCTTCTTTTGCTTTCTTCTTTCTAAAGAAAGCTCCACGCTCTTTGACACGTTTCATTTTCGAGTCTATTAACACCTGTATAAATTGAAAACCAACTGCAGCTAATTTATGTGAGAGTATTAGCAGGATGCATGCCTCATGATCACATGGGGAAGTAGAAGAGCTCACTGTTTATGGGGTTTACACTGCCGCCACAGACAGCCGCGGATTGAGTCCGCCGTTCAGTTCGCCGGCTTTCATTTTTTTGCAGACTGAGCGCGTAAAGTTGCAGACAGCTGTGGACTGAACAGTGGACTCAGTCCGCGGCGTCAGTTAAAATAAGAGCCCCTGGTCCCCGGCTATAATGGCGTATTGAAGAGTGGACCTAAAATGAATACGAACTGGTAGTAACGTTCTAAAAAATAAAAATCACTAGTCAGACTAACTGCAACCTAGAATCGCACTTAACTAAACCGGAAGAGTCTCTCCAAAGACACACCGACAGTCTACCTCAAGGCTCAAATCCTAAATAAATAACTAGCTAAAATTATGATGCTGGCACAGAAAACCAATCTTGCCTCAGCTAAACTGACTCTGTAGTGCCAGCCAACTCTCAACACTATGCCTGTCTTAGTGTCTTACCCATCTAAGCAATAAAACGCACCAGTATCTCAGGTCTACCGCGCTCGAGATCTGACAACAGAAACTGCTGCTGAGATAGAGAGGATGAATCTTGGTTATAACAACAGATTTATGACGTAATAAATGTTACTATGGATCGACAACACACGGAGTACAGCTATCCAATACAAAGCAACTCGAGCTTTTCAATTTTTGTTTTACCATCAAGTTTTTAAGGTGTGCAATTTTCATCTTCGTAAATCATTTATATTTGTTTTACTTTTTTTTGCTTGCTATGTGTATTGTGCACTTCGTAGACTCATTTTACCGTCCCTTTGCAGCCTGCTGCCCCTGGCGCAGAGCCAGAAGCGCCAAGTGGCTGGTACGCCACCGAAGCCGAGGAGTAAAAAGAAGTATTGCCAGCTACAAGAGTGCCACAAAAAAAAATCATCGAACAATCACCAATTAAAAACATAAAAATAGTTTCAAGTATCGTTAGTTTTTACAATACGCGAAGTTAATCTTCAAAAATCCAGAACTGTCAAACGAACGCGCAATTACGCAATAAAAAAAAGCAATCCTACCTTGTTAGCTATGCTGGTGATAAATGACTTAATGTCAAGTTGAGTTGGACAACTCTTCTGACATGGTGCATCAGCGCATTTCAAACACCTGAAAAAAGCAGCCATTTATTAAATGAACAACACAATGGGTTTAATATTATGCTGCATTGCATCTGTTGCATTGCTCAGTAATTTTTTTTGCATCAAGGAATCCCAATTTATATTTTAAAAATAAGGCACAACCCCACATAATCAAAATTATGAATATCAAAAATACTGAACAACTGAAAAGGGACCAGAGTTTTTCTCTCGCCTAGTTGCAGCTTGTATCCCATTTTAAGTCAAATCAAATCTTCACTATACTCGCACCACTACGCCCAAGCGTGCAACGAGAGGCGGGGCTTATCTCTGCGGCTGGGGGACGCAGCCAAGAAACGTCGCAACAGTGGCGAGCTGTTGGCGACGCTGTGTCCGATTTTACCTACCTGGGAATCGAACCTCACACCTACGGCACTGACGACGTGTGCTTAACAACTGAGCTAACCGGCCGGTTCATTTTATGTGTAATGAACATTAATATTATTTAAAGCAAAGCAAAACTCATGAAACTTCGACAAATTCATTGAAGGTCAGGAGGCCTTAGGTTTGCTTGCGGCGCAGATAGTATGACGGCTTTAAACCAACAAAAAGTGGACACGGTGACTTATAATTCTAGAGGTGAAAATCGAACTTTTGTTTCAACGTGTAAATTATTTCCGTCTATGGAGTGACCCAACTTATTTCAGTTTGTCATCTTTCCTTCTTCACTTAAAATATAATTTGAAAGGTAGAGGGTTCAAAAATGAGTTCCAATTTGTATTTTGGTTATAATCCAACCTGGACGCTTCTCGTAAAGCTCCTCGTTCACTCAGTGTAGTGTGTTTAATATCATCGAAGTTTCTCTCCAGTGGTTTGCAAGTCTGCAAAAAGCTTATACAATCAACATCATGCCTCACGCTAGTAGATTTCAGCAAGTGACACAGCAGCCTAATCAGCAAGAGAAGGACTGCTTCCAATCCCATTTGCCAATTCTGCCATAGATGTTGCCTTATTCACGTTCCCGATTTACGCACTGTTAGGGCAATATTAAAACATACAAATTGTAGGCCGGTATATACGAGTAAGCAGTTTTAACAGCTTTCAAAACAAGGTATTTACAGTCGGTGTTATCGAAGCTTCTACAAGCACTTCCTGAAAAAATTTGTCTCAAACGAATTTTTTCATTTAACGAATTAAAATGTTTGCGAAGAAAGTTGGTATTTTTTATGTTACAAATAGATTGAAGTTTTTGCATTGGTATAACATGAAGCTTCAGCAAAAAACGGATTATTAGCGACAAAAACAATACGATACAGAAGGGACTTTCCCTGACAGTTATTTTCTCGTTAATCAAATGAGCCAGCAAAAACAGAGCTGTTTACCGAGCAATCCTTGTCAGAATTTCGTTTCCAGTGTTTCTTTACTTTTTTCGTGACACTTGTGCTGACCAAGTTCGCATGTGGCTTGATACGTGGATTCAAGTTTAAGATATTCTGAAAAAATATAAAAGTACATGAGCATAGGCTGTAGAATCAAATATGCTACCATAAACAACCTAATACATAAAATTGCCGTTACGATGAATTCCTAAAGAGGAGGATATATTATGACTATAGATTGGAATCATTCACGCTATGCTTTAACTTTCGGCTTTTGGGTAATGTTCCAGCTTTCATTTTTACGTTTGAAGCGGCCACATCGCAAATAATGCGGCTGCTTACGAGTCTAAACAACTTGCGCAACGTGTATTCGTGAAAAAACTCACGACGAAATAACTTTCCGAGCACTAACGCCGAACACAATGGGTGCTTGGGTAATAGGAAATGTATCATCAATATATAATACAGTCACAAAAAAGCGACATGACAGAACCACAGATCAAGGTTCGAATAAGGACGTTAGAGCAGCAAAATTTCAACGATGACTAATTCAATCACGTGCGATACCATTATGTCATCCTGGCAAATAATTACGAACACAATCATAGGCGGAAAACAAGAATACAGTGTCACGTTTACAATCCGTTATACGAAGTAAACAGTTCACGGTAACACACCTGCGAACAAGCCCGCTGAAAATTGCGTTTAGAAACATATCATTGGGCTGGAAGCTAGTCTAGCCTTCGGATGAATCGAAAACTATTACTGCCGCAATTCCGCAAAGCAGTAAACGCTATGCATACAAACAATACACAAAAACAGGTAATTCGATCCAACACTAAGGGCGAATCAAATCTCATTCCAAATGCAGCTGTGAAAGAGCTCTTTGAATCGCCACGCCGTACCAAGCAAATGCAATTGTCCTTTTCTTTACAATCAATAGACCATAAATTTGGGTTTGATTAGTCGGTAATACCAAAACAGTTAAACATCGCTACTGTCAACCAATGTTCATCCTGCGCAAGTTATCCGCTAAAACAGAGGTGACGAACAAGCGGCCCGCGAACATTTTGGCGAGACCATTACTCTAAAACAGGGGTGTCCAACCCGTCGCCCGCGGGCCACATGTGGCCCGCATAGAGGTTTTAAGTGGCCCGCGGGACTTTTCCGAAATTACCAATATTATCAACTTAATTGCTACGTAATTTATGGTGAGCTTACATTCCGAGAAATTGTCATTTAATGTTTGCTTTCTTGTAAGTTAATTTTATTGCATCACAATGGAAATTGTGTCGCATCACATTTTCGATATTGTCACGTTCACATCCTTTCCACACAATCGTGTTTGTGCTTCAAAAGTAGTCAGTAATAAACTAGGTTGGACCGGCCGTTAGCTCAACTGCTTAGCGCACACGCTATCGGAGCGGGAAAACTAGGGTTCAAATCCTGGCTCGGTCAAATCGGCACAGTGTTGTCAACGGCTCGCCACCGCTACGAAGTTTCTTCGGCTCTGTGTAGCCCAGGCGCTGAGCCGCGGAGATGGGGCCGGCGATTCGTTACACGCTTCGGCGTAATACCACGAATATAAAAAAGATTTGACTTTGATTTGGTCGCGATCCGAATAAATACCACAGGCGCACGCAGGGGGAGCACGGTGCCATGCCCCCCCCCCCCTTTGGCTCTGTAACAAGGTGCTAAAACCCAACTTTCAGTCTATAATTTCTCAAACTGATAATGGTTGCAGTCTCCTTTCACTTACTTTGGCCATGCTTCTGCTTTTAAACATACCGAAAGCTGCGAAAATATTTTTGTATTGTCACGAGTAACTGCACTCACTGCATGCCCTTTTTCGTTGAAAAAGTGAGCTAAAATGAGTGTTTTTTATGTAAAAACCGACCTCCTTTGCCTGCTTCGCCCTTACACCCTCGGTTGTGCCCCCCTCCTTTGCCAAATCCTGGGTGCGTCTCTGTCTGAGACGTGAAGATCTCAAATTTTTAGGTCGGAAACCGACTTAGTCGAGAAGAAAATCGTTCGATCTTGCCGAATATTGCCAAGATTGTTAGAAAAAAACAGTGCCAAACTTGACTCTGAAATGTCGACGCGTAGCAAAAACTTTGTTGAATTTACTGTTGGTACGTTTATTCTTTTCATAATTGTAAAAATATAGATTTCTAAGATTAGAGTTTTAGTAGCGTCTTAGCAGTAAACACTCCGGTGGCCTGTGCAATCATTCGTAAATTGCATGTGGCCCTTTGGCCAAAAAGGTTGGACACCCTTGCTCTAGAACTTTTTTTTTTCGTTTCATCTTTGCGATGCGATATCAGAAGCTGAGCCCCTGGCCCTGCTTGAACCTCGCACGTATCACAGAGGAATTATACTAACGCAGAATACAAGCTTTTCATCTGTTTCAGGATTCAGCAGTTCATCCATTGTTATGTAATAATAATAACATATCTCGTGATCCGTTGCAGCTTCAGCGTAGTATAGTATACGAGTAACTAACAGCTCAGATGGCCGAGTGGTAAGAGCGTACGCCTCGGGAGCTGTAGACTTAGGTTTAACTAAGTCGGGTCAAACCAATGACTTTAAAATTGGTATTCACAGCTTCCCGGTTTGACGCTCAGCATTAAAAGGACTGTGTGAAGAACAAGCCGGCAAGTTTACTTGTTGTGCCGTTGGGAAACGCCCTTCGAGGGATTCCCTCACCTTAATGCGGTAGACAAATTGCCGGCAACACCTAAGCGAGCTCGTTATAGCGCATTGATCACTTTCTCGTGATAGGAGGATAAATATGCAACTAAATACAATACTATTTAAGAGAGAGCTTAACTTGCCTTACAGTAGTAAGGATTATGTAAGTTTGCAGAAATAAAATCGGTGAGCCTGTAGTACCATATACGCAAATTTTACAGCTTTTTTGAAGTATTTGTTATTCTATTTTTCAATCAATATTTAGTTAGCCGTTTGTTTCGATGTCTTCGGCAAAGAAACAAAATATTGTCGATGAAAAAAAGGTATTTCAAAAAGATTGGACCGATATGTTATGATTAATGATTAAAACGTTATGCGGCAAGCTCGCTCATTGGTAAGAGATAAAGTGGCCCGCGACAGCAAATAGGTTCATCACCTCTGCTCTATAAAAACTAGCTAATGGAACGAGTTATAACATCCCAAGGTGCTACAGTTAATTCGCCGGACAAGCATAAAACGAAGCTTATATCAAAGACTCTCGGGCTTGCATCTGGGTTTACCGATTGCGACTTGCTTAAAAATATTTTGCTCTCTGTTTGTTATCACAGAACACACAAATGCTTATATAGGCAGCAAACCTACGGTGACAGTCGCAGGACGCACGTCACTTAGCCGCCTATGGCGAGTCAAGGTGATCTATAGTTTCCTTTTGCAACGAAATTACGCGGAAAAACATGCAGCCAGGCAATCATAATTTGGAAGAACAAGCTAAAGATACAGCAGCACTCCTGCAGTGGATAAGCAGCAGATTCGGAAGGGTCTTAATTGTGCCTCACTTTTATTGCGAGCCTCAACTGCGACCTTACAATTTTACAACTCAAGACTTGGAAAAATAACCTCCGCAGACGACAGTTTTGACAACAGACAGGCCATTAGAAACCCAGTAAACCGGTACCTGCCCTCGCATGAATTAAATACAGTACCGCTACGATAATAAATAAGATACCGGTACGGTACTTTCTCCCGCTACGTTACCCTATTACACCATACGCAAGTTCTATCATCCTGATTTACGCTAATTCAAAAGCATTTTGAGAGTAGCAGAATGCTAAAAAATGCGTAGAATGGACGTCCAATTAATAAAAAATGAACTGGCATACATTCTCTCTGCTACGTGACTTGAGGGGCCGTAGGCCATTCAAGTTAATAATTAACTTCAGTGGCAGCGGTATTCCGCGGCCACGCTGACAAGAACGTATCAATTAATTTACGTTCACTACATTATAAGAGCAATTAAAACAACCAAAAAAATACTATGCGCTCATTGAAAGTTTGAAACACACGCTACACAGGGCTAAAATCAGATGAATCGTTCTGCGAACTTTTCACCTATAACCTGACTACGGATACCAGTACTAATCATACAGTGATACTATAATCTAAGAACTCGTCGTCGCGTAAAAATACAATCGTTTCCATTGCCAAAGGGAAACAATAAAAGTAGAAAAAATGGAGTGGCAGGCCTATTTTTTTGTTAGTTGCCCACGTAGCAATGCCCAAAAAGCGACAGCTGCCGAAAGCATTCACCTTGAAAAATTAGCATCCCTACTACAGCTAACTGAATAAAGAACTCATCCCACACAGGTTGGCCTACAATAAGCAATACTGGTATGCTAAGCTACAATAGTAACATCCTAGCTAGCCGAAGCATTAGGTTGTCGGCATTTGCAGTCCATGTCACGGTAGAAATCTCATCATAAATTTCCGCTCAAATCTACCAACTCTTACGGTTAGTTTACTTACTTCGATATCTGGTAAATCCTTGCTTACTTCATTAGCAGGCATTGCGGTAGGTGTGTATTCAATTTTTATCATTGACTGTAGAAAGCTTAAAACTGACGGAAAGCATATGAGCGAGTTAGTTAGCTATTCCTGCAACAACAAATGTATTAGCAAATTTCAGCAGGCTCTGTCCTAACTGTTTTGCTGATAACTACCACCATCGCTACCGGTTTTGCAAATCTTTCCTGGTGTTTCCTTACTTTTGCTCAAAGCGCCATTTCTTAACTGTAAAAAATACCTGAAAATTTTATTCCAATTTTCTTTTGTTATGATCTGCTGCGACTATGATGTCACAGTTGAAATGTAGCGTCATAAAAGTTAGCTTGATCAGTCATACATGACTAGTTACCAAGCAATTAGACTTTTGCTGCCCTACTGCGGCTGCGGAAAAAGCTACAGCTTGCACAGTTGCTGCAACTCTAATCAAAATGGATCAAAGGCTATGTTGTTGCAAGCGATTTTCATGTCTTTGCTACAAGTTAACTGCAGGAATGGTTTTAAATACCTCTGGCCAGCTGGAAGCGGTTGTAAAAAAAATAATTTGGCGTGTAATCAACCTGAGTTTACCACGACTTCCGTTTACGTGTTAACGAAGACGAAACAAGCTCTGAAAATTTTGTAAGATTGTGCGATTTTCCTAGTTCTACTGAAAGAGTGGAAGTAAACCCTGCCAAATAGCACCCAGTGGTCGTCATGGCGGTCTATGCAATTTGATTCGAACCTTTTGATTAGTTTTAAAAAGTAGGGTCACCATATTTTCACTGCGTAAAAGGAGGACAGGTTCTTAAAAGGTCATCACGTCCGCAAATGTCCAACATTCCGCTCAAAATAAAGTGAAAAGCAAAAAAAAAAAGGTCATCACGTCCCCGCTAATGCCCAATTTTCCGACCAAATTCAAGGGAAAAGCAAAAATAAAAGGTCATCGCATCCGCAGGCCGTAGTTTGAACCAAAGCTTCCCAAAATTTTTCGTGTAAAAATGATTTGACAATCATATTTTACTGTTCATAATGCCGAAAAGGAGGACATTTGGGCATTTTTAGCGTTCTCGGAGTGGGAGGATAAATTATTTTTTGTTAAAAAGGAGGACATGTCTTTCAAAAGGAGGACGTATGGTAAGCCTATAAACAGTGACTTATTAGTGATCCTCATTGCACTTGGAGACAAATCTCAGCGTTGTGAATGATGACAGCTAAATCTTTAGTAGGAAGGCGAAAAGTCCAATTATTACAAAACTTATTTTAGGTTTCCAAAAATACCTTTAATTCAATAAATACTAATTAACCTTTTGCTCAAGCTTAAGTATTAGAGAATTCATTGCGAGAAATTGTTATTATCTACTTCAACAGACAGAAAATTCACTTCTAATTAAACAAAAAACCAGCCAATTTTTTGTGATCCACCAATATTTCAGATTTGTCGGGGCAGATATTCCAAACGCCTCGTTCTTCGAAAACAAGTGGTAAATTAAAAAAAAATTATGCTATCCGTAATAAAAAATCATTTTGAATGATAAAAATCCGAATTATTTAATCGAATAAACTGCGCGCCACAAACACAAAACTTTTGTAATAAAACAAACCAAAAACAACGAAAGATTTAAAAAAAACAAATACACCTTACATAGTCCCCAATAATTATGCTATATACTGGATAACAAGAGATAACGCAATATGCTTTCCGACACTTTTTGTTTATTGTTAATTGATCCGATTTAACATAGGCCGAGTGTTATTTCATAATTATTGCGCAGTCTCGGTAGCCTGAGATGCATGCATTGATTCCAATATCAATACGTATTTTCCATTTCCATTGATCGAACTCAATTTGTTGCAATTTCATACAGTCTAGGACTAGGCTACATTGTTACATTTACCTTATAAGGTAATTTACTGATGTTTTTTTCTGCAATGATTTGACAAGAATTGCAAGAAATCCAAAAAATGTTGAAATAGAAATAAAATTTTTATAGTGACGCAATAATGCAAACAAAACTGTTTCACGGAGCTCCGTTTGGAACCCAATCTGCAAGGTGATAATATGTGCTCATTACGTTTGATTATTACTGATATTAATAATTTCCGAATAAAAGGGTGTGTGACGTGACTTATCCTAGCAAAAACTCAGAATCCTTAACTTGTTCAATTTTGAAATGATTACATTCAATAATGACGTTTCAGCAATTTAAATCTCCACCCAAACAATATTTTTTGACAAATGCTATTGGAGAATCCAGGGATGTAAGTGGGCTCAAGCCCAGTACTCGAGTTGAGTGGGGATGCGGAAGGATGTCATCCACCGAAAAACAACGCCATCCCCTCATAAAACACTTTAGCGCAAGCCATTCTTCTATAAATAATGACCATCCCTCCTTTACGTCTGCGTGAAAAGCTTGCACCATCCCCCCATAAGTGTTGTTACAACTCGAGCACTGCTCAAACCTACCCCTTTTAATTGATCTATGTATTTTTCGATATATTAATAGGCCTATACTTCTGTACTTTTACTGCAGTAGAGCCAGAAAACTGCAAGATAAGGAGGCTTCTACTTGACTTCTAATTCCCTCCCTAAAGGCACCCTGGATGTGTCGCTGAGTGTATAGTTGGTACACGCAAAATTTCAATCTGAAATTTGGCATCGGTTTCGTTTTTACGGTGGTGATGAGCTCTTTAATTGCTTAGTTCCTTTCATCTTATTTTCTGTGAAGGTTTGACGTGTCAGGAGTTCATCCCCACAAAAAATTAATCGGGACTTTTACTCAAGTGCCTTACTGCAAAAAATCTACCAACGATCTTCAAAGAAAGTAAGATTCACGATTTCATAAACAAATTATTCAAATAAGAAAATATTGGAATTATTTAGAACGCACTTGTGAAGTTTATGGAGCACTCTTTCGGTTACGCGAATAAATCTTTATGGACCGATAATTTAATTTATGTGTTAGTAATATGCAACAAACTAAAAAACCGCTATTGCGTGCTGTCTTGCGCTGGCCTCTATCGTTGAAAATGCTTTCTTCCGCAAATTTGCTTGCTTATTTGCTCTGACTTTGCTTATTTGCAAATTTGCTTATTTGCTCTGACTTACTAAAAAACAAGTCCAAACTATCGATATGCAATTAAACGGTCATCATTTTGATTGTCGCAAATTCTAAACGTTTTTTGTTTCTTTAGGCTCGCCCCAGGTCTTTATAATGTTGATTCAGGCAGTTTTAGCTCAAGATCACTCTCAGAAAAAGCTTCAGGGCCAGGATGGAAAGAAGCCTATGAAATGGAACGAAGGAGCGAGTTGCCCCACGTCCTTTATAGGTAGATATTGGCCATATTGTAGCTGCTGTGCAAACTACAAACATTACCATGTACACCTGGACCAAACGTTTTGCAAATTTTTTTCGTCCAAATGTTTAATGGAAGTAGGCCTACTATTATAGGCTATTGCAGAGACGGCATAATTGGAAGTTGTAGTGAAGTCATGTTCCTTGCAATTAAGAATGCAGATGCATCTTCTGCGAGTTCACCATTGGTAAAGCTGAAATTTTGCTTCGGATTAGGATTATTTTGAGCAAGCGAGATATAAAAAAAGTTGCATGTAACTTAAAACTATTAAGAAGGTGAAACATCTATTACCTTGATATAATTTAGCAATTCTTTTCAAATTTAAAAGATTTTTCAAGTCAAAACTATATATAGGACAGAATGGGCAAAGAAGAAAGAGCTGGCTAAAAGACTGGGACCAGGAAAATACAATGTCGAACGATATGATTTCTTACATGTTCTGAACAGCAAACCTTCAAGTAATAGAGGAATTTGTATGACAAAAGAAAAAAGATTTCGAGATGATTATCCGGTAAAGACGCTACGATTAAGTCTACCTATTTTTTTAAAGCTCACAACGGCCGAGCAGTGACGTTGATCATACGTAGCCGACTTGTGGCTTTCGCTAAAACTGCCCCCCTAAGTAGGCCTATAGACTGCAGCAAATTTTGAACGAGTCGTGTAAGCAAATTAGCAATATATTCAATACTCGTCTTTCTTCTTCAACAACTTTAAGGTCGGCATCTTCTGCATGTTCGTCTGACATTTTCTTTTTTTTCCCGAACTCTCAAACTTCAAGCGTAATCTCCAGCTCTGTTCTCTACATTTTTTGATTGCTGCCTCCACTGAACTTTGGACCGTATTATCTCGTTTTTTCGCGAAAAAGTTGACAAACGCTGTTATCTTCTTAGAACATTGCACAAGTAGCTGCTAGTTCTTTTTGCTGGAAGTGAGTTTTAGTATCGTGAGATTTCTCGTAGGATTACTTTCCAAAAACATTAGAAGGAAAAGAAAGTGAAATTTTGACTTCCAACATCTAATACAGCAATGTCGTAGGCTGGAACTTTCAATGGGGACGTTGAAAGCTTAAGCCGGTTTCAACTTCAATGTTGTCCTTTTTTTAAACGCGCAAATCGTTGTGGATTATTGTGAATATGCATCAACCAGCGTGCTCACTTCATTGCAATGCCGTTTATGCTAATTAGTCAATACTCCTCCTCCTAGCACAGTATGGCTGTCGTAAGACGAACTTTTTTTGCCATTGCTAACCATGCTAACTACTATCTAGAACTAAGTCTTTCTACAATTAGATCATAAACTACAAAACCTAAAGCTTTTTAGCAACTACAAAACCTAAAGATTTTTAGCAGCAGCACTTGTTCTCTACAACAACAGCCATGAACACCGACCAAAGATTCTCGTGACTGCAATTGTGCAAGAGTGGTAAACAATATTTTGACCGCAATAATCACACTTTGTCAATACAGTGGGCTTACGCTGTGATGTTACTACAGTCGCAGATCAAACAAGGACCAAGATTGTCGCTTCTTCTGAAAGATCAGTGAATACTGGCTATAAATCACAAAAGTTGCAGAACCAATGAGTAGGGTTTGAATCCCCGAATTCCCCCTTGCTACGCCCTAGTAGAGTAGTAGTACAGTCTCGATCCAATTATGAACTGAAACACTGAACCAAAATAACAAAGTAATCCGTGGAAGGTCTAGCTACGAGAGCTTTTCAGCCTAAAAGCAGCTGAAAGGCTCAAGTTGCAAGGAGCAGCTACCGCTGCCTATAAAACATTTCCTTGTTTACTTTTTGCTTTTTGTGTGCACTGTGCTGTCTCGTTTTCCCGCCCCTGCGCAGCCTGCCTCCCCTGGTGCAGGGCCAGAATTGCTAAGTGGTTGCTACGCCACTGTGGCTGATCTAATGAAGAGTGCAAAGCAACTAATAGCTTTAAGCTCCTTGATTGCTTCGGTACCTTTTAGAATACAAATCTGAAAAAAACTCATCCTTTTTCAATTTCGTGATTTTTGTATGCAATTAGTGTTTATGCAGAGAGAAGTATTTCCCGGTCCTGGAACATATGGGGTTCCGACTCGAGTTTTGGAAGAAAAAGCATTGAAATCGGCTAGCAATATCGGCATGCTTGATTCAGGTATGCAATAAAAGTTGATGATTACAGGTTTCACATCTTCAAGGGGTTACTGCGGTACGATAGGGTATTATTTTCCGTACTATATTCCTCTAAAAACCTACCTTATCGTAATTTCGTACCTCGCAAAAATATCGTACGTAACAGTTCGGTACGGATTTTTTTCCGTACCGTAATACCGCACCTTTTCGTAGCACATATTTTCAACCAATTTACGTCAAGAAAAATTCAGCACGAAACTTTTGCTATTTCAAGTAAAAAAAAATTTAGTTGCATATTTATCCTCCCATCACGAGAAAGCAATCAATGCACTATACGAGCTCGCTTAGGAGTTGCCAGCCACCTGTCTACCACACCAAAATGGGTGAATTCCGCTAAGTGCCTTTCCCAACGGCACAACAAATAAGGCTTGTTCTCCACACTGTTCCTTTAATGCTGAGTGTCAAGCAGGGAGGCTGTGAATACCAAGTATAAAGTCATTGGTTTAACCCGACTCGGAATCAAACCCGAGTCTATACAGCTACCGAGGCGAACGCTCTTACCACTCGGCCATCTGAGGTGTAAAAGTCACGTCAAAGTCCAGATTTATTGTCCTTCTATTTTAGCTGTTGAACAAAACTTTGCTTTTAGAGGCTACAAAGCATTATTGGTTATTCTTCATACCAGCAGAGTAAAAAGCGAAAACTTTGGAGAAGGAGGCAGGGCCGGTTTTATAGCCAATGATCGAAAAGACCCATTTTCGTTTGCCCTTAAGTAGCAACCTCTAAAAATTTTCTTCATCCGGCAAGGGGGATGGGGGGGAGGTCCCAGTGCTCTTCCTGATTACATATCTGATGAAATCAGGAATTGCAGTACCTCAATGGAATAAATATATTAAACATAGTATCGGTATTTAAACATCAGAACAATAAATCAAAGAATTATAGTTGCAGCAAAGACCCAGGCTGCAGGCCTGCAAAAAATATGAGATCTCACCCCTCCACCAAAAAGGCTTTGTTCTCTCAAAAAAAGACGGGCTACATAGGCTAGTAACTGATAACTAGGGCGATTTTTTTATGACCTATAAAATCGAAAAATAAGACTTTAATTTTTGAAACATATGACTTTATTTTTAGAAGAGCAAATTTATGCTGTTTTTCGTAATGAACATCTCATAGGTAAGTCTAAACGTGTATTTTGAACTAAAACATACTCCAAAGAACGAAGAATTCACTTGAAAATCAGTAAAAAATTTGAAAAAATTCAGATGCGCATCTTATAACAAGTCAGTGTTGAATACAATTTTGCAATAGAATGCAACGTGTGCATATATCGGTAAAATTTCGGTTTTCATGTATCATGGATTTTACCATCGAAAATGATCGTTTTACAGATGCTGATGCAGGCTGGTGTGTTAACAACTTGGCATACAATGCTGGAGAAATAACTGGTCTACTCGTCTCCACAATGGTTTTTGCATAACTTTTTTCTAAACCAATATTAATAATAATAAAGTCGCTTCAAATGCTTCGTAAGAGTCAGTATGAAAACTTGAAAACTCTCATTGCCCCTCTCAACCTAAAATTATCAAGTTTAAAGCCTACAGGAACTGTACCTACGGTGGTACTGGGGTTTAATAATTTGTATTTTATAACAAAAATCAATGGTCATATTTTGTGACCTAAAAAAGAAAATAATTTATGACTTTTTATGACTTTATAACTCCTAAAATAAACCTCGCATCAACGTAGTTTTTTCGCGATTATCGGTTTCATAAGCTTTTGCGCTACCAAAAAAGATGTAACTTTAATGACTTGTATTCCCCCTACTGATAACTATTTGTAGATTCGTAATTTTTGTTTTTTTGCTTTCTCCTTTTACGATAATTGTTCTTTCCATTATTAATAGATCGGCGCAATTTCGTTCATTAGAACTTCATCATGAACTGGCTTGACTATACGCTGGACTATGATTGAACAATCGAATTATAATTATGGCATAACAATTCAGCTTGTTCACAATGTTGTTATTTGAAATTGTGAAGGGTGACTGGTGGCGAGCGCAACTGACGTGGTAAAGTTATAGGCAAGAAAGAAAAGTGCAGTACTTAGAAGCAAAAGTGCAAAGCGTGCATTACTGGAGTACGGAAAGTGTACGGTACGGAAAATATAATGCCGTATTTCCTTACCGTACCGTACCGTACTTTTTCTAAAAATTCCGTACCGGTACGTAATTCCGAATCGTACTTTTTGCCAAAATCCAACCGTACCGTAATTCCGTACCGTAGTAACCCCTGGTACATCTTAAAACCAAGACTGATTACTTCGTGTCGGTGCTGCACAAAAAATCAAGGGATTTTGTATTCTTATTCGGTCTAGAACAGCGGTTTTTATGACGAGGATCCTGCGAAATACCTGCGGGCTCCACAAGGAATACCAAGCTGTATTAAGCTACGCTTTCTTTTCAAGTTGCTTGGCCTTCACGGTTAATTGAGCTCTGAACGGCTGAAACGGGTTTTTCAGGCGTAACCTGTACAGTTTTTGGGTGGAAAAATTTTATGTAGGCATATAACCAGCTAAAGACAAGGATGATTAGTTAGGAATTTTTTAAATTTTCAAATTGCATTCGCTGCTTTCTAAATCTAGCATTTTTGCCATGCTTTTTAAAATGTAGGCCATATTTCATCTGCAGGTCCTAGACTGGATCGATCGCTCCCTACAGTTGGTTGTCATCTGGCTCCTGGACGTTACAATATCCAAAGTGATGCTGATAAAATTTACAACAGAATCGTGAGCAAAAGGGGCCCATATGATGTATTCAGCGAAGATAGGTCCCTGGTCAAGACCGGTCATTACGCAGTGTCGGTAAGCAACTCATTTTTTTGCCAAAATCGCTTCCAAGTCAGCGCGCATTAGCCTGAAGTAGCCTAGTGGTTCTCAGCTTCTAAACTAGGTCTCCACTGAAGATGAAACAGGGTAGTTTTACGATAAAGAGCCAATGGCAATCGGTTTTGACTGTGTGTGTGTTAAAATTGTAATGCTTTATTTAGGCTCCTCACAAACTTAGCCCAGGAGAATATAATTTGCCCGAATTTCTTGATGAGTTAAACAGCGATGAAAAGAAGAGACACGGAAAGTTTGGCAAGGTAGACTACGTTTTTTTGAGCTTGTGTAGGCCGAGCAGCAACAGGTCTTTATATACAGTATATAACCCAAAATTAGAGGTACTGCAAAATCAACGCAAAAAGAAGCCTAAAATTGAGCGCAAACGTTTCTTCAAATGTGGCTTTGTAGGCCTATACACGCACAATATTAACTCGTCCCGTCAAATAAGTTTGTGTAAATAAGTAAACCAGACAAAAAAATTAATCAAACAAACGATATTGCGGTCACAGAACGCAAAGTAGAGTAAGTCTAGCAAAATTACTTGTTGCGCGAGTGGCAAATGAACTTATTAACAGGGAGTTTTCCATCTTTGGGTGGTGGATTAATGCGTGGCTTTCAACTTTCAGGCTTAAAATGAGCTTTTCAACACACCATGAACAATAAAATTGAAATATTTGAACAGTGACCACTTCGTGCAAGAGTAAGACATAAGGCCTGCAGTATTTGTGTTTAAAATGCAATGGTACACTTTTACCATCGTTTAGTTTTTGAAAAGGTTGCTCAGTATCCTCATCCACCAGTAGAACGCATTTTCTTTGCGACTTTGTCTCAAAACCCCAGAAATAACGGGGATCCAGCTCCTAACGAATACAATCTGAATGTGAAATCAGCCCCTCCTGTTCGTGACCATCCGCCTTTCCTCTCCTCAGCGGAGCGTTTTGACCGGAGAGCAAACAAGTTTTTCACTGGAAACACCGTAAGTACCGGTATAGTTGTGCATAAAATGCACGTCTGTGGTTTGGTACTATTTTAGTGGCAACCGGTTGAGGCTGCCTGAGAACGGATTAATTTCTGACGTTTTTCCCTGACTCTTCTGAGAGACAGAGCCAAACAAATAATGTCCACCAGACGGGATACGTTTCGACTATTAAATAAAGTCTCTTCAGTGGTGCTTAAAACTTCAAATCCATGAAGTAAATCCATCAACATACAATGCATTCTACCTAGCACCTTTAAAGGTTGCTTCTATATCAAACTCAAGTTTTTGGCCCCAAACATCCGGTTTTTTGTAGGTTTTGGTAACTGGTATAGTTGCAAACCTTAAACAAAATGTTCCTTCTCAGATTACCGGGAAAATAATGTTTAAACCAACCGGACTTTTCTATTCTTATCGATTGTTTACAGTGAATCTGTGACATCATAATCCAGCCTGTATTATTTTCTTGAAGGTTTTATTTCAAATGTTCTACCTTGAGCAGAACGAGGAGAGGCTTAGATTAGAAGTGTGTAGTTCTTTTGAAGGTTAGAAATTTTTTTTTTTTTTTAGGAAGGTGGGAGGTTGCTATGCTGCACTGATGAGACCATAATAAGGTCGAAACGCGTCTGCAGCTGCAAATTAGTGGGTTGCCATAGGGGCTTATAGTGATGTGGGCTAGTTAGGCTACCAGGAACTTAGTTGTGGATTAGTGGTTATAGGTTCTTTCATTGGGTATCGTTGTTTGGGGCCAAAAACTTGAGTTTGATATAGAAGCAACCTTTAAAGGTGCTAGGTAGAATGCATTGTATGTTGATGGATTTACTTCATGGATTTGAAGTTTTAAGCACCACTGAAGAGACTTTATTTAATAGTCGAAATAATGTCCACTGTTTGGATTCAGAACTCATATGATTTAGATGATTTTTCAAAAAGCGCTATTTTGAATAAAACAATTCTGCGTTGTTCAGAATCCTATTGGACCAGGCCGTTACAGGGTTGAGAAATGGAGCAATGCTCAACACCGCCGGGCGTGTTGCCATCACTTCAAGTCAAACTCGAATCGTTTTTCGCCTCACAAATTCCATGCATTCACGCAGTAAGTTTTTAGCAGGGCATCGAACCGCTTGAAATATCGCTCCGGTTTAAGTTCAGGTTCCGCAAATTTTATTTTTAGCGGTTTACCTCCGGTTCAGGTTTCTCGTCAATTGATTTTGAAGGTTTAGTTCCGGTTAAAATCAAAAATACTTAAAATTATAGGGTTCAGGTCTGCAGAAGCAAAAATTCAAAGGTTCAAATTCGGTTTGGGTTTAAGAACATTGAAACCGTCAATTCGACTTATGTTCTGGTACACAGCTACAGGCGCATTTTTAAAAAATACCTATTATTCTTAGGCTGATTGTAAGCTACTTTTTAAGATGCTGCTGTAGCTCATAATCAAGGATATCCTCAGCGGCAGAAATGACCTCAGATTAACTTCAGAGTTATTCGACTTTTTTTCCATCGTATATAAATCTGATTCTGGTCTAAATCACGCAATAGCCTGCTGCATATCTTTGGTTAAAACATTTCCTCTGCGCATTTACTCTTAGATCAATCGATTTTACTAAGTTGTTACAAATTTTACACTAATTCCATGCTTCACCGTTGCTAGCTGCAGTGTAGCTTTCGCCCTCCAACAAAAACTTTCAGCATTATTACGTCAGATTGCGAACACAAACGCGCCGAGATAAATGAAACGAAACCATCAGAAATGGATCACTTAATCTTATAGCATTGATGGCACAGTCCAGAGAAGGCACTTCTGTCTGGGTTTAGGTTGGACAAAAATTATTTTAACGGTTCAAATCCGGTTAAGGTTCAAGATTTTTGATGATCTTGGGTTCAGGTTCAGGCTAGATTCACGTCTATTAAATTATAAAGGTTACGGTTCGGTTCGAGTTCAATGAAAGGTAGCGGTTAATACGGGTTTTTGGTTTACGTTCCGGTTCGGTTCGACGCCCTGGTTTTTAGTTTTGCAAGCGAACGGTAGGTAGATCTCAATGAGGTCTGACCCACGATAATTGTAGTGACTATAAAAAATACCTTAAAAAAGTACTGTAAATCTACTAGCCTACTTGAAGTTTGAAAATGAGTTCGATTTTGAATGATAGTATTTCTCTGTGACGAGAAAGGTGACAAAACTACGTAATTTCCATTCAGATTTGTTTCTAGAATCGTCGTTTCTTAGGCTTCAATCCTACAGCTACTGTTGAATTTTTGCTGCGTGTTAGCGATCTGCTAAGCACAGGTATCATTGCTAAGTGTCTTCTCCGAGGATTGCACAGCGATACTTGCGTGGGAATGTAACGGAGATTTTGCAATTATGGTCGCTGAAAATGACGATATCGCTGGCAGCGAGGCACACTGTACCTAATACCAGGGATGTGCAGTCAGGGGAGGCAAGTAAGGCACTGCCTCATATATCTACGAAACATGGCGAAGCAACAATAATTTTATCGCCGAATAAATAAATAATTCATGTGTAAAAAACAAATTAATTATTTTGTTTTAAATAGTTATGTTTTATCTCCCGAAACTGTTGACGCCAGCTATTTCACTGTCATTTATGTTCCTACACCCCATCGCTGCTTCAGTGGTTTCTCTGATGTAAGTCGCACAGAGAAGCACGTAGCTTTCTTCGCTCACATACACGCGCAACAGCCTGCCTCACTTCTGGAGCAAAATTTACGTAAATTTCTCGTTCATTTTTCTTCACTAGTTTCTATGTTCCAATGTTAAATTCAACACGATATGAGGCAATCTTCAAATGATGGTAGCGTCACTAAAATAAAAACATTTTTTGCGCCAAACTGGAAGTTACGTGCATTGCCCAACGATATAGGCGCTATAAGGCCTATGGTTAGAAGTTAAGTTAGTGATACAAATTGGGTGAAGAATTAGTGTCGAATTTGATAAAGTTTTTAATACTGAATTGTTAATTTATATTAAGTTATTAACGAAGGAAGGCCCATCTACAGTCTTTACGGCAGAACTCAAGGCAAAACCGAGAAACTACGTTCCTTTTAGGTGGATTGGTACGAAAGCGAAGACTGGCAGCAGAGTTCTCTATAGGGGTTAGCAAACTCTTTCTCATTTTTGTTTCTTTATTTAACCGACATGCTTCAATGAGGTGACTCAAAATTCGATATGCTGAGAATTCATGTGCAACTGTACCGACAGCAATAGACAATTTTTATGGAGAAGTGTGGGGGGAGGAGTGGGGAAGAGTATTTGGGTCAGTGTTGTAGTAAGGCCAAGAACCTTAAGGTCGAGGCCAAGGACTTTAAAATGTTTTCGAGGCCAAGGACACACAAGCCAAGGACATGCAAGTCGAGGCCAAGGCCAAGGACATGGATCAAAGACAACGGGCATTTTTCCGATTTCAGTATGAAATCTCAAAGTGTGGGTCATTTGGTCATGAAATAATGGTTCGCAAACGATTTATGGCCTAATATTGCAGACCTCGTATTCAAAAATTACAGGGTTAACAAAAATATTATAATTGATAACAATCCAGTGCCAGGTCTACTTGGCGCAGGGTTTAAGGCTATAAATTAATATAAGATGCCCCAGATGAAACTCACCACAAAACTAAAACTAACCCCGGTGAATCAAGCATAAAGTTCCTTACTGTTATTTAACGGTAACTTGTTTAATGCAGAAAGAACGCATGCACTAATCCAGTTACAGGCAAACTTATCAGAGTTAAGCAAAAAAACTTTGGTTTTATTTCAAAAATCAAATAGTATCTGCATGGAAACAAATATTAATGATGGTTGAAATCTTTACTACTCTGGTCGACACAGTTCTGCTTACTGCATACCAAATTGTTCAACAATTTTTGGATTTTGTGCTTACAAGCAAGTAGGTAACCTATAGCGGCATTTTCTACGTCTGTACTCAATCCGCAGTTCGCTTTCCCATAGATGTAGCCGCATTCTTCGGTACAACATCGTACATTACCATTCCTACCTACAACCTTTTGTGAGCCAGATTTAGTTTAAGGAGCTTCTGCCCACCAGGCTGCCACTGTCTTATACATTAATTATTGTAACTAAAAACCAATTTACCAAAAAAAAAAAAAACAAATCAACGAAAATGCAAGCAATCATTATAGAAACAAAATCATAAAACGAAGCAAAACAAAAAGTGAATAGCACTCACGTGTCACATTCACACTCTAAGAACTAGCCTACTCCACAACGCGTTAATTAAGACTTAAGAAAAATCAATGTCGAAAGCACAGACCCCGAAATGCATGCTCGATGGGGTCACATAATAAATCCCCCTTTGCTAAAATCTTTTTCGACTAGGGCTGATGATGCTAAAACAGTTTGCACCCGATGAGCTTAACAGCTCAGTTTGGGCAGAAAACTAATTATTTACTCACAATCTAAAGCTGCAACGTTAAAAGTTTTTGATTTTGTTATCAACTAATGATGGAGTCAAGTTTTGATGGTCGAGAGTCGAGACCGAGACTTCAAGAAAAAAAAATTCGAGACCAAGACCCTATAGACTTGAAAATATTTTTAAGCCCGAGCAGAGGCGTCGTGCAGCCAAAAAGTTTGGAGGGTCCCGAGTAACAACTTAAAAAGATATTGATCATTTACAACATTTATAAAAGCCATATTCAGCATTGAGTACCATCACGAAAAAAGGAAATTACGAAAAGACACCAAAATATGTCGTGATACCCAAATTTTTGGATAATAAATCGAAATTTATTTTGATACCCTAAACCGCTCCTTAATTATGGACAGTATGCGCAATCAGTGTGGCCCCACGATTTAACAAAGGTGGAGGACATTACAGGGGGGTTGGGGGAAAAGCCCCAGCCGCATTAGGCAAGGTGAGTCTTGTCGCCAACGGATTTTTATGGTTTTCACATAAAAAACACTCGTTTCAGCACATTTTCTTGTCGATAAAGGTCATATCGGTACCTGCAGTGATGTGCAGTCAGTACTATAGTGTCAGACAATACAAAAATGTTTTAGTAGCCCATGTCTTAAAACTGAAGCTGGGTTAAAATAGATAGAAGACGCATTTGGTGGGATGACGTGTATAGGTGTGTTCTAGACTAAAATCGTTAACAGCGCATGCAAAATGTTTTTTAAATTCCAAACATAGATCAACAAACTAACTTTACTCCTGAGTCGAAGCGACTGATTGAAGCAAAAATTAAAAAACAAAACAATGGAATTTATAGTAACTTATAAGAAAGGGGGACGGGGGTATGGGGTTAGTTTGAAAAATGAAAACAAAATAGCACTGGCTATTATTTTATTTTTTTTAATTTTCAATTTTTTAAATTATAAAAAGTAAAATATCTCACTCTCCGAGCCCCAGTGACGCGACGCCACTGAGCCCGAGATCAAAACTCAGTGAATTTGTTCGAGACCCAAGTTTTACAAACAAAGCTTGTCTGACCGAGTGGCTGGCTCATTGGGCTGGGAAGCTGGTTTCGCAGGTTCGATGTCCGGCTGGGCCATCTACCATGATGCACATACTTCACTACGATAAAAACCTTAGCTCTGCTTGTGTGGCTTCGTAAAAATAGTATTAACGCTCTTCGTTTTTTAAGCAAACCTGCGTACGCAATGAAATGTTCATAAAAATTTTAAGCTTAGGCCACAATTTTTATTTGCTACACTGGTCGTACTTTAAGCTATTTCAATCTTTACTGGCCTTATAGTTATTAATCTTAAACGTTTTATAAAAAAGTTATAATTTTCAAAGAAGGCATACGTTCAAGTTCATCATTCTGAGTCTGCAGTCTTTACTGTACCGGTAGGCTACTCCAGTGGATCTGTTCTATAATATGTAAAAGCAATTATCATGAGCCTGGGTAGAACGACTTCCCATGATAAAAAGCTTATCGTAGGCCCACTGCCATGCTAAATCTCAAGCTCAGTCCACATGCAAGTGCCCTAAACGAAAAATTCGGAGCATGGAGAAACAGCAAAGCAAAAAACTAGACAGCTACAATTAGCCCCTCTTACAAATACTGTAATATCACATAACATCGCCGGCGCTACATTATTTTTTTCAGATTGCTTTACATCACTGCTTTACTTCAGACTGCTTTGCATGGCTATTAAGCAAATTATAAAGTAAATAAACAACAGTTGATTGAAACTTTGAAGAAAAGTGTAAAGAAGCTTTCTCCCATCATTCTACCCGAGTTTTCGAACCACGAGTGGCTAAATACGCGAAAAATCATTTTCAACAAAACGGCTACAGCGATTTTGTGCTTACTGGTGGCAGTTTTTCACAATAATAACAAACCGATCTAGCCCAAAAATGCCTGGTGGGCCGACAGAGAATTTTTTGTTCATTCTATTACTCCCACTCTTCCCCATCCCAAATAAACAAAAAATTTTCTGTTAGCCCACAAAAAACGAACAAATTACGCAGAAAAAAAAACCTAGTGCAATGTCGTACCCATGTCGTGCCTCAGACAGTCCAGAGTACCATCCCCACACCACACGGCTGTAGCCAGTTCATTGCAAAACTTGTGTATTGATACCCATTTTGTTATTATACGCAATTTGCTTATGCATCACGTGATTATCAAAAACGCTGTAGCTATTTTGTTGCAAAAGATTTTTCGCGTAGGCTATTTAGCTTCTAGTATTCGATTCTCAAGGATATCCCGCTGAGAATCCAATTATCACAGATTAAATTTTTTATAAAAAGCTTTGCTGCTCACGATTTCAATTTAAAAACTTTAAGGAGAGATTGTGAGAAACAAAATCTTGAATTGTCAAAATTTTGCTTTTCACAATGTAACTCTATGGTTTTCTCATTATGCATTGTCTACTTTTATCTCTCCGCCGCGCGAGCTTACCGATGCTTATCGTTGTTTGGACCATTTTTTCTTAAAACAGCTTGCGTTTAGTGAAAACAATCGCAAAGTTGAATTTTTAAAAATATCGAGTTCTCGAGCCGAGGACAGGGCAAAATCCAAGGCCTAGGAGAGCCGAGGCCAAGGCCAAGGACAACACGGTCGAGGCCAAGGCCAAGGACTTCACAAACCTGTCGTCTAGGCCAAGGACATCCTCGAGGACTTCATCACTGATTTGGGTGCGGGGAAGTGTGAAAAAGTGCGTTGGGGTGTAAGGGAAGGTGAGGGGAGATGTGGGATAGGTGGAGGAAAGTGTGTTGGGATGTGGGGGAGAAGTGGGGAAAGAATGGGGGTGTGGGGGAAGGTAAAGAGAAATGTGGGGGTGTAAAGAAGTATGAAAGGAGGTGTCGGAGAGTGTATGGGGCGAGTGAGGGAAAGTGTGTTGGGGTGTGGAGGAAGATGAAGGGAGAGGTATGGGGGTGTGGGGAAGGTAAGGGGAGATGAGGCGTGTGAAGAAGTGTGGGGGAGGTATGGCATAGTGTATGGGGTGAGTGTGGGAAACTGTGTTGTGGTGTGGGGGAGGTAAGGGGAGAGATGTGGGGGAAGTGGTGGATGAAGAAGCGTGGGGGGAGGTGTGGGAGAGAGTATGGGGTGAGTGTGGAGAAGTGTGTTGGGGAGAAGTATGGCGTGCATGGAGGAAAGTAAGGGAGATGTGGGGGTGTAAAAAAGTGTCGGGGAGGTGTGGGAGAGCGTATGGGGTGAGTGTGGGAAAGTGTGTTAGGGAGGTGAGGGGAGAGGTATGGGGGGTGTGGGGGAAGGTAAAGAAAAATGTGGGTGGTGTGAAGAAGTGTGAGGGAATGTGTGGGGTGAGTGTGGAGGGTGTGGGGAAGTGTGTTCGGAAGGTGAGGGGAAAAGTATGGGGTGCATTGGAAAAGATAAGGGGAGATGTGGGGGTGTAAAGAAGTGTGGGGGAGGTGTGGGAGAGTGTATGGGGTGAGTGTGGAGAAGTGTGTTGGGGTGAGGGGAGAGGTGTGGGGAAGGTAAGGAGAGATGTGGGAAGTGTGGGAGAATATATGGGGTGAATGTGGAGGGTGTGGGGTGAGTGTGTTGGGGAGAAGTATGACGTGCATGGGGGAAGGTAAGGAAAGATGAGGGTGTGAAGAAATGTGGGGGAGGTGTGGGAGAGTGTATTGGGTGAGTGTGCAGAGCGTGGAAAAGTGTGTTGCGGTGTGGGGGAAGTGAGGAGAGAGGTGTGGGGGAAGGTAACAAGAGATGTGGGGGGTGTGAAGAAGTGTGGGGGAATGTGTGGGAGAGTGTTTGGGGTGACTGTGGAGGGTGTATTGGGGTGTGAAGTGGAGTTGGGGTCGGCAACTTGGAAAACGGTAGGGGTCGGGAGGGGTTGGTGCCACAATCCGGAACCCCCCTACAACTCCCCAGACCCTAACTCCGCCGACACCGATTCTCCTGACCCCAACTCTTCTGTGGGGAGAAAAAAATGCAAGTGAAATTTAAACTTGGTGCGCTAAAACAAGACATATCGTTTTCAAATTTTATGACTTTTTCAGTAAAGTTATCGGCAGCGTGGCCGAGTGGTTCGGAACCCCGGGGCAAAAATTTCGTTTGGGCCCTTTGGTCAGTGGTGCCCCAAAATCACGTGATGAGGAAAAAAAGGTCATAGAGCCCGCAGATGTTCGAATTTCGGCCCAAAATCAAGTGATGAGCAAAAAAAGGGTCATAGCCTCCGCAGATGTTCCAATTTCGGCTCAACATCTAGTGATGAGCAAAATAAGGTCATAGCGTCCGCAGATGTTTAAATTTCGGCCCGAATTAAAAAAAAACATTATCGCGTCCGCAGACCGTAGTTTGAGCTGATGAATTTTGCATTCTAAACCTGACAATTCTGAACCCCGGGCCCCCGGACAGTGATCCTTTCTGCCCCCCCCCCTCTCAGCGGGCCTGCTAGTCACACAAAGCGCATAAAATAATGCATTCACAGCTAGCGAATACCGGTAGTAACTAGTAGGCCTAATTGTTTCTAAACTTACAGCAAACCTAAGGGCAGCGAAAGTTTTTAAACAGATTAATAGCAAAATCCGTTTACGGACTTTGGTTAACAGGACTAGCATGTGTCGAAATTAGTCAGGGGATAATAAGAGAATTTTATTTAAAAAAAAAAGGAAGAGGGTAAAAGATTGGATAGTTTGTTTATTTTTGATCGTTTAATTTTGTTGAGTTCAACTCGGTAACAGTTTTAATGCTTTTGATTTTTCTTTTTAAAGTTTCTTCATTAAGAATTTGAAATTCTGGTCCGGCGTTTTGAAGTTTAAGGAACAGTTTTCCTAAGTTGTGTCCCCTTGCATTCTTTTTGAAATAATTTTCATGGCTCGTGTCCCACAAAACCTCATAGCTGTTGTATATTTCTAAAAATTTTCTATTAATATCTGCACCCCACTTTAATACCTGCTGTTTCGACATCTTTCGTTTGTGTACCGCGCTATTGAGTTGTGACTTGTGAGATTGCCTAGTAGTGCAAGTAGGCCTATTGTACGCAGCTGACGCTCCTGCCACGCCCATCATGTCATACAAGTCGTTTTTGAACGTTTCTTTGAATTTTAAAATTCGTGTTATTTTTCCAGGAAGAGTCGACAGACACCCCTTGCCCTTACGTGGTTACGCCCATGGCTACAATAGGAATGCTATAACCGCCAACTGGTCGCAATAGCATACTCGCAGTTGCGCAGCTACAAATCTCACATAAGCACTTTTATGATTCAACATTGTCCTTATTGAAAACGAAGCCGAATGAAATGCAGATGAAGCAAACAATCTTAATTTTCAGCTTATAATGCGTCTTCATGCATAGCATACACATCAAAATGATGCGACTTTATTTAAGGGGCCCATACGCTCCGGAAAACTGTAAATATTTGGATGTATATTAAGCTCAAATGCTGTTATGATTTTTAAAATCTTTTTTTGCTGTATTTCGTAAGATATGGGCTAATGGGCCCCTTGAACAGCCTGAATTCAACTCAACTTAACTTTTATTTACCATGACACAAAATAGCGCAGGAGGGAAGCAGCGAAAGACCAATTGGTCATGCTGCTCCCGAATGCAACGACTTACGACATGATATAAAAGCACATTAACTAACGTATCACACACAGGTTTAATACAACACCGTGGGCACACCTTTCAACAATATTCTGGTATTACCAAAGTAAGATACCGGCATCCATGAGTCGGAATATTAAATAATCAAAAAAAAATAAAAAAAATAAATAATGGTAAGCAATTAATAAGTAAATTGAAAGTTCGTCAAGCATCAACAAGTAATTGATTAAGATGACGTGGACCACCCAATATATATCAACATTCAACAAATACACCTAAACAAGAGGATTACAATATCAACAAGAAAGACCCAAGTCAGAAAAAAAGTCATAAAATACACTATTGTTCACTCTACTGTAACAGTACTGAATTGTGCTGTAGGCCTACTGAATTGTGCTGGGGGCCCATGCACTCCATAAAATCCATTAATTGGAAATTTCTTTGCTGTATTTATTCTGTAAGATATGAGCTGTTGGGCCCCCAGAACAGCATGATGACTTTTGTTGGGGGCCCATGCGCTTAATAAAATTGATTATTTAAAGTACCGGTATATTTAACTCCAATGCTGTTTTTTAAAGTTGCTTTGGCTCTATTTACTTCGTTAGATATGGACTAATGGGCCCCCAGAACAACATGGGCCCCGGGGTCATTCCCTACCCTGCCCCCTCACATGGGCCCTGTTCGGAGCGTCGTTTTTACGGCAACCATGATCGCAAAATTGATGGTTCAACTCCCACCAAAGCCTCGTTGTTGCGTCCTTGAATAAGATGCTTCACGACAATTATTTCTGCTTGGTGGAATCTAATTAGCAGCAAATTGAAGAAGTCAGAAGCAAAATTTAAGCGAAAAACTCGGAAACAAGGGCAACTCCTAAGCGAGTCTGGATTCGTTCTATTCATATTGCATAGCGCCTCCGTCGCTTTCGCGTGACAGTAGAATAAACATGAAGAAGTCAAATCTGTTTCGGCGTTTGGCTTTATTTCAATAGCTTTTCTTCATAAGTTCCCTTTAGTGCAACATGTTGTTCGCACCGTTCGGAAATCGCTTCGAAGAAGGGCATCTTTCATAGCTGGAAACAATCTTCATCGAAATGGAGACTTCACGAGCTACGGAAAAATAAATAAGATGTCTACAAAAAAGTGAAAGATAGATATCATGGTGCGAAAAGATGGACATATGTATTTTGTTAATAACAAACAAATGTAAAACATTCCATGAAGATGTATTTTGATTATTAGAGCGCTACTTTTATTTGTTATTAAATACTATGAATAAAAATTGCTGGTGACACGACGTTAAAATAAACAGTGCCTCACCAACCACGAACCCCACCACATGTCACTGCCTAATACCTACTACACAGTCTAGTCAAAAACGTCTGACATTAAGACGCAACTTAGGCATAACTTGTAATTACAGTATGCCTGAAGGCTACTCTTTTGTTAAAAAATTAAAACTTCAGGATAAGTCTGAATCAGAATGACATTTTTTTGTTTTTCAAAGGGAACGATTGAGTTGTAAACATTTGGAAAGAGCTGAAAGAAGTTTTTCCTGCTGCGGTGATCGAGAAAATGAAAGAAAATCTTCATTTTGTTTCCAACAAAAGTAATCCTGGATACGCAAAGTCAGCGATTGGCCTCGTTCGTCTTTCTAACAGATCGTGGTTTCGGCAGGCCTACTCTTTATCTCAAAATCAGTTTTATATAATCTCATTTGCAATTTAAGCATTTTAACCTGCAACAGACTATGACTGATAAATAATCATGCTGTCTGTCTTCTGGAGTCGAAAGCCGGTGATTTTTCAACGGGTCAATTTAAAGCCGCAATCTTTTTTTAGCAAAATTTTACCGATATACAAGAAACTTACGGGATTTTAAGCGGACAAAACTAGATTAGATGTACTTGGAAATAGGCCTAAGCAAGAAATTTTGAGAAAAATGAACAATTTCTTCAAGTGTAGAACAAAATGCTTATGTTTGGACTGACTTTAAATGTTGTAACATAGCTCGGAAGCAAAAGTGGTATCTCTATAAATACGCCTTGCTTAATTCGGTGTTTTTTCTTTTGTTTTAAGGAAAAAAAGTTGTCAACACTATATTAATTCACCACAATAAATTTGGACTAGAAAATGAAGGTAGCCTATAGCTAAAGTGAGTGGTGGCAGACAAGAGCTGCAAGTGTATAAGGACGCATAATTGCAAAAGAAATGACGTCTAACATGCGTGTGTGTATGGGAAAGTGCGTGCTATTATTTGCTAGAACAACACCAAAAGCAGAACTTCTACAAATAGTTTATTTACACGCATGTTCAAACACTGAAAATACTGCAAAAACAAACTGTGCACTGTGCAACTGCACGATTTCAAGAAACGAAAAACGTAATTTGTAACTTTTCTACAACGCTGGGAAGGCTAACAAAAAACTGCCGGTTCTGCACAGTGCGTCGCCGGAAAAGCGAAAAGTTTTTGCTCTTTGGGCAGAAATGCGCACTATCTTCACTTGAGTGTGATTTCTATGAGGCAACATTTGACACATTATCGTCAAAAACACGTCACTGATAACAAATGAAGCAATTCTTTTACCAACACCTTGATTAAAGTGCTTAGCAGCATGGACAATGACAAAACGAACTAAGAACTTACGGATATATCACTACATTTGACCAGTGCTGCGTAAAAAAGCATCATAGTCTGCCTCATAATCATCGTATTCGTTGCCGGAATGGTATGGTTGAGTTTCACCAGCAGACCACATTGGATAAGGTAATTCAGGAGCCGTAGATTCAGTGTCATTCAATGGGTTTTGAGAGAAGTTTGCACCAGTCGATTTCTACGAAAAATAATGTAGGCCTAATTACCATAGATGAGTTCAAGCGATTGCATTAATGGATTCAAATCACCCTTTATTGGCTGGGCAGAATAAGCAAAGGGGCACTGTGGACCAATGATCGCATTTTTATGTGATTATTGAAACACTCGGCAATCGGCATATGGCAGACGGGAAAAAGAACTTAGCAAATTTAAAACGTCACTTTTTAAATCACATTATACCTAATTCGAATCCCAATCCACCAGGCCCTATTCAGATGAAACCGACAAGCATTCCAAGCAAGTTTTGTGCAAGTTCAACATTTTAGTCTAGACTGATTTTTGTTATACTCTATTACGTCCGAACATCATTTTACTTGTGGTAAGTAAGATTTTGATTTCCACGTAGGTACTCTCGCTTACGGCGTAACTACAACATACATACCCAATTACCCATTCCTAGTAGGAAATAATTGAAATCATTTCATTCCAAAAATTGCAACTATGATAAAAAAATCGAATTTTTATAATATTCGCGTTATTACGCCGAAGCGTGTAACGAGCGGCGGGGCCCATCTCCGCTGTTAGCGCATGGGAAACACAGCTCCGAAGAAACGTCGCATCGGTGGCGAGATGTTGGTGGCACTGTGTTCGATTTGACCTACCCGGGATTTGAAGCCAGACCTCCCGCACCGATAGCAATGTCATAACAACTGAGCTATCCAGACGATCAAATTGATCTCAATTAAACCTTCCAGGCGTTCTAAGATTACCATTTAAATAACTCACTGCATCTGCACGCGCTTCCCCAAACGGTTCTGCACCTGGATAACCGACACTATAAGGTGCTAGATACTGGCGATAGAAATCTGGGTCCGCAGCATCCGCTGCAGTATATTGTTTGCCAGCGGGCGTAAAAAACACTGGCTCATTCTAAATACAAATAGATTTGTTCGTCATCGACGTAAAATCGAGACACTTTCTATTTGATAACTAAAATTAATCATCACCCAAGGCGATTTCAGAATAACGCTAACATAAGCAATAAATAAAAGATTATTTTCTAAGCTAAGTATTAACCGCAAATTTACTGCGGTAACCAACTAACTACGCTTTGTTGACGTAATCCCTCACAAAACTAGGTTAACAAAATTATCAGCGAAAGATGATTAAACATTTCATTCATAAATCGCATATTTTTGAATATCATTGGTATATTGCCGGCTACGTAAGAAATGATTTCCAATCTAACATCAAAAATTCGTATAACAACCTTACTATTATTAACAGCCTAAAGCCAATGAAGGAAAATAGTTTATAATTTCAGGCAGGTGAGGGTTAAAAAAATACAGTACCACGAGTACTTACCATGTAGTAATTTTCGTCATGTTCTGGCCTTGCATCTGGCTTCGCAGAACTTTCTGACGACGTTCGCGATTCCCTACCCCAGTTCTGCTCACGCAGCTTGACAAAACCACTCAAAAGGTTTAAAGTTAGTTCATTAAAAGTAACGTCAGCACATTTCTCTTTTCTGTATATTGCCTCCAGATCATCAAGAACTTTATTCAATTTCTCGATTGAACCTTTACCATCATCTCGCAGAGATTCTTCAAGTGAGGTTATGGCCAACTAAAAAAAAAAAAAACGAAAAATAACAACTCGTATGACATAAGAGCAAAAAATGTTGCCGAAAGTGTGGAGCACTATTCAGTTAGCAAACTACGCCGATGTAAAATTTCAATGGGATGTCCGGTTGTTTTATTGGTTGCGCAATTTTTCTTAGCCTTTCTGAGAATAAAAAACCTATGTAGATTTTTACACTTTACAGTAGCCATAACACTTGGTTGTAATTTCCATATTTTTCACTATTAATATCCCAGCAAGGTTTCGTCGATGATACCAACCAACCACATAAACTAAACTACATCACTAACAAGCTACAACTCGAATTAGCTTACCAACCTTCAGCACTTTAATAGAACATTGCAGATTAGCATCATTCGGGTGGTCCACCAATTTTCGGACCACACCCAGCGTACCGCGGCCCAGGACAGCAAATCTTTCTAAACCATCCCGACTTTCCAACATTAAGTTAAGAAATAACTCGGCCGTGAATTGAGTGAAATTTCTTGCTCTGCACAAAAATATGACATTTACCCTGTCCACGTGATTAGTGGGCTTTAGGCTCCCGGTTCTTGGTTCTAGTTTCTGCATCATAATCAATTTCTTGATGTCATTATGAACAATGACATCAAGAAATTGATTATGAAGTTGGAAATGGCCCGCAGTTGGAAACTAGAATTTCCAACTGCGGGCCGAAAGCCAACCAAAATTGACATGTGGACAGGATAATCGACTCTCAATCACGCATCACTAGGAGTAGCTCCGTTGATCAACAATAACGGTATTTTAAACCAAAGTTCTCGGAAACTGAATTGTCAACGTTTACGCGTTTTCAAATACGACTTTCAAAACGTAACAAAATTTACCAAGTTTCTAGCCGTCACCAAAGTCAACCTTTTACACACCAATGGGGCAAATAAAGAACTACCCAAAATAATCAATGCCTTCCTGCTAATTCATTCCTACCGTGTCATTTCCAGACAAAATTAGAGCCCACTATGGTGAAGTTACAATGCTCAACATTGCTCTCTTGTTTTAGTCTACATACTACAGCGTTTTTTTTTTTCTGAAAGCGTAGATCAAGTACAAGCGAAAAGCGAATTAAATTATCGACTTGAAACGATAAAAAACTTACCGACGAGCTCTATCGTCACTGCTGGCAGACAAATCTTCATCCATTGCATTGAACTCGTTTTGAGCCTTTGATAGCAGTGAGGAACGAAATTTACTCAACCCAGAGTTAGTTCTCGATAATTTATCGCACAATTGGCTTCCAAGATAGCGGAAATTAGGCTCCAAAATACACTGAAATTAGATGCTTCTTTTGTTGCAAATACACAAAATTTAAACCAACTTAATTAATCAAAACTCCTGAAGCTACGCTCTTCAGTGCGGTTCGAGAAAGAGACTTACTATAGGTCTTGTTTATGGGGCGCCGTTTGGAAAAAACTATTCGTTTTGTGAACCATGTTTTTTGAGCTTATTTAGACCATAGTTTGTCCGATATGTATATTAGAAATGTCCTACTTATATATCGGACAAAATGCACTCTAAGGCCTTGGCTCCACCAGTCAATGATCAAGAGAATTTCCCATAATATTCCAGTCATTGACTAGTGGAGCCGACTTTCATGACATTTTTTTCTGACATCGCGGAAATTCAGGGAGTGAAATGGAACAGCAGAATGTCAGAACCGAGCGGTCAATGACAAGGGAAATTCTCGGTTAATGACTGGTGGAGCCGCCCCGGTTTTTGACCGAATTTTGTCAATGCCGCAAAATCAGGGAATATTCCGTGGTCACGAATATCAAAAAGTTTTGATATTTGTGACCGGGAATCAATGACCAAAACGCGCTTGCGCTGCTTGTAGACAGACGCGTTTCATCGAAAGACAATAGAATCCAAGGCATTTCATCAACGACATTGGCGCATGTTTTCTATAGTTTAAAACCTTTAAAAAGACGTCATAAAATCAAATCAAAATCAATCGTTGGAAAATCTAGTTCTTTCGTGTTTCGGCTAGCTAGAATGTGGTAGCAACTATGTCACTGCTTAAATATAAAAAGCTTTGTATTGAAGAGCAAAAGTTTCCTTGCATATTCGACAAATCGTTGACTAACTACAAAGAGCCAACCAAAGAAAAATAAACGTAAAGCTAGAAACATAAAACTCTCGTCAAATTGGTCAAAGAACTACGCTCCACCAGGAAATTCTCGCGAAGCGGTCAATGACCAAACGAACGCGAAAATTTCAACGGTCATTTTTCTTGTCAATGACCAGTGGAGCCGAATTTGAATTTCCGTCAAAACTTTGGCCATTGACCAAAGAGAATTTCCCAAATGGTCATTGACCAAGCATCGACCGTCATTGACCGGTGGAGCCGAGGCCTAAGGCGGACCAAAATGCACACGCAAAACAAGTCGGACCAAATCGTTTTTTCCAAACGGCGCGCCACACGCCGTTTGGAAAAAAACTATTTTGTGACCCCTGTTTTTCGAGCTTATTTGGACTATAATTAGTCCGAGATATACATCGGAAATATCCGACTTATATAGCGGACAAATTGTGCTCCAAGTCGGACCAAAAAACACACGCAAAACAAGTCGGATATTTCCGACTTATATATTGGACAAATTCGCCGTTTGGAAAAAACTACACGTTTTGTGAACCATGTTTTTTGAGCTTGTTTAGACTCAAAAAGCATGGTCCACAAAACGTATAGTTTTTTCCAAACGGCGACCCATATATATCGGACAAATTATGGTTTAAATAAGCTCAAAAAACACGGTTCACAAAACGTGTAGTTTTTTTCCAAACGGCGAATTTGTCCGATATATATAAGTCGGAAATATCCGACTTGTTTTGCGTTTGTTTTTTGGTCCGACTTAGAGTACGTTTTGTCCGATATATATAAGTAGGACATTTCCAATATACATATCGCACAAACTATGGTCTAAATAAGCTCAAAAAACATGGTTCACAAAACGAATAGTTTTTTTCCAAACGGCGCACCATAAATTATTACAACAAAAAATTGCCAAAATTCCACAAATCATGGTAATTCAAAAAGACTCAAATCTTTGAAGACTGAAGCTAGCTAAACTCAGATGGCATTTCGATTCCTTATCCCAATTACTGCCTTGAAAATGTTCAAGTAACTACAGTAAACTGCACGAATGAGACCTCAAAGGTCGAAACAATAATCACTGCATAAAAACAAGGTTTTTGGTTCTGTTAACAAACTACAGCTATCAAAAATAGCCAGTAGTATTACAATCAATTATTTAGCACTACATTTACTGTCCGAGAATACTTTAAACAGTCACTTTGCCGTCTCCCTTGAGATGTTAGTTGCATACTGTGTTCACCCTTATTCTTTTTATTTTGGCTTTGCTTCTTTTATTTCAGTCTTAACAGCACTGAAGCAAATAAGCAACAACAAATCACAGACAGCATTTGATAAATGCTCCAACGTCTTTCTAGTCTGCACATTTTTACTCATAGACAAAGTTATGAGGGAAAAAATTACATCAAAATCTCACCATTTCATAAATCTTTTCAGCAATCATAGTAATCGTACTGGACGATAAATGGTAGCCAACAAGAGCATCAATAAAGTTAACCACCGTGCTATCAAATATAGCAGGTTTAAATGTGAGTTCATTTATGTACTCATCCGCCATGTTCAAAGCCTCCGCTTCTTCTTCGACACGATCTAAAAATTTAAGATTTTTTTGCTATATTAAAGCAAGCCGCGAACAGATACCGCAGACTGTCCAGCTAGCATTCCACAAAAAATGACGGCAATTTGCTGGAAAAATGAAAAAATGACATATTTACTACAAGCAAATGAAACAAACGACATATTAAGTCCAATTTTCCGCAAAATCAAGTGAAGACCAAAAAAAAAAAGGAAAAAAAAGGTCATCACGTCCGCAGATGTCCAATTTTCCACGCAATATCAAGTGAAAAGCTAAAAAAAAGGTCATTACGTCCACAGATGTCCAATTTTCCAAAGAAATCAAGCAAAATCAATAAAAAAAAATGAAAACTGACTAAAAAAATGACGAAGCACGAAAAAATGAGAGTGGACGGCCTGATACCGCTGCTAAATATAATTTTATTTTATAGAAACTGATTCGGTGGAAATGAACGGTTTGCTTGGTAAAGTCGTATTTAGGAATCATCTTGTGTAAAAATATAAAAATCTCTTGCTGGTTTTACGTTTTGCATTAATTTTGATTGCACGGTAAAAATTGTATAGTATATACCGCCTTTTCCCGAAAATAAGTCTTGGTATTATTTTTCGAAAGAATATTAATATAAGACCCTGTCTTATTTTCGGAAAACATGGTACTATACGTCTAACGCCTAAACGAAAATTGTAAAGTAAGAGCTAAATACACAATATTATCTCAAAATCTTAATTTAATACATGAACTCCCGAAAGCTTTGGAATAACCTGGAGAGCTTAGCAATCGAACAATATCTTTCTCACGTCAAGTATAACATTACACGTGAATATATGGAAACGAAAAACGAACAATGTTTCGAAAATGGAATTGGATTTCGAAAATGTTAGTGGGATAAGAGAATAAACATAAGCGATTCGCGGCTTTTCGATAATGACGAGCGAGGGAGTTCCCCCAATTTAGAACCAAACCGCTTAAAAAATATCTTCGAACACAATTCTGGGCAAAACCAGGTTGTCACTGAGTGAACAAAGCTTCTAATAATATACCGAGGTACTGCTCTCAGTTTAATTTTTTAAAAGTAAATTTACCGATCTCTGTGTCCACGAATGTGCTAGGTAAATTCTCCACCGATGCGACCTAGTGAATAAAATGACAAATTAGTTGTAAGAACATTACCTATGCAAGAAAAAAGCTCAAATACCCGTTATTTCGTGCATATAAAAACAAACCGAGCACGAAAATGAAACCGCACATGCGAACAAATGAAAGAAAATATGCATTTTAAGCACAACAGTAAGAGTATTTCTACTCGAACAATCGCTGTTTCTGACACTAAGAAATGCGCCTAGCCTAATTAAAATGTGATACGCTTTTTCTAGCTATCACCAATGGATATAAATTAAGAATAATATCAATGCAGAGGAAGGTAGCTGAGATATCGATTACGACTTGGAGCTAATAATTGGATCAGAACCAGCACCTCCCTAATTACTGAGAATCAAGATGTCTATGTTTGGTTTAGTTGCAAAAACGCTATAACGAGCTCACTTAGGAGCTGCCAGCCATCTGTCTACCACACCAATATGGGGGAATCCCGCTAAGTGCCTTTCCCAACAGAACAAGTAAACTTACAGGCTTGTTCTCTACACTTTCCCTTTGATGCTGAACGTGAAGCAGAAAATACCAGTTTTAAAGTCATTGGTTTGATCCAAATCGGAATCAACCCCGAGTCTAAAGCTCCAGAGGCAGACGCTCTTACCACTCGGCCGTGTCCTTAAATTATTGCGAAATAAAACATATCTGTACACGTGCTTTTTCTTCATAGCTTACCCAGTAAAACATCAACGCTAGTTCTAGAAGATTCACCCAAACAGGGCGGAAAAGCAACAATGCGACACAAAAGTCAAAAAAAATTTACACCAAGAAGCTTTATTGCATGAAATAAAGCTTTCTAACTGTGACATATAAACTAGCCTGAACCAGTGTTTGTAAAAGCCAACGCTTGGTTTGTCAGCCTAACTAACAAATAAAACAGTGCAGCACTCAAACTTGTGAGAAAACTACCTTTCTCTTTAAAACTTTCGTTACATCTTCTTCTGACCCATATCCTAAGTCTGTTATCGAAAATAAGCCCAGAAGTGGCAAGAAGCTGTTTTGATCAAGCATATGATCATCAAAACAAGGAACTCTAGTAACAACAGTTTTTCCATCTACTAAGCCTGGGGTTTTATCACTCTTTTTTAAATCTTTCCAAGCGTTTCCATTTACATGGACTTGATCTTTTTCAACTACATGGTTAGCAGCAGGCGATTTTTCAGCCTTTTCTACATAAGATTGTGGCAGCTTTTTGTATTGTATAGGCCCGTCTAGTGGATTCCAACACACTTTCGAAAGAAGAGATTCTGCTGATTCCGTTTTTTGAAATTCTGTTTTAAAATCACAACTCTTAGATCGGTTTCGGTAGCTTTGTGACCGGGGTATATTTTCATTCGTCTTTGCAACATATTGAAACTTGCTATCTGCAGTAACGGACAAAACTGTTTTATTCTCACGACTGGCATGCTTTCTCGTCTCATCTTTGTTACATTCCTGTAACATACGGAAAACCTAAATGCAAAGAAATTTTCACGATAATTTACGGAACTTCAACAACATAAGACTAGTGTATCGGTACATAACTGATTTATAAGCAAGTAAATTCAGACTTACAGGCAATAAATCGAATAACCAACTAAAATACTACATCAAAAATCAAAGCGAGATGCGCTCATCAAGATGTACAAGACAAAATTTAGTGCAGTCTACAGTGCTATTTAAGAAAAATTTTACCCATTTCGGGTGTACAAAAACTCAACCGTCTTACAGCAAGCGCATTTTTTAATTTGAACATCGGTTTTGGCGATTAGAAAACCGAGATATCGAAAAGAAATTTTGAAAACAAAATAAAAACAAATCAATAATTAACCTAAATGAAGTTCGACCAAGGTCGTTGAAAAACCGAAGGGTACGCCTAATCCGGCAGCTTCGCCTCGTTTAGAAATAGTAACACATTATGTTTCCAATATTACATTTTCACTTTTTGATAAGCAACTACTAGGATAAAATAAGAGGTTAACAAAGTTCCGCGTACGATTAAACAAGCACAAGTCCCCCAATTGCTAAATAACAACAAAGAAACTAACTTGAGCATTTGGCATCTTGCTTTTAGGAATGAATTCAACGGCAAAAGCAGATAAATTGGACGAAAAAGGGGTTTGAGATGGCGCTGTTTTTTTTGCATAAAAATAAAATTGAAGCTAAAAACACAGCTGAACGAAAAGCCTAATTCTATAACAGCAAACAGATGCAATGGGGCGCAAAAACTTGCCCAGCAAATAGCTGTTTATTTGAATGCAAACTAGCAAAATTGAGAGTAACAAAATTAAACTCGCGATGATTAGACATCTTTGCGTGCCTAATTTTATGCAAAAATTCAATAACAGCAAATAGTGTGATCTTAATCGCAACCATTAAGCAAAACAAAAGTAGAAAAGCGTAGTATTTATCAGTAGATTAAGATCGGCACCAAACGTGAATCTATCCCATGAACGCTGTTCTCCCAAAGCTGCGCGCTCTCAGAGGCTGCGCACACGGATGAATTTACAGCGCACCCATAAATGATGGCGTAACAATGTTCTCGGTTGGCAGGTTGAGAAAATTCGTTATAGAACTTGCTAAAAGAACGCATTTCAGCGTGGGCTGTTGCACCAATATTAGTCATTTCTACAAAAGCGCGAACATAGACTAGAAAAAATAGAGGGAACATTGCCTATGAGTAAATTCCGAAACGACTTGTTGAATAAAAGTTTGTGCATTGCCAATCGCATCACCAAAACGTAGGAAATAAATATAATTACTCACTCTGATCTTCATTTTGACCATGCTCGTCTGTTGTTTTAGAAGAAATTCCCAACTGGAGATTTCTAAATTGCAGCAAAGCTTCAGTGGACTCGAAAGGTGCGGCAGCTGCTTTGAGGTCTAAATGACAAAAAATTTTAAACTAACACACTTTTTTAATTTTCGAGGGATAAGAGAAAGTGCATTTTATCAACTAGAAAGTGAAACATTCAGCAAAATCTGATGCCAATGCCCTGCAGTAACTCAAAACTTTTCACTTGATGCAAGTGATAAAATGGCCCACCACACACAACAAAGTACTGTATATACGGTATCACATATTAATGCATAAGAAAACAGGATAATGAAGCAATAAACTTAACAAATTTCAATTTACTTGCCTTTTTCTAATGTTGCTAGTGCTGCTTTAGAGAAATTGCTCGGAGGTCGTTGACTTCCTTTCAATTTTTCCTTTTGCTCAGCAGCGGACTCATGCAACCTTGAAACTAAAGTTTCTAAAAAGTAAAAACTTTATTGATACACCGGTATATCAAATTTGGATCATGTACGGAATACAAACAGCAGGGGCAAAAACACAAAATACAATACGTGAAGGATAGACAGAAATTTGAGTTATTTCATTCTGCAAAAGCAGATTTTTTGAAAGTATTTTCAAAACTAATCAACATAAAAAACTACTACAGTGCAAAAACCGATCACTGTTACGTTATTAATTGCTTTATTTATCTTAGGCACTTTTAAAAACAATTATACCATACTTCACCTGCAGATATGTCGTCACTTGCATCATCCAAAGGGTTGTTATAACAATTTGTACCTGTTTCCCTTGCACCATACGAAACACTACCAAAGGGTTGCGACCAGGCAGTGCTTTGCTGGGTGCTGCTATTACTGTTCCGAGAATCATTGGCTGACCATATGCTTGAATCAGCATTTTGGAATGTGTTACCAGCAGTGCCTAAATTACCAGCAGACCAAGAATTTGCATCGATTTGAGCAGAAGAATTCCCATTGCCATAAGATTGAGGTGATTGGCTGTTAGTAGATTTTGACAGATTGGCCAAAAAAGATTGATTGTACTGCTGTTGCTGTACAGTGCTAGATAGCAACCCAGAGTCCGAGTACTGGTCACTTTGGACAGATGATGGGTGAATAGGTTGCTCTCGTTGGGATGCTATGTTAGTACTGGCATATGGATTGGTTTGGAACATTATTTTATTGTATTCTTGTTGTACATTAGATCTTGCATTTGAACTAGGATACTGATCACCAGATATCTGAGGATATCTTTCTGGCTGCACATTAGAAGGCGGCGAGTGCTGTTGCAACATTGACTGCGGTGGGCGATTCTGCTGTGCCATTTGTGATAGATAATTTTGTTGTGGCTGTTGTTGTGAGTAATTTTGCTGGGTGTGTTGTCGAGAGTAGTTTTGCTGTGTTTGCTGCTGGGAATAATTTTGGTGTGTTTGCTGTTGGGAATAATTTTGGTGTGTTTGCTGTTGTGGCATTGGCGTGTCCCATTGACTCTGCTGAGATTGTCGTTGCTGGGACACAGAGGATGGCATCTGATATCGCTGTGGTTGTGTCATATTAGTTTGCAGAGGAAAATCTGGCACTTGCTGATGTGATGAGAGTGATTGAGCTGAATGCTGAGGCTGGGTTGGAATCTGAGAAAGAAATTGCTGCTGTTGAGATTGTTCCGGCTGTCTATTTTGTGGATGTGCTCTGGGTGCTTGAGGAAAACCCTGTTGATGTTGAGGAATATTAGCAGACATTCCAGAACCAGCAAACTGATTTCCTTGAGGCATGGGTTGCTGAGATGCAGACACTCGATCTAAAGGATTTACTGAATACTGAGCCGAATTAGCAGCATTATTTTCAAAACCTGATACTCCGGAACTGGAACGATAATCTACCGATCTATACGCTTCTGTGAAAGCACTATCTCGACTAGCTTGCCATGAAGTAGCAGCACCTCGATTTGCATTATGAGAAGCATTAGGCTGCCACACATCAAACTGGCCAGCTAATCCGTCTTGCAGTTGAGGCTGTCTAGGCTGAGAGCTGTTGTAGCTTTGTTCATGATTTGAACTTCGTCCAGGATACATTTCAATCTGCGTGATATCTCACACAAATACCAACACAAGATAAAACAACAAAACCTTGCAAGCACACTACTATTTTATACAATAATCTTTACAAAATACGCGTTCAAAAAATGATGTAAAAGAAAAAAATTAATTATGTAAGCCTACCAGTACAGCGGTATATCTAAAATTATGCTGCAGCAATCATCAAATCTAACCGGTAGTCTTATAAATTGATATGCTCTCTGCTAGGTGTACAAACATCCATTAGACAAGAATATTATGATAGTTTATTTTATGGCTTAGATTAGACTTTTTGGTGCTCGTTTATTATCAGCAACAACAGCTCAGCTTCAAATTAGCTTAGGCTTGCCAGAACTTTTGTCACCAGGTCTTTTTGTCACAGATCTTTGTTAACACTGCACTTGGCCACAATTGAGAAAATCTGAAAGCTTATCTAAGTTTTTATATAAAATTTAGGGATAAAAAGTTCGGATTTTAAGAGAATTTTTGATCCACAGCAACTTTGATCATACAGCCACTCCCCGACTTACAAACATTTGTACCTACGAACAAAGCAATTCGTCAGTTTACATAACCTTTTTTGTAAGATTTTTATCTATAATAATGCACAGCAGTTTGCATACAAACCAACACTTATTCATATTTCATGTAAAGCTTTTTAAACCCCCCACCAAGAACCTTAAACAGGGTTCAGTATCCTTAATGATATGAATCGAAATTGAACAAGAATTCAATTAAGCTTGGAAATGTATTGACACTATTCCGTCATCAATGTACTGTACTGGATCGAAACTATTCCATCATCAGTGTGCTGCATGTATTAAAATCTTGTGAAACACCTTACTAAGCAGTGTTTTGTTCGGACAGACATTAATTAGTTAGATTAAGTTACAAAGTAAAAATCCAATGCTGTTAGTGTAGGATAGCATAGTAGACATATTTTGCCTGCATAACAATACTAACGACTTACAAACAAATTTGAGTTGAGAACATTTCCGAGGAACGCAACTTGTTTGTAAGTCAGGGAGTGACTGTATCATTCAATGTAAATCATATTTAGAGGCTTTGGTTCAGCATAAAAAGTATAGGATTTGATTCAGTTTAAAATTTCAAGCCTATGATTTAATTGGAAGTGCGTGTCTATGATTACAGGCAAAACCTTCAGGTCTTTGATGACCAAAATTCGTGAAAAAAATTCCATCATGTGAGTGGAATTCTCAAAAATACGACGTGACAAAAGACCTGGTAATGGAAGTATTGGCAACTGAATTAAGCTTAGCAACTAGTCTTAGTTGAACTACAAAAGCCTACTGCATTGCTGCAGCACAGTGCAGAACACTGAGGGGAGAAGTGTAGAGTCAGTCATCAGTAACTTGATATATGGGTAGACTACAAACAGAAGCCTTTTTGATTTTGTAAAACAACAATGTTAGCAGCCAATATGACACATTACCCATATACTGGTACAGGGTTGCCAGATTTTTGCCACATGATTCATAAAATGATTACGATAAAGTCACCGTTCTTTCAAACAAAAACTTTGGACACGTTTTGGCAATTGCGCCATTATCAAACACATTTGGTTACCGAAAAATGATAATGCACAAAAATTTTTCAGGATCAGGTTCAAGGCATCTCGATAAAATCAAAATAAGAATTTGAGGCTGGTGCAAGACAATTTTCAGGGTTTGAGCTGGAAATTCGGGTGAAATCAAAGCTAAACACAGGGTCAGGGTTGGATAAACTATTTTGTGGCGAATTTTCCTTGTGAGAAATCTTCCAAACACAAACTTTGCAATTTGGTGGTTTGACTGAAATGTCGATTTGGAAAAAATAAAATTTTCACTATTGAGTTTGGACTTGAGATTCAACTTGAAGTTTAGCCAAGCTTCGTGTTAAAAATTAGGCTAAAAATTTCCGTGGCAAATCTTCTGGCAACCCTGGCACAGGTACAGCAGTATATACAGTAGGCCAGCATGCTACAACACTGAACAGCAGTAGTAAGCATCAATTTGTGCATCTCAAAATCTGTTTTACAACCTGGCACTTTTTGAACTAAGGCTATGCGCAGCTACCATCAAATTTCAAATAATACCAGTAGGTAAGTCAATTATGCCACGTTATAAAAGCTGAACTAAAGAAACCACTAGTCAGCAATGCCCCAGAGGAATTTTTGGTAAAACCCTGGATTATCTCTTTAGAAAAAAAAAAAAAAAAAAAAAACAGATAAGAAACAAAACTCCCCAGATACAAAATTATGTGTTTTAACAGCAACAAAGGATTTTTATATCACTTAAACCAATAGAAATGATTTTTTTGTTTCAAGATGATTTTTGGTTTACTCAAAATACAAAATGATATGCGGTAGCAAGCAAAAAGTATACTGGTACGTGAAAAACGATGACAACATAAACCAAATTAAGTTAAAAGTTCTAATATCACTGCGAAATTAAAACTTACCGGTACATGGGCTAGCTCTAGCACACAGCACCAGCTAATTCCAAAAATAAATGAAAAAAAACTACTTGATCACATGTACAACTCTCCTTAAATAATTAATATAGACTATAAGCTAAATAAACCAGTAAACATAATTCAAGACTTGTTTATCTGTTTATAGCCTCATCTAGGAAATAAACTAGGCCTAATGAAGTTAATAATTAAATTTTGGTCAAAAAACAGTTTGATGCAATCAGTTTTAATTAGTTCAACTAGGCCTGTAGGCTCTACTACCCATACTTTATCTGTTACTATCACTTCTATTAGTGTCAATAGTAACCGGTAGGCTACTCAAGTTGACAGGTTGAGGGAGGATGCCATCCCCATGGAAAACAACACCATCCCCCCATACAACATTTTAGATAAACCATTACCAATAAATATTGGTTGCGAGTAACTTCGCCACACTTTGTCAAGGTGAGGGGAGATGTGGGGATAGGAAAATGTGTTGGGATGTGGGAGGAGATGTAGGAAGAGGTATGAGAGGAGGTGTAGGAAAGTGTGTTGGAGTGTGGGCAGGTAAGGGGAGATGTAGGGAAAGGTGATGGGACAGGGGAGGCAGGAGATGTGGGGAAGTGTGGGAGGAAGTGTGTTGGGAACCCACACCTCCCCTATTCCTCTCCTCACATCCTTTCCCCATAGGCCAACACACTTTCCCACTCACCCCATACATTCCCACACCCCTCCCACACATCTTTCCTTACCTCCCAACACACTTCCCTACACCTCCCACCACACCCCCCATACTTCTTCCCACAGCTCCCCCTTCACCTTCCCCTACACCCCAACACACTTCCCCACTCACCCCATGCACTCTCCCACACCTCTCCCCACAGTTTCGATTATGTGGCGAAGTTACCATGTGACGATGTTACCTTAATAAATTTAACTGGAAAAGCCCGATAAATTTTTTTACGACAATCGGGAATTTAAAATCTTGTTTTAAAGTTAAAGTCTAAATCTGAGTGTTCCACCAAATATGATGCATTTTGTTTGTACATTTTCGATTATGCATGCGTAGGGCATAAGGTTTTTTGTTATCGAAAAGGTTTGAAATTATGGAAAAATTGTACCAGTATTCATCAAAAACATGTTTGATAAGGGCTGGTGGGAGGATGCATCCCCACACCCCCCCCCCTAGATTGCCCCAGCTCGCACTGATAACAATGTCACTTGGCATTACACCAACCAGAGGGTTTGGCTTCAGTATGGACATAATGTGAGGCAAATTTTGTCACAGCTGTTTTGAAATAACAGCATGTATTGTACAGCATTTGCAGTTTGGACACTTCACTTAAATAACAAAAGTTTAGTTTCAAAAAGGGGGGACCTGGGTGTGCCACTGCTCCTGGACACTTCACTTGAATAACAAAAGTTTGGTTTCAAAACGGGGGGACCTGGGTGTGCCACTGCTCCTTTTGTATACTATAAATGCTATTGTCTTCAGTTTTTAAAATTTTTGCTTCAATCAATCGCTTTGACTTACGAACAAACTGGCAAAGTCAGTTTTTTGATTTGTAGCAGTGTAGTTAAAAATTAAAAAACATTTTGCATGCTTTGTTAAAGATCATACCAGTAGCCTAGAACACACCGCGTCTCGTCTAGAGAAAGCCATCCGCGTCTAGATTAACCCATCTGAGTAAGACGACGGAAGACAACTTACTCTAAATGAGGTTCGAACACACCTATACACATCATCCCATCATATGCGTCAAAACCAACAATGATTGCAGCCTCCTTTCATTTATTTGGTTGCCAGCAACTTCGCCACATGGTAACTTTGCCACAGTAACTTCGCCACACTTTCATACATCAAAAATTTACAAAGCCTACACCGAAACAAGACTTTAAATTCCCGATTGTCGTAAAAAATTTTATTGGGCTTTTACAGTTAAATTTATTAAGGTAACATCGTCACATGGTAACTTCGCCACATAATCGAAACTGTGGGGGAAGATGTGGGAGAGTGCATGGGGTGAGTGGGGAAGTGTGTTGGGGGTGTAGAGGGAGGTGAAGGGAGCTGTCGGAAGAAGTATGGGGGGTGTGGTGGGAAGTGTAGGGAAAAGTGTTGGGGAGTTGGGGGAGGTAAGGAAAGATGTGTGGGAGAGTGTATGGGGTGAGTGGAAACAGTGTTCCCTTTAGGATTTTGACTAGTGCGAATTTGCCCAAATGATAAACTCGTTGAAATTTTTGCTCAAAGATTTCACTACTTTGAAGACCTGCTTTTCCAAGATTTGCTTTTTCACGATTCAAGCTACAGTCTTGCATTAAAATATTCAAGTTTTTTGTTGAAGTTTTTGCATTTTATAATATAAATTTCTGATTTAAAATCAGAAAAATTTGCCCAAAAATTTCGCATTTTTCTCAAATTTCTCACTCTAGAGGAAACACTGGTGGGAAAGTGTGTTAGCATGAGGGGAAAGGATGTGAGGAGAGGAATGGAAGAGGTGTAGGGAAGTGTGTTAGGGTGTGGGTTCCCAACACACTTCCTCCCACACTTCCCCACATCTCCTGCCTCCCCTGTCCCATCACCTTTCCCTACATCTCCCCTTACCTGCCCACACTCCAACACACTTTCCTACACCTCCTCTCATACCTCTTCCTACATCTCCCCCCACATCCCAACACATTTCCCTATTCCCACATCTCCCCTCACCTTGACAAAGTGTGGCGAAGTTACCATGTGACAAAGTTTCTTCCCTACATCTCTTCCCTTACCTGCCCCACACCCCAATACACTTTCCTACACCTCCTCTCATACCTCTTCCTACATCTCCCCCCACATTTTCCTATCTCCCCTCACCTTGACAAAGTGTGGCGAAGTTACCATGTGACGAAGTTTCTGTGGCGAAGTTACCATGTGGCAAAGTTACTGGCAACCATTTATTTTAGCTCAGCTTCTACTGCTAGACATGAACTACCAGTACTAAAATATTTTTGTATTGTCTGACACTATAGACTAATAGTGACTGCACTCACAGCTCACTGCAGGTATCGGTGTGCCCTTTTTTGATAAGAAAGTGTGCTCAAACAAGTTTTTTTTATGTAAAAACAATAAAAATCTGTTGGCGGATGGGGGCTCAGCCCTCAAGACCCCCTTGCCTCTGGCAGCTGGGGCTTTGCCCCCAGCAATCTGGCAATGTTCTCATTCTTTGTTAAATTGTAGGGCCACACTGATTGCGCATAATATCCGTAATAAAGGAGCAGTTTGAGGTACTGGTATTAAAATATATTTCGATTTATTATCCAAAATTTAGGGTATCACGACATACTGTGGTATTCTTTCCTAACTTTCTTTTTTCATGTTACTCAATGCTAAATACGGCTTTTAGACTATCCTATAAAGGTTGTGATCAGTACCGTATCTATCAAAGTGGTTACTCCGGCCCCTCCAAATTTTTTGGCTGCATAACGCTTCTGATCAGGGGACCCCAAGTGTGGGAGTCTAAGTGTGGGAGCCTTGCTATTTAGAACTGGACAGATGCACGCTCGCTATTTAGACAGTAGACCACTGGTACCAGTGTCAGTACATTGTCATTTGGCAGTTTGGTGTCCATTGTCCTACACTTAAGCAACAGTACTTCTAGTCTATTCTTAATGCTAGACAAAACTGTAACCGACCATAATAGTATTTAGGTTGACCTATCCAACTATTTAAAATGAAGCAAAACGAAACCCAAACCGCCATTCCAGTCTGCCAGCCTATATGGAAAGTTCGTTTTTTCTGCGCCGGATTTCTGTGCCAAATTTTTTTTCGGTGATTTTTTGCGCCACACCAATCCTGCGCCAACGGCAGGGCCGTATCCAGAAATTTGTTCAGGGGGTAGGCCAAATTAAAAAAAATTCCGGTGGTGTGACGTAGCAGCGAAGGCCCGAGCCCTTCAAGGAGGGTCTGGGGGGGTTCTCCCCCCAGGAAAATTTTGAATATCTGAAGCCAATTTTGCGCATTCTGACGCATATCTGAGAAAAAAATCGCCAAGATTTGGACAGAGGAAAAAATCGCCCAACCATATGTTTACTTCGCACGCGATATAAAAAAATTATGGTCCTTGATTGACCTTGCGTATACAATCACTCACCACAGTTGCTTTTTGTGGTAACTCATCTGAAAAACTCACTTTAGAGTTCAATACTTTTCCGTTGATTTTATATGTTACAGCTCAGCGAGAAGTGTGATTTGTGTTGAATGATGCAATTGATCGCTAGACAACCAGGCCCAGACAATTTTTCAAAAACGAATGACTACCTACCAAGGAAATGTTGTGAAGGAGCGTGCATAGGCTAATCAAATATTTTGCGAAAGGTGTTGGCTGGATCAAAAACTTACTTCGGTGATTTTATCGATTTTTGTCGCAGATTTTTTTCCATCACCACAAATTGCTTTCGGCAATTTCTCAATTACGCACCACAGACGGTGTCAGAGCAATCTTTTCGAACATTTGACCGAATTGGTTCTATTAATTTCGGTCATTGAGAAAAAAATATCGAAAAATAACCGACAAATGACTGAAAAAAAGAAATAGGGCCAATTTAGGGAAATAATTCCCATCTATTTCAATAAAAAACATGCCTGTAAGCTAATCTATACAACTTATTACTACGGTCACATGAGCAGAAGCACGTTTGGACAATCAGGATAAAAGCCTTATTTAGTAGGCTATTTTCATTTTTTATAACCTACGACGTTATAATCAAAATCAAGTTCCAACACTTCACGCTTCTTCACTTGTCACTGCTTCGAGGTATTTTTCCCCGAAATCCAGTTGATCGAGAAGTTTGACGCCAGTAAATCAGAAGTAGGAAGCGGCGCGCCTTTGGAAGAAGTCAAATGGCACCATAGGTGGCACATTCGTGCTTTGTTGTAAAATTGAAAATTATAATTGGCAACACCAACACGAACGTGAATGCTATTTGGGAAAAAAGTTTCGAAGAATGAGATGAGAGCGATGAGAGAGAGACCTATACATTAGCTCACGCGCTTCGTTATGGTATCGTGACGTAAGCGTACACTGCAAAACCGCATTGTCGTGATTGTCCGATGATCTGGGCACCTTACGCGGCGTGGCTGTAGTTAAATACACATTTTTGCCGATTGAATATTTTTGCGCCAAGTTACAAAAGTAATGAAATTCTGCGCCAATTAGCATATATTTCGCAATTTCTGCGCCAGCTGGCGCAGAAATTGCGATAGTTTCTGCGCCGGATATATCCGGCGCAACATACCAACTTTCCAATCTGGTTTGCCAGTACCACACTTTTCCATTTTGCCATGCAACTTCTGTTCATAATAGATTCTATGTTCTTATGTTCTGATCCGTCAGATCCGATCCAAGTATTTTTTTTCCCATTCATTCATAATGAGAGAAGCCAAATACGCGAAAATCATTTTCAACGAAATCGCTCCAGCGACTTTAGTATGGTACGCTGTCAAAAAAAAGAACCTAGAAGAGAGTACAACCTATGCTCTAGGAGTGACACTCCTGCACATTATCCCATTCACCACGTCACTGTTGCCAATTTTTCGTAAAATTTTTGTACTTAAACTTTCTCTACGCGTCACGTGACTCTCAAAATGGCTGTAGCCTTTTTGTTGAAAATGATTTTTCGCGTATATAGCTTCTCGTTTCAATCATCTGTTAACGTACCAGTATCAAATCAGTACAAAATTTCAACTATGCCAAACAAATGAATATAGCGTAAAACTTGATACAAAGGCACGCTAGGAGACCAAAAAAGAGCAAAAGCTCACCGAGTCATGGTCACCCATTGTTATTCTACCGCATTTGTCTGACTCTCGTAAATTAAAATAATGAAGTCAATCAAAACAAAAAACAAAACGAACGGCAACGAAAACCTAAGCTCACTAACAATAATAATAATAAAAATTAATAATAATGATAATAATAATAATCCTACGGCACAAGTATTACAGTGTTTTGTTCAGTATGGTAATTGAACAAAAAAAATTTAAATAAACCAGACCAGCGATGGCGGAAGCATTTCTAAAGTGGGGGGGAGGGGGGGGCAAAACCAGTGACCAGATTTTCTTCACTTACAACCAGGGCCGGCAGTGACGTAGCGAAAAATTGTAAAAAGGGGGAGGGCATAATTTCCACTTTTTTCCAGCGTTTTTTTTTTAACAGAACTAATTTGAAGCTGATTAAGAAACAAGAAAATCTCTCGGGGGGTCCGGGGGCATACTACCCCGGAAATTTTTTGAAAATTTACATGGTGTAATGGGTTTTTTAGTGCTTTTTGAATAATTTTCACGCAAATTGTGTTTAAAATTTTTGACCCTAATTTTGAGTGCTTTGCCAAATATGATACATTTTGTTCGCACATTTTTAGTTATGCGTGCTTAAGACGTAAGGGCTTATAGCTATTAAAGAGGTTCGAAATTATAGAAAAATTGTATGCATGAAAAAACATTTTTGAAAATGGCTGGTGGTAGTATGCATATCCCTCATAGTATCCTACCCCATTGGATTCGCCCCTGGCCATAAGCTACAGAAACCATCAAAAGAATCTGGCATATTTCAGTCACTTGACACCATTAGTATATTGTTCTTGTTTACTAAAAGGCAGAGTCAAAAGGGAAAGGGGGTATGGCACAATGGCCCCGCCCTTGAATACGCTTTTGAGAACCGGATTTAGACAATGAGAGGCCCTAGGCTACTTGATCACACTGATTGGAAGAGCAAAAAAACGGTCTTCAGATCCTCAGATGTTCTGTTTTCACTGAAAATATCGGTATAGTGAAGAGCAAAAAAAAGATATGCACCTCCTCAGATGTTCTGTTTTCCCCCGAAAATATCGGCGAAGAGAAAAAAAGAAGGTCTACATTGTTTGTGATGAGGTCCCCATTTTCTCCGAGGCCTAGGTTTCAGCCTGCTTAGCTTATGTGTAAATTTGGTCCTATGCCTACAATCCATGTTTAGCCTGTCCACATATGACATGTTTAATTTATGTGGACTTCAGACCCGCTGTTTTCGCTTCTAGTTTCTGTTCCACCACCCCACAAGCAAAATTTCAAAGCAAGCATCGCTGGATTTAAGCTCTTTCCTGGGTTTTAATTTCGATGGTAGGTCTATTGAGTTTCAAATACATTCATGCAGAGGCAATATTGTAGAAATAAACGCGTAAATTAGGGCCCCCTCAAGTCCCCCCTGAAAAAAAAGTAGGGGGGCCAGGGCCACCCCGGTTCCGCCACCTATGAACCAGACCGGTGACCAGAGATAAAATAAATAAGTCCTATTTGTTTCAGTGCTGGTACTTCGAAATTAAGGGATCTTTTATAAATCGCTTGAATTTATGGAAAGGGAAATTCTTCCATTTTGGTGGCAAACTGTTCCAAATCTTAACGCCACTAAATTGTATTGCGTTCTTTGCTGCACTACTGTTAATTGAACTCAAATAGAGGTTATTGCGGCTTGTGCTTCCACTGTTGTAACTGTGAATTGATGCAGTTGAGGTAAAATAAACATTACACAAATTTGGTAACTTGTTGTGTTGATGCAAAAATTTGGAAACTTCAAGCCGATACATATCTTTAATTTTTAGTATTTTTAATTGCTTGTATAGGGAATTATTAGTAATGCGCTCATTTGATTTAACGTTGGAAACAATTCTTACGATTATATTTTGTAGAACTTGCAAGGGGTGAAGAACAGCGTTGTTTGTGGAACCCCACCATCAGCGATGGCGGAAGCATTTTTTAAATGTGGGGGGGGCCAAAACCAGTGACCAGATTTTCTTCACTTACAACCAGGGCCGGCAGTGGCGTAGCGAAAAATTGTGAAAGGGGGGAGGGCATAATTTCCACTTTTTTCCAGCGTTTTTTTTTTTAACAGAACTAATTTGAAGCTGATTAAGAAACAAGAAAATCTCTCAGGAGGTCCGGGGGCATGCTACCCCGGAAATTTTTTGAAAATTTACATGGTGTAATGGCTTTTTTAGTGCTTTTTGAATAATTTTCACGCAAATTGTGTTTAAAATTTTTGACCCTAATTTTGAGTGCTTTGCCTAATATGTTACATTTTGTTCGCACATTTTTAGTTATGCGTGCTTAAGACGTAAGGCTTATAGCTATCGAAGAGGTTCGAAATTATAGAAGAATTGTGTGCATCAAAAACATTTTTGAAAATGGCTGGTGGGAGGATGCATATCCCCATAGGTGGCGGAACCGGGGGGGCCGGGGTGGCCCTGGCCCCCCTACTTTTTTTTCAGGGGTGCCCTGGGGGGGCTCTAATTTACGCGTTTATTTCTACAATATTGCCTCTGCATGAATGTATTTGAAACTCAATAGACCTACCATCGAAATTAAAACCCAGGAAAGAGCTTAAATCCAGCGATGCTTGCTTTAAAATTTTGCTTGTGGGGTGGGGGGAACAGAAACTAGAAGCGAAAACTGCGGGTCTGAAGCCCACATAAATTAAACATGTCACATGTGGACAGGCTAAATATGGATTGTAGGCATAGGGCCAAATTTACACATAAGCTAAGCAGGCTGAAACCTAGGCCTCGGAGAAAATGGGGGCCTCATCACGAACAATGAAGACTTTCTTTTTTTCTCTTCGCCGATATTTTCAGGGGAAAACAGAACATCTGAGAACTGAGGACGAGTATCCCTTTTTCTTTGCTCTTCACTATACCGATATTTTCAGTGAAAACAGAACATCTGAGGATGTGAAGACCGTTTTATTGCTCTTCCAATCAGTGTGATCAAGTAGCCTAGGGCCTCTCATTGTCTAAATCCGGTTCTCAAAAGCGTATTTAAGGGCGGGGCCATTGTGCCATACCCCCTTTCCCTTTTGACTCTGCCTTTTAGTAAACAAGAACAATACTAATGGTGCCAAGTGACTGAAATATGCCAGATTCTTTTGATGGTTTCTGTAGCTTATGGCCAGGGGCGAATCCAAAGGGGCAGGATGAGGGATATGCATACTACCACCAGCCATTTTCAAAAATGTTTTTTCATGCATACAATTTTTCTATAATTTCGAACCTCTTCCATAGCTATAAGCCTTAAGCACGCATAATTGAAAATGTGCAAACAAAAAAGAGTAAGTTGTTTTTATGGTTCTCAAAACTTCAAGATACCTTATTGTGACCACGATGTCATCTTGCGTGGTGATGTAAATCACTTCATGTTTTCAATGTTGCCTTGTTAACATAGCGTAGTTTGTGGAATTAAGTAGACAGATTTAATCGGTCGTCCCTCTTTTTGATTCCTGTCATGCTGCACTGATGAGATTTTTCGAAACAGTTGTAAGTTAGTCTTCGCAATTGCAGAGGCTGCAGTTGTCTGTATTATCATTTTAATTACAAAAATAAGAGCCCAAATAATTTCAAACATTTGATTGTTAGAGACGTTTCGATTTAAACTTAAACCATTATCAATCTAAAAATATCATTGCAAAAAAAAAAGAAAAAGTTACTATACGGACAAGCTCGAAGCAAATCATGAACATATGGATGCAATTAAAAACTTTTGGTTTTTCTACAAAACTTTTAGTACTAAAGCGTGATAGCGAGTGGCGGGGCCCGACCGCGCGGCTTAAGGGGTGGGCAACGCAGTTCCGAAGAAACGTCGCAGCGGTGGCGACTGTGGCGAGCCGTTGGCTACACCGCGTCTGATTTGACCGGCCTGAGAATTGAACCTCAGACCTTCCGCATCGATGGTGACATCTTCAACACTGCGCTATAACCGGCCGGTTTGTTGAAAAATTATTAAAATTTAAATTAACACCGCCCTATAAGTGCTATAAATAAAATAAAAATACTGCCTAGCAAGACCAGACCAACAAAAGATTTAAAGAGGCCCAGGGGGGGAACGGGGGGAGGGGGTTGGAAAAATTGTGTTTACGTACCGTAACTGTCTCAGGAGCTGGAGAGCTCCATTTCCCAGACACCCCGATTATGTGCTTGAGAGTAGTTGATGATATCGACGCTGTTATTTGGGTGAAAAATGCTTAGATATCAACGCTGTTTTTGATCTTAATCGCATGATTAGAGAGATTCCTCTCGCGCGTGGTTAAAAATGTGTCGGTAGGGAGAGGGCAGTTTATTCTCATGCTTCACTTTTCAAGGCAGCGGGAAACTGCCCTTTTCATAATGAGTACATATTAAATGTTTATATCAAGATCTATATGCGTTGTTTATATCAACGTTGATTCTTAAAAAAATATTTCCTGGAGGAAAGCAACTGCCTGTTTCACCCTTCTGGCTACGCTACACCCTGTTTGTAACGTTGCGAAAGCCTGCTTTAGTCAGTTAACCTTCTTATGACCCCAAAATGAGGTCAACTAAAATTTTTCACAGCGTTTATGTAGTAAGTCTTCAAGGCCTACCATTTATCCAGTAAAAATTTTCAGTAATTTTCTAACCACAGATTGACAGTTTAGTTTCTGTGAAACCTTTTCGCTCCTTAAATGAAGGGCAAAGAATCAAGCAAAAGTGTGAATAAAATTTCTGGATTGTGTCCTTCGTTATGGCATTATAAAGCTTAATCATGGTAGCTGCAATTGCGCAATATTTTAGACTAGAAACATTACAATCCGATGCACTTTAATACTTCTGAACTGCTGTAATTGTAGTATCTTTACGTTATCACGATGTGACGTCACTGAAACCCCTCCATCGAAAAATCCTGCGTACGCCACAGCTGTTGATGACCTTTTTAATGCAAAGGTCTGACACGAGTTTGGTACCCACACAACGGAGCATGAAGACAGAAGGCGCACAAGTTGGATGTTTTGTAGAAACCCCTTGCCAAAAAAACATCTCAGCCTCTTGGTAGTTGCCTACTTCAAGCGTAACGGGGGTGTTTTTTCTTAAATTACACATTTTTGCATTGCTAGCGGGGGCTTTCTACAAAAAATCCCGTTCACTACTTGACCTTCTTAAATCACATTTAGATCGCTTCATGTCACTACAGGTCTATTTCACGCACATTATTATCAGCACCAGAAATTTATAATCAAGTTTGAAAAAGTGGAGTGTATACTGTATTGTAAATTAAGTCCGTTATTCGTATCTATATCGATTTTTTTTGTACTGCAATGCGTGATAAGAAATAAATATTGAAATTTACTAACACTTCAACTGCGGGCGATTTAGGCTAACACAAAAATTTAGAAGAGGCCACGGGCCGATAAGTTTTACATGGCTGGATCCGGGCCTCAGGTTGCCGACGCCTAACCTAAGCTCGGCAAATTTTTGCACAATGACTTAATATCTGGATCAAAATTTGTGCATGCAAGGAACAAAGCATTATGAAGTAACAAACGATTTTTCGCTTTGGTTCTTAACCTGTGTCAAAGCACTGAAAGTATTTTGAGATAAGTGTGTCTTTGTGAAAGGCAAAATTGTATCATTGCAGGCGATAGTTCCAAGTTGTCTGTCGTTTTTTTATCCAGAATTTGACATAACAACAACCATTATTAAGTAAGTTTCAGCCCCAACTGTAACAAGTTCAGCAGTGCTTCCTTATGTGCGAGTTTGCAGAGTTTTAACGCTTTAGTCTTACCAAAAAAAGCTCGAAAGAAGTTGCTTAATTGGGCTCTAAAACTACCAGTCGGCCTATATATTTATTTCATATTATTATATCGTTCAGGAAAACATTACTTTTTAAAATACACTAATAATTAATAATAATTTTTAATGAAACTTTCAATACTTTAGCGGACGTCTTAGCCCTTGCGGCCCCCTTAAAATCATTCGCGGACCCCAGGTTGAAAACCACTGTTCTATATCGTATTAGCATGCGGTTGTAATTGCTTGTGATTTTTGAAAGTGTGGCGGTCGATATATACATTTTAAAGTTGTTGGTCAAATTCAAGCTGTAGGTTAAATTAGTGGAATGGAAGTAAGTGTTGACAGTATGATTAAAAATCCGTTTTGTAGCAGAAATTACGACGAAAAATTGGAAATAGCGAAAGCTAAAAAGCCGACACCAAAATTAGATAGCAAAATAGGCTGCTTGAAAAGGCGCTTGATGTTGGTTCGCGTAATCGCATTAAACTTTCGAGCACTTCCACACATTTGTTTAATAAATGGCTGCATGCGGCAGCAAATATTGTAGAGGAGCACACCTCTAAAAATGCTCATCGTACGCCACTGAGGAGGATAACGATGAAGAAATCAAATCAAGTTCGAAGAAAACGTGACAGAGTTATGGCGCTGGTGTTAGCTTTCGAAGATGAGCTAGTAAGATTGATCTGTGCATATGGACCACGAAGCGGTAGAGACTTGGCGGAGAAAGATCAATTCTATGAACATAAAACTTATTAAAATGCTGTGAATATAAAACTTACATACTCAGCAATGAATAGAACTTCAGCCCTTAATCTTCAAAAAAAATTATTTTGTTTTTCGTTACATAATTAATTAAATTCTTATCTCAATTTATACAACCATGTTGGTAGTCGTTGACTCGAAGACCGAAAGGTCCCTTCACGACTTCCTGGTACATCGCAAACAGCTAATCAGACTACCCTGTTAATAAAAATAATTGCTCGTATTCATATTATCTTTCAAAATATACGGAAATTGTATTTTTAATTTTATTACATACCTGATGTTATAAATTGTTGGCCTTCAATGTTTGGAGCTCATATGACTTATATTTTATCTACTGTGTAATGGCGATATGTGTCATTATCTCACTCATTGATGTGTTGATTTAACCCGCGCGTATACCAAAATAAATTTGTTTGATTGATATGATGAAATGAAAGATGAATGGAGTGTAAAAAGTAATGATGAATTAGTCTTGGATTTAGGGAATTTTAACGGACATATTGGGAAAGAAACAGAGGGGTTTGAAGATGTTCATGGACGATATGGAATAGGTGAGCGAAATGCAGAAGGAAGAATGCTGCTCGAGTTCTATGACAAAAAAGAATTGTGCGTAGCCAACACCTGGTTTCAGTAGAAACACAACAGGAAAGTTACGTTTAAAGCAGGGGAACTTGCCACTGAAATTGATTTTGTCCTGATTGGGAAAGAACCAAGAAAATATCTAAAGGCCATCAAAACCATTCCTTGGGAATTGCAGCATAGTTGTCGTTGATGTCGACCAGAAAAAAACAGAAAAGTTGTGAAAATGAAACGAGTCGTCAGAAGAAGGCTGTGGAAATTGAATGAAGTTGTAATAAAATAAAGGTACGAAAGGAGGGTTGAAAAGTTGGGTTGATGTAAATGCACAAGACTTATGGAAAGCTTTTAAAGATGGACTTTTAAAAGCATGTGATGAATTGTGTGGGAAAAAGTTGGTCAGGCAGGATGGAGGTAATACGCGGTAATGGGACGAAGTGGTGAAAGATGCTGCAGCGAAAAAGAAAAAAGCTTTTATCGATCTCTGCAAAGATGGCTATGAAGCTAACAAGCTGCTATGCAAGAAAATGATTATGACGGTGGTGGCAAGTGCAATGAGAAAAGAAGCTGAGAAAGGAACAAAGGATTTGCGAGAAAAGCCGAACCATGTTTTCAAGTTGGTGAAGTTGATGAAAAGAGATGGGAAAGATGTCATAGGCGGTAGATGCATAAAATGAAAAGATGGGAATTTAGCTTTTACGGAACAAGATAAGAAATCATATGGAAGGAACACATGGAGAAAGTTATGAATGAAGAAAATGAATGGGACCAAATAACAAACGTGGATGTAGCAGAGGGACCTATAAACTTAGAAAAAGTTACTGTTGAGGAAGTGATAACTGCGACAAGAAAAATGAAGTCAGGAAAAGCCACCGGACGATCGGAAGTAGATTACACAATGATAACTGCATCTGGCGAAACAGGTATTAAAGTGATGGTGGCACTTTGTCAACGTGTGTTAGATTGCAGAGGCATGCCAGAAAAATGGAAAACTAGTGTGGTTGTACCTATTTCTAAAGGGAAAGGAGATGTAATGAGTTGTGGTGCATATGGAGAAGTGAAGTTGCGAGAACATGCAATGAAGATCGTGGGAAGAGTTTTGGAAAAGAGAATCCGATGCTCAGTACACATGAACAAGATGCAATTTCGTTTTATGCCTGGAAGAGGGACAACAGATGCTCCGTATTCTTCGCAGAATGCAAGAGGAATACCAAGATAAAGGGAAAAAGCTGTGTATGTGTTTCGTTGATTTGGAGAAAGCATTTGATCAAGTTCCGAGAAAAGTTATGGAATGGGCGATGAGGAAGAAGAAAGTTACAGAGATAATGGTGAAAGCAGTGATGAGTCTGCATAAAGGAGCAAAGACAAAAGTCAAGGTGGGATCAAGTTTATTTGATGAATTATCTGTAAATGTTGGTGTACATCGGGTCACGACTTTTAGGCGCGGACGGGTAGTCGCCAGCTCTATATCTCTACGCATAACGTTCTAAACTCGACACATGCAATTTTTCGGTTTTTTTTGGGGGGGGAGTATCTTTTTTGTTAAAATTTATAGGTTTAGTTTGAAGGGAGCTAAATAAAAATACAGCAGAGCTCTGTAAATGGTACTAACATAAGTTATGAACGTGACATTTTAAAGCAGATGTAAAACCAATCTCTGTTTCAAATCAAAGCTATTTTAATCAAATTTAGAGACACTTCACGCAAAAAATTAATTTCATGAATATGCAAAATTATGACGGAATTAACACGTTCTAGCGTCATTAAGAAGCGCAAATAAGTTTTCAAAAAAAATCTTCATTATTATCGCGTATTACGTTTTCGAATGTTGCGACCATGCTCCTCATGTTACTTTTCTTGACCTTCCACTATCCCCTTGCATGTTACGACGTTTATCGTTTTGTTGCTTCTTTCCTTTTCTCGTGCTGTCCAATTATTCTGTATATTATTTTTGTACGTTATTCTTGAGTTGACAGTACGGAAATAAAAGACAGTAACTAAGTAGGCTATGTAATGAGTGGCGGGGCTCATCTCCGCAGCAAAGCGCCAGGCCAACACAGCTTCAAACCACGGAGGAGAAACGCTGCAGAGGTGACAAGCCGTAGGCGACACAGAGTCTAATTTGAATAGCCCGGTAATCAAACCCCAGACCTCCCATACCGAAGGCGATGCTAATACGGAAAAAATTTGAAGCTTAATACATCGAAGTGACAAATAATTACGCTCAGCAATACCATACTCGACATTATAAAGATTGTAAAAAGTGTTCCCCATTAATTACGTGTGTTACAGTTTCATGAAGTAATTTTTCAGTAAATGTATTTGCGCATTTGACAGTTTATGTGTTGAGTTTAGAACGTTATGCGTAGAGATATAAATAGAGCTGGCGCCCAACCGTCCCCGCATAAAAGTCGTGGACCGGTTGTGCATCAAGGATCAATTTTGTCACCGCTGCTGTGTGCGGATGTGGTTGATGCAGTGACCGAGAAAGTGAGGGACAGTTTAATCAATGAAATTTTATACGCAGATGACTTGGTTTTGGTAGGCGAGACCATGAAAGATTTAAGGGATAAATTCTCGAGATGGAAAGAAATGAAAGAAAGGGAATGAGAGGAAATCTTTATAAAACGAAAATGATGGTGAATGGATTGCAAGAGCAAGCCATAGCAAGCAAGATTGATCCATGTGGTGTATGCGGGAGGAGGCTAAAAGTCAACGCAGCCTTTTGTGCAAACTGCGCGAGGTGGGTACACGGAAGGTGTACATTCATGAAAAGGGTCACCCCTAGCTTGGCCAAAAATTTTGTTTGCAGATCATATACAACTTTAGATGAGGATGGCATGGAACCAATTGAGAATTTATGCGATGGAGTGGAAACAGTGAATGAGTTTTATTATTTGGAAGACAAATTGAAAACTAGTGGAGGATGTGAGGCTGCAGTTACAGCAAGAATGAGAATTGGATGAATTAAATAAAGAGAATCTAGTGAGTTATAGTTTGGAAAAAGATTTTCGGTAAAGATCAAAGCAAGAGTTTTTCAGAATTGCGTCTGGTCTGCAATGTTGTATCTATGGCAGTGAAACGTGGTGTTTGAGGGAAAAAAAATCGGTATCTTGAGAAAAATAGAAAGAGCAATGGTGAGAGCAATAAGTGGTGCCAAACTAGCGGACAGGAAAAATACAGAAGATATGATGGGTTTGAATCAAACCATAGATAAAATGGCCAAAGCAAGTGGAATGAGATGATTGGGACATGTTTTGAGAAAAAGGAAGATGAAGTGGTAAGAAATAAGGATGTGCCTCAAGGAAAATTACTCGGACTCGCCGAGTATTCACGACATTACTCGGCCAAGTCCGAGTATCTACGACGTCAAAATATTAACTCAAAATCAGGTGAAGAGCAAAAAAAAAATCATCACGTCCGTAGAAGTCCAAATTTCGACTCAAATTTGGATACAGAGCAAAAAAAGGTCAAAATGAAAATGCTTCAATACTCGGCCGAGTACTCCGACTCGACTCCGCACATCCCTAGCAAGGAATGCTTTAGAATTCAATGTTGAGGGACGAAGAAAGAGACGACGACCGAAAAGAACATGGAGAAAGCAAGTAGATATGTTATGTAGCCTATCGCGTTAGTTATGTAGGAGCGAAATCTCTACTATTTATGTTTGGAGGTCATGCAGTATTTTGTCGTTTGCGCCAGATAAAGTTCAGAACCAGAGCAAACACTTTATCGACAAATTAATCATAAATTAATTTTAAACGAAGAAAACCAGATTTGATGAAAAACGTACTCTGTCTGCTTACGGCTTTGTACCCAATGACAAGATGATCCTTACAGCATCGTATCAAGTGGCGAACCCGATTGCAAAGTAGGGTAAACCACACACCATTGTGTATCAGATCCACATTTCACTTTGTGCTTTATTCGTCACAAAACATTTTTTGATTTTAATTTCAGCAGGGGTTCGGTGAGCACCTGCATGAAGCTTGAGTGATTCGGCAGCTTAAAAAGTTTAAGAACCACTGAAGTAGAAGAGCGATTGAAGACTGGCCTGAATTTGATGGATGCCCACAATAGAACAATAAAACTAAGTGGAGAGAGAGAGTGGGTGCAATTTCCATGAGATCTATCTGGCCACCTCCATTAAATGGGGACAACACCGGATAATGGCATCATCATCATCATCAGTCTTCAAGTTTGGACAAGCGTGGAAACAAACCTCGAGTACAGCTTTTCAGCTACAAACTCACACATTTAATGCTTATACTGCACATCAAACTTATTTCACAAAAAATTGTCCCTCTTTCTCAAAAATATATCTGCATATGCCCTACCACCCAGTGCCCATGTTTGAAAGTCTCATTAGAACAGTTTCATCAGGTAGCTTAGCCTTAGAGTAAGTCAAAAAGATAACTCATCCAAGCAAAAATGCGTGAATAATAACAAAACAATTGCGCCATTTACAACCAATTTCTCGTGATTAACAACTTAAGAAATTCAACAGTAACAAAACAGTTTGATAATATGTCTTCATTCTAATGGTATAGCCTTTGCATTAAAAATAGTACTGTCCAAATTAGCAGTATCTTTGACGATTGGTTCTGACCGACACAAAACAGATAGGCGTCTTCCTTTATCCACATGTTCTCCTCGAAAATATGATTCGGAATTTTGTAATACTTCATGGGTGAAATCATATCGCACACTGCAAAAACATACATTTTTAGTTTCTCAATTGCCTAGTACTGGTACCTCTTTGCAACATTGCTTATTTACCAAAGCAACCTTGTAAAAAAATCTATTTCTCTATTAAACGATGCCTTCGCGAGAAATTACTCAAAAATTTTACTTCATACTCTTAACAATTTCAAATATTATACCAGCAGAAATCTACGTTCTGGGGAAGTTAGTGGAGCAAACGCTGTTTTGCTTCGAAAAACATTCTCAACAACAATTACAAATGCTCGCATAGGAGAATTTGAACTGTTACACAAAACCCATTTTTGTGCATGGCGTGAAAGACTCTAGTTTTTAAAAGTTTGAGAAACTCCAAAAACCAACTAATTCAAAAATATTGGTAACACTAATCGCAATTTTACCTGTCAGACATAACATAAAGTGATCTTCGGCTAAGTAGAACTTTAAACCATACATTAGAATCATTAGTCTTCACAAACTTCATGACACAGGGTGATAATAAACTAAGTCCACAAATAACTCTTCCGCAAAACTAAAAAATAACATGGATAACTAAAGACACGTATATCCTCATCGCACTCCTTTTCTTGCTCAAACAATGTAATGAACGTCACAGAATGTGTGATGTCCAATCAGACTGCTAGCAAATATTGAGCACTGTGTAGTCATTAAAGCCAATGCAATTGTCCCATACATACACAGATCTCATTTTAGGTCAAATAACCAAACTAAAAGGGAAATTCAAAAGATTTTTTTTCAAGGTTCTGTCATTAGTGTTCGAACATTCCATATGTTCACAACATTCTTGTGCTAATTTATAACATATAAAAAGATTTAAAAAACAATAGAAAATTTGATTACTTTTACAGAATCAACGTGAGGCATTATGAATCCAGATGGTGATAAGTCAAGCACATGAACCAAGGACTTTTGCTTGTCTTCATCACTAAATGCAGTGCTTCTCATCTTTGAGATCAGCAAACTACTTTCTGGAGACCAATTAACATTTTCAGTCTCTCTGTAATCTTGAATTGCCTGAAACCAGCGTTAAACTAGTAAAGATGCTAAAATATGTAATTGGTACTACAGTAAAAACAATACCATTATGACCAGAGAAATGAGAATGATTGTATCGGTACTGGTACAAGCAAAACAGTTTGGCACCAGCTAAAAAGTTTTACCTTCAGCAACATACAGCCCATCAAAGATTACAAAGTAATGAAGTTATCAAACTGCCAATTATTAGAACTTCTTTTAAGAAATGTTAAGTACACAATATAAGGCATCCAAAAATAAAAGTTATGTTTCCACATAATTATAGATTAAGACACCCTGATGATCACCTTTTTTTGGTGAAACAGACCATTGGGCTTTTAATATCTGACACTTTTCATGCATTTGATCTGAAGGGGTATTTTTTAATGACAATTTTGCCCTCATCTAGAACGTGATTTTCACTTATGCGGACTTAAATCAGGACCACTACTGCTTATATAGCCTAGATAACATCAATTTAAAACCAAGGACAAACTATAAAATTTTGATCATTGTAAAACTTTAGTGTAAGGTATCAGTACCAGTAGCTAATTAGTTTAAGCTCATGTATTAAAAATAAGCACTTAGAATAAGGCAGATAAGCAGGGTTGCAAATCCATGCTCAAACAGCAAATAAATACATACCGGTAATTAACATTTGATATATAGTTTACCAAAAAGCACAGCATAATGTGATTGGTATTCAATAGTACACTCAGCATTTAGGGGTATATGCCAAGCAGATGTGCTTGCATTCAGACAAACAATGAACATTGCCTGCAAACACAGACCTGTAGACGCAACACAACTCTGCTATTGCTACTCTGCTGTTTAATTCACTACACTAGTTGGGGTTTTGGCAAAAAAAAATGTTATCACCAAAAAAAGTAATGACATATATGCAGACAATTATTTCAAATCTACAAAGTGAGATAAGTCACCTGGAAGAAAAGAAGGTTGCCAGTAACTTCGCCACAGCAACTTCGTCACATGGTAAGTTCGCCACACTTTGAGAAGGTGAGGGAGATAGGTGTAAAAAAGTTTGTTGGGGTGTGGAAGGAGAGATGTGAGAAGAGATATGAGAGAAAGTGTAGGAAAGTGTGTTGGGGTGTGGGGGAAGTAAGGGGAGATGTAAGGAAAGGTGAGGGGAGTGAGGTGAAGGAGGAGATGTGAGGAAGTGTGTTGGGGCCCCCACCCTAACACTTCCCTACACCTTCCCATTCCTCTCCCCCTCACGCCAACACACTTCCCCACTCACTCCATACACTTTCCCACACCCCTACCCACACTTCTCCACTCCCCACACATCTTTCCTTACTCATACCCACATCCCAACACACTTCCCTACACACCCCCACACTTCTTCCCACAGCTCCACTCACCTCCCCCTACACCCCAACACACTTCCCCACTCACCCCATGCACTCTCCAACACCTCTCCCCACATCTTCCCCCACAATTTGGATTATGTGGCGAAGTTACCAAGTGACGATGTTACCTTAATAAATTTAACTGGACTGTGGAAAAGCCTGATAAAATTTTTTACGACAACCGGGAATTTAAAGTCTTGTTTCAGAGTAGGCAATATAAATTTTCGTTGTATGAAAGTGTGGCGAAGTTACTGGCAACCGAAAAGAATGGAATGTGGAATATAGAATAAAATCGAAAAAACAAAAGTAAAGACAAGATGTTCATTAAAAAAAGTAAAGGCTCCGGTGCAATTGATGAACAAAAAGTAAAAATATCGGAGCTTGTATGAATTAAGCTGCCTTTCATAAAATGTACACTTTACAGAGGGACTTCCCTGCTGACATTTAGCCATGTCATCACAGCCAGATACTTGCATTAGTATAACATTTAAAGCAGTGATGCCATCGGGGAAGTCCTGTCTTAAAGTGGACATTTCATAAAAGACGGCTCATTCAAACCAGCCCCCAAAATAATGCAATCGAACATTCATTGCAATCGATTTTTTGCAACCTTGCAGACAGGGTCTGGATCTATTGCTGATTACTATCAGATTATGTTACAATATTACTGCACTGTAAATGTTGAGAAAGGGCTCAGGGCAGTGTTGTCAACTTTGCCATTTTTAAGAGTTCGAGTTCGCACGCTAGGAGTCCGAGTCCACGTTCATAACATTTCAAAGTTACAAGTCTGAATGCCAGTCCGCTTGTTATTAGTCCCCTGCTTTCTACTCGAGATTGTGTCGTGATCAACATGATTGCTTATTGCTCAACGTTTACAAATCTGTAAAGCACTATGCAGATTGGACAATTTTTAAAAGGATAAACCGATCATATTATTAGGCTTACAATTTTTATCAGTATTTTCATAATTTAGATTGACTGCCACTCCACCAGAGTTGGCCCTTCTTAGAGATTACAACCCGCTTGCAGTCTTTCAATTGGGTGTCTCTATTTATGGAATAGTATGGCAGAGTATAGAATAGTATGGCAACGTAAATGTGCATAGTACTCCAAATGTGCTGAATACCAAGTAGGCATATGCCTCAGAGCTTCAAACGACCCTTTTGTCCCAACAGTCCTAAAACCCGTTTGTCCTAGGGACCAAAACATGCTGAGACCGATATCCCCAATTGCCCCAAATGGCCTGAGGTCCATTGGTGCTAGAGCCCCATTTATGCATTGGATATGCTCAAGTGCCCTAAATTATCATCCTACTCCTAGGGCCCATTTATTGCTTCAACCATCCTGTTCTGAGGTCCTTTTGCTCTAAATTAGGCTCGAGGCACATTTACCCTGAGGGCTATTCACCCGAAATTTAACACTTTATATGGGCCCCTTTACTCTCGTGCCCCAAACGTCCTACGGCCCAGTTCTGTCATACTATACCACAGTGCCTTACTTACTATTCCATACCATGCCATACTCCTGATACAATTCCATGCTATGCTATACTATTCCATAGAAATCGCCTGCTTGCAGTCTTTCAATTATTACAGTTATTAAATAACATAATGTTAGTCTCGAAAACTCGTAAATAAAGCTTATTTACCTATAAGCTTGCACGCTACAACAATTACTCCTGAGAAATAAAGCGTTGATACCACAGCTACAACACATTAACAAAAATATCTACTATTAGTCGACAATATTTTAATTTATTTGCAAACACTGTCAATTTTCAGCAAAATTCATTTGTTGAGCTAATTCTTTTCGCTTCAGCTGAAGTTTCTTAAAACGTTGTAATTGCTTTTTAAAAAAGTTAAAAAAGAAAGTAAATCAGTCCCTGAATGAAATCTACGAGGCCTATTATATATATACAGTAGTTGGGAAGTTTTGCAGAGGAACTCGAAAATTCATTAGAACTTAGTTGTATTGGATTGAAACTTTTTAAGTTGTTTGCGTTCACACATCGCCAGTATTGTATAGACAATTTGAATAATTGGTTGGTGGTACAGAACTTGAGAATAGCTTCAAAAAAAGCTGTTTTCGCATTAGGCTTCAAGAAACCCTCTGTCATAACTCTTTGAGAGCTTTGAGAAAAGCTGTTTGTCCCAGTAACTCTTTTTGAGTAGGTTTGAAAAAAGCTGTTTGTCCCAGCTTTTCGTGACGCACTCTTCAGTGGGTAATCGCGTCAAAGAGTAAACGAGAAAGCAAGGTCTGGTGATTCATAAATATCAGTTTCGAACGGCAGCGAAGCGGTAGTTACATCAACGAATCCATTCGAGCGCAGGAAAGTCATGCACAGTTCTAATTGGACAAGTCGTGCAAACCTAAATTCTACTTGAACAGTTCAAGAGTATAGACAAACTCTTTCTGTTTGCATAGATTAGGTTGCCGTACTTTAATGTAGCTTGCTTCGAGCAGACTAAGATGGAAAGGGCTGCACACAGTGTCCAGAATAGAGAATTGATCATCGTTGTAATTGGCAGCACATTGGTCGTTTTCTATTAAGTGTTGTCCAATTGCCGAGTCACATTCTGGAGTGGGTTGTTTTTGCTTGCACGCTCTGTTAGGTTGCACTCGCTGGGAGGCTGTGTGCTGTCGTAGCCATTGCGGAACATGCTGCTTGATGCGGTCTTGAAGTCTTTGAGCTGTTCTACCTACGTACCGACTGTCACAGTGGCACTTATACTCTTAGATGACGGAACTCTTTTGAATGGCAGGTGGAACATCCTTCCGAAGCAAAGCTCTCAAAGAGTTATGACAGAGGGTTTTTCGAAGCCTAATGCGAAAACAGCTTTTTTCAAAGCTATTCTCTATAGACAATTTATTCTACATAAAGTTTGATCTGGATTATGCTAGTTATTTACAGTGCTGTTTTTAACTGTTCGATAAGAGCATTCTGGGAACCTTTGTCTGGGAACAAATTCAAGTGCTAGCGTCTTCATGCAGGCACATTGCATTTTCCAGCTGTCTTATTTTCGCTGATTAACTTTGCACAAAAGCTAGGCTATGTAATTATTTAATTAGTTCTGGCAATTTCAAGAAAGGCTGTTGTCGATGTTGAACAAAGCGAAAATTTTGCGGTTTCTCTAATTATGGAATAGTATGAAATAGTATGGCATAGTATGGAAGAGTATGGCATAGTATGGAATAGTAGCCTATGGAATAGTATAGCATAGTATGGAATAGTATGGCATAGTATGGAATAGTAAGTAAGGCACTGTGGTATAGTACGGCAGAACTGGGCGATGGGACGTTTGGGGCACGAGAGTATAGGGACTCTAAAAAAGAGTTAAGTTTGGGGTGAATGGCCCTCAGGGTAAATGTGTCTCAGGCCTAATTTAGGGCAAAAAGACCTCAGGACAGGACGGTTGAAGCAATAAATGGGCCCTAGGAATAGGATGTTAATTTATGGCACTGGGGCATATCCTATGCATAAATGGGGCTCTAGGACCAATTGGGCCTCAAGGCATTTGGGCAATAGGGGATCTGGGTCTCAGCATGTTTTGGTCTCTGGGACAAACGGGCCTTAGGACAGTTGGGACGAAAGGATCGTTTGAAGCTCTGGGGCATATGGCCTATATGGGATTCAGCATATTTGGAGTACAATGCACATTTACTATATGCCATACTATTCCATAGGTACTATGCCATACTATTATATACTATGCCATACTATGCTATACTATTCCATATTTTGCCATACTATTCCATAAATAGAGACACCCAAAATTTTGTAGGTTTTCAAATGTTTAGAAAATTTAAACGAACACAATAAACTGCTAAAGTATTTACGAGTCCGAGTCCTAACAGTTTTTATGAATCTGAGTCCCACAGGCACATGAGGGATCTGGGCAGTCTATACAAAAAAATAAATGGTACTCTGTACTGGTAATTGTGCATGGTATATCTCCATCTCTGCGGGTAATGTCTAGTATCAGCCCCTATGCTTTTTCTGTCTGCAAACCTTAGCCTAACCTATGACCTTAACTTAACCTATAACCTGACCCTAACCGAACCTAACCCTAACTAAATTTAACCCTAACCGAACCTAATTCTAACCAAGCCTAACCCTAACTGAACCTAGGGGCTGATGCTAGGCGTTACCTTATCTGCACATGAACAACTGATTAAGAATAATTTCAAAGGCCAGGAAACTTTAGCAGAACTGCTAGCCTCGACTAGAACTGTAGAAATACATTGACAGAGTGTCCAAAATGACAGACTACCACAAAATACTTACATTATCCCAATGTCCTCTTTGATATTTTAATCTTCTCCATCTTGGTTCGATATCTTTTACTAGTGAGTTTTCTTCTTTTTCACTTGCAAAATTTTCTAGCAACTTAAAACCACGTAATGCAATACTTAGTGTAGATGGAGATGTATATTCAAGATATGAACAATCAGGTTTGTTCGAATTGCAGGACGAAAAACAGACACATCTTGCACAATTGGAAAAATTGATTTTAGACAGTACTGGTAATACGTTTGCTCTGAAAACGATCATTAGTCTAACTTTCAGACAAATAACAATAAGCCAGAAAGTGTACCTCACTTTGTTGCTAATTTTTTCGGCGAAACCTGACTGGCACCGGGAGCACTTATGTTCGGCGCTCGCACTCATCCAACAGTACCGGTAAGTTGAAACTTTAGCAACAGCAAAAAACCAGTGTTGCCATATTTTTTGGTGGTTTATAGCCCAAATCCACTGAAAAAGTAGCAATTCCACAAAAAGTAGCCCAAAAATTTTTTAACGAAACAATTAAGCACACGTGCTCCACTTTCAAATACAGAATATATCTGAAACAAAAAGAGAAGTTTATTACATCAATCTCTGGCTTATGGGCTGACTGATTTAACCAGTCTCTGCAATATCTAGTAAGGAAGGCTCGTGGAAAAGACAGTGCCGACAAACTGCGCCACCTAGCGATAGCCAAACACTTGCAAAAGTTTGCTAGTAATCAAATGTAGGCGTGGGGTGAAGCAGGCGGTTTTCGGACATTTGTGTTCCGGACAAATGGGCTCCAGGACAAACGGGTACAAGGACAAATGCGCACCAGGAAAATGGGTCTCGGACAATTGAGGCCACATCATTTGGGTCTCGGACAAATGGGTACCAGGATAAATGGTCCCGGATAATTGCAGCCCATATATTTGGGTCCCGGACAAGTGGGTCCCAGAATTTTGGGTCTCGGACAATTGAGTACTTGGGGCAAATGGGCACTGGGGCAAACGGGGAAATGATGGGCACTATGGCACAGGGGCACCGAGATAAATAGACATTTGGTGGATAAGGAGAATTTGGAGTAAACGGACACTTGGGGAAAATGGGTGCCAGGGCATATGGGCACTGAATAAATGACAAAAGAGCACTCGGGGCAAATGGGCACCGCAGTGCCGTAGCAGCTCCACTTTGGGCCCCCCCCAAAAAAACCTTTCAAGTCCCCAATACTTAGCTTTCGATATGAATTGTTTTAGGTTTTTCCAGGGGTAATAACTCAGTTTCTCACCACAATGCGAATACTGTGGTAAAATTAAAACATATAACGCGTTATCACTGTGTAAAAATAAAAGGTGTAATTTTAAGACAAGTTTGTTACACCCAATTCATTTTCCATTAAAATCGTTTAGCTCAGGGTTTTTCTACCTTTTTCTGCTCATGGCCCACTAAAATGATAAAATATGATGGTGGCCAGGGCCGGATTAAGCTTTTTGTGGGCCTGGGGCTATTTGATAATCAGGGGCATATTTTTCATTCTATTCTTTGAAGAAAAAAGTAACCACAATTAAAGAAAAGCACAAATACATAAACGAAGTCTTTACTTTGTATGCACACTTTCAAATGACACATTTTCTGGATTTAGCCAATGTAAAGCTCTTAATAACGTCATCAGCGTTTATTCTTTCCAAAAGTTCGTTTTCAATGCCGAGTAGAGCTAAGGAATTCAATCTGTTTTGGCCCTTAGATGAACGCACATGATTCTTTACTCTTTTTAACGCTGAAAATGAGCGCTCGCCAGCGCAATTAACAATTATCAAGGTACTGCCTAACTAAGGTTTAGAGCGCAAAGCAGTTGCATCAGGCCTACTGGACGTCGTCTCTATACGCTGTTGCTTTTCGGTTTGCTTTGTGGCCGAGTGGTTTGGAGCGTTGATTTTACGACGGCCATAATCGTAAGGTTGATGGTGCAATTCCCACCTAAGCCTCGTTGTTGCGGCCTTAGATAAGATGTTTCGCTACAATTATCTCTGCTTGGTGGAATCTAGCAAGCAACAAACCAAAGAGGTCGGAAGCAAAAAAATTTAAGAGGAAAACTCGGAAACAAAGGCAACTCCTAAGCGACTCTGGATTCGTCCTATCTATAGCGCCTCCGTCGCTTTCTCGCGACAGGAGGATAAAAATGAAGAAATCATCATCATCAAGCCTGCATAAAAAAAGTCAGTTACTTTTTGGATTTTGCTACAGCTTTTTTCGGTTTATCTTCTGCTTCCTTTCTAGATTTTTCCTTTTCCGAACTGCTTTTATACTTTCTCATTTTCGTTTTTAAATTACTCCAGCCGACATAATATGGAATCTCCTACTTTTCAAGCTACATACTGAAATAGACCATCGATGGTATTGGTATAACTGGCCGAGCAGCCGCGAAAAAGGATTGTTGGGTCATAGTGAGCAAGTAGAGTTTTGCAGCGACAGTGCATGGACACAAATTGAGCACTGTTTTCCATATACTATATAATAGGTGGGAGATTTCTAATAGGCTATACCTTAGTTCTATTATCACTTCATTGACTTAGAATAGTGGTGGGCTATTTTTGGTTGTGGGCCTGGGGCTGCAGCCCCATCAGCCCCCGCCTTAATCCGGCCCTGATGGTGGCCCAATAACTTTTGCTAAAAGGTACAAAGTCAACGTGATGGCATGATTAGGGAATGCTGATGTCGCTCTCTAGTCAAGCTCTGAGGCCCACTGTTGGGCCATGGCCAATAGATTGAAAACCTCCGGTCTAGCTAGAGCGCACTTTTTCGTACACAGATGTTCTTTTGACAGCATCATAATCTGGAGATCGATCGGGCGCATTAACTTTCGATTGACAACATGGCCAGCGAAGAACCAATCGGATGGCCGAGTGGATAGAGCGTGTGCTTCTGAGCCTGAAGGAGTGAATAGACTGAGGGTTTGATCACTAGTCGAGTCAAAGCAATGACTTAAAAATTGGTATTCACAGCTTTCCAACTAGACATTCAGCATTAAAGGGATAGTGTTAAGAAAGCCGTCAAGTTTGCTTGTGCCGTTGGGAAAAACACTTAACGAGATTCCCCATCTAAGTGCGGTAGGTAGACAGATGGCCGGCAACTCCTAAGGGAGCTCGTGTAGCGCCCCATTGCTTTCTGTGATAGGTGGATAAAAATGCCAACAAATGGAAAGAAAAAAGATAGTCTGCTGTTTGCCATATTAGATGTAATAAACGTTTTAATAAATTTCAGTTTTCTGAAGCTTTGTTCAGCACTGGTAACAGTAACAACGCATTTTGTAAACTCGAGAAGCAAGGCAAGCGAGCACTTACAGGTATTACTATTGAATTAAAAGTTCAACGGTATTGAAGGGAGACTGCCAAACGAGCTTGTGTCGTTCTAATCAGCAACCATCTGATATAAATATCAAATGCAATAGACTCCAGCCGTGAATCGAACCCGTCGCAAAGAATCTGAACCTGCGTGCGGTACTGCCAGATCATATTGCTGACAATGGCTGTTCATGCACGAAGCTGCTGGGTGTAAACAGCAATGCAAAGACAGAAGCGACATCACATGTCAGCTTAAAACTTTCTAGTATCGACATAATAGCCTGGTCCACCAGTTGTTTTAAAAAGTTTGCTTTGAATCTCTTCCTCAGAAGCTGTACGATATAGATTTGCATCGTACCTATAACATTCTCTTTTTCTATTTTCATTCTCTTTTTTTTTTACTTTTTGATTGAGGAAGACCGGACCAATGTCTAATTCCTGCGCTATTTCAAAAGCACACGTTTTCAAACTAGCAAATCCTTTTTCAATGGACTTTTGTATTCGATGTCAGATTATGGTTGCTGACACAGAAATAGGGTAGGATTGAATTTAATTTACCGATCGGATGGCCGAGTGGATAGAGCATCTGCTTCTAGATTGGTGGACTCCGGGATTCAATTCCGGGTCCGGTCAAACCAGTGACTTGAAAATTGGTATTCACAGCTTGGGAAAATTGGTATTCACTGTTGGGAAAGGCACTAAACGGAATTACCCCATCTAGGTGTGGTAGACCGATGGTCGGCAACTCCTAAGCGAGCTCGTATAGCGCCCCGTCGCTTTTTCGTGATAGGAGAATAAAATTGCGAATAAATAAAAAATAAATAGATAAAATTTTAAATCTGCTCACAAGGTGTTAATGAATTTGAATTTAATTTTTTCAAGAGGAATGAATTTGAATTTAAGCTTTGAAAAATGATTGCATCCAACTCTGCACCGGCCTCCTTTTTCAAGTCCTACGCGCACTCTTACACACAGTGTATTGTTTATGACATCATTATGCAGTTTATGACGCTAGTTGAAAGGAAACGATAGCGAAAAATTTTAAAACTGAAATATATAGAATCTGAGCGCAAAAAATCCCATTCAACGCGATTCGCCAAGCAAAACTTCGTTTTTGAATTGATGCAACTTCGGGTCCTTCAAGACAATTTGGGGCCCCTTTTGGCAGTGTGGGCCCCCCCAATTGGGGGGTTTGGGGGTGGCTGCTACGGCTCTGGGGCACCGAAGTAAATAGGGACGTGGGGGCAAATTGGCTTTTGGGGAAAATGAATATTTGGGGCAAATAATATGGGCTTTGGGGTAAATGGGCTCCAGGACAATGAGCACTTACGGTAATTGGAGAAAATGGACATTAGGGGGAAAGAGGTAGGTCACCCTAAGTTTCCTAAAGGGGTACTTCAAGTGCCCTGTGTCCATTTTCCCAAATGTTTGCATATGGGCACTAGAACATTTGGGGGAAAGGGGTACCTTAAGTGCCCTAACGAGGTAGCCTATCACAAATACTCTGTGTGTTCGTTTCCTCAATTTTTTCAAATGGGCAGTGGGGAAATCTTCTTCACAGCCCATTTGAAAAAATTTGGGGAAAATGGGCACACGACATTTGGGGTGTCTCTTTTTCCCAAATGTTCATTTGCCCCAGTGCGTGCCCATTTGTAAACATTTGGGAAAATGTGCTCAGGGCACTTGGGATACCCCTTTAGATAACTTGGGATACCCCTTTAGATAACTTGGGATACCCCTTAATTTCCCCCAATGTTCATTTGCCCCAGGGCCTATTTGTAAACATTCGGGGAAAATAAGCACAAAGCACTTGGGGTACCCTTTTAGGGCACTTGGAATGCTCCTTTCTCCCAAATGTCCATGAGGCCCAAGTGCCCATTTGTAAACATTTAGGAAAATGGGCTCAGGGCACTTGGTATGCCCCTTTAGTTAACTTGGGGTGCCCCTTTCCCCCAATGCTGTCCATTTGCTCCAGTGCCCATTTGTAAACATTTGGGGAACAGGGCACTTGGGGTACCCCTTTAGGCACTTGGGGTGCCTCTTTCCCCCAAATGTCCATTTCCCCAAGTGCCCATTTGCCTCAGTGCTTATTTGTTAACATTTCGATATTTCGGAAAATGGGCACAGGGCACTAGGGGTATACCCCTTTGCTCCAAATGTCCATTTGCCTCAAGTGCTCATTTGCCCTAGGGCCCATTTGTAAACATTTGGAGGAAATGGGCATAGGGCACTGCGCCGCGCCAGTTCCTCGGAACAGGACACATGGTCTTTTCGCAGCCTCTCACCAGATAGACATTAGCGTAATTTTCTTTTATACATTTACTGTTTTAACATGGTTTTGTATCACGCGTTATGCCCTTTCTATACAAAAATAAACTCTCTCTCGTTTTACTTGGGGTACCCCTTTCCCCCAAATGTCCATTTGCCCCAAGCGCCCATTTGTAAACATTTGAGAAAATGGGCTCAGGGCACTTGAGGTACCTCTTTCCCCCAAATGTCCATTTGCCCCAAGTTTTCATTTGCCCCAGTGCCCACTTGCATACATTTGGGGGAAATGGGCATAGAGCACTTGGGGTATACCCCTTTAGGATACTGGGGGTACCTATTCCTCCAAATCTCCATTTGCCCCAATTATCGGTAAGAGCCCATATTGCCCCAGTACCCATTTTTAAACATTTGAGGAAAATGGGCACAGGGCACTTGAGGTACCTTTTTAGGGCACTTGGAGTACTCATTTTTCCCAAATGTTCATTTACCTTGGTGCCTATTTTCACCAGTACCCATTTCCCCAGGTGCCTCATTCCCCCAAATTTCAAATTCCAATTCCCACTGGTGCCCAATTTTCAAAAATACCCATTTCCCCAGATGCCCATCATTTGCCCATATTCATTTTACCCAAGTGCCAATTTTCTCCAAGCCCCTATTCACTGACCCTGCCTTCATTTGTCCGGGACCCATTTGTCCTAGTGCCCATAACCTGTTGTAATCTTCTTCAAATAGAACTAAAGCAAAGTTATTAACACATTGAGTATTGCAAGCAAGAAAGAAATCACAAGCCTATATACATTAAGCACTGCAAGTTATGACATGGTACTATTAGACTATTAGTTTACGGTAGAAAGTGTTGCCATTCAGAAACAACCAACGTAAGACGGATAGAAACTTATACCGTATGCAATAACCCCAAACAACTTAAGAGGTTGTAGTGCCATAAAGCAAGTAACATAACAATAACAAATTGATGTCGAGCTAACACACGTTGACTACAGTATTAACTGGTAATTACACTTTCAACACATTTGTCTAGAAGCCATTTGTTTGGGACCCAACTGTCCGGGACCCATTTGTCCTAGAATCGTCTAACCTGTATATATTTGACATTGCTTTCACAGATCCAAAAGCAAAAAGTGTTTGGCTATCGCCAAGTGGCGCAATTAGGGTTGCTCCGACACTGCCTCGCGCCGAAATTTCATTAAGGTTTCAGACTAGACTCTCACTTTAGGTCATTGTCTCGGGACCGGATCGGATTTTTTATTTTAAAAAGCCGTACTGGTATAGGAGTCTAAAATATCTCAGTCCCAATAGATATGTAATACTACAATTGCAACTAGATTGCGCATGGCGCGAGAAGCTACGATCCGCCATCTTGGAATTAACCGCTTGCACAAATGCCGCGCCCAGGGCCGTATTTACACAATGAGAGGCCCTAGGCTATTTGATCAATGAGGCCCTATTGTGCGCAACGATCAGACTCATCTCTACGCAGTGGCGTAACGAGAAATTTTGAAAGGGGGGATAGCTGACTAGGCCAGGAAGTATCTAGTCAGGCAGGTGCATCCACCATCCAGCACCAAAGATGGAGAAGTTTTTAAAAAGGAAGTGTCTATTTCACCGAAAATTCCGGTTACCGAAGTTTGAAAAATCGTAGTTGCGTAACCGTTTGCGGTTGCTATAGTGTGACTCTCACAGTAGGGAAACCGTTAGGGGATGTTTCCGGTTCCGCAAACCACGATTTTCGAACTTCGGTAACCGGAATTTCCGGTGAAATAGACGCTTTCTTTTAAAAATGTAGTCAATTTTATTTTGTTGAACAAAGTTTATTTCGTTGCTCACTTCAAATATAATTCAACCAAATGACTTTACAAAAAAAAAAAAAGTAATTAAGTTACAGCAACTGAGCAATGGGCAGCTGCGAAGGGACCAAAAGGTCTTTGAGTCAAGTAGCAACCCTTGGAAAAAGAGCTTGAGTTTGAACAACTTTGAAGAAGACCCAAACCAAAACAAAAAAAAACTTGAAGCAAATAAAAGAATATACAAGACATTATGCAAAATAATGTCTTTTCACAGTTCAGTTGTCAGTTTCCTAGACAGTTAAAATTTTAACATACCAGTAGCTTGTTTGAAGAATGATTTATTGAAAAATAAGAAGAGTTTTTGAGAATCTGTTCTAAAAGCAAAATATGGAAAAGCAGTGAAAAGCTAGCAATACTTTCAATATCAGAACTAATTGTCTCAAGTTTTATTCAGGAAATGGGTGGATGAAATTTTGTGGGACCGGGATACAGAATCAGAGTTTGTTTTGGTGGAAAAACTTCGACAAAACGAGAACCCGGAGAAATTCCGACAGTACATGAGAATGCTACCGCATCAATTCGACTACTAGGTTAAATTACTGATCCCTTCCATTTCCAAACAGGACACCAACTTTAGAAAAGCCTTCACTCCATCACAGAGGTTAATCGTCACAATTCGGTAAGTGAAGTGTGCGAAACATTAGCAGATTAGCAACAGATCCACCGATCAAATGCAATTTTTTTCAATAAACGAAATAATTCATTTCACCAAGTGGTAAGGAAAAGTTTGGAATTATCATTGCCATTTTGGCATTGCTATAAATAGTCAGTTTGACTTTAAAAGTTTTTAAGGCATTTCTTAATTGACAAGTGGTGGGGTTTTCACTGTTTTCATTTTCCCCTTTTTAAGTCTACTGGTATCCTATAATAAAAGAAACGCTGAACCTAATGATTTCATTTTATGGTTCAGGCATTTGGCTACTGGATCATCCCAAAAAACATCTAGCATTTTCTTTTCGTTTGGGTCACTCCACAGTGAATCAAATTATAATTGAAGTGACGGAGGCATTATGGCAGTGTCCTGGCCGCGAAGTGTTTGAACCACCCTCAAAACATCTCTGGCTGCAAACTGCAGAGGGCTTCGAAAAGCAGTGGAATTTTCCTAATTGCATAGGTAAGCTGAACTGGTGTAATTAAGTGCACTGGCATTGTTGGTCGCTTTAAATTCAACAATTTGTGAAAGATGTGGTCCAATTATGTTTTGGCACGCTTCTATCTTTCATTTATTTTACACTAGGCATGCATGATACAAAACTTAATGTTTTTCTAAACGTCATTTTTCTCTAAGATTTTCAAACTTTTAACGAGGTAGTATTAACATTTTTTTCTGATTTTTAGATGTGCATAATTTCATACATTTTATTTGAGTAAAACTGTATTTATTTTTTGTAGGTGCGATTGACGGAAAGCACATCAGAATTAAAGCACCTGCCAACAGTGGTTCTGAGATTTTCAATTATAAAAACTATTTTTGAATTATTCTACTCGCAATTGCGACGCCAATTATCGATTTGTTTTGGTGGACATTGGCGACTCGGGAAGGCATAGCGATGGTGGGGTTTTTTCCAATTCAACAATTGGAAAGTTATTTGATCTGGATCAAATTGATCTCCCACAACCATCTACTTTGCCCGGGTCGTCCGTTCTCGCGCCATACGTTTTAGTGGGGGATGATGCATTCCCCCTAAAACATTACTTAATGAAACCTTTCCCTGGAAGGTTATTGGCAGATGATGCCAACGTGTTTAACTATCGTCTAAGCCGAGCCCGAAGATGCGTGGAAAATGCGTTTGGCATATTAGCCGTTTGATGGCAGATGTTTTATGGAATGCTGCAGTGTGGACCGGACTTGGCCAAACGCATTGTCAAAGCAGCAATTGTCCTTCACAACTTCCTCCAAAGAGAACAAAGTGACCTTGGCGATAGATGTTCTCCTGATAGGGAAATTACGGCGGGTTTGTGCAGGCAAACGGTTCCCTCCACAATCAACTTCTGTAGAACTGCCAGTGGCGACACTGGCAGTGGTTGTAATTTTGGCTCGAACAATTCGTCGAGAGATGCTAGACTGATTCGCTTTTCGCTTTGCAATTATTTTAACACTATTGGATCTGTAGATTGGCAATGGTCTATTAACAAGTGAAAACTTTTTTGATTGTGTGTTGGATGGTGTTATGTATATTAGGATGCGTTTGCGCAGGATGCGATTTTCGTACGAAATTGTTGTCGTACGTAAATTTTTGTCGGATAGCATTATCAATCCTCCAAAAATTTTTATACGACAACAATGTCGTACGAAAATAGAATCCTGTGTAAACGCACCTTTAGGTTGTAGTTTTATGATGCTTTGCGTTAATGTTCTTTTGTTTTTTTTCTAGATCTGTTGTAATTACTAATTTCTTTAGTTTATTAAATTACAAGGCTTAGAAATGGATGAAGAAGCCTTTAATAGAAAACTGATTGATGCGGTGAGCAGCAAAACTTTATTGTACAACCCATATCACCCCGATAGGAAGCACAAGTTGAAACAGGAGAATACTTGGAAAGAGATTGCAGCTAGTTTAAATTCAACCGGTAAGCATTACAATGGAAGTGCTTGCTTTTGTTTTTCTAATTTTCTACGGAACGATTGCTATGTTTATGTGTTCAGCTTCAGTGACGTGAAGGTGCATTCTTATTGATGCGTTATGAGCATCACATCTGTATTAAGGTCGTTTGGTGTCCTGGGTCAAGACATCGCTATCGGCTCGGTAGGAAATGGATCCCCCCATTCGTTTTACCCTTCTGTGTCATATCACTAGTAGGCCTATGACAAAGTCTTAATTTTTTGTGACACGTATTTATGTATCCCCAAATGATTAACAAAGAGTATTGTTAAATCACATAACTTTTAGTGCTAAAAGTTAATAATATTTTTGCAGTGCCATTCTGTCAGACGAGATGGTCCAATCTCCGATCAACCAATTCCCGCAAGCACAAAAAGTCTACGAGCATACCGAGCGGTTCGGCGACGCAAGCTTGCGAGCAATGGCCATATTTTTCGCAGCTTTCTTTTTTGAAAGGGTACATAAAACATAGAGGGTACGTAATTACAGTAACATTTTACCAGAAAGTATATGCAATATGATGCGAAATAAATAATAGGTTATGCTCAAGACGAGATTGTTTTGAATAGTTACGAATTGGGCGATCTTGTGTTTAATCTTTCAGTAATACTACGAAAGTATTATGTGATAAGACAAAGTTGTGCTCGGTTGTTAATGTGTTTGTCTGATTTGCAGGTCTACGTACAACTTGAATTTTTCCACTGACAAGGAATTGCTCCCTCAAACTGTGGACGAGGTAGCTGAGGCAGGTTGCTCGTTTTCTGTAGATTCTCCTAGTTCAGGTAATCAACTCTTTCTAAGCTATGCCTCCATAACGTACTTTTAAATGATTGCTTGTGATAGGCCTGCTGCACAGTGCAGTGCACATGTTGCTCCGATAGAAATTTTAGCTAACAACATTTGGTTAGAAGAAAATGTTTTTTATTAGAAAGTACCGCCAGCAATACCGTATCGGTGGATGAAAATGCTTCATTGCAGTTGTCAACATCATCAATACTTCAGACCGATGTGTATAGAGAGTCTGGGGGCAAAAAAAGGAGAAAGTCAAGTTCTGATCAATCCGATATGAAGGTAGCAAAGTTCTGAAATTGAGTAATGACACTTTACTGCACTCAGCATATAAGCCTGCTGCCTACCCGCACTTTTTTAAGGACTGTTACTCGAACTGCCAGAGAGCTTTGATTTATGACCAGCTCTATGCTGGTAGGTACATTTGCAGTTGTTTGTTTTCAACAACAAGTTGCTTGTAAGGCGACCTAATTTCCTTTACTTCTCTCTTTGACTTTATGTGTGGTGTTGTGTGTGTTTATGCTAGGACGACGGACTTTTCCGCTAGTAAGTTAACCATGCTAAACGTTTTCACTTTCTCATTTTTTTAGAGTGAATTAATGAAATTTTTGCGAAACAAAGAGGATCAGTTGGAGCAGATAAGTCAGGGATGGAAAAAAGATCGTTTCGATGATTTTGGAGCTTTTGTTGCTAGCGAATTGCGCAGCAAAAGCGCAAGCGAAGTGTCAATATATATGCAGCAGATCTGCAATGTTTTGTACGCACAAATTGCTTTTTCCGAGTCGTAGTATTTGCTTATTAGTCTAGGTGTGTAGTGTGTTATTCGCGTTGCAGTTTGTAAGTTGTGTATTTATCTTGCCATTTCCATTTTGCCGGTATATTTGTTTGCTTAACGATTGTTGTGACACTCATTGTTTTATGATTTCGCAAAAAGCTTGCCGTGGCTTTTCCTTCTTGCACTGTTTTTTTTGTGTTTTGAAACACTCCTTGCTTTTGTCACGTGACTTCTTTGTCTGCTGTTGCGTAGCTATTTTTGAACCGCAATATAATTTGTTTTCACTGGACAATTTCACTTGTTTTCACTGCTATGGGGCGCCGTGTGTAAAGCTACGCAATATAAAATTTTGCATCATTTTTTTGGTTAAATTACATGCAATATCATATATTGTTGCAATGTATCTATATTGCTGCAATATGTGTTAAATTGTTGCATTTTATGTATATTGCTGCAATTTGTGTAAATTGTTGCAATTTATGTATATTGCAAAAAAACACTTAAATCGGCTTTTAATTGTCATGGTGATATGCTAACTAAAACAGTCAGTGCTGCCCTTTCCCTTTTTCCATGAACTCATGTAGTGTACTGGCCTGAGGCGCTGTTGTACTGACTGTGCAGTGTGCGCTTAATGGTTTGGCCGAAACATTTAAGCTACTGGTTAAATGAATCATTTAAGCTACTACTGTTAAGCTACTGGTACCGGTATCCTTTGGAATACCAGCAGCTAGACTAGACTAGACTACCGGTATAGGGGTAACAACTAGTATCAGCTCCCAGGTCCAGTTGGGTTAGGTTAGGATTAGGTTCAGTTAGGGTTAAATTTAGTTAGGGTTCGTTCAGTTACAAAACATCGGTATCGGTAGACTGGTTTGACATTTTTAATTTTCCAGTTTGCCGTATGTAACTGGCTACTGGTGTACCGGTGTGCTGATGTCAGAATGAAGCCTACTTGCTTTCTGTGGACAGATCACAGAAGTTACTGTAATCTGACATGTTTCAGCCATACAGCATAAGCGCACACTGCACAGTCAGTACAACAGCGCCTCAGGCCAGTAGGCCTACACTACATGAGTTCATGGAAAAAGGGAAAGGGCAACACTGACTGTTTTAGTTAGCATATCACCATGGCAATTAAAAGCCGATTTAAGTGTTTTTTTGCAATATACGCAAATTGCAACAATTTACACAAATTGCAGCAATATACATAAAATGCAACAATTTAACACATATTGCAGCAATATAGATAAATCGCAACAATATATGATATTGCATGTAATTTAACCAAAATTAATTTAAAAAATGATGCAAAATTTTATATTGCGTAGCTTTACACACGGCGCCCCATACACTGCACTATTTCATTTGTTTTCACAATTTCTCGAAAATACATTTTTTGCTTTTTTAAACATGTGTTAAGCGATGTAACTGCCGTGTATGCATCGTAGAAATGAATATACTGTATCCTTTTTCCTAACTACATCTACACATCTACCTAAAGAGAGCAAAGTCATGTTTTAATAACAGATAAAAATATGGAAAACTTACAACAGCCTGTTTAATTCCCCCTATTACTGGGTTAATCAGATGAGGTTTTTGACAACATCTTGTAATAGTAACTGTACTCTGATATGGCTGGCTTTGGCTCAGTGATTATCGAAAGACATGCAAACTCTGTCCAATTATTCAGAGCTTATCTTGCAGTTATGTTTAGAAATACCGGTAGTTTCGATTTATGACCATTTTTAGGCCAATGATAGACTAGAGTAGAGGGAAATGAAATAAACAACCTAAAAATTTAACGTATTAAAATGGGAATTCGCTCAGTAGTTTTTGTTTAGTCAGGCGTAGGCCGGCATGACTTCGAATTTGACCCACTTGCAAATAGCAAATTTTACCCAGCATAGCAGCAAAATTAATATACTTTTCTATAGGCTTAGACTAGCTCTAATAATAGGTACTGGAATTTAAACAATTTTGTTTTGCAAGAGAGGTTGAGTGAAAAGATTATTATCTTTGAAATATTGAATAGTGTGATACAATCTTTGAACCATGATATAGTTGCTTGACTTCGGTACCAGTGCCAACCAGGAGTCCAAGACAACAACCAACCTAGAACCTACCAGACAGCAGCTCAACTGCAGCTACGCGTTTCCCATGGAAACGATCGTGTCGCGCTCGGTATGAATTGCTCGCTGATACTACGTAACGCGATCGTGTCAGACAGTCATTTCAAAATCGTTGCGATCGTTGTCATATCGCATCGTTGTTGTTTCATTTGCCAGGGTGAACCAGGCTTAAGTCTGTCTTATCCTTGCAGTGGCTGTATGTAGGCTAGTGTCTACTTATAATAGATTAGATTAATTAGTCTCTCGAGCTGCAAGATTTGCCTAGTCAACTCTTTGAAGTTCAACGGTTCAACCCCACTTTCTTACATGAATTACCTGCAAACGACTTGAGCGTGCCAAGCTAGGCAGTGTTGCCAACTTCGATTATTTTAATCATAGATATAGATTATTTTCGTATGATTTAGATGTAAAAAATACCCATTTAGATGTTGCATTATTTTCTAGATTATTTTAGCATTTCATTTAGATGTAGGCCCTATTTTTTGCACTTGATTTTGGGCAAATAGTTGGACATCTGCGACGTTTTTTTTTTCTTTCTCCAGCTTGCTCTCTTCACCTGCTTTTGCGCCGAAAATCGGAGTCTGCGGACGTAAAGACCTTTTTTTGGTTTTCACCTAATTTTGCGCGAAAAATTGGACGTCTGCGGACGTGAAGACTTTTTTTTTTTGGTCTTCACCTGATTTTGCGTGGAAAATTGGATGTCTGTGGACGTAGAGACTTTTTTTTTGCACTTCACTTGACTTTTGGCGTAATATTGGACGTCAATTTTCATTTACTCATTGAAAATGTTAATTTGGTATGTTTAGATTATCATGTGGATCATTTACTTTTCAAATTTAGAATATTTTAGATACATTTGGATGAGATTCTAGATTATTTTATCTCTGAACATTAGGCAACGCTGAAGCTCGGACTTACTGTCGGCAAAACACGAAATCTTTTAACTTGTTCAAAATAAGTCTTTTACCAACATTAATTCAACGATGAAGGAAAACAGATGGATGGTACCGGTATTGAGCTGATTCCCACACATGTGGCTTATTTTCACATCGATTTGGCTATTTTTTAAGACTTCAAAACAGCATTTTGGGTGCAGTAAGCTTGCTTTTGCAAGCTTCAAAAATACTTTTTGGAGATTATATTTGCTATTAGTAAAATGAAATAGGCTCAAAGCAACACCCTAGAAAAATATGATTGTCTAACATGCGACACAGATGCAGAATATCGTTTGATGCGACACTGATGGGTCATAACCAGAGCTTCGAACTTGAACTCGAACTCGAAAGAACTCGATCATTTTGCCGAACTCGAGCTTGAACTCGAACTTGAACTCAAAAAATAAAATTCTTAGAACTCAACTTCAACTCGGTTAAAAATCGATCGAGTTCGCAGCCCTTATAGTCATGACATGTTCATTTTTCAAAAAAATGCATTACCGGTATTTCATCTGGTTTGAATCATGATAAAACATGGTATATAGTTACACAAAAACTTTGATTTCTAAACATCAGTAAGCAAAATACAAAACCTATGAGACAAAACTTTGCATGTGGTGTTGTTAAAAATTCTCATCAAGATGTCCAATTATCCAGCCTAATATTTAATTTTTCAAAAATTTCGGAATTTCTACGCAGGTGAACCAGAGTCAAATGTCAAAAGTCGACAAAAATTTCTGGATTGCAGTTGTCACTAACCAAACTGGAACAACTTTTCAAACTGACAAGAATTTTTAAGAACGTTAAGGAAAATGAGACACCCTAGTGTAGGGGAAGGTGAAGGGAGATGTGGGAAGAAATACGGGGGGTGTGGGGGAGGTGTAGCGAAGTGTGTTGGGGTGTGAGGGGAGGTAAGGAAAGATGTGTGGGGAGTGGAGAAGCGTGGGAGAGTGTATGGGGTGAGTGGGGAAGTGTGTTGGCATGTGGGGAGAGGAATGGGGGAGGTGCAGGAAAGTGTGTTTGGGTGTGGGGTCCCAACACACTTCCCCACATCTCCCTTACCTTACTCCCTTCACCTTTCCCTACATCTCCCTCACACCCCAACACACTTTCCTACATCTCTCTTACCTCTCCCCTTACCATGTGACCAAGTTTCTGTGGCGAACTTACTGGCAACCGTTACCTGTACTAGTTTATAATGTCCTAGCAATTGTTTGTACTAGAGATGGCTCAGTCTGACTTTTTTGAGGCCCAGACCACCCACGGCCTGGAACCTCAAGCCCAGTAAGTGTAACCGATGCAGCAACTCATACCAAAAATAGAGCCCAGCGCGCCCAAAGCCCATTCTTTTTATGAAGCTTTAATCACATTATTCAAACTTAAGGGATTTCAAAAGTTGTTAGTGGCTCGCTAGCAACCCTGTGAAAAACACAGGTAGAACTGGGTCGTTAGCGGACCAGTAAAAAGACCGGTTAACGACTCGTTAGCGGGTCTCAGTCTTAGTGGCCCATACCATCTGTAGTTTGTACATTGTACTCACTGTGGACCTTATTTTGGTACCGGTACATTACCCAGCTGATTGTGGTCAAAGTTTTGATGAGAGTGGAAGAGACAGAAAGAGTGAAGAACTGCAGGCAATTACAGAATTACTGGAGGATTGTTTAGTGAGATTTACTTAGTTTTTGCATTGGTTTCACCCCCTAGGCTAGCAGTCTTGTGCTAAAGCAAATACCATGCACCAGTATTAAAACCAGATGGGTGTACTTTGCTCCAGGCCTGGGTACCAGTACCGCCTAACGGTAGTAGTAGAGTACTGGTACCACAGTACCATAGGTGTTACAATAGTGTTTCTGGGGCTACTAGTCTAAACGGTTGCCAGTAACTTCGCCACATGGTAACTTCGCCACAGTAACTTCGCCACAGAAACTTCGTCGCATGGTAACTTCGCCACACTTTGAGAAGGTGAAGGGAGATGTGTGGGGATAGTAGGAAAATGTGTTGGGGTGTGGGGGGAGGAAGGAGGGATGTGGGAAGAGGTATGAAAGGAGGTGTAGGAAAGTGTGATGGGGTGTGGGGGAGGTAAGGGGAGATGTAGGGAAAGGTGAGGGTAGGGAGATGTGGGGAATTAAAAGTGTGTTGGGGCCCCACACCTCAACACATTTCCCTACATCTTCCCCATTCCTCTCTGCACATCCTTTCCCCACACGCCAACACACTTCCCCACTCACCCCATACACTTTCCCACACCCACCCCACACTTCTCCACTCCCCACACATCTTTCCTTACCTCCCCCCACACCCCAACACATTTCCCTACATCTCCCCCCACACCCCCCATATCTCTTCCCACAGCTCCCCTGACCTCCCCCTACACCCCAACGCACTTCCTTATTCACCCCATGCACTCTCCCACACCTCTCTCCCCACATCTTACCCCACAGTTTCGCTTATGTGGCGAAGTTACCAAGTAACTCGAAAAGCCCGATAAAATTTTTTACGGCAACCGGGAATTTAAAGTCTTGTTTCGGTGTAGGCAATGTAAATTTTCGATGTATGAAAGTGTGGCGAAGTTACCATGTGGCGAAGTTACTGTGGCGAAGTTACCATGTGGCAAAGTTACTGGCAACCGTCTAAACGATGGATTAAAGTATTTTGCTATAGAAATACTGGTACTGCTCTACCTGTGTACTGCTACTGTAGCTTCTCTTCAAAAACTTGAAAAAATGTATGGATTTCGTGGAAGTGCATTAAGTCTGATGGAAAGCTACTTGACCCACTGTTATCAATGCACCAAAATCGGTGACTCAAAATCAAGACAACGACAAATTAATTGCGGCATTCCTCAAGGGTTATCACTTGGTCCACTTTTGCTTTTACTGTACGTAAATGATTTGCTGTTGGTGTCACAATTTTCAACAGCGCTATTTGCGGATGATTTGCTACTGGTTTTGTCTGATGCAAACTTATCTAGGCTGGAAAATAGAGTAAATATATATGCAGTTGCGACGCATTGATCTCTGGTTAATTCACAACAAACTGTCACTAAATTATTCCAAAACAATGTACCTACTTTGTAACAAACAAGCAAATGTCCCTATAAGCTGAAAATTTTTGTCATTTGTAAACCAAAAAGAAATTTTCAAAAGCGATTCAGTAAAATATTTGGGTGTGTGATTGGACGATAAATTGAATTAGTCCACTCATTCCCCAAAACTTTCGCTTCAATTGGCAAGGTGTAGTAATATGTTGTATCATATACGTGACTTTGTAAATGATCAAACACTCGTTATGCTTTATTATAGTTTTGCTTATAGCCGTTTAACATATGAAATAACTACTTGGGGTACAGCAGCCCAAAACCATCTTCACGAGATTGAAGGAAAGTTGAATAATATTGTGCGTACTTTAACCTGGAACACAAAATTGTCTCATGTTACTAAGCTGTACAAGAAATTTGACTTTCTAAAATTACATACTGTGTACAAATTAGAGCTTGCTTAATTCATGCATAAGCTTTTCAAAAACAAGCTACCTCATTCATGCAATTATGATTTCTTAACGATTGAAAAAGTTCATGATTATCAAACCAGGAGACCAAGCAGATCTAATTGTTTTTTATCACGAGTTTTCAAGTCTGCTGGGCAAAAGAAGGTTGAATTTCGGGATGTTAAACTGTGGAGCAAAATTAGCAAAAACTTAAAAAATAAACCCTTCAATTCTTTCAAAAAGCAGTTTAAAGAAAATTTGTTAAGAGAGTACTGACTATATTGTTAACACTGATCGTCATTGTTATATGTGTGCAAATTATTTTACAGCTATTAATATGTGTTAATGCTTTGTGTCTTTAAACAAGGGGCATCTCAACTAGAAAACCTTAGGGTTATTCGATGCTCCTTGTTTCTTTTCAAATGTAAGGATTTGTTTTTTGTGCGTTACTTTGTGGAAAGAAAAAAATAAACTACTACTACTAGCTTCCTCATGAGTGCTAGACCATTACAAAGCTATCCAATGCTGTATCAGACTGTAGACTACCGTAACACTAATTGACGGAAAGTACCGGTACAGTACCTCAGTAGCTTAGTACCCTACCCTACCGGTACCAGTCTGCTTGTAGACCTGCCAGTAGCTTACAGAGTACCGGTACAATCAAAACAAGTTTTGACTAGTGTAATGTTTACTGTAATACTAGTATTGCAAGTTTCGAACCAGTCAAGTCACCTTATTTTACAGACCATTAGGGCTCACTGCAAATCCTTTTTTCTCAAAAATTGATTGCGTGACATGTGTGAAACAGGAGGTGCTTCATGCTTTATCTGTTTATTGCCATTAAAAGATTAAGTTTTCGTTTAGTGAGTTTTATATATGTATCTTTATGCTGATGATGCTAAACTCTTTAGCAATAATGTTGACAACCCTCAATCGGCACTAAGTAGACTTTCTGCTTGGCTTTGCTCTTGTCAACTAAGTCTTGCTCCCACAAAGTGTGAGCATTTGCACATTTCTCGATTCAGCAATTCTTCAGACCAAAGCTTTCTAGTTTGTTCCCACAATATTATTGCAGTTGGAATTGTCAAAGATCTTGATATATTTATTTCTTCTAATCTTAAATGGTCCCAACATATCCATCACATTTACTCTACAGCCTCTGTATGTTCTTATCAGATCTTACAAGCTTTTTCTTCTATAAATGTTTGGACTCTACTTAAAGCTTTTATCACTGACGTTCGTCCCAAATTAGAATACAATTCTCCAGTATGGAATCCATATTTTAAAAAAGACATACTTCTGTTGGAAAAAAGTTTACTCGTAATATGTTTTTGTGCTGCAAGATACCTTTCGACTTCTATGCTGATCGTTTAAATATATTAGGTGTTAAGTCACTGGAATACCGTAGATTAGAATTTGATATTATTCTCATGTTTAAAATTTATCATAACCTTGCCGATTTGCATTTTAACAACTATTTTGAACACTGTGATAAAATGTACAACCTTCGTTCTCATGACTTTAAAATTAAATCCAAATTTTGTGCCAATACTGATCAATGTCGCAATTTCTTCTTCATCTGTAGTATTAAAGTTTGGAATAATCTACCTCATGACTTAATTTCTGCACCCAATATTGTTATATTCAGAAAGCGTTTGAAAAACTTGAACCTTTCCTCTATTGCGTCTCTTACTTTTTAATTTATGGTATTACAGTATTACTTGTTGCACAGTTGCCGTCACTCATTGTTAATATTTTGCAACTCTGAACAGTTAAATATGTACCTTAAGTTTACTTGATTTATCTTGTTTTGATGTGTTATTTACCCTCACTTGTTAGTGTGCTTTGGTTTGTGACCTAGCATCATAGTGTTGTATCTTGTATTAAACATTATTTAATATATGGCAACCCGATACTTTTCAAAAACTGTAGCGTCTTATAGTATGGTGTGATTTATGTATGTTGTATGAAAAAAAAGTTAGGCGATTTTTTGACAAGAGTGCCTTATCAGCTTGTGGTGCGTAAAATACGATATTGATAGGCCACTGCCTTACCTACTTAGTGGTCGGTGGTAGACTGGGCCTACTGGTTAATAAAACTGAGAATGTTGATCAAAATTTGCAATCAACATATAAAACCAAAGTTTTTTGTCTCATGCTTCACCAAAAGATAAAAATATGACGTTATGGTTGCTCATCATTTTCCTCAAACATAAACCAGAAACATAAAAATATTCTCCAGGTAGACCTAGTCTGTGCTTACACTACATTTATAATTGTTTTTTAAACATTCCCTTATTTTATAATCCAAAATAATGGATATTGATTCCATTAATCCAAAAGATGTCGAAGTTGAAAGTGCTGTGGAGGCTAAAGATAGTTGTCCGATTTCACCAGATGGTCTCAGTGTTAACAAATTTGATGAGGAAGAGCAATATTCAGTGGAACAAAGAATGATTGAAAGTGAAGAACTGGGTGATGAGACTCTAAAACAGATTGTTGGTGATGATTTTGAGTCCCAAGAAGAAAACGATCTTGCTGGTGAAGAAGTTATGGATGATGGCAAGCTTGCAGGTGAAGATGTTGTGGGGGATAATAAAGCTGTTGCTGATGAGAATGAGGAAGCGGACACAGAATATGTTGCTGAAGATGCAGAATACCTTGAAGAAAATCTTCACCAGGAAACGATAGAAGAAAATGTGATGGAAGAATCAGCTGTGGGGTTTGAAGGACAAGATTTATCAGATGTGGACTACCATGTTGATGAAGAAACTGAATACGTTCAAGATGAGCATGATGAGAATCAATCTCCTGGAAATGGAATTGAAGAAGCAGTATATGTTGAAAATGAGCCTGATCTCCAGACATCTGAAGAAATATTGGAAGACAATGGAGTTGATGTTGGAGAAGATACCCTGGAGACAGTGGAGAGTGACGAAGGTTTCCAAAATCAAACAGAAATGAGCCATGCTGCTGAAGAGTATGTTGAAGAAGATGATATTCATGATGCCAGCTTCGAGGAAGTCAACTATGAAGATGAATCTAGACACGAAGAAATAATTCAACAAGATGGAGACGAACTTGAAGGTATGATGAATGTGTTACTGCGCAGTGTGTCGCAACTTTAATGTCATCTGAAAAAGTTGTGAGAATTTTTTTTTTTTTTTAAGCAATGTGTGTGTGTATCAAAAAATACATTTATATTTATGGTACAACCAGAGCTGCTTCAAGACTAATTTATCATTTATTTCTGATGGTTTTTGTAATGATTTTAATTTGCATATTGACCAATCAAAACCAACTCCTTTGTTTGATGCAGTTTTGTACTGCCTTGCATACATTGCTCATGATGACATTTGAATTTATGCTGACAACACGTCCAGCTAAAAGCCAATTTCATTATTATTTTTGAATTTGAGCAAAGTTGACTGTGATTTTATACCCTTGGCATCCAGTTTTGACAAATATCTGCAGGTTATGCATTTGACATACTGGTATTACTTTTTTGGGAAGGATGCGGGTGCAGCTTTTATTTCAGAACTGTATTTTTCTCTTAAATTGCTATCTCAGATCATTTATTAGATTAAACTGTGTCTTATCCGTTTAAAAAACTTGTAAAAAGCAAGCAATTTATTGATAATTTTAGTGCAAGAATCAGCTGAAATTGTTGATGAAGATGTTCATGAAGAAGCTATTGATGAACAAAAAGATGTGCAAGAAGAAAATATGGAAGAAAACAGACCATCTACCCCTTTGAGGTTTGGAAATATGTATGGATAAACCTAATGATTGGCAGTACAGAACTTAGAAATAGCTTTGATAAAAGCTGTTTTTGCATTGGGTTCTAGAAACGCTCTGTGATAACTTTTGTGTACGGTGTAGCTTTGAAAAAAGTTGTTTGTCCCAGAAGTTTTTCGTGATGCACTCGTTAGTTAGTAAGTCATTCATACTTTGTCGCAATTACTCTCTGACGAGTGCGTTACGAAAAACTTCTGGGACAAACAGCTTTTTTCAAAGCTACACGAAAGAGTTATGACGGAGCGTTTCTTGAAGTCTAATGCAAAAAACCTGAATAAAACTTGTTATATACTATGTGGTGATTATTTAAATATGAATGTTAGTCTTATGACCATGTATTGATGCTGTCAAACTGATCCTTTCGTAACTGAAACTGAGCAGTTTACTGGGTGCTGCATGTTCAGAAATTATAATATAAGCATTTTAATGAAATTTTTCAATTATGTATTTTAATGAAAGTCATAATAATGAGTGATGTACCCAACAGTTTGAAATCGGGAAAACAAACTAATTTTAAATTATGTATTTTGGTAGAAGGCATAATGAGTGATGTTACCCAACAGTTTTAAATTGGGAAAACGAAATAGTTTGATTAATTTTCATTGATATGTGTCGCTTGTGATCGTTTAAACAGTGTTTAAAGCAATATTTTCGTATATTTACCGCTCAATGACTCAAATAGCAAATAACTGTATAATTTCTCAGCAATGACGAGATTGAAGATGTTGATGATGCAGAAGCAGATGAGCCTGTTCAGCTGGAAGAAGGAGATGATGACTATGATGATGCCGTGGAAGTGGAGGAGTCGAAAGAAGCAGAAGATGAAGAAGATGAAAATGTTGCTCAACATGAATCTGGGAGCGATAGCGAGCAAGAGGAAGTAGCAGAAGATTCTAAGCTTGACCAAATGAATAATTATGATGACAGTGGTAAGGCTATATTTTATCTTGACATTATTTCTTTTTTAGCCGGTCAGTTAGCTCAGTTGTTGAGACAATGCTATCGGTGCGAGAGGTCTGGGGTTCGAATCTTAGGTCGGTCAAATCGGAGGCAGTGTCGCCAGAGACTCGTCACCGCTTCGACGTTTCTTTGAAGCTATATTGCCCAGGCGCTAAGCAGCGGAGGTGGGCCCCGCCACTCGTTTGGTTATACGCTTCGATGTAGTAACGTTAAGTATAATGAAGATTTGATTTTTTTTTTTTTCATTGCGATTAATTCTTTTGTATTGTAGATTCCAATGACGATGACAATGAAGAGAATGACAATGCCTTTCAGAAAGAAGGTAGATTCATTTCCTCCACATGTTGTATTTTTGTTGATCCTCGTTTTTCAACTATTTCGTTTTTTTATAGCAAATCCGAGCCAGGAAAAAGCTTCAAAGATGTTTGATTCGGAAAGTGAAAATGAAGAAGAAAAAGGTCGGCGATTCAAACACATATTTTTTCGTAAATACGTCAAATTTACTGCAATACAATGCTGCCATGAAACTTACTGTAGTTTTTTCTCTTTACTTCAGCAGCAACAAGCTAGTTTGTCAACCGTAGTTGCTACTTGTTTAGTGAAATTAGTACTTAAGCCTGCAGCTTTATATTTTAGTATTTCAACTTGTGATTACATTGTTGTAAGACCAACGCTTCGAAACATGAAATTGTGCATTCAGCACAGTGCTTGCCAGTTCGTATCAAGCATTATACTATTTTTTTGCAGAGGGTGATCTTATCGCTGATATTTTTGGTAAAAGCGATGATGAAGATGAAGAGTTTACTGGTTTTGGCCAGGATGAGTCGACTTCATCCATGAAAAAATCTCTTGCTGCTGTCATATCAGATTCTGATGAAGATGATGCCGATGAAGGTTTGATTTTGTCATCTTGAAAACTTGATTGGTGATTTAACTAGAATTTTTTTAGCCCCCAAGCAGCCGTACCCTGGTAGAGAAGAGTCATCGTCAGATGATGAAGGAGTTCGAGATGAAAACAAGTCGTCGGAAATGGTCTATGATTTCGACATTATGTTGCAAAAAAAGAAAGATGAAAGGTGCTTGAATTTGCCCAATATTTTTGCCCCTTTTTTGCAATTGTTTAAAATTCTATGATGTGCAAAGGTTTGCTTATGGTTTTACATAATAACTTCGTTATGGCTTCTATTTTGGAATTTATATGCTTGTTTTGCGATCACACTTATTGCCACGCGAGATACAAAACTATTTTTGTTTTTGTAAATATTTTTTAATTGCCACGCGAGATACAAAACTATTTTTGTTTTTGTAAATATTTTTTAAGTTTCGAAATAAGCTGGAAAAACCCTACGATTAAAACGTTTGCGATTTACAATTGACCAAAATTGAAACGTCTTTTGTGTACTGTACGCAAAAGTGGACTTGAAAAACGTTTCTACTTGTACCCTATGAGAAACAACTTGTCCCGAATGTTGTTCAAATTTTCAGATAGTTTTCTTAAAGACTTTGGCTAGTAATAAGTGTGATTATTGAATATTAAAACCACTTCTTTCGTCATCGTCGTCGTTTGGCAGATAATCCTCTTGGGAACAGATGCAATCAACAATTGAGGCCGAGAATCTGCTTTTACCACCCGTGGTTGTTTCCCAGACCAAATCAGAAGCTAGTAGTGATGTGGTTAAACCAGCTTCTGGTATTGTCATCTGGTAGCGGCAGACCACATATTCCTCGTGATGCACGACGTAGTTATACATGGAGATAACGTGATTGCTGTTTGCTCAACTCCGCTCACAATCCTATAATATAACTCATCCTTAAATGTATAATTTGAAATCTACAGGCGGGGAAGAAGAAGAAGAGACGGAGGCACATTTATATCTGATGCTGATGACATCATCAATGCTATGCTTACTAAAATGAAGGAGGCAGCTGAAGCTGATCGCGAAGCTAATAAAATGAGAAAGCCAGCCTTGCATAAACTGAAAATGCTCACGACAGTCGTCCGGCACCTCAGGAAACAGGTACGGGTATGAAAATGTAAACTATATTTGTGTTGGTAGATTTTATGTTGAAACGAGCTGAGGCAAGACTCAAATATTTTCAGCATTTTAACAGATCTGTTTTAAGCAAAATGTGTTTGTGGAGGCATTTTTTCCATACTTGTAATGCTTTTTACTTATTAAAGCTAAGTCATCTGTTGTGGTAGTCAGTCACGCAAAATACGAAAAGCGACACTCCTCAAGCGTATGTCCTTTAACGGGATAGTGGAAGTACGCCAGAAGTGTTAAATTCATGAAAAAAAAAGAAGTTTAATGTGCTGTTTTCAGGATTTAAAAGAAGCTTTTGTTGACATGGGTGTGATTGCTGCTATTGCTGATTGGTTGTCGCTTCTGCCTGATCGTAGTCTTCCTCATATTACTATTAGATCGGAACTTCTTGCTATTTTACATGACCTACCACCCATCATGCCTGTAAGTTAAAATGTATGGTTAGTAAATCTACAAACCGTTACTGCCATTTTGCGTAAAGAAAACAACTGCCTTGCGGAAGGTTGGGAAAGATGAGTGAAATCACTGTAGCGGTTTTGTGCACAATAACTTTCTCAAAAATTTAGCTGGCTACTCGTTGTTATTTTTATAATTTCTTTTAGTTGCATATTTAATAACCTCCCATCTCGAGAAAGCGATCAGTGCGCTATACGAGCTCGCTTAGGAGTTGCGGGCCATCTGTCTACCAAACCAAGATGAGGGAATCCCGTCAAGTGCCATTCCCAACAGCACAAGTAAACTTGCCGGCTTGTTCTTCACACTGCCCGTTTTTTAATGCTGAAGGTCAAGCAGGGAAGCTGTGATGACCAATTCTAAAGTCATTGGTTTGACCCGACTTGAAATCAAACCCGAGTCTACAGCTCCACAGGCGGATGCTCTTACACTACGTCATTTGAGCTGTAAAAAATCTACTAACAAAGCTCAAAGATCGCGCGTGGTGACAGACCTTTCGTGGCGGGTTCGATTCACCACTGAAGCTGATAATAATTCTTGCATACTTCGTGTGGTTGTTGACGACGATTACGAAAAACGCATGGTGTCTTCTCATTCTCTCTCAATAGTTGTTGATTTTTAAAATTCAGCCTGAAATAGCCTATGCTCAAATACACGAACTTTTAGGAAACTTTAAAATCAAGTGGAATAGGACGCGCAGTGATGATGGTTTTCAAACATCCGAAAGAAACAAGAAAAAATAAAGAATCTGCTGGCAGATTGATCAATAAATGGACGAGACCTATCTTTGGATTGAACGATAATTTTAAAAGCATGTCTCGTGGAGGTATGTTTTTAATCCCTTTTTTATCTACAGTATGTTCACTTGTTCAGCAGCAGCAGAATTTTGGTGAGAGCTAAAAAGATCTAAACGCGTCTGCAGCTGCAAATGGGCCGATGGACTTGTGGGTACTAGAGGTTAAGTTTTCTCCTTGCCTGTTCGGTTTCATTGCGAGTAGTATGGAGTAAGGTTCAAATATTAGACTGAGTGCCGTAGATCTAATGGCAATCCCTTGTTGTTTGGAATAGAAGCGTTTGCTTTCTTAGCTTTTGCTGATTTTGAACAGTTTCAGTTGGCTTTTTTGTATCAGCACTTAGCAGCAGCTCTATTCAGATTCTTTTGTAGGTGATGAAGATTTTTTTTATGCAAGTTTTGCAAATTGTTATTTTCAAGCTCTGATGTTGCACTTGTGATTACTGGCTGGTGACCTGAAACTATACAAGTTGAATGCTGAAATGTTGGCTCCTGAAGTCTTATTCTGCATCTGAATTTTCATGCTTTATTTCGTAGCAGTGTCCAGTAAAAATGTATTTAAAGTGTTTCCTTATCCTCCATTTTTTTTTCAGAGCGCGAACAGCGAGATTTGGAGCAAATGCCGCAGTCAAAACGTCGTAGGTTAAGTTCCGGTAGGAGTGCGTCGGAAAGAGGGGAAGAAGGGGCGCAGGAACCCGGTCAACTCCGACCTGGAGAAAGAGGCTTTGTAATGAGAGCCCGAGTTCCGAAACCCTCAAATAAAGACTATGTCATCCGTCCGAAATGGAACGTTGCTATGGATGACGAAGAAGGTACAAGCAGCAGAATGATGAAGAGAAATAAATCGAAAAAAGATGAACGACTTGAAAAACATTTGAAAACCTTCGCTGAGCGGAAGAAAAACTTGAAAATGCAACGCGCGGTTGGAATAAGCTTAGAAGGAAACAAAATGCCACTTTCATGAGTCATTAGTGCATCAGATTTTTGCGATGACAGTGTACTTACCTGTGCTGGGCTCCTCCAGTCCTGGTTGAGGAGAGCTTTGTGTTGGGACGGTTTGCTGCCTAAGACCAAAATCTTTCCGAATCACCACGTTAATTCTTACAAGCGCTCGCAATTCTTTGTTAATCGAAAATGGAAGTGACTTTTTGCGCAATTGTTGAGTCGAAAAACGTGGTCATCAATTTTTGTGTATATTATTATCACTACTCGATATACTGTGTTGCAGTGTAGCTCTGGACCAACAAGCCTTGCGCTGTGTTAATCCATCTAAAGGTGCGTTTTCCGATAGCTCGCGGCTTTCGACAATTTTTTCGGCTCGTGGTTTGCTGTTTAACAAAGCCCTTGCTACATTTACGTAGTGTTGCCTCCTGCTGTGTAACGGTGAACGCATCTTTAGTGTACTGTAAAACCCATGTGTAGAATTAAGTACGCTTTTAAGATAATTGAGTGTAATGTTTTAACTGTTGTAGTTAATGCTTTCGCGATATGGAGTCGCGAAAATGCCCCTCAAGTAACTCTATAAAGGGGAATCCCCGACTCCATTAACCAGAACCTGTGGAAACACTGGACGAAATAGGACCTTTTAGGTTCCTTTTTCAAGAGCCACGACTCGAATTTGACAAAATTAGTCTGTGTAACTGATTCAGCAGAATTTAAAACACATCCGAAAGGCTAAGCAGGCATTCTACGCAGTGTTGCACTACACTCGTGCACTCGTTCATAATACTCGGACACTAGCTAACTGGTGTTTGTTCACATGTGAAACATTCGATTACCTCGGGATTGCCGAAGAATTAAAATCATTTGTATATAAAGCATTATGTGTACACTCTATTGTGCTCGATTTTGCATTGAGTGCGGGAATATTCAACGGATTGCTGCTGGCAGTTACTGTTTTAGTTCATCTCCATGGTGTAAGTTATGCTTTGCTATGGCTTTTGCAGTAACTTCAGTAATTTTTCAACCGGCGGGTTGACGTAGTGGTGAAAGACATCCCTATTAGTGCGAGAGGTTGAGAGTTTGATTTCCGGCCCGTGTCTCGCCACCGCTGCTACGTTTCTTCGGAACTGTGTAACTCAGGCGCTAAGCCGCGGAGATGAGCCCCGCCTGTCGTTACGCGCTTCAGCGTAATTTCGTGAACGTATAAAGTTTTGGTTTGAAGTAATGTTTCATCAAGAAACATTGGATGCGGTTTTATGTGAGTTCGATTATTTTTCGTGTTGCATATTACGTTTTTTATGACGTCATGGTTCATTTTTGCGATTGAATGCTGGTTGAATGACGAGCTTTTAACGTTAACTTGACTCAGTTTAAACCTGTGGATTAAAATTACAGATTTTTTTCTACAACAGTAAAAACAAACATCGTCCTTCCTCTGGCCTGCTGAATGGGAAGTCATAACGACTTCCACGTGTTGGGTCGGAGGATATGACGTCCTCCATCCCCAACAGTTACAAAAGCAACTCCAGCCATATAGTACCGTTGAGCGGGACAGGATATAACGGATAGAGAGGATATAACGTTCTCTATCACCAACAATTGCAAAAGCAACTCCAGCCATAGGGTACCGTAATGAGGGCTAATAGCCCGAAACAGCGCTGTCCCGCTCAATGGTACCCTATGGCAGGAGTTGCTTTCGCAAATGTTGGTCATGGAGGACGTTATATCCTCCCACCCAACTCGTGGAAGTCGTTATGACTTCCCATTCAGCAGGCCAGGAAGGACGATGTTCGTTTTTACTGTTGCGTAGTACCCTGGCCACATAGGGAACTTAACTGGCATGGTATTTTAACTTATTAGGTACCACAAAGGTTAAATTTCTTTTGGGTACACAAATGCGGAGGGGTGTTTGGCCGATCAAGGTCAAGCATTCCAAAGGATGAGTGTATCTTTACCTGAGTGCGGCTGATGAGGGCTAATAGCCCGAAACAGCGCTGTCCCGCTCTATGATTAATTAGTAATTGATTTCATAGTTTTTTAGCGTTTTTGTAGTCTGGACGCAAGGTATAGGCTAACGTTGGGTTGAAAAGGAGGGATTTCTTTTAGGACTACAAAAGTGAAGAGTTTAATTTTCGCTTTTGATATTACCATTGCCAATTTGTTTTGCCGCTTCGTTTTTTGTGTGTAACGAAGATAACATAAAAGCAATAAACTACGCAACATACATGACTATTGACTTCCTGCAGTGGTGAAGTCGGAGGTAACTCGAGCAATTTGTAACATGATTATGAGAACCATTGAGCCGATATCAATCATCGACTTAAATGCGAGGGTACCGGTATTAGTTTTGCGATCAGTTTATATTCTATACTGTATTAGATTGAAACGACTGCGCACGTGCGGCAAAGCTCCCCGTTACTGTTGTTTGTAGCTCAAAGTGATCATTGAAGTTGCGATTCATTGTTTACGTTGATTTTCTCACGCTTTTGGTAAAAACAACTAAAAAGCAATGTCCTTCCTGGCCTACCGGACGGGAACCCATGACGACTTCCTCTTGTTGGGTCAGAGGCTGTAACAGCACTCCATCACCAACAGTGCAAAGCACTCCAGTAAATCGTACCGTAGGGCGAGACAGCTCTGTTTCTGGCTATTAGCCTTCATCAGCCGCCCTCCGGTAAGAAACATTCATCTTCCAGGACTTCATGTTTGCTCTTCACCCTGGCCACGTAAAGAGTTTGACTGGAATGGTGACGTAGCCACACGAGTAGATTGCGTACCACAAAAGTTAAATTCTTTAAGAAATATTTATCCGAAGGGATGAGTGATCCTGGCAAGATCATTCGTCCTGGAAGATGAATGTTTCTTACCTGAGGGCGGCTGATGAAGGCTAATAGCCAGGTACAGCGTTGTCTGGCCCTACGGTACTTTTGGTGAAAACTTGGGAGAAATGCGTAGAAATATCTCCATATATTACGCAACCACATAATTATTAACAATTACAATGTGAGGTTGATACGTTCAGTGGCGCTGCCGCGGGGGGTTGCAACTTTCCCATTGAGTCTCAAGTGACGTCATAAGCCTACTTATGTCTCTTTCTGACTTCCTCTGTGAAGGGTTAAATACTTTTACTACTCTTGCTTAAGCAAGTAACTGTGGGCCCAAGTCGGTTATGTTATGTTAACTGTTAATTGGACGCGTAGCCATGGGCAGATCCCAAGAACTCGATTTAAGTTCAGGGGGTGGGGTAGGCCTACCAAATTTACTAAGAATATGAGCAAAAGGATGTAGTTTTGCAGCATATTTATCCTCCTGTCACGAGAAAGCGATCAATGCGCTATACGAGCTCGCTTAGGAGTTGCCAGCCCATCTGTCTACCACACCCAAGATGGGGGAATCCCGCTAAGTGCCTTTCCCAACGGCACAACAAGTAAACTTGCCGGCTTGTTCTCCCCACTGTCCCTTTAATGCTGAGCGTCAAGAAGGGAAGCTGTTAATACCAATTTTAAAGTCATTGGTTTGACCGGACTCGGAATCAAACCCGAGTCAACAGCTCAAGAGACAGACGCTCCATACTACTCGGTCATCTGAGCTGTTGATACCACTCGGCCATCTGAGCTGTTCACCAAGGTATATCATCATAGTTCAATTTTTACCAAATTTTTCAGGAAAATTAGAGAAATGCTGACGTTTTAAAGGTAGAGGGTGATCGCCCTCACCTCCCAACACTGGATTCGCGGGCCGCCACTGCACGCAACAGCAGTGGCGGCTGGTGTTAAGGAGCTGCGGAGCTGCAGCACCTCCAAAATTTTTGCAAAAAATGTCGAAAAAATTAGATATAAAATTACAGAAATTGCATCCAAAAAATTTTCATAAAAAACTTTAATTAAATTAAAAAAAAACAAATTTTTGTTAATTTTTTTATAATTGAAAACTCTACACAATTGAGCTGTAAATATAAGTACACATCTCCAGCCGAAAATGAAATAGCCATGAGCAGTCATGCGAAAAGGAGTCTGATCTATGCAGATATTGGCCGTGGTCGGAGTTGCAAGCAGGGGGTGTCTTTATTTATGGAATAGTATGGAATAATATGGCCAGAGGTGAGCATTCCGCAATTTGAAGCGCAAAGCGCTAACAAATTATTTTTAGCCATTGCGCAAGTTGCGCTGCGCTTCAAGGAAAATAAATCCTTGCGCTTTATTGCGTTGCGAACTGAAAAAATATATAATAGTGTGCGCATTATTGCGCTGCGAACTGAAAAGAATCTGGTTGCTTGCGCTTTGTTGCGTTGCGCACTGTCGGAAGTTGAAATACTGCGTTGTGCTTTGTCGGATTACTTAAAGTGCAATTGTGCTGGAGTAAGCAGTTTTTTGTAACTGTTTTTAATAGAATAGCAGTTTATTTCTTGATGCGTATAATAGGCCTAAAGGTCAATTTATTGTAGCAGAAATTTTCAGCTCATCAGAAATGTGGTACACTAAAGTCTTTTGCTTTTTAAAATAATTGCAAGTGCTTAAAGAGATCATTGAGGGTTGAATAAATCGCATTTACTTGTTGTGGAGAACTTCGCCGCATATGCAAATTATGATTTACCGCGATGAGGTGCTTTTAATGGCACGCGACAATGCAACGTGGCGCAGTGGTTTGGAGCGTCGTTTTTACGACGACCATGATCGCAAGGTTGATGGTTCAACTACCAACCTAGTCTCGTTGTTGCGTCCTTGGATAAGATGCTTCACGTTGATTATCTCTGCTTGGTGAAATCTGGCAAGCGGCAAATTAAATAAGTCAGAAGAAAATTCAACCGGAAAACTCGGAAATAAAGACAACTCCTAAGCGAGTCTGGATTCGTCCTAAGCAGCGCCTCCTTCGCTTTCTCGTGATAAGAGGATGAAGATGAAGAAAGCAATCATCAGCAACGCATCTTTTTTCGCTTCTTATTTAATTTTCCTGTTTATTGACCACGCAAAATCCTGTTACAGTCACTTGCATTAAAATCGTTGTCGCGTTGTAGACAGCTGCGTGCTGTTAAAAGCACCTAAAAAATAACTCGAGAAAAAATTGCATTGCTTATACATCTACTCGTTGCGCTTTAATAAATTTTTCATTGCGAAAGTTGCGTTGCGCTATTTCTTTTGTATAAACCTCATTGCGGAAGTTGCGTTGCGCTTTAATGCAAAAAAATTATTGATTGCGGAAGTTGTGTTGCGCTTTAATGCAAAAAAATAATTGATTGCGAAAGTTGCGTTGCGCTTCAGCCAATTTAAAAATTAGGTTGCGCTAGTTGCGTTGCGTTTCATGACTTAACAGAACTTTTGCGCTTTGTTGCGCTGCGCTTCAACCAATTTTTAAAAAATGCCCATTTCTGAATATGGCATAGTATGGAATAGTATGGCATAGTATGGAATAGTATGGTATAGTATGGAATAGTATAGAATAGTATGGAATAGTATGGAATAGCATGGCATAATATGGAATAGTATGGAATAGTATGGCATAGTATGGAATAGTATGCATCCTGTTTTTTACGGCTATGCCAGGGATCAAAACATGCTGAGACCCATATCCCCTATTGCCCCAAATGCCCTGAGGCCCATTGGTCCTAGAGCCCCAGTTATGCATAGAATATGCCCCAGTGCTCTAAATTAACATCTTATTCCTAGGGCTCATTTACTGCTTCAACTATCCTGTCCTGAGGACCTTTGACTCCTTTTGCCCTAAATTAGGCCTGAGGCACATTTAACCCTGAGGGCCATTCACCCTCAATTTGACTCTTTATATGGGCCCCTTTACTCTAGTGCCCCAAACGTCCTATCACCAATTTCTGCTATACTATACCACAGTGCCTTACTTACTATTCCATACTATGCCATACTATTCCATACTATGCCATACTATTCCATACTATGCCATGCTATTCCATACTATTCCATAATTAGAATGTTCTCTATTTATGGAATAGTATGGCATACTATTCCATGCTATTCCATGCTATGCCATACTATTCCATAATTACAGAAACCTTTACGCACCATCTAGACGTCAATGGGGAAGTCCCACTTTACAGTGGACATTGTATGAAAGGCGGCGCACTGGTAACGGGGTAATTCATATAAGCCCCGAAATTTGGTAGTCCTGATATGAATGTCAATCAAAGTTGAAATGCATGAATTTAATTTTGTTCATTAGACCTGAAAATGGTGAATTATTGTGATTAAGATAATCACCAGGTTACAAACTACGGTACCAAATATTGGTATTTCAGCCACATTGGCATTTTGCATTAATATGCCCATCTAGTGTCTATATATACTGATTATATATTTTTCTTTTAGCTTTTAAGTGTCTAGTCCACTGGCTGTGAAATCAATATGTCCTTATTAAAATTGCATAGTGTCATTTAAAAGAAAGCCAAACTAAACAGCAGTTCAAGTCAATCGAATTTGCCTTCTACCGGTATTAGAAACATTTAACTTTGGCCGTTACAATAATTTGGTAATGGAATAGGCGAATAAAATATGTGTTTAGATTTGTAGGTAAATCTTGATACATTGCATTGAATTGCCTTTGCAGCTGTGCTAGTTGTATTAGCGAAGCAAAGTTATTCAAATAATTACTGCTAGTTTGTGGATACAGACACATGCCTCAATCAAAAATATTTGATTTATTACCAAGAAAACGACATCGCAATGCAGATTCTTCCATCAATAACGTAAGTGCTGATGTGTTTTTTTTGTTTTATTTGTCTTAACTACTTATAGTATTATATCTTGTAATCTGGTATCGATGCTGAAATTATTGTTTCTGGTTATAAGCAAGCTTACTGATTACACTGGTAAACAAAATTTTTATGTCGGAGAAGTGAAAATGTTTTTAGGGTATATTTGGGGCACTGATTCCAAAAATGCACTTATTTATTTTCAATTTGGCTCTAGTTTTTGAGATATCTGTAATTTTATGTTCAGGAATTTGCAAAACTAGACTATTGAAAACAAGCATATTATATATTTTTACGATGTTCATGATAATTGAAATTTTAAAATCTGGTCATTCATAGACTGATGTTTCAAAACTTGAAGCCAATATACTCAAGTTTTTAATTTCACCGTTTTGTAATATTGTTGTTCATCGGTCGCAAAAAGAACGGAATTTGAAAAAAATCGCTCAAAATGCACATTAAATATACGCTTACAATTGAATCGTATAGTTATAAAAAACCGCCGGTTGCAAGTGGGTAAAGAATGTTTGTGTGTGACAGAAAGCCATCAATGTGAATTGTGGAGTGATAGTAGCATATTCCCATCAGAGACCTAGTCAGCTAGTCTATGTCTTGTATAAATTTTCTGGTGACTTTTTTCAAACAACCCTCCAAAGAAATTAATTTTGTCATTTATCAAATTTGCAACTCCTCGTGAAGTTTAAAACACTAGCACAATAGTTTGCACACTCAAAAAGGCACAATAGTTTACACATACAAAAAGCACAATAAACAGATCAGTGAAATGTTGATGTAAAAGTACCACAGAAAAATATCTATAGATTGTTTTTTTTTGAAAGACTGAATTTATGCCTTTCTTTTGTAGCTGGCATCAGGGCAATTGCGTTGAAGGCCCAAGCAGTAATCTGCCATCATGCGTTGGTCCCACCTTCCTTGGTATCTCTCTTCCATTATCTTTATCTCTTAGTGAAACCTCTCACCCTGCTCTTCAGATGAATCGCCTAAATTTTCGGGAAATCTCTTCAAATGACTGTGGAGATAATGAACCTTGATGCTCATATTTGCCCCCAGTTCCTTGAAGTTGTTCCGCATGCATGCTACTAATTCAACATAGTCTTCGGATTTGTGATTTCCTAAAAAGTTCTTTATTACCATGACATAACTTGACCAAGTAGCAAGCTCAGGATCATTCAAATGCTGTGTAAAGTTTGAACTTGCAATTAGCTGACGAATCTGTGGACCAATAAAAATTCCTGCTTTTAGTTTTTTGGTGCTCAGACCAGGGAAAAAGTCGCAGAGGTATTTCAAGCTTGCAGAATCTTTGTTCAAGGCTTTGACAAATTGCTTCATTAAACCTAACTTTATATGGAGCTGGGGCAAAATGATCTTTTCACGTTCAACCAACGGTTCTCTAATGATGTTAGCTTCGCCAACTTCTCTGGATTTCCTTATAGGCCATGCCATTTTTTCCCAGTGCTGTTGGCGTGCTGGACTGTCCCATAGGCATAAAAAACATGAATACTTGGTGTACCCGTCTTGCTGACCTAGCAAGAAGTTAACCATCTTTAAGTCCACGCATATTCGCCACCGGTGTTCATCATATTTTATCTTCTGTTAATGCCGTTTTATGTTGTCATATTCCTCTTTTAGCTTTGTTGAATGTGCAATGGGAAGAGATGCATAGCGATTGCCATTATGAAGAAGCACACACTTCAGACTTCTTGTCGAACTATCTATGAATATTCTCCAATCATTTGGCTTGTATTTTCGTACGCCCATTTTGCATAAGAGTCCACTTATATCTGTGCAATATACTAGGTTTTGAACGTGATTGAAAAAAGGAAGAAGATCTTTTTCTCTGTTGCGGTAGAGCATAATCTTAACACTTCAATCAACACAGGATTTCTCTTTCAGTCTTGATGCTAACAGCTCGGATGCTTGCTTTGATAAATTCAAATCCCTTATCAGGTCACGAAGTTCTCCTTGACTAAATGAGTTAGATGAAGAGCTCTCTGCATACTCATCACAACTACTACCGTTGGTTTCAATGCATTTCATCGCATGTGGTTCTTCACTGTCTGATCCTTCAAGCAGTGGCAAAGACTCAAATACAGGAACAGGTATGCCTTCGGTGTGCAAGACAGGCCGCCTGGCTGATTCCATGTCAGGATACTCCCACTTTCTTTTTTTATGACGATTAAAACCTGTTAATTTGACTGCACAAAAGTAACAGTTATCATGGTGATTTTGTGGCTCTCTCCACACCATGGGCACTCCAAACTTTAAACTTCTCTTTTTTCCGTTTTTCCACAATCTGAGTGCTTCTACACACGTTTTACATACTTTGTGTGGAGCCCAAGGTTCATCTTGGCCACCGAGTTTTACTTTAAAATACGCCAGGTAAACCTGCTTGACAAACTCGGTGATATTTTTTCTCTGGCTTTTTGTTGTGTATTCACCGCAGATGTAACAAAATGAGTCAGGACTGTTGCTGCATTGGCGTCTTACTGATGATGACATGACAATAGAAACTGCACATTTATACCAAGTTTATTCTGTATATTAATCAAGCCTAACAACACGAGGAATGCACTCAGTTTAAGCTATACTGAATAAACTTCTACAATAAACAGAGAAGAGATTGTTGATGGCAAAGCTTCGGACATTGTATTTGTACCGTCTCTTTGCTAGCTAACTGCACACACTGTATTGTTTTAATTTGACTAACACGTGTTTGTGCTTCTGCAACCGAAATCGTTGTTACACTATTACTCTGTTACTTCTAACATTGCGTAAAGAATAAAAGAGAGGGTTTATCATAGGCCTTGGTTAATCATCATACTGTAAAATAGGCCAGATAAAAACGCATTTCTCATCAAGAAAATTTACTCGAAATTTGTTGTTGTTGCATCGATTGAACATCACTAGATTTTGCATCAGCGCAAAATGACTATTTGTGCTAACAGGGCTGTTGTTATCAAAAGCCTTTTCCTAGTTGGAAGTTTGAATTGCGACATGAAGATAACTTCCCAGCAGACAAAGTGTGTTCTATGTTGATTCTATGTAGCCAGAAGTTCAGCAGATTAAAAACGATAGCCTATATTTGTAGGTTGCTAGCTGGGATCATTAAATCAATGTCAGCGATGATGAATCAACATTTAAGAGTAGATTTTGCTGGCATGGATATACTTTCTTTTAAAAGAGATTTCTCACTTTCCTAAACTGTTATGTTTTACAAACATAACTACAAAGTAGCAAATTAAGTGGTCGTGGAAACTTCCATTATAGGCATAATTATAACTCTTCTCATCTGAAAACATAAAAATACAAATATCTCAAAAACTAGAGCCAATATGGAAAAAAATAATGCCATTTTCGGATTCAGCTCCTCAAACACACCCTAAAATCGTTGAAACATCCTCGGCATCGGAAAAAATTTTTTTTTTGTTGGGCAGTGTTATGTTGTATCAATATGTGTTTTTTAGCTGTGCTTTAATTGTAAACACTCATACTTCATTATAGATTTTGAAACTTAACATTTTGATATTTTTACATCCTGTTTTTTATAGATGTTGGAATGTGGTGTTTGTGGTGAACAGTTTTCATTGTCTGGTGACAAAGTTCCAAGGTTATTGCTGTGTGGACATTCATTTTGCCATGATTGTTTAACACGTCTGCCAATTCAGGTAAGTACAAAAATTAGATGTAAAGTTGGCGTTTACTGAAAAGCTAGAAATTAATTTGTCATGATTACTACAATATCATGTTTTAAGACTACCAGACAATTTGTTTGAAGTTTTTGTCTTGTTGTTGTTATGAAGTGTATGTGATAACTTTTAGTCTATAAGAGTTCGCTTTACTTACGTGGTAGGAAAATGGCACAGTGTTGCTAAACACAGCTATGATCACTTTTCTTTCTTAGGGTACAAAATTTGAAAAAGGAGAAATTTCGGGCAATATTTTCTCTAAAATGCCAACTGAAATAATGATTTCTTGGCCAAATTATGTCAAAGTGTTAAATGCTTTAATGTTAAATATTAGTATCATACTCTGCACACTCAAATTCAGGGCAAAATTTGGGACCTAATTTTTAATCCTTGCAGAACTCCCATCAAATTTTTGTAAAAATTTTAACTTGGAGAAATTTTCACTGACTGAAATCTTAGAGGGAATAGTGGCTATGATAATAAGGTAGTGAGCTCAACTCTTTTGTTGAATTTCAGAAATTATAAATTAATGCCACTCCAAACACTCTAGAGGCCAGCTTTTCGTTTTCATGCCCTTTGCATTTTCACGGTCAAGTGTTTATATTTTCCTTGTAGGCTGGAACAATTGTTTGCCCAATGGATAGACAGATCACTGATGTGGGAGGTGGTGGAGTTTGGGACTTGAAGAAAAACTTTGCATTGATAGAGCTCATGGAGAAACTTCAACTCGGCGCCGTTAGTTGCAGTGCATCCTCTAGCACTCCAGACTCCACAAGTCACTTATCTACAAAAAAAGCGAAAGTAATTTGAATAAATTCAGTTTTATGTTGTATTTATTCATAAAAGCGTATTTAGTTCTTCTAAGATTTGTGTGATGTGATTTTTAATTTTAGCGTGCATTTTATAATGATATTTCTTATGGCCTTCATAACAAGAAAAAATATGATTTTGAACTCATGGAGGTAGCCAAAAAAAAAAACAAAAAACGATTGACCCTAGCATTGTCACTACGCAAATTTATCTTCTGTGGAAAAAGTGCATGTCATGTTACATGCAGCTGTTGTATTTAGTGTATTAATGTTGCCTTTAGGTCAATATTAGTGAAGCTTTAGAGTTGGTATACGGTATACTTACTTATCACATTATCACTGCGAACGTGGTTACTATGAGATAAATTGTGTAGTTTTTCCGTGTAATTTCCCAGGCCTAGCACTACTGCGCGCAGATCCTTCGTCAAGGTTCGAGTCATGGCTGGAGCTGATCACGCTTGACATACTTGCTGGATTGCTGGGTGGCTCTTGACTCTATTTGATTTTTATGTTATAATTGAGTTTTTGTTAGCCTTGAAGAATCCGGTTTTACCTAAAAACATATTAGGATACGAAAAAGTCATTGATTTTTCATGTGTAGGATGTTACCATCTGTGATGAAGATGACAGCCATGTAGCTACACTCTACTGTGTCGTGTGTTGTACTCATTTATGTCACAGCTGCTCCGTATCTACACATTCAACAAAAACCCTGTCCAAACACAGGTAACTTTAAATTAACTCGCAACACCACTCTTAGTTAGCGAAAAGTTAGTAAGCAAAAGCGACTGGTTTCAGATTTGATGCTTATGCTTAATATTTCATTGCTATGTTTTTGAGAGAGTCATTTAAAACTTGTTTTCTTCTGTCATAGTTTTTGATTGTCGTATTACCTCTGCCGTGATAGTTTTTGATTGTCGTGTTGGAATTCCATACCTGCTGACATCAAAAAACAATCATTTGCAAAGTTTTAAAAAAATTACAAAAACCTTCTTCTGAAGAGCTACATTTAATTATAATAAATCTGTTTAATATCATAACCGCTGTGAGTATTATTACATCCTTTTTCCTTGAATATTTATTGCTGCAACATACGTTTTTTGTTTCACTAGGTGGCTGCTTTACCCGAAGACTTTAACCAGTCACTTCGCAGTCTCCTCGCGGGAACTTGATAATATAGCAAAAATATTTCTTATTTTATATTATTTATGTTATTTTTTTTGTAAACATGTGATAGTAGATGTCGCTTTTGTTCTTTCTTTTCTCGCCGAATAAAGCTACCTACTACTACTACTACTTAACGGAATTTAAGACTCGTGGTGATAACGAGAGAAACACATACTCTACGAAGCGTCTCGTTTACACATCAACATCAATTAATTAGGACACATATGCGTCATATTGAAAGAGTTTTGTGATGTTTAGGTACAGCAGACTTTCAACAACTTGAAATTCGTTGGCAGTCTCTCGTTGTTTCTCCGTTATGTAGATGTTTTTGGAGTTTTTTAGTCATCTGAAGTGTTTGACGGAGCGTGTTCAGTGGATCTGTAGGACAACCTCAATTTTTTCTTGCAGACGAATTAATTTAAAAGACAAACCGAAACAGCCTACGATGTGTCCTCTTCATCAAACGCACGCTCTCGAATTTGCTTGCTTGGAGAACGAATGCAGATTTACACCCACCATGTGTTATTTGTGCAAGGAACATGGCAAACACAAAGGCCATAAGGTAATATTGAAGTCTTTGATATTAATAAGCATCCAGCAAATCATTTGTTCAAAAACAGATAACTTTTTTGCTTGTTACTGCAGTTTAGGCAGTTATACCGGCACTATTTTATGTAGATATTTCTTAATTGCTCGTAGAAGTTCCCCAAGGCTGAAACGGGAAGTCACAGCAAGCTTTGCTGTGGAATAGATAAACTTTGTTGAGCTTAATTCCAGTATTATAACATTATTTGTAGCGGGTCTGCAGTTTTATTTTAATAGCGACTCGCTGCAAGTCTAATTTTCATATGAAAGACGCTTTTGGCTTAGCGAAAATGTTTGTCGTTGTATAAGCATTAAGCAAACAGGTTTACGTACAGCCTGCAGCAAATTGTGCATCCATGTCAAACGTTTCGAAGTGCGCAAGCATCAGATATAATCAGATTTCAACACTGTTGACACTATAACCGTCTTTCTTCGAGAAAAAGTGCGTAAAACTAGCACCATAGAAAAACACATTTCAATTTTTTATTTAGGCTATGCCCTTTGCCTGTCCTAATGTTGAAGTGCTCATTTTTGATCAATCTGTATTGGTTATCATCGTAGGAAGCTCCTGTGCAGTGCTAAATCACTGAATGTATATATTTCGCTGCTTCACCAAAACAAGATCGCACGCAGAGTTACTTGTATGAAAAGATGCCGTTGTGATTTAGTTACGCATCATGACCTCGCCAGGATAAATTTATGAAAGGAAGTTTATAAGCAACTTAAAGTGGTGATTGCTTCCAGCAAACAAAGTGCTCGATGCCATAGGTTCGAGCATATATATTTTTGTTTAAATGTTTTAGTTCCTGTTCTTACAATAAATAAAATAAATGGAAGTTTAGAGAGAAGTTGAACTAACCCTAGTATCAGCATGGGGTTGTTGACAAATTGGCGGTAATGAAAGATATTTTGGGTTCAGAAACTTTTCGTTTTTTCTTGTGATTATTAAGTTTTTGCTTCTAATCTTTTTCAGTATGGCTTGATTGAAGTGGTTGCTCTTACTGCGCGGAACACAGCGCGTGAAGCTGCGGAGAAAGCGACTGCCTTTCTTCACCAAGTCGATGAACATTCTGCCAAAACACAAGATGCCCTGGACAGGATCGAGGGCGGAACTAGATTGGTGCCTGATCCACAAGGCTCTGTTACACGAAATCAGGTAAAATGAACTTGTAATGCATTTTAATCGCTTAACTCATAAAATTGTAGAATAGTATCTTTTTAAGTTTATTGGTTGGCCAGCTTTTATGCTACCGCCGCAAGATTAACAATGCTGATTATGCATGTCGTTCCTGCTGCATTTTATGTTCCGAAGTAGACAAAATTAAGTTAATCTCAAGAGAATACGATTTTTCTTCATTGCCATTCCTCATATTTTGATGATATTATCATCCTGATATGCTTATTGTGATTGTTTAGTATGCTGGGACGGCTGAGTCGGCTCGCACATGCGTCAGGGATTACTTTGCTCGTTTGCGAGAGACTTTAGCTAGTCAAGAAGAAGTTGCTTTGTCTAAGCTTGATACGCACGTCCGCTCACGTATTACGTCACTACGTCGTCTTCATGATGACGTCACTGCCCTCAGTTCTCACGTTCGAATGGCACTAACACATTGCACAGATGTTTTGCTGCGGGTAAGTAGGCTGTCTTGATAAATTATCTTCGTCTGGGGTTCGATTCCCGGGCGAGTCAAATAGGCAACGGCTCGCCACCGCTGCGAACGTTGCTTCGAAGTTAAGCCGTGGTTGTTACACGCTCGGGCGTAATACCGCAAGTATAGTGAAGTTTGATTTATTTTTGATGTTCGTTTGATTGTATTGTACAGTTGTGCTTTAGCCTTGCCTCCTAAGTAACTACGCTTGTTCATATTCTTTATTTTCAATTACACTTTGCAAAACGTTTTAGCAGAATAAAAGCGGTGTCAGTTTTTACTCCGTTAAAGTAATACAGCTGAGAGAAAAATAACAAGGCACCGGCTTTCTTTGCGTGATTGTATTCTGCTTATACATATTACAAGTGTCATCACTGCTTTGCGTTGTGTTATGATAGAATGAAGTTTTTTGAATGCAGTCGTGTAATCATATCTTACATCTATTACTCAGACTGAAGAACAATCGCTTGATTTTGTAAAGTTAAAAGAGTGTCCAGATTTCTTTTAACGATTTTGTTCACAATTTCTTTAATATGTCTTTGCTAATCGCATCTAGCACAAACTAATGTTTGGATGCAGTGATGTTGCGATTACACAGTCACCCTTCGACTGTTTTTTGTTTCTGTTGATACTTTTTCATCGAAAAACACTTGGCATTTAATTTTTGTATGGTGCAATAGTGTTGCGTCTGAAGCTGAGTGTTTGAATTTTGGGCATGTTGCGAGCTTTAGAAATTACTTTTGGGTTTGTTACGTTCAGGACGATCATTCTATTCTTTGCTCTCGGTCGGAGGTCGATGCCCTTGATCATATGCTTGATCAGCAGCAGCGCCAGTTTGCGGATCAAGTTTATTCTGCTGTCGAGACGTTAGATCCCGCTATACCGGTCACTTTTACCAAGGTTAGTGTGGTGTTAGCTTGAGAGTAATGTCTTTGATCTTCGGCATTAAAAGTGAAAGAGTGGACTTTATTTTCAAAAGTACTAATATATAGCTCTTTTTGTGTGCGCTTTAGGGTGTCACATTTTTGGCGAATTTGGATTTCAAACTTGCCTGGGCAATTCGTTGGGTGGAAATCCGTCAACTTTCACTTCTGCAAAATATTTTATAATTTTTTGAAGTTCCACTCCTTGATTGAAATTTTGGGGAAGTCGCGCGCTACCCGAAAACTGAAAACCGCTATAACTGAAAAACCGCACATGCTGGAGTTAAAATTTTGGTATCAAAATATGTGGAAACCCCATGTTCCCGTCTAAGGTTGGAAGGAATACGTAGGCTAACTGCAACAGAAATTGAGATAAAGCAAAATTTGTGATTTAGCTACTTCACCGGCAGACATTCAAGACAGTATGCTTCCGCATACTTTTTACTAAGCAAGTTGCAAGTAGAAATGCATTCAGGGTACATCAAAAAGTCACTCATTGACTACATAGCCTCTCATCCGTTTGTCAGCTTGTATTTTACTGATGGTATCAATGCTGTTGCATATTTTCTTACCCTCCATGACAGTTGACAATTTACCAATGAAACGTTCGCAAGTACGATTGTGATTGCCAATGGACCTCTTAAATCGCACGTCACAATACTGCAAGCAGGGTTCACATTTGCTTTTCCGGAAAAAGAATCATCGTACATGGCTCCTATATCCAGGGCTTGAGTTGTAAAAACACTTATGGGGGGATGGTACAACTTTTCACGCAGACGTAAGGAGAGATGGTCATTATACTTATATGAGAATGGTTTATGCTAAAATATTTTATGGGGGGATGGCATCCCCTCGCATCCCCCCTCAACTCGAGTACTGCCTATATCCACTTTTCGTGAGTGTGGACCTGCGAGGGCAAAGATTGCTCCGTTGCAAGAACAGCAGAAAGTTGAAAAGGAGGATTATTGCAAAAAACACTACCTGCAACGTTGGTGGGATTTAACCGTGCTGTAGCATGTTTCAAAAAGCACTTTTTGATGGCTTCGCACACCAGTGTTTGGTCTTGCTCATTGAAGAATGACCGAAGGTCCCTAAAAAATATTGCATTTTTTGGGCCATCGGAAGCACGTGGCATTAAATAAACCCTCGGGAACATCGGGATATAAACACTTGCAACAAAATTAACGAATCGTTCAAGGCGATTACTTTTTTTGAGCCTCAAACAACATAGACGGTCGGTGCGTTTGAGGAACTTGGAACAAAGCCAATCTCCAATAACCATTGGCTGTGGTCATCCAATTGTACTACAACATGTTATTGGGAAGTATGTAATGAAAATGAGGATCCTATAATAACGCAGTAGTAGGACTGCTAGACTAGGCTAATATTATCTTAATTACCGGTACCGAGATTGACAAATCGTTCCTGCAATGTGGAAGAAATACCTTTGCTGTATACAAGGAACGATTCGTCAATCTCGGTGCCGGCAAATAAGACAATATTAGCCTAGTCCAGCAGTCCTACTACTACGTTATTACAGGATCCTCATTTTCATTACATACTAATAACATGTTGTTGTACAGTTGGATGACCACAGCCAATGGTTATTTGAGATTGGCTTTGTTCCAAGTTTTCTCAAACGCACCGACCGTCTACGTTGTTTGAGGCTTACAAAAAGTAATCGCCTTGAACGAATCGTAAATTTTGTTGCAAGTGTTTATACCCATATGTTCCCGAGGGTTTATTTAATGCCACGTGCTTCCGATGGCCCAGAAAATGCAATATTTTTGAGGGACCTTCTGTCATTTTTCAATGAGCAAGAT